>CM052586.1:47577287-47756102 GCA_028551445.1 Miopithecus talapoin
AAAAAAAAAAAAAAATCCTCTAGTGATTTTTTTGTTTACGTTTACTCAGTTATTGTATTATTTAGGTACAAGATTTCCGTTTGGTCTGCCTGTTTCTGTTTTCTGTTTGGTCTGCCTGTTTCTAGTAGGCCTTTAAACTCCTCTAGTGTGCTTTTTTTGTTTTTGTTTTTGTTCAGTTATTATATTATTCAGCTCCAAGGTTTCTGTTTGTCACTTTTTCTATCTCTTTGTTGAAATTTTCACTTTGTTTGTGCATTGTTTTCTTTATCTTATCAAACACGCTTATGGTGGTTATTTTTAATTAACTTTCAGGTAAATTACGTATCTTCCTTTCATTAGAGTCGGTTTCTACAGATTCGTTTGTGCCTTTGTTAGAGACATGTTTCTGTTTCTTCACTTTTCTTGACTTTGTGTTGCTATCTGTGCGCTATAAAAAAAAGCAGATACTTCTAGTGTTCACAAACTGTTCTTACATAGGAGAAGGCCCTCACCAATCAGCCTAGTCAAAGATTCTGGTGGCCTATCTCAAGCCTTCATGCTGGTCCAACCTGCTTTTTTTGTGCTTTGTAGCCCCCAGATGTTCAGAATATTCTGAATCCTGTCAATGTTCAGAGACAGGCAAGGCAGAAGCTATTTTCTATCTTCGGTCCTTAGAAATTTGGGGCCATTGGTTGCTCTGTACACCTTTTTCCCTCCTGAGGGAGAAGGTGGGAGCTCAAGTTTTTGTCTGCTTGCTCTGTACTGAGCCTGTTGTTAGGAGGTTGCTGACGGTGAGGAGGGAGCTATGGTAACTGTCATCTAAAACAGCTATCTTTGTTCTTACTTGGCTCTAGGCAGCTTGACTGTGCCAGGTTCTGTCAGTTCTCTCAGATAGGCAAGGCAGAATCCAGTCCTCTGAGTAGCTTCCCAGAAAAACGAGGGTGTTGGATGTATGTTCCAACTTTTTCCTCACTAAAGAGAACCTTGGAACAGAAAAACTCCTCCCAGTAATAAGGTGCTCCCAGGGAATGGGGAATATGGTGAGAGGGTGTTTTAAAACTAGCCAGGGTGGCTGGTTTCATGCTTGATTAAGGTGCAGAAACCTCTCAACCAGTTTCCTTATTTCTCATAAAGGGAATTTGTCTATGTAGTGTTGAAGAATCCGAGTGTTCATGGGGTGGGGGAGGATATTTCAGAGCTTCTTGCCTGAAAGGAAGAAGATTTCAGGGCTTCTTGCTAATATCACTCCCCTTATATCCTAGATTCCCCCTCACCCATCCTTTAACAAAACCTTCCATTAGCACCTCTAAAAAGGCAACAACAATAGAAGAATGAGTGTCAAGGATTTGAAAAAGTAATTCAGAATCAACAACAGATTCCTATTTTAGTCATTGTTTCTTCTTGGTGTTTTTGAAAGCAAGGAGGATAATATTATTTGTAAATCATGAAATTCAATTAATCTGAGTCAGAGAATAATTTAGCTGAGTCAGGCTCAGACTGTAGAAAACTATTAGACATGCCATCGCAATTAATTTTACTTAGGTTTTTATTTTTGTACTTGCACAAAAATGAAAAGAA
Source organism: Miopithecus talapoin (assembly GCA_028551445.1). Classification (NCBI taxonomy): domain Eukaryota; kingdom Metazoa; phylum Chordata; class Mammalia; order Primates; family Cercopithecidae; genus Miopithecus; species Miopithecus talapoin. The sequence continues at coordinate 47,578,845 of CM052586.1, forward strand.
GATAAATGCATATGGTTAAAAATGTCTGAAAACAACAATTTCACAATTGTAGAATAAACAATCCATGTGTGAAGTTTACCACTGTGTCATGGTTTACTTGGGAGTTCTGTTTGCTTTCTTAATGGCAAATTAAAAATGTATTATACAAACATTATTGTCTCATAATTGATAAAATAATGCATCTATTATTTATATTAATCATGAAACCACATATATAGTAAATATATAAGAAAAACTTTGCTGATTACATCTGGGAATAAAATTGTAAATTCTTCATATGAGAAACATTTTTTAAATAAAGAAACTTGTGTTTCAATCCACAGAATTTATCTTCAAAAATTATTTCCTATGGCAATAAAACTACTGTTTCTAGCTATTGTTGTTTGATTTCAGCCTCTTTCAAAAATGTCCTGCATATTTGGAGACATTATTTGTTGATCTTAAAATCATAAAAGAGTTAATGCTGTTTCCTTTAGGGCTTCTCTTAAGACTGGAGTAACCATGTCACATGAAAGAATCTAGCCAGTATTGTCATAAAACATGAAAACTATTATGTAATGAGTGGATCTAAGATGAAATATTGTTGTATATTGTCATGAGAATTTTTCATGAAAAATAAAGTAATTCTTAACTCTTAATACGCTATTAATGCTTAAGGGGAAGTAAATATTCTCTAAACTACTCACTACAATATTTCACCTCTGTTTAGATAATGAACATAGTGTACTGTGTTACAGTATGTCAAATAGTGTGGAAATGAAAATGTTATACAATAAAATGGCATAGTTGCTTTTGTATTTGTAGAAAGATTATCAGGTGATTTATATTCTTCCAGGGTTGCCATTAGTATTAGTAACAGGCAATACAAAGCACATAGTAATTTTAATCTAATGAGTGAAAACCTTTGTGTGTTTTATAGTTTATTATAAATAGCACAATACAAGTTATATATTTTTAGCAAGAGTACATATCATAAATATCCAGTTGTTTATTGAAAATATTCTTCAATATTTCCTAATATTCAATGGATGACGAATTTTTAGTTAATATACTATTTTTACTTACTGCTTTTACTATTTAGTATGTAATAATGGTTGACATGGTTTGGCTGTGTCACCACCGAAATCTCATCTTGAATTCCCATGTGCTGTGGGAGGTAACTGAATCATGGGGGCAGATCTTTCCTGTTCTGTTCTCATAATAGTGAATAAGTCTCACAAGATCTGATGGTTTTAAAAAAGGAGAGTTTCCCTGCACAAATTCTCTTCTCTTGTCTGCCACCCTGTGATATATGCCTTTTACCTTCTGCCATGATAGTGAGGCCTCTCCAGCCACGTGAAATGTAAGGCCACCAAAACTCTTTCTTTCATGAATTGCCCAGTCTCAGGTATGTCTTTATCAGCAGCACGAGAATGGACTAATACAATGTTCTTGACAGTAATGATAGTATTTGTTACTGTTCATGGATCTACTAACATGGAAAGCCTGAGTCTGCTATCCTTAGAATGATCTGGTTTCAAGGTTTGCCCTTGGCTGGCAGTCTGGGACCTTGATTAAAGTGGCTTACTGTGCTTAAGTTGTGTGTACAAGCAACATGGTTTATCTGGAACGTTAGCTTTTCCCATAGGGCTCTGAAATTTGGTAGGCAGAAGGTAGTTACGTGACTAGCTCCCAGTTAAATTATTACTGCTGAGCCACTAATTAATTTCCATGGCAGACAACCCTTCTTACAAGTTGTCACAACTTATTGGTAGAAGAACTGATCATGTCCTGTGTGACTGTATTGGGAGGGGACTCTTGGAAGCTTTCATCTGGTATTTCCACAAATAAATTTTGGCTATTATAATTATATGTTGAGTTATGCGAGTCCTCACAGTTATCCCCGGATGTGCAGGGCAGTCTTTGGTACCCTTAACAAGAGCACATATTATATACCAAGCATTATTCTAGGTGCATTATATCCATTATTATATTTGTGATTTTAAAAAAACCCTGTAAGATTATGGGTTTTTTAAATTGTTTTGTTTGTTTGTTTATTTGTTTGTTTTTGAAGATGGAGTTTACCTCTTGTTGCCCAGGCTAGAGTGGTGTGGCATGATCTTGGCTCACTGCAACTTCCGTTCCCAGGTTCAAGCTATTCTCCTGCCTCAGCCCCCCAATAGCTGGGATTACAGGCATGCACCACCACACCCAGCTAATTTTGTATTTTTAGTAGAGATGGGGTTTCTCCATGTTGGTCAGGCTTGTCTTGAACTCCTGATCTCAGGTGATCTGCCCGCCTGGGCCTCCCAAAGTGCTGGGATTACAGGTGTGAGCCACCGTACCCAGCCCAGATTGTGTTATTAATTCTGGTTTGTGTATGAGGAAACAACACTGATAGCATAAGAGATTATACAAGTTAAAAGAGACAGCATTGAGACAAAGCTAGAATTTTTAAACAATTGTTTTTTGTCTTTTTTTTTTTTTTTTTTTTTTTTTTTTTTGAGATGGAGTCTCGCTCTGTCATCTAGGCTGGAGTGCAGTGGCATGATCTCGGCTCACTGCAACCTCTTCCTCCCACGTTCTAGCGATTCTCCTGCTTCAGCCTCCCGAGTAACTGGGACTACAGACACGTACCACCATGCCCAGCTAATTTTTTGTATTTTTAGTAGAGATGGGGTTTCACCTTTGACACAATTTTTAAAATTCCAAAATAAGTGTGTTGGATGGCATTGTCTACTAAAAAGTAACATTAACAATAAATCCCGCATAGACCTGTTATTCTGTCATTATTCTTGTATTTGCATTGCACGTGTTTGATTTCAGGTATACATTTGGTGGTGTGTGCTATTCAGAATAACACATCTAGTAACTCACTAATCAAAACTAGCCACAACTCCCAGGATTCTCTTCTGCCTAAGAATTACATATTTTGCCAATTGAATTTCAATGATAGCTAGTAAATAGCAGGTGGATTTGAGTACCTGTAAGAATACTGAGTTGTAGAACTCATTACTTCTCCTTTTTACTCATCCATATTAATCCGGTCCACAAAACTGAGATCTTGCTAATCCCCAGATTCTTCCTAGTATAATACTTAAACTTCCTGTCTAATACTTAAACCTTTTCCCCACACCCAGTTAATAATTGGAGGCCTCAACTTGCATCTGAAATCCAGTAACTATTTTCTGGGCTATCCACTGGACCGTCTGTCTATATTTCCTAATGTCTAGTGTCACCAAGTATTGTCTTCTGAAATTCCCTCATTGTCAATACTCATTGGGTCAAAATTTAATGATCTGAACACTTTTCTGTATTGTGCCTAAGAGGTTTTTTTGTTTTTGTTTTTGCCAAAGATAAGAAAATAACACATAAAAATTTAAAATAATCAGTGTCAGCATTACATATATATGCATATTACAGTAACTTTTATTTTTTATATCTTCTAAGAGGATGTGTTTCTATTCTACCAGGAGGCAAGAGGCAGAGACAGTTTTCAGGGCCACATGAATACTGTTCCTATTTTTATATATATTTTTTTTTCCCCAAGATGAGAGTGTAAGCTTATGAATTCTGTGAAAAAGGAAGAACTAATGTTCACAAACACCTTTTGATAGAAACACACGAACTGTTAGGAAAAATCAAAGAAAGTAGAATCATCCATCAGTATACTCAGCAGATTTCTTCCAGGATTCCCAAGAATACAAAAATCCAGGGATGCTCAAGTTTCTTAATTAAAATAGTGCATTTGCATATAACCTATGTTCATCCATCATATTCTTTAAATAATCTCTAGATGATTTATACTATCTAATACAATATAAATGTTATGTAAATTGTGTTAATATAGTATTGGTTTTAATTTTCAGATCGTTATTATTATTACTTTTCAATACTTTTAATCCATGGCTAGTTAAATCTGCAGATGCAGAACCATGGATACAAAGGGCCAATTTTTTATAAATGTGATTCTTCCATATAATCTATAAAAGCTGTGACAGTATATTTTCTTCTGCGACTGTGTAAGATAGGATATCCAGGAAAACACACTAGCTATGGAGGTGAGAGTGTGAGTTTTCAATCAAGATGTCATAATAGAAGCCATATGAAAAATCGTAGAGCAGTTAAGTGGAAATAGATTTTTAAGAATTTATAATTGTTTGTAAAACATATAGAGAAAAGCAAAAGCAGATATCTGAAGAGATAAAAATGATGAATTTATGTCTGAAATCTTACTAGAAGACTGAATATTGGAGTTTTGTGGTTTGGTTTTCCCAGAAATGTCAGGCCTTACCTAGCTAGGAAGGGTGAAATTAACATCTGAGGCAACAGAGAAAAAAAATCAACAAGAAAAGCATAATAAAAATTACTATGGAGGAGGTAATCCTAGTTTTAAAACAACAGTTAGGCATCTAAAGAAAAAAGAATAGGAAGCAAAAGGTCAGTGTTCCAAGGCTAAGTGATTACTATTCTAATTTTCTGAAGGTAATTTTTCATTCCCTGTTCTTGTGTTAATATTGACAAGAATCCTTAGATGTAAGTAGGTCTATTGTTATCTTTAATTTTCAGGTTGTAAAAGATAATAAAATCAATGTTGAATGCTTAATATGTCCCAGCAGCTATACAAAGTTTTTTCTTCCTTTTTTTTTAAGCACTCTCATTTGAGCCTCAAAAGTACCCAATCAGGTAGATAATAGCTTTATTCCATTATATAGCATTATGTAGGTCAGAAATTTAGACCTTGGTATATTAAGTAATTTCCACAATGTCAGATAGCAAATATTGGAGCCAAACTGCAAATTCAAAAATATCTGATTCCAAAATTTTGATTTTTATTGGGTGATACTGCTTGTTTATTCTATTAGGTGATACTGCTTCAATCTGTAAAATATGGATACTACTTACTATTCAAATTCACATTTTCACATTGTAAGTGTGACTTACTGAGCGACTTTATACTAGAATTCTGAATTCTAGTATCTTAATTCTAGTATCCCTGGATCTTAATGGCAGTTTTTTTGCTCATTTTTTCACTTATTCTATTGATTATCTATATGTGCAATTAGAGATGCCATCTGACTAAAGCAGTAACCATTACTGATTCTTTGGTTCAGACATCAATGAACACTTTGAGCCTCAGAAATTTAAATCTTCACAAAATAGTCTATAGAGCAGCACTCACAGCATAATTATATTTTTTCTTCAAAGATTGATTTTGAGACTATCTCCTGTTCACTTGTTCTTTGAAAATGGCTTAAAATGTAAAGAGTGAAGCACCCTGTTATTTTAATTTGAGTCACTTAAGAACCACCATACTTTCATTGATAGATCAAAGTATATTATTAATAATCTACACATAAAGACGTTACCCATCTCACCTGGAACTGAAGAATGAAACCATAAAAAAATTCTTAAAAATTATATGATAATGTATAGATTCTATTTCTTTCATACCTAATCAATGTTGTACATTTTTTTACTAAAGAGATTCCCTAGGGATATTAATATATTACAAAATATATGAAAATTAGAAAAGAAATGGATAGGCATTTGTATTACGTACAGAGAAAATAAAGAAGGCTGACATATTTTAACTTACCTTGGAAAAACTCTGTAAAAATTACATCACTTTTATTTGTTTTCCTAGTAACCCAACATCTCTATTTTAGTAATTTAAGAGAAAATCTGTTTATAAGTGTATTAATCATATATTTTTTAGTATTTATTATGTATGCCGATAATCAAAAACATATATTTTACAAAAAGTATAAAAATGAACTCATTCACAAATAGAATTTTATACTCATAATTTTAAAATATTTACAAGAGAAATACTATGATTAATTTCAATTGAGCTAAAATGTACAGATTTTGAAACTAAAGAAGTAAATTACATGCATGTAATCATATTATCTCTGTAAGTACTGATTTTATGAAAAGAGAAAGTGAAATTTATATATTTTACTCCTGTAGCATTCATAAATACACAAAAATAGTTATTTTAAAGTAACTGGAATGATTTGAATTGGTGCTCCCTTAAAATAAGAAGATTAAATTATTTTCTGACTCCAGTTGCTTTTCTAAGTTTGTAATTGAAAGGGTCATTCCTAAGTAGCTTTTATTTTGTTTATTTTTTTTTCTGTCTAATGCTTTTCTGCTAGTATATGTAATTATCATGATAATTCTCAAATCTTTCTTTGTGATAGTGTTGTTGTCATTGCTTATTAATAAATAATTGCATAGAGTTACTTGCATAGGGTTTAAACAAAACGACATTCGTGGTTTGAAGAATAACGGCATGAAAAAATTTTTGGCCTTTTTTCTATTGTTTACATGACTTCTCAATGACTATCTTATTTCTAAACCATAGCTTATTATTGAAGTTAAGGCACTTCTTTTATTTTAGACTTATTCAAAAATAGTCTAAAGACATCAAGGGTTTTTTTTTTTTTTTTTTTTTTTTTTTTTTTTCAGATGTAGTCTTGCTCTGTCGCCCAGGCTGGAGTGCAGTGGCACGATCTTGGCTCACTGCAACCTCCGCCTCCCAGGTTCGAGCGATTCTCCTGCCTCAGCCTCCCTAGAAGCTGGGACTACAGGTGTGTGCCACCATGCCCGGCTAATTTTTGTATTTTTAGAAGAGACGGGGTTTCATCATGTTGACCAGAATCGTCTCCATCTCTTGACCTTGTGATCCACCCACCTGAGCCACCCTAGTTCTGGGATTACAGACATGAGCCACCACACTCGGCCGATTTCTTCATATCTGTAGAGATAATACTAATATATTATAAAACATATAAGAATATCATAAGAAATGGTTCTAAATTAATGTTAGGGAAAATCATTTAAAGAATGAAAATTAGTATACTAATTTTAAAGTAGATTTTCTTATAAAAATAATTTTACTCACTTAATAAACAGGAAAAAATGATATGTTTTGAGAAATTCTCAGAACCTTTCGTATGTTAATTTGTCTTATATCTATCCAAGAAGAAAGATTTAATGTACAGCTGAGCTTAGGAATCTAACCAATATGGGCTAGATATTGCTCTTTGCACTGGAGATACAGCCCTGCCAAACTCAAATTGGTCTGCATTCATTGAAATATGTTATCCATGGAAAAAAATAGGAGAAAACAGAAAAAAAAGTATAAATATCAATAAGGAACTCACTGCAATCACAATATAGAGTTTTAATCTTCCAGGCAAAAAGTGAAAACATGCACAAACATACACACATTCAAACACACGTACATTTTAAAAGCAGTGTTACAGTATGCATAACATATCATAATGATTTTGCTTGGCTATTTTCCAAATTAATAGTTTATACCAGAGGTTGGCAAACTACAGCCTGTAAGCGAGAATGGCTTTTACATTTTAAAATAATTTTAAAACCAACCAAACCAATGGAACAACAACAACAACAAAAAAAAACCCAGACACCCACAAAGCCTAAAATTATATTATGTTTTTCATTAAAGAAAAAGTTTGCTGTCCATGCCCATGATCTGTGTTATCACATATCATCAGTGATAATCACCGTAATCACTATTATATAGGGGTGTGTGTGTCTATACACACACACACACACAAATATTTGTTCTTTCAGAAATGGCTTTATAGACACACACACACAGATTTATGCTTCACTTCATGACGGGGATACACTCTGAGTTGTGGGAACATTATAGAGTGCGCTTACACAAACCTAGATGATATATCCTAGATATATGCCTAGGCTATATGATACAGCCAACACTTCTAGGTTACAAAACTGTACAAGATGTTACTGTACTGAATACTGTAAGCAACTGTAGAGAAATTGTAAGTATTTGTGTATCTGCACATAGAAAAGTATAATATAGTATAATATAAAACACTGTATTATAACTTTATGGGATGCCTTTGTATATGCAGTCCCCTCATTGATGGAAGGTTACTATGTGATGCATTACCATATATGTATATCTACATAATGTATATGCATATATACACATATATGTATATATACAGACATATGTTTGCATATATACACACATATATGTATGCATGTGTATATACATGTATATGCATGTATTTATGTAACTGTGCATATATATATATATGTATATAGCAAGAGAGAAAGGGGGAGGAAGAGACAGAGTAGCCACTTTTCTGTTTTGGAACATTTGATATTTAACCTTACATTAGTGAGGAGATTTTCAATATCTTTTATCTTAAAATATTAATTATATCTATATTCTCAGTTAGTCCCAGTGTAATCAATATCTAATCAATTTTTTTGTCTTGAGAATGTATCCTTCTTGAAGATACATTTTTTTTTCTTTTTTTTTGAGATGGAGTCTTCCTCTGTCACCCAGGCTGAAGTGCAGTGGTGTGATCTCAGCTCACTGCAACCTCTGCCTCACGGGTTCAAGCAATCCTCCCACCTCAGCCTCTCCAGTGGATGATTACAGGCGCACCACCATGCCTGGCTAACTTTTTGTATTTTTAATAGAGACAGGGCTTCGCCGTGTTGACCAGACTGGTCTTGAACTCCTGGCCTCAAGTGATCTGCCTACCTTGGCCTCCAAAGTGCTGGGATTACAGGCGTGAGCCACTGGGCTTGCCCCCTTCTTGAAGATTCTATTTATTGTATTTCTTAAAAGGTCAGCAATGAATTATATGTCAACAAACCCAATGATCTTAAGATTTACTTTCAGAAATCTGAACGTCATTTGACCTTCTTGACATTCCTATCCTTTTAAATGTTTTCCACTTTCATTGACTGGTATTACACTCTTCTCGTTTTACACACCTGGCTGATAATTTTATGCTTACTTTCCTCTTTTTACCTTTAATAACAGCCATTAGCTATTATTCACTCCTTTTTTGTAAAAAATTTCCGCCTCCACTGACTGACTTAAAAGTCCCAATTAGTATTGTGGCTTTTAAGCTTCTGGCTCACAAATCTCATGTTCACATAGAAACATTCCTAATATCCTAAGTATATTCCCAACTACGTGAACAGCAGCTAATTTATATATTCTTAAAGCTTTGTCAAACTCAGTATGTCTACAGTAAACTCATAATTTTTATCCCCAAACCAAATATTTCTATAATGTTGTCTCTTTCTATCTGTGGAAGCACTATCACTCAGGCTCAAAACCTTTAAGTCAATCTTGAGTTTCCCTTATCACTTCTCCTCACACCCAATCAATTATTTAGCTTTCTCTCTTCTACATCTGCAGTTCTTATTGCTGCCTCTTCTTTTCTATAGCCACTTTCTTAATTCAGCTTTTCACTTCCTTGAAAATGTAGACTGGAATTCAAAATTTTGTTCTGCACATTAAAAGTTAGACCTAATGATATTTACATATGAGACGCATATCTATAATCATCTTAATATGTGACAAAAATTAAAGACAAAAACAGATATAGATAGACAATATTATAATTGACTACCAAAAATATTTATGATAGGTAAGTGGAAATCTGTTTTATTAACAGAATAAATGATTGTTTAGATGCAATGAATAACTTAATAGCTTTATATTTGTCCCATTTTCAAACAAAAACCTTTAGCATCATGGCAGGAATAGTTATATTATTGTAGAAATTATGACAAATATATTAAACTTTGAAAAATGAACACAGATTATTTAAAATTATTATTAATCTATGCTTAATTTTTTTTCACATCCACTTTTCAACTAATAAACACACACAAACACACACACAGAGTTTAGAACTGCCAGCTTAATGTTACTGTTACATTACATTTGGCTTCTCTCCAGTTTTCTTTTCTTAATTCATTTTGTGCATTTGCGGCTGTTTTCTTATAATTTCGTTTTTCTATAGGGCAGAATGAAAGCTCCAAGTCTTAATATTCTGCATCCTTCACTGTGCTGTTCCAACAAAACTTTCTAATTTTTCTTTTACTAATACATACTTTGCAAGAGTCAAGTGAAATTAGTTGCTCTCCTCACACTATTCCCCACATCCCAAATATCCACAATATACGTAGCTCTTTTAGATATTCTTTCTTATTGTAATATTGTTAATGCACAATTTTCAGCTTGTATCTCTCATACCAAATTGTTATTTCTCTGAAGAGCTGGAGCATCAGTTTAGTGCCTTCAGCAATAATTATTTACAATTGTTCATAGGTAAATTAAATTTATCTTTGAAAATATCATATGACATAAGCATGCCTCAATGACCCATTTACAGACTATTTCAGTAGAACTGTCATTTTTTGGGAGTGTCATATATGCCAAATACTGTGTTGCACAATAGAGATAAACACAACCAAATCCTAGGTCTGTCCTAAACAAGCTTAGAATCTTGAGAAAGGCACACAAAATGATACTCCTATTTTAACATGCTAAGTAAAATAATAGAAGTGTGCATGGAAAGATATGAAAGCCGAGTAGAATGGGATAGGAAATAATCTCAGTTTATGAGAGTTAAAACTTGATTTTCTGCCTGAGTTGGCAAGTCAACTGAGTCCTAAAAGGAAACTGAATATTATAGAGATTAAACCATCTTTCTTGAGTCCCATAATTATTATACAGCAAAGCTAGTGCTAAAACCAAGGTATCTTTGCCCGAATTCTCTATTTATTATAACACCATTGTAATTGTTCTGGCAGTTTTCCATCTGTTAAATAATGAAAAACAATAATCCAAGATAATCCTCTCACTTCCATATATCATGACTGAATTCTGTTTGTAGACTTGAAGAAAGTAATTTGATCTGATGGGGGGATTTTAATGGCAAGAATATTGAAAACTGGAAAATAAAAAAAAAAATTATGGAACGATTATAAAACCACTCTTTTTTTGCTTCTCAATACCAACAGGCATTTTTCTTTTCTGGCTTATATTTCTAGACTTCTTAGCTGCACTGGATAAGTTGTCTTTCTACTCATCTTAATAATGTCCTCTTGCTAATTCTCAAGCCATGGCTTAGTTTCTTAAGTGGCAGCCATGCCATTATTTTCAAGACACAATTTTGAATATGAACAAATGAGAAAATAATTTAAAGCCAGAGAGCACTATCCTACTACTATCAATACAAACAAAAAAATAGCTCAACCTTTTTCTGGATGTATAAACTAAGAGGGCTATACCATCTTCCAAGACAGTTTCCCCATCTGTGAAATGTAAAGCTTATAGTAAGTAAGATGATAGGCACAACACTTTTTAATGCATTTCTGACACACTAGGACATCAACAACAGGGAATTTTCTATTGTTATAAATATATACTTTGCCTCTGTATTTAAGTTTTTATATTTCAGAATTCTAAACTAGCCTTGCTTTTTTCACTTTTCATGCTTCATTTCGTCAATCTTATTTATTTTTTGCTTTTATTTATAGCCTTTGTGAGCTCATTGCTTCTTTTTCTATTTTGCTATTCCAAAATACACCAATTCTTTCAAATTGTCTTACAAACTTATGTTGTAGATTTTCTTTTGGTTGCTACCCAAATCCTCAAATGCATCATCATCTCTCTCTAAAACTACTTCTCTACCTACTTTTGCGTTTTATTTAAAGCATCAGTGACTTAACTGTTAATACCAAAAATTTGGGGCATTTTTCTACTTTCCTGCATTTTGGCTAGTTTTATATTCAACTAATTGCCAAATTGAGCTAATCTTGTGCAACATAGTTCTTTTTAAATTCATGATTACTGCAAAGATAGTTATCTGGCCACCAAAGATCCTTGTCTTCAAAGGGTAACATTCTTACTTAAAAATGGCTGTGTACTCAGAAACTACATTTTTTTCCCACTCTGTGACACTGCAAATTCTGATTTTATATGATAGAATAATGAGAAATCCTTAACCAAATGCATTTCTACTTTATATCAGTATCTTGGTTCATTTGCAATTTTCCAATAGCCTAGCAATTAGTATTTCCATTTCTAGCTTAGCTCTCATCAGTGCAATGTTTTTATGAACACTAAGAATTAGATAGACAGGTAGATGGATGTAGATAGATGATTAAAGGGACAAAAGAAAAGAGAGAGAGAAAGAGAAAGAGAGAGAGAGAGAAATAGGTAGGTTGATAGGTACCAACAACCAAAGTATAATCAGACCCCTTTCTAAACACGCATGACTCCCATTCTTTTTAAAGAATAAATAGGTATGCTTCAGCATTACCTACAAGGCATTTCATAATCCATTTTTCTTACCTCTCCACAGATCCTTACAGCATCCCTAAAGTCTTGATAAATGAGCTTCCTAAATTTCCAACTCCATGCTAGGACATGATTACAGGACACTGAAGTTACATGTAATTCTCTAGGCTCTGTGCTAGGCCATGGCCCTTCTTTTCACTTTCCATATTTTTTTAATCTGATACCTCCTAATAATTCTTAAAATGCACTGTTCAGACATTATTTTTGAGAAAGAAACTGATTATCCTCACCCCATGACCCCAAATGTTTCTTCTCTGAATATGTAGTGGCATATAAATATTTCTCCTGAAATGTTTGTCATTCTGAATTACAACGGTCCGCTTGCTTGTCTCTCTGTCTTTTATGTTAGGTAATAAGCTGTTGAGATTGTAAATTGTATTTTGGTAGTTTTGAATTATCTCTCTTTAACGTTGAAATTTCTACAAGTTCCATTTATAAATGGAGAGCCTATAGTGTATAAGAAATAGTGCTTTTATAGCTTCAGGAGAATAATATAAATAATATACATAAAATAAGTAAATTATATATTATAGAAGAAGGCATAAAATATCATAAAAGAAAAAGCAGAGTATATTCAGCAGAATAAGAGTGTAGGTATTAATTTTGAATACGGTAGTTAGAGCAGGCCTCATTTCAAAAGTGACATTTAAAAAATGACATTGCAGAGCTAAGGGAGGTAGCCACAATGCTATGGGAGAAGAGCATTCTAGAAAAATAAAACAGTACAAAGGCCATAAGAATTGAGAATCCCTATGGTGTTTGAAGAACAACAAAGAGACTAATGTAGCAAAGTGGACTTACGAGAGGAGTGTTAAGAAAGATCAGACAAGCAGGTGATGGTCAAAGTATGCTGGGTTTTGCAGGATTTTCTAATAACTTTGACTTTATACTAAGTGAACTGGGAACCGATGAGGAATTTTGAGAATAAAAAGAATATTATTTACACTTTAAGAGATTTCTGTATCATCTATGTTGAAAAACTGATTTTAAAATGATGAATGCATTAGCAGAGAGGTGTATTCAAAGACTATTGAGCTATTGCTCTAATCCAGATAAAGGATAATGGCAGCTTGAACTAGGATGTTGATTATGGGAAGAGGGGGATCAGGGAGTGCTTTGATTATGGGTATATTGTTTTAGACCATATTAGCTAGATGTCTTTATGTAAAATGTACATGGAGTGTGCTAGAATAAAAAAGGTACAGTTTCAATATTTTTGGCCTGAACATTTTGAAAGACAGAGAAGCTATCATTTGAGATGGGGAAGGTTGTAGTTGGAACATGTTTAAGGAGGGAAAGATCAGTAGTTCATCTTGTACAATTTAAATTCATCAACTCAAGTTTTCCACTCAAGTGGGGATATCAAGAACTAATTTGTATATAACTGAAAGACATTGTTTAGGAGAAGATTTGGAGTCAGATATATAATGATGGAAGTCTCATTTACATGCCAGAGATTAAATAGGATCACCAGGAAACAAACATAAAATGAAAAGATCCATGGGCTGAAGAGAAGGAACAAACAAAGTGACAGAGAAAAAGTGGTTATATTTTATGTGTTATGCAATCAAGTGGAAATAACACATCGAGTAAATATTCTTTGAAATGAGCTGACTTTTTGACATACTCCAAAATCACCCCACAGTTGCTATATTGACTACATCTGTATACAAGACCTTCTTACAAGCCAACTCCTTTGTAATTCAATTAAATATACCCTTCATTTGCTCTATGTTTTGTGGAGAAAGTCGGTGTTTGCCTTACGTCCACTGAGATCCTACTTCTATTATTTCTATCTATTTTCATTAAATGATAAACTTAGGAAACAAGGAGTGAATATGGAAACAATATTATTCTCTTCTGCATGGTTTCTCTAAACATTCTCACTTATTATTATTATTATTTTTAGATGGGGGTCACACTTTCTTACTCAGGCTGGAGTGCACTGGCACAATCGACGCTCGCTGCAATCTTGAACTCCTGGACTCAAGCCATCCTTCTGCCTCAGCCTCCTGAGTCCCTGGGATTACAGGTGCTACCCACTGTGCCTATCCATTCTCACTTACATTTGAAAGAAAATAATATTTTTCCTAAATGCACATATAGAGCAAATGCAAGATCACACTTAAAGACGTGATAAATTTGATACTGTAATGCCATAGAATAGGAAAACAAAAAAGTACTAAAAATAAGGTGGACTCTGAATTCTATAAATATTGACTGTTAAACATTTAAGACTTATCACAAGTTTTTATTTCTTTCTAAAATCAAAGAAAATTGTTATTAACGGATTATAGAAAACACTTTTGAATAAATTTGTTAAATGATTACAGAAACTCCTGAGCTACAACAGCCACAAGATAAGAAAAAAAGGTGTTATTTTGCATTATTTTTTAAAAAACAGATTTTAGAATTTTTGCCATACAATAATTTTTATTCTATAAAGCTAGAAGGACTTTTATTGACTGATTCTATAGTTCTTGAAGACAAGGTAAATTTAAACTATTTTTTGGAAATAAACAGGAAGTTCATCTTTTGTATATTAGAAATTCTCTACTTAGTGAAGTAAAAAGTAACAGGTCTATTAACAATATTGATGGCAAGTTCAGATAGGGAATTGAGCATGTTTTGTTATAATTAGGTATAAACTGGCTCTAAGAAGATGAAGTTTAAGTTGTTAATAACTTCACATTCCCCAAGGCATGATGATACAAAGTAGGATGTCTGGAAGGGCACTAGAACATCCTGTAATTTGTCTAATTTGCAGTGAGTTAATAAGGCTGATTCTAGCATCTTTATGAATAAATGGACAATTTATGAGATAAAAATGACAAGTATTCCGTATATCTTGTGTTAATTCTTAAACTAACATATTCTCTTCTGTTTCTCCCAGTAGCTAAACTATAAAGGGGAATTTTTATAAGGTAAAATATGTCTTTTATTAGCTGGAGTTCAAAACTGAACAAAA
The DNA here is from genome assembly GCA_028551445.1 of Miopithecus talapoin. NCBI lineage: Eukaryota > Metazoa > Chordata > Mammalia > Primates > Cercopithecidae > Miopithecus > Miopithecus talapoin. Next base: position 47,593,979 of record CM052586.1, read on the forward strand.
GGGCACCTTCAAATACGTAGTCTTAAAATTAACCTTAACTTGGAAAGAGCAAATTGAAATTTATATTCTAAAAGGAATTCTTCAAGTGAGACTCAAATACAAAACCACGATTATCCTTCAAAAACCAACTTACATGAAACTTACATAATAAGATATTCTGATGTCTTATTACATTTAAAATATAATGGATTCTGAGACACATACTATAAAAGATCTGAACATCATATGGCAATTAGCCATAAACGGTGAAAGCTGAAGAATAATCCATTTCACTTGTAAATAAAAAGTGAGTCAGATTAAATTGAAGGCTATTTCATCAGAGAGTTTAGTGAGAATAGTTTGGCTTCTCTTCAGGAAAAATCTTAATACTATTGTGGAATAGAAATTCTAAATTTGAAATGCTTCCTAATCAGTATCATAACATCCTGAACTGGGGCACAGTGTGTCCAGTGAGCTGAATACTTACATCTTTGTGTAAATGTCTTTAATTCTAAACCGTTATGATTGTTTTAATGAAATATCCTTCCACTCAAGAAATATCCTATCCTTGCTTGGAGAGAAAAAAATAAGAAACAAAAAACACATTTTATCTATTTATCTAAGGCAGGGATCAGGCAACTATGGCCCATGACCAAACTAGATACAGTTTGCCTGATTTTGTATGATCCGAGAGCAGAGTGGTTATTATACTTTTTTCAAAAATCAAAAGAATAATATCCCATGACATATAAAATTTCCATAAAATTAGAACTTTGTTGTCCATAAATAAATTTTTGTTGGAAGACAACCTTATTCATTCATGTATTATTTATGGCTACTTTCACACCGTGGCAGAGGTATTGAGACCAGAAACCCTATGGGCTACAAAGTCAACCTTGTTTTCTATCTAGTCATGTAAGAAAGAGTTGAAAACTCTTGGTTTAAGGAAGGGAGAAATTCCCTACTGGTCATTCTATTTCAAATTAGTTACTATTTGACATTGATGAGAGAATCAAAATGGTGACAAAACCGGTGATTAGATAAAAACTATACATGTCAGTAATTTTGCTCTTGAGTCAAGCCTCAACTCAAGCTATGAACAACAAAAATGTACAGACCTTTAATTATGTAATATTTTAAATAATAATGGCCAGTGCTTAAATAATAAGATTATTTTAAACGTTATAGCAACACTAATTTCTTTCTTGAGACATTTTCGTTACTTAGAGTATTTTAATTACATTTAAAAACTTTGTCGTTCTGATGAATAATGTGAATATAATAACAAACACTTAAAATTAGTATATTTCAGAATATTTTGTTTCTTTTAATATAAGTAATCCGTCTACATTAAATTGCCATACACTACCAAGCACATTTAACAAGAATGAAACTGTGTTTACCTCAAAGTAAAATATATTTGTTAAGAAAAACATGCTTAATATTAAGCTGTTGCTTTTGTTATGGTTGTTTTGTTTCTCTTTTAAATGAGGAAAGGTAATTATTGGTAATTTCTAATAAATGTGGACTGACAAAGGCACTGTGAAAATAACTGTTGTGAACTCTCAATTAGATCAATATAAATCTACTTCAAATGTTTTTATGTAACAGTTCCAAAGCACTGAGTGAGGAGAGGAATAATCACAAATACATGATTGTATAATTTTAAAAAGGGGAAAAAACAAAAATTTTCCCAAAATCAAAACTAAAAACCCTGCCTGGGCAAATAATGAGACTCTGTATCTACAAAAAAAAGGGAAAAAAAAAGAAAAAAAAGTAATAATAAGAAAAACTAGCTGGGTGTAGTGGCACATTCCTGTAATCATAGCTACTCAAGAAGCTGAGTCTGGAACACTGCTGGAGCCCAAGAGTTCAAGGCTGAAATGAACTGTGATGGCACCACTGTACTGCAGCCTGAGTGAGGCCCTCTCTCAAACAAGCAAAAAGAACCAATTAATAGTAAAAATGTGCAAAACAGGGAAATTAAAAATGAAAAATGAGGAAAATAGATTAATATTTCCACTAAAAGAAATCTTCTTAGTCATATAATAAAAATATGTATTTTTGTTAATAGTACCAAGATGGAAAACATGACAGTGAAGGGTCAAATTATTATGTCAACATCTGTTGCAAAGGGTGCTACAAGAAAGCAATTTGCCAAAATGATTAAAGACATGAGTTTGTGAGCTAAATACTTTGTATGATGATATTCTTGATGTTTACTAGCTATGACATCTTGGGAAAGTGAGTTAATCTCACCATTTCTTAATTTCTTTATCTATAAAATAGAATTAATAATATAGTATTATTAATATTCAAACTATTATGAGAGTTATTGTCTTAGTCCATTTGCAATGCTGTGACAAAATACTATAAACCGGGTGTTTTTTAAACAGCAGGAACTCTTATGTCTCACAATTCTAAAAGCTGAGGAGTCCAAAGTCGAAGTGCTGGCAGGTTCAGTGTATGATGAAGCCTGCTTTCTCATAGATGATAACTTCATACTGTGTCCTCACTTGATGGAAGGTCAAACAAACATACTCAGGCAATTTTTGTGAGGGTACTAATCCCATTTGTGAAGTCTAAGCCCCCGAAAGTTCCCACCTCTTAATACTATCAAAATGGGGATTAAGTTTCAGTATATGAATTTTGGGGGAACGCAAACGGTCAGAATATAACAGTTTTGTAAGAAAAATGTATTAATGAATGTCTTGTTATGTTTCTTAGTACAGAATGTTTATTAAATGGTAGCTATTTTTATAAACATAGGCAAAAGATCTCATACATTTAGGTAACACCTGAGGTTATCAAATATTTTGTGTATTTATTTATTTATTTAAGTGGATATAGCATATTAGATTTATTAAGTCTAATTATAAATGTAAGAAAGAAAAAAATATTTCAGGATCTTAAAGAAGGGGATGTGAACCTTCCAATGACATTGAATGTGCAACCTCATGAAACAAAAATACATTCATACAATAGAACCCTAAAAACAGCAAAAGTGGCTTAGGGCCACCCATGTCAGAGGGATGAATATCACACATAGGGTACACACAGTAGTTTCATAAGAATACATCTAGTGTATTTGTTGTACACTAGTGTACCTCTAGTGTAAAGTTGTACATCTAGTGTACAGTTATTGCCCATATTAGTGAATTGATTCTCAAACCCAAATCTGCTTTCTAACCCAGGTACTGGAGCTACTCCCTGATACCGGAGCTGCACTTTCTGAACATTTCTCCTTTGTCAGCTGGCACAATCATAGGCTTGTTAATAGAGGATGCAATAGCAAAGATCAGTGGCCATAGCAAAGGAGCTTCTCTTCCTGGTGCCAGTGCTTTTTCTGAAGATGGGCCTGCCGGCGATCGGCATGTTGGATTTCCGTGGCCTTCACCTTAGAGTCCCTCATTGAGAGCTCTTCCTCTCCTCTGCTCTCTGGTGAGAATCCCCAGCATTATTGGGCCATTTTCTGTAGATTAGCCATGCTCTGCTGACGGCTTTTTGTGAGTTCTTCTGTCACTCTGTAAGCTTCTTATTTTTCATGCTACTTTCCCTCTGGCAGGCTGCATGGATCTATGGCAGCCACATTTCTCCAATGAAGTATAAATCTCAGCTTTTGGTAGGGGAAGTTCCTCTTCTATCTTCTAATATCCTTCCTTTTTTAGTCTCCCTTAGCTCCAGAAGTAACAGCTACTGCTCTATTTGCTCTGTGTTGCTTAGAGTTCTCTTTTACACCTTTTTAGTAACCGACTTTTAATTTTCAAGAGCTCTTCAAATTAGTGGTGTAATTTCTCCCTCCTGCTGAACCCTGACTAATAGTATACCTTTTATGACATTTCAAAAACATATAAAACAACTATATTTTCCGTATATAGACAAATATAAACAATGAAAAGCCAAAAGTAGTAAGAAGAAAAAGTTCATGAGGACTGTTATTACTGTCGTGGGGATTGAGGGAAAGGGGAGATTTGATCAGGGAAGGGCCTATGTAGAGCTTCCATTGTACTGGCAGTATTCTTTCCCGCCCATATCTGCATAGGTGCTATGTATTGATCTATTTTTGGAACTGTATCAAAGCACATAACTATTTCATCTTTATTCTTTGTAATAGTTTTGATCAGGATAAAATGACTTTCTGTTGCTGTATTTTGTGCACATAATAGCCAATGGGAGTCGTAGCTAGGGATTTGCAAACAACATAAAATGAATTAATGTCTCCTTTATTTGATCTTAAACTGTTATAAATTTTGCATTTTACATTGTTATATATATTATTAAGTCATGTTATATTTCTCCAACATCTTCTGTGTAAAATGTTGCTCTAAGATAACAATCTATGCTTTTGAAGTAGTTTGCTAAATTATCTCACAAGCAGATACTCTTCCAGGGATATTGGTAAACTGATTTGAGATTACTTATTTTTAAATATTTAGTGAGCTTGCTCTATGTGCCAGGCATGGTTATAGATGCTGGAACAAAGATAAAAAAGTACAAAACATTCCCAATCTCTCTTATACAAGCAATTTTTTTCTGCTTTAGAGAGTAGGGGTACATTGCCTTCCTTACATACGTTTAGTGTTGTTTTTGTCTAAAGTTGACATTAAGAATAAATTTTGTCTTTTGTTTATTAAATATAATATTTGTTGAGAAGTTCATCTCTATCAAGAGAGGCTCCTTCTTTAATTTTTTAATAGTAAGAAACTTTACAGTTAAATAAGAGACTTAACTCACTTCATGAGAGAAAGTTATAGTGCTAGAAACATTATTTAATGACTGTGATGGACAGAAAAATATCTGATCCTTATAAATAAAATTTAAAATAAAATAAGTTTAAAAATAATATTAATGATAACATTTATAATAGTGATACATTTTTCAGCTAGTTGAGATTTAGAGGGCAAATGTTTTTAATTCAATACTTGAATCTGAAAATACTTCCTGAATATATTAATTCTGGCAATGAATATTATAAAGTGATTATAATATTCAAGAATATAAAGTTAAATTGATTCTTCATTTGATAATTTTAAATACAGCAAAAATAAAAAAAAAAAGGAAATTTGAATAGTTCATTCTTATGAACAAGAATGAAAGTAATAAATCACTAAAAATTTAGGGGATAAAAGAGATTTGGCTTATACCTGCCCAAGCTAGAAAAGAAATGAAAGTTGATTATTGCAGCCACTGTTTAAAAATATCATCATGCATTGTTTTGTTTTGTTTTAATTTTCTTTATTTTCAAATTATCAATTATATGAAAACACAGAAAAAGTGAACCTAAAGTACCCTATGTAGATGTGTTGAAATATTTTACTCTACAAAAACTCAGATTGCTTTGAGGGTAGTCAAGTTTAACGAAGAAAACTATGTTGTGTTTCAAAGGATGTTGAAATAATTTCATATGAGTTGTATTTAGTGCCTAGTACTACAAAAAGAAAACAAAAATATTTAATACATTTAATCATCTTGCTATCTCTTAACACTATCACCATATAATATAGTTCAATGCATATATTGAAGACACAAATAGCAATTACAGTCGTTCTCTACCTCCATTTTTAATTCCTTACTTGTTCTATAAACAACTATTTATTATGCCTTATATAATTTAAGGTAATGAAAAATAATTAAATATTTCATTAAATACTTTTAGTTTCGTCTGGAACATGCACACATATCTTAATTTAAACATAACTAGCTGAATCATTTGGCGTATGTGATTTTTATGGCTGTTTTAGATCTATCCACATATCAAAGTGAGCTTGAACATTCAAGGCAAAGGTTTGATATGCCTTCTAAATAATTCCTTTTAAACATTTTGTTAGACCGTCAAATGATCAAAAAGGAGAGATATAATGCATCTGGTTTTTTTTTTTGAAACACTTAACTTTTTATGGAATAAATTAAAATACGAAATGTAGTAGAAAATTATTATAGTAATGTTTTAAGAAATAGGTAAATAATAAAATAATTTCTTAAAATGATAAGGTTACCAAAAAAAGCCAAAGCAAAGGTTGTGTGCTCAGTCTAACCTGAACTGAAGTAGAATGTTCTCTGATGGAATATTGTAAAAAAGATTTAATATGAAGAGATCTACCAGTTCAAATGCTGGCACACAGCATCAGCATTCACATAACTAAAATTCCATTTCACTGCAATTCAGTCAATACATGCGTGGCCCTGCTTTCTAGCCTTTGAATTGAATGGTCAAATAATTCAGTTACCTTCACTTCTTTTAACACTCATCTGTTTATTTAACGGAATTGTATACATTCTTGGTTTTCAAGAGTGTGGTGAATGAGATTGAAAGAGTACAGGTAGGGCTGCTGCTCAAGTTCATATACTTATATTAAGTTCGTTAACCTTTACATCATGCTAGAGTAAATGAATTTCATTTCTCCCTTTCCAATATACACAGTCATCAATCTGCTGTCTCATAACTTTCCCTTTGAGCTCGACCTTGTGGTGGTTAGGAAATGAGAGAAAGAAAAGTTGAAAAAGAAAAAAAGAAGGTAGTAGCGGAGAAATCAGACAGAAACAGAGACACCAGTATTTGCTCAGATTTGAAATGTTGATCATGTAAAATTATTTTTAACTACACTAACATTAATTTTGTGCACATTTATATTTAAAAACTATCAGGTATAAAGACATTCTCATGGATAATACTTGAAGGAGAAATGACAGATACATATAAAATAAATACATAAAATTATAGTGATCTCTCAGACCCCAGAAAGGGAAAATTTTGCCGACTTTCTTCTGGATATTTTTCCAAAGCAAATACATTTGTTATAACATTTCAATTTATTTTGAGATTTTTTTTCTCCATGTCTGCCTTCTCCAAATTACACACTTTCCTTCCCCACACATATTGTCCCATCATTTCCACACCTTTTGCTCTATGGTATCATTAGGTGAGTAAAAAATGACAGATACTGAGATAAAGAAAAAGAGGCAAAGTACAGGGTCAGGGTCACTGTTTTATTTATCACTGAAAGTGTGATACATCTGTGAATGCAAGAAGGAGCAAAACAGAAGGGATGCCAGAACAATGGTTGTCAAATATTCGAGGATAGAGGAACAGCCAGGAAAGAATTCCCTCACCTAGATAACTGGTGATAAGAGCTAAGGCAATCAAGAAGCATAGAGAAGAAGGGCTGCGGTAAAGAAAGAAGCTTCTCAGTTCTTTGGAAGTGTGGGCATACACTGTAAACAGCTTTTAGTTGAATAATGGACTTTTCTCTTATTAAAACATATTTTGTGTCTCTCTGTAGCTTGGAGTTTGTTATAAAAATGTGTGACTCTCCTACAGAGATTTTCAGAGTATGCTGACTGAAAAAGTATATTTGATATAAAAATTTTCTAATCAGTCCAATGAGACACTTTATAAAATGGTAATATATTGAAAAGATCACCATACTGCATGCACTTCTAAGTAACTGTAACCTCTATAAAAATACCTTATGCAAAATTATCAAAGGAAGTTGATACAAAATATTTTTTGGATTAAATATTACCACAGTGATATTCTCAAGACTTTTTGTCAATATTAAAATGAAATAATAGCCAGATGTGATGGCTCAAGCCTGAAACCCTAATACTTTGGGAGGCTGAGGCAGAAGGATCACTTGAGGCTAAGAGTTCAAGACCAGCCGGGGTAACATAATGAGACCCTATCTCTACAAAAAAGTAAGAAAAAATTACAGGCATGTGCTTGTAGTCCCAGCTACCTGGGAGGCTGAGGTGAGAGGATCACTTGAGTCCAAGAGTTTGAGGTGACAGTGATCACGACCCTGCACTCCAGCCTGAGTGACAGAGTGGAACCCCATCTCTTAAAATAAAAAAAAAGATAGAGAAATAATAAGTTAACACTAGTGTATAGACAATAAAAATCATGTACCTCTAATGTAAATCTGAATTACATAACAACATAATTTATTATGCAACAACAAAATATGAACCACTCATATCTGTTTAGAGAAGAGTCATTGATTTCCAAAACAAACTTAAATCATTTTAATAAAAAATGTAATTTGTAAAGTTACATTCATGATAACATTTTTTATAACTGAAACAATTTTTTAAAAAAGTACTATGTACCTGGAAAAGAAATATAAATAGATGGTCTTTTAGGTAGCCTCGGGGAAGTCTAAGGATTTAACTCTTGGCCTAACCTCTCTTAAACTATTTATGGTGTTGATGGTCAAATTCAATCTCATGTGCCAAATCAAGCACCTGTACTGGGGTCATTTAATATGGCACTAAATAACTGGGATTATTTAATAGATATAGCTGTGCCTAAGAATGGCTGCTAATCATATAACCTTGAGACTAACTAGCAACACACACACACACATCAGAAGGCGCAGACTAAACATTCATGTTAAAGAGCTCTAAATCTGAGAGATTCTCTGAGCTGAGTTGGTCCAGTCACACTCGGCCTAGTTTCTTGTTATCATGTTTATACCAGTGAGGAGTCACTGGGACATGCTTGTAGTATTCATGGTCTGCTATTTCCTCTCCTGTTTCCCATCTTAAAGGCAAGTAATTATCTTAGTTCCATGTAAATATTGCCACTAGTAAGTGAATTATATCAGAGCCCAGAGCTATTCTTATGCTGAGAAGTATCTTTCTCTCTTACCTAAAGATAACCACTCCTCCCATTCTATCAAATTAATTTGTTTTACCTGATTTTGCATATTATATAAACATAATTTTAAGCATGTATGCTTTTTTGGCTTATTTTGCTTAACATTAGTGGGTGAGATTTATTCATGTTGTGGCATGTTGGGGTATTTGGTTAATTTTCATTACTGTGCAGTATCCATTCTACTGTTGCAGAGTAATAGTATTTACTATTAGATACTACTGCTAGAAAGAGTAGTATTTATTATACTATTAATGATATTTGGGGCTATTACAGACATTTCTCCTTTGAACACGTACGTCATCTTTTGTCACACATATATAGAGATAAGTTTAATATATATTCAGAAGTAGAAATTCTTCTTCATAAGGTCAGCGTATGTTCAGCCTTAGGAGAAAACACAGTTTTTCTCAAATAGATTAGTTAGACTTCCAGATTCTTCACATCCTTGCCAACAAGTAGCAGTTTCTGTCTTTGTAAGTTCAGTGATTAAGGTAGGCACATATTGTTACCTTATTGTAATTTTCATATTCATAATTCTGATTATAATGATATGTATACTGCAAAATTTTCCCTCTTTCTAAGTTGCTTTAGAATCCCTAGTGATACTATTTGAAAAGAAATCAATATAAATATGAACGAATTTACTAAGTATTGTCATTTTTTTTTTTTTCTTAACCTGTTTAAAAATAATTTTGCCAATCCCAAAACTATGAAATGTTTTACTAGGTGTATTAGTCCAGTCTCACACTACTGTAAAGGTACAACCCAAGACTGGGTAATTTATAAAGAAAACAGGTTTAATTGACTCACGTTTCTGCATGGCTGGGGAGGACTCAGGAACTTAAAATCGTGGCAGAAGGTGAAGGGGAAGCAAGAACTTTCTTCACAAGGCAACAGGAAAGAGACAGAGAGAGCTAGAGTGAGGAAGTGCCACTTTAAAACCATCAACTATCATGAGAATACCATGGGGAAAACCATCCCTATGATCCAGTCACCTCCCACCAGGTTCCTCCCTTGACATATGAGGATTACAATTCAAGATCAGATTTGGGTGCAGGCACAGAACCAAACCATATCATGATTTTTTTTTTTTTTTGAAAGTTTATTAGTCCACATAAAGAGCTCTAATTCACCTAGAATTGATTTTTTTATATTATGTGAATTTGGGTCAAGATTTTCTTTTTCTGGTGCTCTATTTCATTGGTATAATGATCTATCTTTAGTGTAATATTCTTTGTTTGTTTGTTTGTGTGTTTGTTTTTGTTTTGAGACGGAGTCTTGCTCTGTAGCCAAGGCTGGAGTGCGGTGGCACGATCTCTGTTCACTGCAAGCTCGGCCTCCCGGGTTCATGCCATTCTCCTGTGTCAGCCTCTTGAGTAGCTGGGACTACAGTAGCCTGCCAGCATGCCTGGCTAATTTTTTGTATTTTTAGTAGAGACGGGGTTTCACTGTGTTAGCCAGGATGGTCTCGATCTCTCGATCTAGTGATCCACTCCCTTCGGCCTCCCAAAGAGCTGGGATTATAGGTCTGAGCCACCACGTCCGGCCAATATTCTCTTAAATACAACTTGATAATAAATTTTAATGTATCGTCCTCTAAGGCCTACAAATGTGTAGTTCTTTAAGATCATCTTGGCTGTTTCCTCTCTTCATTTAAATCTATAAAAATAAAACTTGTCAATTACCTGAATAATCTCTGTTAGAATTTTTATTGAGATTGCAGTGGATCCATCCACTTCTTTACCTCTTTGATTTCTCTTAATGTGTGAAGATCTTTTTAAAATGTTTGCATACCGGCCGAGCGCAATGGCTAACGCCTGTAATCCCAGCACTTTGGGAGGCCGAGGCCGGCGGATCACGAGGTAAAGAGATCCAGACCATCCTGGCCAACGTGGTGAAACCCCGTCTCTACTAAAAATACAAAAATATAGCCGGTCGTGGTGGCGCGCACCTGTGGTCCCAGCTACTCTCCTGAGGCAGGAGAATCGCTTGAACCCGGAAGGTCGAGGTTGCAGTGAGCCAAGATCACGCCACTGCACTCCAGCCTGGCGACAGAGGCAGATCCTGTCTCAGAAAAAAAAAAAAAAAAAAAAAAAAAAAAAAAATTGCATACCTTATTATATTGATTCATGATATTACTGCTATGGCTTAGGGCTCTTTTTACACTTTTAGTTTATTTTTTGATTGTCTCTCAAATGTTTAAAATAGGCTAGTGAACCAAAAAATTACTTCTTTCACAGAGACGTTGGGAATGCTAGAATTTCCTGATATAAGAACATGTTAAAAATCTTGCTTGAGTTCTATTTTTAATAGGTTTTCACATTTATGGAAATAATCTTCTACCTTTTAAACATTTTTTGTAGTGTACACTGAGCAAAGTCTTTTAACCTACGCTTTTTGTGAATTGTATTGTAAAAATTAATAGTTTGCTTGATCAGCCAAAGTAAAATCTGGATGGTCTCTTGATTTTCATTTCTTCCTGATAAAGTTTTTGTTACGCTTTTTGATACGAGATATCAGTTTTGCCTTGTTGTTTCTCTTGTGAGTAACTTAACAATGATTGTACACATAGATTAAACTATGGTCAATTTTCTATAAATAAGTTCGTAAGAATTTGGGTCTAGATTATTACAGTAATACCAACAATTTTATATGGTAGAATTTATTTCATTTTTCCACTTAATGTCCCAAGCAAAATTGAGCAACATGAAGCTTTTAAATTAGGTAATAAAGATGTAGGCATAGATTCCTGTGGTAAAGATGTGATCTGATAACCATACTTTCTCCTTAGTGGTTAATTTATTACAATGTCCTTGCCTCTCTTTTAGTTGCTTGAAGTGTGGTTCATTGTTCAGTGCTTTGTGTCAGAGTGAGAGATTTCCTTGCTACCAGGTTCCTTCCACAGACTAAGCTAATTAAATACAAAGCAAGAGAGATTTCCACCCTAATAAATCTGCCCGTGGATTAAGACACTATGTCACATTGGTAGTTCTTTCAATAAAGCCAGAAGGGATTAAAACTAGAGCTTTTTTAAATCATTGCCCATGACATTAGTAATAGACTTCCAATCCTACCCTATCACAATGAATTCTTTGACAGAAAAATTTCCCATACTGCATTCAGCAATCTCAGTGAGCTGGTCAGCACTTAGGACAACTGACAGATTCTATTATAAAAATTAATATACATTTTTCTTAGTAGCAGAAGTAAAGGAAACTGATTTCCATTTTTATAAAACCTAATTGATCAAACATAGCTATATTTTGAACATAAAACAGCTTCTCTTTTCAGGTCTACTGGTTTTTACAAGAGCTATAAAGCTGTGTGACTTTGAAATGGTTGTTTACGTTATTTTGAATGTGCTGCTTACTTTAAACATGTCCTGTGATAAATACAATAAGTAAATAATGCAGTGATATTTTATGTTTAATTTCTCAAATATAGCAGATTGCATAAGATTGATTTGTATTTGAATATACTTTTCTATAAAGAAAAAATGCAATTTGATATGAAGATCACTTTATTGTTTGCATTGTTAACAGTCACCAGACATCTTTTCAAAGCTGTTATTCTCATAGAACACTTATGTCTTATTTTTGGTATACAGCTCTAAGACTGGGAAGTCCCTTCTTAATCTGCTAATGAAAACACTGTGTCTCATAAGCTTCATTTGGTCAAGATAGGACCCTGCGCCATGTTGTCAATGAGTTGATGACTTCAATATTAAGATTTGCTTTATCACTGAATCCATTTAATTAAATAATTCACAGAGTTTATATTGTATGTTCCTTCTCTGGCAGACCAACACATTTCTCCAGAGCCGTCATGAGTGCTTTAACTATTTTTTCCAACTCTCTGTTGTAGCCTTCTTAAGACTACATAATATGATAACTATAAAGCAATCCTTTCCCTTGCACAACCACTGGATTCTCACAATCACTATCTTTCTTCCTGTAATAAAAGCCTATATCCAGATGGAAACACAGGTGCATAAGAAATGAGTAGACAAGATAATTATGAGGCTTGAGAAAATTTATTGAGTTAATTATTTAATGATAAGCAATAAGTGTATTGTCTTCAATTGCTCTGTCAATTGTGATGTAAGTGCTTGAAAAAAAAAGTATGCATTGAACATGTATGTATAGAATTAGGAACTAGGTGTACATCAGTGAAACAAAAATTCCTGCCCTCATAGAGCTTCCATTCTAGTGATAGTCTCTTTAAAAATGTTCTCACCTCCTGCCAATTTTCTATCCTGCCTGGGTTTCTTACATGAAAAATATGTTTCTTACATAAAATTGCATTCCTTACATAAGATTATCATATGATTAACATTTTAATGATACATTCAAATGTAATTGTTTCTTAGAAACCTAGACTAGACAGGTATTGACAATACCAGTTTAGTCTGAACATATTGTTACAATCTACTAGGCACTGCCAGGTAGATTCTTAATAGAGTAAATGACTTTTTTATTGGACTTCTGTTTTACTTGAGGGATGTCTTGGAAGGTGGCTGGCAGTTAATGAATAAAAACCATGAGTGCTGGGAAGATGGAACAGGAAAATTGTATAAATAAAAATAGAGGTATTTCTGAAGATACTCCTAGCATATTTCTTGGGTTATATTCTTAGCAAATAATCACTAGAATTCACTCGAAACAAAAGCTTCAAATGTTCAAATTAACTCTTCTGATGGAAATAATTCTGTATTTTACTAGAAGTTCATCTTCATTTGTCAGGTTTCTTATTAATTTCAAAGATGCTACAGGGGTTGGCAGACATAGAGTTGCTAAAAGATATACAAATCATTTTGCCAAACAAGATTAAATGTGTTAGGCTGGGTACGATCAACAGCTACAATGATTTGAATGGTGGCACACTGAAATGGGAGGAGGATGTGGAATTGCTCAAGGTTGTTTCCAGGTGGCAAAGATAAAACTAGTGGGAATATAAGCAGTGCAAAGATATGGTTATTATCATTGTAATAATTCCCAACAGTAAGGTGTTTTTAGATTGTGGTAAAGTCTTCCAAGTAATCCATTTGAGTTATGTAAAACTAGATTAGACAAAGCTCTAGAGAATTTACTCAAAGATAAAAGTTTGCCCAGACAGAAAGATGAGGGATATGACCAAATGGTCCCTTTCCATCTCTAATTGTGATGACTCCAGGAAACCAAAGATGGATTGAAACACGCAGCAGTTGCCCTTATCATTTTTCAAGATAAAAGATGTTATTCATCTTAATAACCAGAATAATCATTAAAAGAAGCAGCTCTATGTTAGTTGTGAATGGCCAGATATTTCAATAGATAACCTGAGTAATGTTTCCACGGTGAATTAGCTCTAATATACTTGGTACTTGGCATATAATTATGATATACTTTCTGTGGAGCCACGAGATTTTGACAGCCATGTACCATGCATGTCATCCTATTTTTAACACCATAAAATTATATTTATTTATTTATTAATATATCATGAAAAGTTTATCATTTGTGGACCAAAAACAAACAAACAAACAAAAACAAATCCCCCAAGAACAGAAACATACTGACACATGTGGTTGTTAGCTTTAAATCATGGGAAGTATTTCTTCCAAGTATTCATCTGAAATATTTGTTTTCTTGGAGGAGAGTAAAACTGAATGTATTATCAGGCAAGTACAATGGGTATTTAGTATTTAAGGTTGGATAGGTTCAGACTAATTGTAAGTTTAAAAACAAAAATAAATTCAAAGCAACTAGCCAAAATCATTAAGATCAAGAATAGCATTACCTTCCATATCAGAAGCTCTATAATGTAACTACTTTAAAATCGTATACATTTTTGTATTCTGTTTAGGTTTGTTTCTTTAAATATGCTTCAACTTGCAACATAAGGAATCTCTGAACATGAGTAGGATATTTAACTGTCAAGATCTCAATATAGATAAAGATGAAGAAGAAGCAACATTTAATCTTACTTCTAAAAGGAATATGAGAAAATATAAATAAAGCAGCTAAAGCAAAGCAGAATATGGAAAATTGACTGAAATTTGAAAAATATCAAATTAAATATCTGCTTCCCCCTACCCACTCTAGGCTTAAGTAGTGAAGAAAGCTAGAGAGAGTCAGGTGAAGTTTTATATGTCAATTTGAGATATGTTTAGCTGGAAATGGGGAGAAGAGTAATTTCATAGCCCTTATGTTCCATTTCTATCTGTTTCCTTTTTAGAGAAAACTATGTAATTTATTATAGAGGTGTCCAGTCCCCTTCTCTTGTCACAGTTCAGCGTGCTCAATTCAAATCTAAGAATGGGCTACTATTTATCTCTACCCCATAATACAATTTATTCTGATCTTACCTTGTCCTGGTGCCCTGTGGGAACATGTCTTTTCAAATTAAGAATGTCGGCCAAGAGTGGTGGCTCACGCCTGTAATTCCAGCACTTTGGGAGGCTGAGGCAGGAGGATCAGGAGGTCAGGAAACTGAGACCATCCTGGCCAACATGGTGAAACCCCGTCTCTACTAAAAATAGCAAAAAAGATTAGCTGGGTGTGGTGGTGCATAACTGTAATCCCAGCTACTCTGGAGGTTGAGGCAGGAGAATCGCTTGAACCCGGGAGGTGGAGCTTGTGGTGAGCCAAGATCGCACCACTGCACTCCAGCCTGGCCACAGAGTGAAACTCCGTCTCAAAAAAAAAAAAAAAAAAAAAAGCCAGAGTTTGCAAATAAAAATACAGCACATCCATTTAAATTTGAATTTCAGATGGAGTGGCTTTTTTTTTTTTTTTTTCTTTAGTATAATTGTGTCCCATGCAATATATGGGACACACTTGAATACTAAAAAAAATTATTTGTAGTTTATCTAAAATGTCAGTTATGAGCATCCTGTATTTTATCTGACAACCTATTTCTAGCACATGCTCTTTCCAGGGTAAGCACGACTCCTGTGGTCTGCAAAGGTACTGGATGCAGATGCCATGAGATCTTCACCTATGAAACTGATTACCTCTGAGCCTACAGTTGCCTTGACCCTTCCCTAGGCCTACTCACCTGACTGCTTCTTTCTAGCAGTGTCATTTCTTACTTGGGCCAGGATTCATAGGCTCTCTAGTCAAGATAAAGCCAGGTGGGCTTTTCTACACACACACACGCACACACACAGAAATGCCTTCACTTCTCCCACTACTTGCCTCACCTCAGGCTTTTTGCTGATAATCTTTCTCCCTAAAAACATACTAATCTTTTCTTTTCCTCATACTTCAACGGATAAGTAAAACCACACTGGTTATTATATTTAGGGTAATATAATTAGCAGAATAATCTATGACATTTCTATTGCTATATTGAGGGTCAAAGCTTAGGATACAAAATCCCCTTTTCTTCACTCCCTTCAGGGGAAATGATTACTTTCATTCTAAGGAAAGTAGCTAATCTTTATCTTCTCTAAATCTTTATTTTATTACTCCAGTCTCTCCATCTTTTAAAATGATTGCTTCTAAAGAAATAAAGACAAAATATCTTTCGATGGCATAAAAGAGGTTGAATGTTTAAGTGATTCGACATTGAAAAGCTCCTTTCTTCTTATATTACTTAGGATTTCAAATAAGCGTCCTCAGTCAGTAAATATTATAGAAATATAAAAAGTAATATTCAGTGATGGTTAATTACATGTACATTTCTTTATTCATTTGTTCAGAAAACCCATAAACAAGTGTTGCTTTTCTCATTTAAGTAACAGTTGCTGAAAAAAGAAGTTCTTCATTTCTACCTATAAAGATTAGAATATTACTTAACTTTTCTCCTCCATAATGTGATAAGAAGCTATGTTGGTCTAAGGATACGAAGTTTCAGTTAGATAGAAGAAATATGTTCTTGAGGTCCATATTAAAACATATTGACTATAGTTAATGATAATGTATTATACACTTGAAATTGATTAGATAGTAGATTTTAATGATCTCCCAGATGTCTCATCACAAAAAATAATTATGTGAGGTAATAGACATGTTAAATAGCTTGATTCAATCGTTTATCATTGATTTAATCATTCAATCACAATGTGAAATGATTAAATATATGTTAAAATATCATGTTGTATACCAAATATATTTAACTATATGTTTCTTCAATAAAAATTTTAAAAATAGTGTTTTAGCAAACATAACATGGCCATTACATAATGCAAATATTTAGTGGATAAACAGCTACATTTTATTGCAATGGTATAGGGATTTTTTTTTTTTTTTTTTTTTTGAGATGGAGTCTTGCTCTGTCGCCCAGGCTGGAGTGTGGTGGCGAGATCTGGGCTCACTGCAAGCTCCGCCTCCCGGGTTTACACCATTCTCCTGCTCATTCTCCTGCTTCAGTCTCCGGAGTAGCTGGGACTACAGGCGCCCGCCACCTCGCCCAGCTAGTTTTTATTTGGATTTTTTTTTTTTTAGTAGAGACAAGGTTTCACCGTGTTAGCCAGAATGGTCTCGATCTCCTGACCCCATGATCTGCCCGTCTGGGCCTCCCAAAGTGCTGGGATTACAGGCTTGAGCCACCGCGCCCAGCCGGGGGATTTTTTTTAGTTAGAAAGATTATTTGAAAATATTGTGTGTGTGTGTGTGTGTGTGTGCATACTCCTTTGTCCTATATCTTTGAATTCTGATTCAGGGTGATTATTAGTGCCCTGATACCCAGACACAGATAACAAAATTGCAGAGACAGCTTCCCTATCTGTTAATTTAATACTTTGGTTTAATACAGGAGGAAGCTCTGTTAGAAAGAAGGTGGTTTGGAAGACTGCACCAAAACAAACATATTTAATGTGTATACTTTGCAAATTGTATTCCTTAGGGTCTGAACTCAAAATTCAGTTTGAGATGGGTCACCTTTCCTAGTATTATCTCCTGGCCTACAATTTTTTTGATAATTCTTTATCTTTCCAGGAAAAAACTCTAAAATTTTATCGTATCCTATTAATATTTACCTATTGGCTCATTTCTCCAATTTCTCCATCACTCACCTGACTCAACTCTTGACATCAATATTATTAAATAGTATGAAATTTTTCATGGCATTCTCTTTTTAAAGTCTTGGCTTTTATGTATTTTTTTCTTGGGTCACTTTTTTTCCACTACTGGACTTGTTAAACTCAGTCATCTTTCGGGATTTGGCTTTTGGCTTCTGTATCTCTCTTCCTCTGAGAACACTGAACATCTCCAACCCACTCTATGATCACTTATAGCATCCTGTGATTCATTCATATATACATTTGTCATATGTACTACAATTCTAGCTTAAGGTCCTCCATAATGGCAAATGTGTAGGTTCAGTCTGTCAAACCATTTCGTTCTCAGTGAATGATTGGTTACATGTGGAGCACTCTAGTCTTAATTACCAGTGTGACTTTGAGTGAGAAAATCTTTGGGCCATAGGTTTCTCATCTACAGACAAAAGTGATTCTGCTACATAAACTTTGTGGTGTCTAACACATTTTAAATGGCATGCTTTTATGATTAAATATACAATATGTCAATTCAATAAGGGAATGAAGGCATTTGATGATTTCTAAATGTTATTTTGAAATTTCATAAGAACATATATATTAATATTTTATTAGGCAAAATTTTACTTTGTATATGAAACAATATTTTTGTCATTTTTAATATTACGTCATTGTAAAATATCTTTTATTTATAGAGAAATTCATAGTTTTAGCTTATAAATAATTTTGAGATAATACAACATTGTTCTGAAATTTTTTCAAGCCATCTATATAGCATTGCCATGTATATTAATATAATTAATAGAAAAGAAGTTGAATAAATTTTTAGATGAGTGTTCTTATTCCTTTTTAGTGTTGAATTCTTGTTTTCATTTAATTGGCTTCATTTTGACATTTGAACTTTCAGAAGGCTAATACAAAGGCATAACAAATCATCTGTGTTGATGAAGAGAAATTAAAACTTCATAAAAAGTTGAGCACTTGACATGAAGTAATATGTATAAAAAGTAAAATACTAATAATTAAAATGTTTTAATTTTAATTAAAAAAATGACCAATAAGGAGCTATATAATTATTCCTCAAATGGTTAAGCATTTTGAGATAGCCTGAAAATTAAATTATATTATTTTAGGCTAATTTATTTGCTAAAAAAAGTAGGCAAGATTATATTTTCAAGCTCATAGTGGACCTTGCTTGTTGTTGTTTTTAATTAAATACAAGAAAGAACTTCTACAACAGCCAAGATGAAAACAAGGACTAGATTTATATTCCCAACTTGACCAATGGAGGAAGAGAAAGAGGGAGAAGAAGAAAAATTAATTTTAAACCTTTAAACATTGGCTGTCAAGACACTAGTCATCAGGCATTGCAGAATAGTAATCCTTGAGATATCATGAACCAATGAAGTGACCCAGCTTTGTTCCATCCTTCTCTCTTGAGAGAGTGAGTGTTCAGGCTGTGGCAAAAAGAAGAGAAATGCATATGAAGTCCAATAGACTACATTGAGAAGACAGCTGAGAATTTGGGGAGACCAAAGCAGCAAAAGTCACAGGACAGAGTATGGGAAAGAAAAGAGATAAATGGAAAATTCAGAAATCTGCAGAGAGTGCTTCACACATATTCAGTAATAGACTAATAAGTAACATATGTGAGGAAACTGACCCTAGCT
This sequence comes from Miopithecus talapoin, assembly GCA_028551445.1. Classification (NCBI taxonomy): domain Eukaryota; kingdom Metazoa; phylum Chordata; class Mammalia; order Primates; family Cercopithecidae; genus Miopithecus; species Miopithecus talapoin. The sequence continues at coordinate 47,613,264 of CM052586.1, forward strand.
AGGAAGAGAAACATCCGAAAGGATTAGAGGAAACAGTGTTGCATGGTTGCAGTGGATATGGAATAGTTCCTCCCTCAACCAGCTACTCAGAAACTCATTATAATTTGTAGTGCATCTAATAAAGTACCTTTAGCTCTGGACTAAATATTGCTCTTGTTTCAATAAAGGTGTTTTTAGATCTAGAAAGGCTGGAGGCTTCATTGTCAGCACCTCTCTGCAAGTAATGTTATAGAAATACTTTCAGGCAGTGGGAAAATGAATCAAGATGAAAATATGGATCTAAAAATATTCAAAGGATAAAAAGAAAAAGATATGGTAACTGCATGGACAGTGTCTCTTTTCCAATTAATTTTTAAAATAACAAACTAAAGAAAAATAACAATATGATATGACCTTACAAGATATGTAAGATATGTAACAGTAGCATAAAGTTTGAGAGAAGAGAATTTGATGTATATTACTATAAGTTTCTTATGTGTAAAGTATTTAATACCACTTTAAGGTAGACCATAATAAGTAAAAAATAGTTACTGAGAACTCCAGAGAAACCACCAAAATAAGAAAATAAAAAGGTATGTGTAATAAGTCAACAGAGGAGTTAAAACTGAATTATTAAAATAATCATTTAATTCTATCTGTTGCCTAGAAGAAATATATGTTAAATATAAAGACAAAAACCAACTAAAAGTAAAATGATGAGAAAAGAAATACCATGCTAACATTGAATGGTTATTAGTTAGAATGGTTATATTAACATCAAAATGCATTCCAAATAAACAGTATTTACAAAATAGAAAAAGTCACTTTATAGATAAGAGTCAATTAATCCAAATGACATAACAACCTTAAATGTTTATGTTATGGCTTCTTTACTACCATAGTTTGCAAGCAGAAGGGGATGTTACAGCTCTTTCATTCCTGCAGTTTGGCGAGTTCTGAGTTCTTGTCTCACAACCAAGATGAATGAGGTACACAGTTACCAGATAGTGAGTAAGGCAGGATAGAATTTTATTGAACAGAAAGCTCTTAACAGTGAGAGGGGACTTGAAAGTGTGTTGCAGGCTATAAGGCTAAGTCCAGGGTTTTTATTGGCTTAGAATGGATAAATGTGTGCTGATTGCTTTACTGGTAGACTTGGGAAAAGCACCATTCAGAAAAAGGTACAATAGTATAAAGAACCAATCAGGGGCTGAAGTGAAGACTTGGCCTGGGACCAGTTAGGGGCTGAGCACACCAAATGAGAATGGGAATGGAAGTTCTCATTCCAGTCTGTGGACTCTATCCAGATCTGGTAGTTTGATTTTCTGCCTTCAAACTATCCTTGGCTTGAAAATTGAGTTTCACTGGGGACCTGTCCCTGTTTGCTTAGGAATTTGTCTGCCTCCTGTCCCTATCATTTATATACCTAATATCAAAACAAAGTGCAGGGCTGGGCGCGGTGACTCACACCTGTAATCCCAGCACTTTGGGTGGCCGAGGTGCGTGGATCACCTGAGGTCAGGAGTTTGCAACCCGCCTGGCCAACGTGTTGAAACCCTGTCTCTACTAAAAATACAAAAATTAACCAGGCCTGGTGGTGGGCACCTGTATTCCTAGTAATTGGGGAGCCTGAGGCAGGAGAATTGCTTGAATCCGGGAGGTGGAGGTTGCAGTGAGTCAAGATTGTGCCACTGCACTCCAACCTGGTTATCAGAACAAGAATCCATCTCAAAAACAAAACAAAACAAACAAAGTGCAAAATAGGTCCACACATAAATGAACAACTAATTATTTTCAGAAAGTTTATGAGATAATTCATTGGAAAAGATTAGTCCTTTCAATGAATCATGATGGAATATAGCATGTCAATATGCAAAGATGAACTTGGATCCATATCACAAAACTTAAACTAAAATTAATTCAATAAATTAATGAACAAATGTATTACCTGAAACCATAAAAGCTCTATCTGAAAATATAGACTAATATATTTTAAACCTTGAGTTATACAAAGAGTTCTTAAATATGACACCAAAATTATGGTCCATCAAAATATTAGACCTCATCAAAATTAAAAATATGTCTCTTTGAAAGAGAGTTAATATAACTAAAATACAAGTCACAAAATGGAGAACATATTTGCAAAATAAATATTGAATAAAGTACTTGTTTGTGTAATATATGTATTTTTTAAAATCTCAGTTCAGCAATAATAAAATAAACAATTAAGTTTAAAAAATATACCAAATATTTGAACAGGCAAAATATTTACAAAAGAAAATGCATGGATAATGAAATAAGAACATGACAAAATGTTCAATATTGTTAGTCATTATGAAAAGGCAAATTGAAGTCATAATTAGACAATGCTACCCATAGCAGAATTGTTAAAATTAAACAACCAGATTATACCAAATCTTGATGAGGATTTAGAGGAACAGGAATTCTCACACACTATTGTTTGGCACAGAAAAACTGCAACCATTCTTGAAACAGCTTCACAATTGTTAAAATTTGTTTTACTTAGAATATGATCTAGCCACCCTGGATCTGTTCTAGATATTTGCCGAAGAGAAATAGAAGAATATGACTACATAAAGACTTGTACATAAATAGCTTATACATAATGAAAATGCACCGTTTTTTGTAATCATTCCAAACTAGAAACAAGCCAAATATCAATCAATTGCAGAATGAATAAATAAATTATAGAGTATTCAGACAATTAAATATAACTGCAATAAGAAAACAAAATAAACTATTGACACACCCGCCATCATAGATAAATCTCAAAATAATTATGGTAAGTAACAGAAGTGATACATAAAAAAGAATGCTTAATGTATTATTCTATTTATAAAAAACTCTTGGAAATGCAAACTAATTTATAGTAACAATGTTAGCCTGAAGCAGGGGCTGGGGAAAGCTGGCTAAGAGGAATTGCAAATGGACCCAAAAATGTTTCTAGTGTGATAAATCACAGTCTTGATTTTGGTTATGGTTTACTGGATGTAAATATAGGTCAACATTTATCAAATAGCACCTTTTAAGTATGTGTAACTTAATATACACCATGTACTTTTTAATAAAGCTGCTAAAAAGACAAAATAAATAGAAGAAAAAAATTGTAGAGCAGAAATTACTTCTTCTTAACTATTTATTTCAGTTCAATAATTGAGCAAAATGTGTGAGTACCAGTTAGACGGTTTCTAACAACTTTGTTGAGCAAAACGCATGCGACTCGATACACACCAAGTTAGAATAAGAGACATGAAGGGCACCTTCATTTTACATGTAACAAATTGAGGCCAAAATAGTTTATCTCTTGTCACATCCATCCTTTCCTGCTGTGTTCCACTTATTAAACTATTGCATTTGACAAGGCTATTCAGCAGTTGATGTCAGAGAAGATACATGAACTCTCATTTTAAAATATTCAGTGTGATTCTTTTTCATGCTAGTTTTCTGAGTCAACCACATTGTACCATTTATTGCAGTGCCTTTAAAAATATTTCAAGTTCTAACTGGAAATTCATACCCTTTTATTCTATTTGTTGTCCTTTTCCTTTTTCAAGCACATAAAAGAACGCATACTATATTATTTTATTTATAGAAAACTCTTGGAAATGCAAACTAATTTATGGTAACCCTGTTTGCTTGAAGCAGGGACTGGAAAAGTTAGGTAAGAGGAATTGCAAATGGACAAAAAAATTGCATTCAAAAATTGACTTAGATGAGTTCTGGAAAGACTTTTGTGGCCAATGCTGTAGTCTGTTTAATTGGACTTTCAGTTCCTTCTTTAGTACATATCCATGAAACATATCCCTGTTGTGTGAAAAGAAAAATATACTAAATGCTTTCAAACTGAAAATAATGTTAAGGAATGTTTTGGACATTCTTCAGATTCTAGTTTAATTATCTGTGATAAATGTCTCACTAATCCAATAATCAATATAGGTAATAAAATAACATTTGTCCTTTAACCAGAATTTATATTTATAATCAATCTTATCTCAATAAAATTACTATGAAGATGCAATTTAATCTTATAAATCAGTTTTCTAAAATATTCAAATTTAATGAACATTATTTGAATGTTTAAAATTTATTATTTCTGATATAGTATCTTACCGGCACATTACTACTAAACAACTTGCTAAACTTAAAGCAAGAAAAAACACTTTGTCAACTTTAAAGTTACTAACATTAACTTTCAAATGTTAATGTGAATAATAACAATAATCTAGCCTCAGGCCAAAAATTATTAACCAAGGACTTTTAGAATTAAAGCATTTTAAATTTAATTTTAAATCTTGATGATTTATGTTGATTTAATCTTCTGTTCAAATGCCCGCACTACAAATTTGCCTAATCAGATCTTCAAAATTTACATAGATAGCAGTGATACCCAGGGAATAGTTTTCAGCAAGATATCTCATACAATTGAGGAAGCTCTGAAATACTAGCGCAGTAGTTATTTACGTATGCTAAGTACTCTTATGTTGAGCCCAGAGTCAGCCCTCGTCATCTTTTTACTGACTTGGATGGCAGTGTCTTTGAGGAGATAGGCTTTCACGTATCCTACAAACATCTCTGTCTTAGTTCTCTCTACTCTCCTTTCTCCATCAGTTCAACTATTTTATTTTTAATAAAGTCCTTATTTATAAAAATTAAATATGATAAAATCTCAATGACTGAGTGCATGCCTTTTCAAATTTTTTTTTATTATACTTTAAGTTCTGGGATACATATGCAGAATGTGCAGGTTTGTTACATAGGTATATACGTGCCATGGTGGTTTGATGCACCCATCGACCTGTCATCTACATTAGATATTTCTCTTAATGCTATTTCTCCCCTAGCCTCAACCACTTTTAATGACTGTTTTTCAGTAATCCATCCAAATTTTTGGACTTTTAATGGTGGACTTCTACAATTTTTACTTCAGCTGAAATTTTATTTCCACTAATATTTTTGTGTATTTTAATAGGACATTTGTAGAAAAAGAAAATTGGGTCAATATTTATATTTTAGTCATCTTTCATGTTTGCACACATTTAATATTTACTTGGAGAAGTTTTAATGGTTGCTTTACTATTTAAACATTTTAAGTAAATTTAGACTTTATAAAGTGTGGAATTTGAAACTGAAGCATTCACTCATTTTTCCTGGGTGATGCAGGGGTACACATAGGAAGGACATTTTCTTGTGTGATAGGGATATTTTTTCTCTGTAATTTCAACCCTGTTAAATGTTTTCTGCCTGGAAAAATGGTGATGACATACTCCTAAAGAAGCAAGACAGTTACAGAGGACTGTGATGAACACTCTGATCATGTTTTGGTCGTGCTTGTATAGACATATAAATATACAAGGTAGCTATATTGTCATATTAGAACATAGTTTTTCCTTTTAATCAATATGTAGTGTTCTTTTTAAAAAATGCTCACACTAAGTGTTCTAGGAACCTGTGAGATCTGTTATATTAAGGCTACATTATGTCCATATATTCTATAGTAAATTATTCTGTATCACAGATACACACATACACAGGAAGACAGCCACATACCCAGACGCCAAATCGAAGTGACTGAGTCAAGTTGTACTGTCAATACCAAAAGTACCGTAGGTAGAGTCAAAAGGTGATTTCAATTTTTTCTTTGAGCAGTCTATTGTTGTCTCTTATATTGTGGTAGCAATATTTCCGTATACTTACTTCATAACTTACTTTTTTTGTCTTTTTATTTCTCTATTCTCTTTTATGTGCCTCCACTGGGATTTTTAAAACAAGATTTTTCTTTAACAATATTCTCCTTTTGTGGTGATTTATTTAGTAGTCTCATAAAATAAACTACAAAGTAGAGTGATGCTTGTATATCAGTTTATAAGAAACAGTTTATATAAAATGTGGCACATCCTAGAGATATAATTTGATAGCGAATCAATATGTGCCAACTATCAAAATATATCAATTTAATTTAGATGACAAAGATTGAAAGCATAACTTACAGAAACCTATTTTTTCAATAGAAAACTGCCTGTGCTTACCAGAAATAATCACAGAGAATTTCACAGTTAGGAAATATGAGAGGCTCTCTACTTAAAGAGTTTTAAAACAGTTTGAATTTTGATTGTTCAGACAGTGTAGTGAGACTGATTAAAAGTGAGGTAGTAGAAACATATGGAAATATGTAAGGAAAGATGAAGCTATATAAAAACATTAAAATCTTGTACAACCTGGAAACCAATGGAGACTATGGCATACTGTGTTACAATGTGATTTTTTCACATATTAAATAATTACTGTAATGCATTGCACAAAAGTTTTTCTTCTTTACTTTTTCCTCTTTAAGACCTAGAGCAACATTGCAATGAATTAGCTGTTTTGTTGCAAAAGACAAATCGCTAGACCATTAGAGTTAATATGAAGATGCCCAACTCTAGATTTCTGCTATGAGGACTAGAGAGCAGTAATATAAATTGGTTAAAAAGAAATATTTACTTAGATGTGTTAAGCAAATTTGAAGTTTAAATTGACATAGTTATTAACAGAGACATTAAAGAAGCACTAACTTGTAAATGATAAACTTATGTGACCTTGTTGTAAATATAAGACTAAATATATTAAAACAATTCTCACCACAAGAAAACAAATTGTTTTCTACTCCGTACAACATTATTGACTTATGTAATTGGAAGGTGCTTTCACTCCTGAAATCACCATAAAAGAAGTGTATTGTTGAAGCTCTGAAGATGGTATGTTTTTGCATCTTTAAATATTTTTGACTGAGTATTTATAACTGGGTAAAACAAATCTATCCTACTTTTTCAGACATAAAACCTACTGCCAGTTAAAACCAGTTTAATAATACAAATAACACAAAAAAGATCAATCAGCAAGATTAAGATTAATAGAGATGTTGACTTTTGAGAAATTTGAATTTTGGGAAACTTGAATCTTGAGAAATACTTTTGGATGACAAATATCTAAAAATATATATTCGAAAAGAAATATTCAGAGGTTTTCATTTACAATGCAGTCTATTATAAATGTGTCAAGGATTATTAATACTTTCTTGTTTTTCCTTACTCATATTAGCTTAGGCAGCTGCTATGGGTTAAATTGTGTCTCCACCAAAAATAAATGTTGAAGTCTTCTAGTACCACAGAATGTGACCTTATTTAGAATTACAGGCAATCAAGTTAAAATTTGGTTATTAGGGTGGAATTTAATCCAATATTGACTGGTATTCTTATAAAAATGAGAAATGTGGGACCAGGCACAGACATACACAAAGGGAAGACCATGCAAAGACACGTAAGGAAAAAGATGGCTGCATGACTGAACTGATGCATTTATAAAACAAGGAGTGCCAAGGATTACTGGGAAATACCACAAATCAGAAGAAGTACGAAAGGATTCTCCCCTAGAGCGATTAGAGAGAGAGCATCACCCTAACAATATTTTGATTTCAGACTTTCATCCTCTAGAAATGTGAAGTGATAAATTTATGTTGATGTAAGCGACCAAGATGCTGGCAAGCCTAGGAAACAGAAATATAGCAGCTTTTCTACTTTTTATTAAATTTTAATAATTTTAGCAAAATATGTCTTATAGTACACATGGCCCTCTGTTTCCAGGAGTGCCACATTTGTTAAATAACCAACCCTGCATTTAAAACAATAAATAAATAGATAAATAAATTAAATAATATTACAACAAAATATAAAAATAAGGAATACAGTACAAGAATGATTTACATTACATTTGCATTATATTAGGTATTATAAGTAATCTAGAGATGATTTAAAGTATATAGGAGGATATATGTGGGTTATATATAAATACTATGTCATTTTATATTAGGGACTTGAGTATTCATGGATTTCTGCTTCTGCAGGGGCCCTGGAACCAATCTTCTTCAAAGGGGAGGGACAAGTATATTATGAAATATCTGCTTGTAATTAGATCATCTTGGAAAATAATGTAATGCTAACTGCTAATTTACTGTCATAACACGATAACCTTTAATGGCCCAGGCACAGTGGCTCACGCCTGTAATCCCAGCACTTTAGGAGACCAAGGTGGGTGGATCACTTGAGGTCAGGGGTTTGAGACCAGCCTGGCCATCATGATGAAACCCTGTCTCTATTAAAACTACAAAAACTAGCCAGGCATGGCAGTGCACAGCTGTAAACCCAGCTACTGGGGAGGCTGAGTCAGGAGAATCGCTTGAATCTGGGAGGCAGAGGTTGAAGCGAATTTAGATTGCACCACTATACTGCAACCTAGGCAACAGAGCGAGACTGTCTCGGGGGAAAAAAAAAAAAAAAAAAAAAAGATAACCTTTAAAATGCTAGAAAGCTAGAAAGTAATTAAAATATGTGCTTTATTAAAATTACATACACCGATTTTGAAATTGTCATTTAATAAATCTGGAACTTGACTGAAATCATTTTTAAAATATAAATATATGATTTAAATTCATGTGCAGCAAACAATTTGGCATATCAACATTTTTAATACATTTTAAAATTTATATTTGTACATAATACAAGAAAACTCTAGCATGTGTATATAATCCCATGAATCAGAGATAATATTAACTATACATAAACAAGTTTTGATTATTAGTATGTATCTTTGCTGAAAACTAGCAGTTTGAAAATCTAACAACTGATATCTAGGGAAAATTTGCAGATGTTGTATTTTCCTAACTCAGTATAGTGCAGAATGTTCTTTTGCTTTTATATATCTCCTATTACCAGCAATAACATGTCAGTGGCAGTGTGGGGTGAACACTCCCATCATTAGTCTTTGAATACATAATATCTAATTTTTCTTGGTTAATGATATACATTTATACAATTTACAGTGTGTACTGGAAACATTATTTTAAAATAACATGACTGAAAAATCAAATTTTTGTTTTTCTCTATTTTCCTCTTATCTGAAGCAAGTAAGCCACAAGACTGAGTTTTATTTTCCAAACATCAGTAAACAGAAAATTTGTCACAAGTAAAATATTGCATTAATTAGAGTTTATTCAGCAATCCTTCCCTAGGCTGGATTCCTACTAAAATCAGAAATACTAAATTTGATGTTGAATCTTCGATACGAGAAGTAACATGTTTCTTGCTAAATGCTGTTTTAGCTATGCTGGGGTGATATTCCAGAGAGAAAATGGGTAACTTATTTCCTATTAATGTGAACAAAAATAGGGAATTCAATGTTAACACTTCATGTTGGCAATGTACGTTAAGGTATACATATACACATATTTTTTGTTGAAAGCTGCCATGTATTGCTAACAATCATAATAAAAAAGGATATTAAAAATGAAATATGTAACTCAATTCAATCTACTCACATGAAAATGTTACAAATATTTTCAGAAATGGAATCAAATACTGTTTTTTTTCAAACTTTTCTTAGTTGCTATATTATTACCTGTAAAGACAGAGATTGGTACTCCAGAATAGAATTCCCAGATCCTTGACTAGTTAACTTGACGGCCACATTTGCATTTCTCAAAACCGATGTGGCTTTAGCAGGTGAGTGATGCTACAGAGGACATTTTTTAGAAGTTTATTTGCTCTCTGATACAATGTGCTGTAGTACTAAAGATTAAATTTTCACTTAGGTATAGAATGTGTACCATTCTTGTACTTCTAAGTGATTTTCTCCAAACTTTCTTCTCCAAGAGTTTTACACTACCAATCTAACATCTTCATACATGTCAAATATCAACAGGGAATATATGAAGTAAAATCTGAAGAACTATGCAAAATTATGTCCCAATCTATAAATGTAATAAAGATTAATTTGGGATGACAGAAGAGCACTAAAGACAAACAATAACAACAACAAAAAGAAAAGCAAAATGAAAAAAAAACAACCAACCAACAACTCTTAAGCATAAAAGAACATACAGGAGAAAAAAATTTGAAGAAAACTTTATATTAAAATAAAATTGTCATTGAAAATCTAGAAGAACTTGAATATCCTTTATCTAACCAAATACACTATTTTAAAAAAATAAATGATCATTTGGGGCACGGGAGGGTAAGATGGGCATGATTTTTTTCTTTATAAGCCAAAATCTCTAAACAACGCCCCAGAAATACAATCATTGATTTAAGTATTTTTGATGATAATATTTACTAATCATCCTAAACCAGAAGACTTCCTTTGTTCTAATTTCAGAATCTCAGTATACTCTCAAAAGTTTTCACGTCAAATACTTTTGACCTACACATACCAAACTTATTTTGAATAAACTACAGACCACTAGAACTATTTAACTTTTCCCAAAACAAGAGTCATCAAAGATTTTGTTAGCTGCTTAAAATTGATTGATTCAAGCACATTAAGGAAAGAATAAAACCACCCAATTAAAATATAAGAAAACATACTTTTAATATGCTTCAAAGCAAAACCACTATGCTCTTCTAGACCAAAGATATAACAAAATGTAGAAGAATATAAAGAACGTATTCTGGGAAAAAAAAAAAAAAAAAAAAAAAAAAGAGACATTTTATTGGCTGATAATGGGACAGGAGGAAACTTGTAGCCTTGGCAGAATGAATTACCTGTCTTATATATTTTTTGAAAAACCACAGTCTGGACAAATGAGTACTCAAGGCTGTTATTAAAACTCTTAGTATTGTGTCCCAACACAGCTCTGCCTTCTGTGGTTGATTGATTAGACTGCTGTTGCATGTTTTCCCTTAAGATTTCAAGACTCTTTACAGAGATTTTTAAACACAGACAAGCTGGTGCTATAAAATTGAAAGCAAAGAATTCATTTGAAAAATTACTAAGAAAAATGAAGAGAATAATGGCAATATAAGGTAAAATAGAAAGAACAGGTGATGAAAAAATCAGAACCCTCAAGTAATGATGGCAAAAGGTAATCACTCAAACAAAATGTTTTAGTTTTTGCAATACCAATTTTTTTTTAAACCAAATATAGCCGCTACCTTAGTGACAATATCTACCTCCTACGGACAAGCATGTTACTTCTCCCCTCAAGGCATATATACCACTTTAGTTTTCTTCTCCCACTTGTAACAGTCTTTGTTATATTTGAATATGTCAGTAAGGAGATTTGTTCCATGTGTTAACATTCTCCTCCTCTACCATCTTCATTCATTAAGCTATATTTATTGAACCTAATTACCAGTATATTGGTTTTCAAAACTCACTGCCGCATTAGAATTACATGAGTATAAATTGTTTGTTATTTTTACTATCAATACTCAAGTTCTACACTCAGAAATTCTATTTCAATTAACCTGAGAGTTGGAAATATGAGAGTTTTTTCTAAACCTCCCCAAATGATTCTAATAGGCACCAAGATTGAGAACAACAGGCACAGTGGTGCTATCGAAAAAATTAGGTAAAGACTCTGCAATACCAGGTATGTGGCCACTGACAAATCATTCATTTTGACTTTGAACTTATTATATAAAACAAAATAACAGTACTAATTCCTACCTTATAGCTTTATTGTCAGGATCAAGTACGATTAAATATGACTGTGCTATGTAAATTTTAAGGCATATATTAGTTATTTTACCACTAGAAATTCTAATTCTTCCCTGTGCAGTAGAAGAGCATATTCATGCTATAATTCTATGTTCAATATGTCTTTGATGTCCCCTTATTACATTTTATTGATATTTGTTTTCAGTAGAAACTTCACATTAGTTGAGATGGATTGGCATGCTATCATTTTGCTAATGCTACTTAATTTACAAAGGGCAATTCAAATTGTGATTCCAAGAATTTTTAGTTTCTGCAAGTTGATGTTTAAGCTATAGGATATATGGTTTGGATTCCTAGTTTGTACAGAACAATGATTCATAGATAGATAAATGAGTTCTTTGCTTCCTTGGGAGTATGCCTTATAAACCAAACATTATTATCAAGGCATGCTACAGTGATAAGATGTGACCTTAAAGCAATGAAGTAGACAGAGTTGGGAAAACAAGGACAAGGTTATTTAATTGTGATATATGATGTTTAACAATACTTTTTTAGAAAAAAAGTACAAACTTCTTGAGGAAAAGAATGATAACTGTAAGTAATAAAGAGAAGTTCATAGTATTTAAAATACATGAGGAAATCTAAAATTATAAAATAATTTAAAGATATTTTGCTTCTTGAGATACTGTGTCCTTGAATTCTAAATACAAGTTAGGCATAAAAAAAGCTTAATAATATAAGCAAAGTTAATTTAGGAGACAATTTTATAATACTGACTACATATATTCCTTATCAATACATGATACACAAGTTGTAAGTCCAAGAGAGAGGCAAAGAACATGTATAATATTGTTAGTCAAAACCTTTTAAAAATCTTACTATGTGACATGAGTGCTCTAAATCTCACTGTAATGTTTGTGCAAAATTTGCATATGCTAAATACTGTCATTGAGGCTTTGCATGGATATTCAATAAATATTTGCTAAATTCAATTGGACTGAACTGAATTGAATGGTACATTAAATAATGCAGTTTTATCAAATTCCGTAGTTTTTGTTTACTTCATTTTCCATCTTGCAGGGATTTTTTTAAATTGCCTCAGAAATAAAATATCATCCACATTACTCTTGAGTCTCCCTGAATTTTCCTCATAGCCTCTTGCTAGAACTGACTTACATGAGCTAATGAGGTCTAATGAACTCACTACCCCACCTGTAGCATGCCCTATAGGTAAGAGCTGCTGTTGTTCACAATCCTCACACATTAGCTCACATGGTAAAAGTTTGGAATCAAGCTGACAGTAAGCAGCATGCTAAGTGTAAAACCTTTAAAAGTTCAACAAATATTTTTGCTAAAATAAGTCTATATCATTTTGTTTCCAGCAAATCTGTTGCATATTGTCATCATAACTAATCATTGATATTACAAATGCTTTATGGAATTAAGAAAATTACTGTCATTATCTATTTTTTTTAAAAAAGCTGACTTGGACATTACCTAACCTAATCTTTTCATTTTACAAATAAGAACACTGCTAACCACCTATATTACAACACCGCATATAGACTAGAAGTCAAATCTCTCTAGAGTCAGGATTAGGATTTAGAGCTCAAATCTCCTGGATTCCAATTATTGCTCTTCCACTCATGATGTAATTTTGCTCAATAAAGAGTATTAACTGGAATCATTTCACGTTTAAAAGATTTATTCACAAGGTATTAATCTTAAAGAGAGAGAAAATATGTAATATTTGTTTAAAGGAATAAGAAAGAATATTAATAAAATGTAAAGAATAGCAGTGTGGAACTTTCAAAACATTATATGAGAAAATAATAAGTGAGATTGTATTTACTAGTAAAGATGCAAAACACTTATTTCACTGATAGGTTAGGTGTTTATCACTTGCAGAAAAAATGTAAAAAGGAAACGAATCATGAGTTTAATTGCAAAATGCTCTGTAAATTCAGGTGTAGCAAGAAGGAAATGGCACTTGATAAAAAGTCAATATTATAATTTGATGTGCCAATGAAGAATTTAGATGTTCATTTTATTGACAAGACATTCAGAGAAAGAAATATAACAACTGCATAGATGAGGAATAGCTTTTAATTTATTTATATGACAAAATATGAAGGTATTCAATTTCTTCATAGGTAGTATAGAATGTGGATTTTCTTTATGGAAGATACTATAACAATTTTCTCAGCAGAAAATATATGTGAGTGAGATATATGTATATATAGGTATACATATTTTAAATGTATCTTTTACTACAGTTGCGAAAACATTCAAAATCATCCCTTTAAAAGATGAAACTTAAAAGATTTATCTATAATCATTAAAAAGAGATCATAAATATCATGTTTTTATTATTGAATACACAACAGTTACACTGAAAACATGGAAAGTATAGTCTTTAAGCATACACAGTTTTTCTGTTTTTCACAATGAAACTAAATTTTGCTGAATGGAAAATGCACAGGATGGAGAAATTAAATGGGTTTGATAATGGAATGGCTGTACTAATATTTTATGCTAATATTCTTCCCTACCAATAGTTATCGAAAGTTTTCAGTGTTATAAAAATGAGAGTAATTATTTTCAAAGAAATAGTTACACATTCCAGGTTATGTAACAGAGAATAGGGAACAGAACCTCTCACTCTCCTTCTCTTTCTCTTTCCCTTTCTCTCTCTGTTTTTCCCCGTCTCTTTATTTCCCTCTTTATCATCTCATCTCTGTATATCTGTATATCAACATATAAAAAATACTGGCCTTTGCCATAAATGATACTGAGATTCAGTAAAAAAATTAATGTCCATAAGTTGAAAATAACTGAAAATTAATATTTAGTTAGAGGTATAATTTAAAATAGATAACACCTGTACAAATTAAATGGGACAATCAAGTAAAGGATTTTTTTTGATCAAATATACCGGGAAAAGTAAAACATTGTTATAAGAATTGAACATGGATTATCTATAGCCAAAAAATAAATCTGAATCATGTTTTATATGAAAAAGAATTTTTAAAACAATATTATGGAAAAGGAACAAAAATAACTTTGGATTCAATTCAATTTTTTTAAAGCTCCAAGATTTATGGATAAGGGAAATGAGGAAACATTTAGTTTTGGTATACTAGAGAAATATCATTTAAAATTCTGTTATAAATTATTAACAAGTAGCAAAAAGAATCATAGCATAGCTACTGCAAATTATAAGAATTAAAGATCTCAATCAACAAGGATTTGTATCATATGTACAAACTAGAAATGAAATTCTGCATGAATATAAAAGAAAATATTCTAATAAAATACATAAGCAATTTATTTCTCATATGAAATAATATCCATAATCAACTGCTTACTTTATTTTTCAAAAATTTGATCCCAGTTATTCATGACTTACTTTCAATGTGAGGGTTAGCTTTACTCCTCCTTAAACATAGAAATCATCACTAATCTTTTGCTATCTTGACTGTATTTGTGATAGACAAGGGACAAAAAAAGGCTGAGACAAAGGAAATAATGTCTGACAAAACCAGTAGTAAGTATAATTTTGGTCCTTGTTCTCCTGAGTGTAGTATAATTTTAACTGTACTTAAACTGACTGCTATTGTAACGTTTGTAATAAAATTCTGCTGGACAAAGTTTGAAATAAGTATACATAAAATACTTAACTAATACTAAATGATGATTCACTAAATGATAATCATAAAAAACAGTGCATGAGTTAAAAAAATACGGGGAAGGTTTGTGGTAGTAATGATTAGGGCCAATAAACTTGTCAAGCCACAATATATTAATATCCTGGTTTCCACTCTACACCTAATTTCAAAACCTATTTGAAGGAATGAATCAGTAAGGATGACTTGTTTCCATAGTTTAGATCTGATCTCCACAGGGGTCAGAAGATGATTTTGACCCCTATGACATTTACTTATGGTGTGCTACTGTTGTAAAACTATTTAACAAAGAATATAACCAATTACTGAATTTGCTACAAAGTATTCTCCAGAGTTTGCCAGTACTTTAAATAATATATAATGACCATCTGTTTTCACTGAGCCATAGACTTAATTTAACTATGCTTAATGTTTACTTTTTAAAAATACTTACCAAAGTGATTGTTTATGAAACAGAAAAATTAAAATGTACATATAAAAGCAATATAGTTGAAGTCTTGTAATGGTACTCTATTAACTAAGAAGATGGATTACTTTGTAGTACTTTAGAAACATCTGCTGAGAGATCTACATGAATTTTTGAACACAAGCCTTAAAGGAAATGTCCCTGAATAGAATAAAATATTATATTCTGCAACTTTTTAAAGATGTTGGAGTTTATCAGAAAATAATGACATCAATCAACATAGCATGTTGCATTTAAAATAATATACAGCAAAAGTGTTTAGAATTCAATAGTTTTAAGCAGTTGATAATAATACAAGATGTTGAAATAGAAATTAATAATTCTAAAATAAAACTTATTTCTTAAGCTTTTAGAAGTAGTAGAAATAATATTTAAAAACATAATTATTTAAAAAGTAAAAAGTAAAAAAGTATACATTAAAATAGCATTTTCCTTATCTCATATATATTTTTAATTGATAAACATTACTGAATACTACTGTGATTAATACTACTCTGTCCACAGAATCCTTTCCACTACAGTGAATCTCAATATTTCCTGGGCCATGCTCAGGAGATAAGAGTTTAAGTTGGAAATTCCAGAACCTAATAGTGTTGCCCTTCTTTCAAGGTTATCACCAGAGGTTTTAACTGCAAGAAATGTAGTACGTAATAATATTTCAAAACATATCCAAAATTTAAAAATTGACAAGATGCGTAACCATATAGATCTGATGGCATTTCATTGTAATGCCTGAAATTGCTATTATGTAAAGCATAATCTGTTCTGTTGCTTGGTGCACTTGAAGAGGGTGGTTAATATAGATGTTACCCCTGCCCACACATGCTCACAGCTCAACACTCATTTCATTTTTCTAAAATTGAGATGATCAGGATAGATTTAAAGTCTATGACAGTACCATTCTATGGCTAGTATTCCACTGTTACATCATTCTCTCACAGAACTGTTCAATTCTAACTATTCTGATAATAAGCCTGCCTCCTATGATTCTAATATTTATATTTTAAGGTTGAATGGTTCTCATGATATTGTATAAATACTCTGCAAAGACTCATGATAATATTTATAATAATACAATAATAATTGTGTTTATGGAGTTTACTTAATAATTATTAAGATAATTGAAATTTTATTAAATTGACAATGTCATGTGAAGTCTCATCAGAAACTGTAACATCCTTCCAAGTAATCATGGGAGATATTGTCTTAATGAAATTGTATTAAAGGTAGTTAAGTGTTATGCTCAACTGAAGGTCCATAGACTAGAAAAGTTTGGAAACCATTTCTTTGGCAAATTCAGTTATAGTAGACTCCAGGAAACAGCGAAAATCTTATCTGTCCAAATACTGAGTAGAACAACAGGAACGCAGAGGTGATTAAATCTAAACCTGTGAATAAATTGATAAACAAATGTGATATATTTTTGTGTTTCTCTATGCCCTCTCAAATGTATAGTCTCCTGTGACTCTAATAAAAATATTCATTGAAAATTGAATAAAATATTTGAATAATGATATATATATAAACTAATTTTATATTACCTAAAATAATTTCTTTTTTTTTTTTTTTTTTACGTTTTTGACGGAGTCTAGCTCTGTTACCCAGGCTGGAGTGCAGTGGCACAATCTTGGCTCACTGCAACCTCTACCATCCAGGTTCAAGCAGTTCTCATGTCTCAACCTTCCAAGTAGCTGGAATTACAGGTGCCCATCATCATGTCTGGAATTTTTTTTTTTTTTTTTTTTTTTTTTTTGGTATTTTTAGTAGAGACAGGATTTCACCATGTTGGCCAGGGAGGTCTTGAAATCCTGACTTCAGGTGATCAGCCCTCCTTGGCTTCCCAAAGTGTTGGAATTATAGGCATGAGCCACCGTGCCCAGCCTATATTATCTAAAATAATTTCTAAAATTTTACTCTATTTTAAAATGACAATAATTTTCTATATTTTTGAGGTACAATGTGATGTTTTGTTACATGTGTAACTTGTGTAGTGAACAAATTAGGCTAACAAACATATCTAACCTTATATATTTGTTTATTTGTGGTAAGAACATTTAAAATCCAGTCTTTCAGCAGTTTTGAAATATATAACGCATTATTATTAACGACTGTCACCATGTTGTGAAATCGATCACTAGGACTTACTCCTCCTGTCTCAGGGAACTTTTCGAACACTGACCGTCATCTGCCCTTTTCCCGTATACACCCACCCCAGGTGTCTGCATTCCCACATTCATTGCAGGATCGTTCCTAATGGCCAACATATGGAAGTAACCAAAGTGCCCAAATGAATTAATCATTTTAAAAAGGTGGATATATACACAATGGAATACAATGTAGCCTTCAAAAACTGTCACTTGCCATACCATGGATAAGTCTAGAGAACATTATGCTAGATGAAATAACCCAGGCACAGAAAGACCAATACTACAATAATCTCAATTATACGTGGTATCTAAAATAATTTTTAATTTAGTTGCTCAAATATTCAAACTGGAAAGTAGCCTAATTTCTTAAAGATTTCTTTGTGGAGGAAGTAAATAGAAGACATTTGGTTTTTTGGTTCATTTGCACAGAAAAGCATCCAAGTAACAAGGGTATAAAAGGCATCATTGCATAACAATGTATACTGTCTAACACTGTACTATTTACTCATTATCAATAAACCATGATCTCTTTTTTTCTTGGTAGGGTTGGATTTGTTCCTTTTCACTTCATGGTCTCCCTTGTGAGTACTAGTGCATCTTTGGAAGACAGATATGTTTTGAGGGTACGATATCTGATCAAGAAATTAGAAAGGCTAGTTGACAACACAGCAGCTAGGTCTCGGATTTTATTCTCATTAGCACCACATTTCAACCAACCTGGGCAAGTAGCCATAGACATGGATGACACACATGATTTCTACGTATTTTCCTGAAATTGGAAAAGACATGCCAACTCCATTATTAAGTAATAATTCTTAGAAATAAAACATATTTTTATGTTTGGGATTAATTTTTGGGATTCAATGTTATCTCCTGAAAAAGTTGTCATATACATAAATAATGTCTCTTTAATGTTCCCCTTTGATGAAAACGGAAAACTGGAATGTTCACTATGATACTGGATTTCCTTAACAACTGCTACCAGCATTATAAGTAGCTTGAATTAAATATTACAAGTATTTAAAATATTATTGCTCAATACTGACTGAAATGACCTGATCTGGTAGTTACTGTGCATGCAATTTTGAAAATGTAATTGCTCACTTGTAATGCTTAATTTCTTCCGTTATATTCCACTACTAATATGACTGTGATTCATTTTCATCATGCTGTAAGTTGGCTTTTCACCTTACACTTCACAAAAGGGACTCATTAAAAGATCTTCTAGTAACATCTGTCGGAGAATGAGGCTC
The DNA here is from genome assembly GCA_028551445.1 of Miopithecus talapoin. Taxonomy (NCBI): domain Eukaryota; kingdom Metazoa; phylum Chordata; class Mammalia; order Primates; family Cercopithecidae; genus Miopithecus; species Miopithecus talapoin. Next base: position 47,632,285 of record CM052586.1, read on the forward strand.
AGAACTGCAGGCAGGACCAGATAGGTTTTTCACCGCCTGTTGTTTCCTTGGCAGGCAATTTGTTTCCTATTGTTACTTTTAGAAGATCCAGTTTATTAACGTCAGAACTTAATGAAAATGAGTTTTCTTTTCAATTTCTTCTTATTCAATACAAATATATAGTAATTTAAATTTATTTTTCTGAAATATTGAAGAAAAATAGAGATAATTATTTATATATGCTTTAAAAACTAGTTAATTAATTTAATTAGTCTTTATTTAGAAATTCCATACAATTCTTTTTGAATCAATCACTGTGTTAAGTGTTGGGAATAGGATATTTTAAAAACCCAAATGTCCATCAGTGACAGACTAGATTAAGAAAATGTGGCACATATACACCATGGAATACTATGCAGCCATAAAAAAGGATGAGTTTGTGTCCTTTGTAGGGACATGGATGCAGCTGGAAACCATCATTCTTAGCAAACTGTCACAAGAACAGAAAACCAAACACCGCATATTCTCACTAATAGGTGGGAACTGAACAATGAGATCACTTGGACTCGGGAAGGGGAACATCACACACCGGGGCCTATCATGGGGAGCGGGGAGTGGGGAGGGATTGCACTGGGAGTTATACCTGATGTAAATGACGAGTTGATGGGTGCTGACGAGTTGATGGGTGCAGCACAGCAACATGGCACAAGTATACATAGGTAACAAACCTGCACGTTATGCACATGTACCCTAGAGCTTAAAGTATAATAATAATAATAAATAAAATAAATAAAAAAAAGAAAAAAAGAAAATGATAAGAAAAAAATAAAAATAAATAAAATTGTAAAACAAGTTCTCTGGTCTTTAAGAATAATACATATTTCAAATTCTGTGAGATTCCATCAGGTTTTATATTGATTTAAAAAACAATTTTCCTAAGTATTCACTAAATTTAAGGATATTTTCTATATTATAGGCATATCTGAATAAAACTTAGTTCATTATTCAGTTACCACTGTAAACCAAAAAAGAAATCAGGAAAAATTTTTATATGATTATATATATTTGGTAGATTTTTATCAAATACAAAAGAAACTTTTATATGAAGAAAATTAAAGAATCATATAAATAAAGATAATTTTTTCTAAATATACTTTAGTAAATGAAACACAGAATTGTATCAATTAAACAATGTATTTTACTACTTAATTTATCCAAGGAATGTAAGATCACTCAAAAATGAATAAGTATTACTGCAATTCACTGTATTAAGAAAGGAAAGTAAGGGAGAAAATCACACTATCATCTACATAGATACTGGAAGTTTTTATAATATTTAAATAATACCTTAAATTAAAATAGAAGTAAGGATATTTTCTAAATTAAATAATAGGTTTTTAATAGAAACCTCTGATAGAAATCATGTTTATGTAAGAAATATAGATGTCATTTTATTAAAGGCACTAACACACTAGATATGTCACCATTATTGCTACTTTATTTAACATTTTTTATATTAGTTCATGAAATAGAACAAATAAAAATCTGTAAGTAGTTTACATGATTTGATAGTCAATATAGACAAATGGAAGGCCTGGAGAGACACAATACATTCCCTAATAAGTAAATCTATATGAAGTTGATGACTACTTCCATATTAATCTATAAATAAATTAAAATTCAGTCAAAACTATCACAGTGGAAAAATATTTAAAATGACATTTTAAATTTGATATGAAGAATAAATTTAAAAGCATGAAAATATTTGTATCATGAAGCCTTCCCTAATTATATATCCAAATATAATATAAAGTTACACCATTGGAAACAATATGGAATTATACTATTATATAAAAATTTTATTTAAATAAGTAGAAATCCAAGGAACAGACTAAGATATATATGAGAATAATATGCAATAAAGGCAGCATGTAATCAACAGTACAAGCATACACTATTTAATAATTGTATAAAGGAAAGTTTACTTCCATTTAAGCATGTTTCATTTTAGTTTATTTTTTAAATTTATTATTATTATTATTATTATTATTATTATTGAAATTGAGTTTTGCTGTTGTTGCCCAGGTTAGAGTGCCATGGTGCGATCTCGGCTCAATGCAACCTCCGCCTCCCAGGTTTAAGTGATTCTCCTGCCTCAGCCTCTCGAGTAGCTGAGATTACAGGTGTGCACCACCACACCCAGTTAATTTTTCTGTATTATTAGTAGAGACACAGTTTCACCATGTTGGCCAGGCTAGTCTTGAACTCCTGACCTCAGGTGATCCACCTGCCTTGGCCTGCCAAAGTGCTGGGATTATAGGTGTGAGCCACCTTGCCTGGCCTAGTTTATGATTTATAAACTCAACAGTTTTATTTTTGCATTACATATGGGATAAAGAACTAACAAATATAGCCATGAATGCACTAATAATGGGATTATATTTTTAGAGAGTAGGAAAATAAGATCTTCATAAGTAAGTCAAAACATAAATTAAAAAAAATTGGAAAAATGTGTGTATGTAAAATTTGAAAATCTCCATCAGTCAAAAAGTATATTATTATCATGTTTAATGTAGAATAATCTAAAAGATTTTTACATTTCTTGACTTATTTATATATATATATAACATATATACACTAATTTTTCATACATTCTTTTCTTACCTTATTTTACACGTCTTCAAATTTTTCATGTTTCTCTAGTCTCAGATTCTTTTCAAGGAATCAGCATCTTGTTTTATTGATGAAACCTACCAAAAATTTTTTATGGACCCTTTTTGGAACTTAGTGTTAATTAAATTATCTGTTAGATTTTAAACTTAACATTCATTCTTTTTAGTTCTACTTGTAATCAATTTAATATCTAGACCGTTTTTCAGAAAATTGCTTTCTAAAAATATATATTTAAGGCTAATTAATTTATTTTAATATAGTATTCAGCATATGCAGTAAGTTCCCATATTGAATCATGCTTAAATAGTACATCATTTCAATTAAGTTCCCCATGGAAGGAAAATATTTAAAATATGGAGTACTTCCATTTAAAAATATGATATTTCTCTATATATTTAGATTGTAATTACAGGGGCTGTGTCACAAAGTGTGTTTGTGTGCATTTATAAATATGTGTGTGGATGCTCATATGTGCATGACTGTATGTAAACTTGGGTGTAAGTGTGTGTATATTTAAATGTGCGTGCATGCATGCAGAAGTTCACATATGGGTGCCTTTGTTCATATGGAGATGTATGTGAATGTGTATGCATGAGTATACGCATGTACAGACCTGTGTATCTTGTTAATGTGTGTGAGAGTCAGGGTCAAAGTATGTACAGCTAAACTGGCTTTCTTTTTTCTTTTATCCAAATCTCACATTCATTTTACTTGATTATGATTTGCATTTCTGAATTACTTAGAGCTGTACCAATGGATTTATCCTGGAAAGCAAAACCTAGTTTTGACAGTTGAAATCTCAGTAATTGTTACATAATCTTTGTGTAATTAACTCAAATTACAGCAAGGCGTCCACTCTGCTGGTAGCACTATTCTTTCTTATGTGGTTGATTTTATGAAGCTCCAGCAAGGAAATTACTTTTTGGAAGTTGTTTCAACCCTATGGTTTTCAAATTTTTAGCTCTAATCAGTGTCTATGACAATTTTATTTCACTTTTCTTAGGGTATTCCATAAATGTTTTAAGACTTGAAACATGTTATGGCACTTATTCTGGGTTTTATATTTATTGTTATATTTCCCTCTATCTTTTAAGTGGTATTTTGGGATTGAGAACTAATCACATATAATTAGTCACCTGGCTGCAGTACAAAGTTCAAGTACAATTTCAAAATTTCACACACCCAGAATTTAAGAATGTATTTACTATATGACCAAAATCTACAATAGTAAACACATATTTATGCATAAATATGCTAAAATATAAATATGTTTTATTTATATAGAAAGCATTTGAAAGTATATTTTAAAATAGATAACATGTGCAATGTCATTGAATTGCTGGTTTAGTTACAAATAAAGTTCTTGTTTTGATATAACAGTGTTACTGAAATCCATAAGAAGTTTGCTCTCTTGAGTAACACACATCCCCTGCTGTCATCACTGAGCCTTGCCACATACATTGGCCAAAAAATCTTTTATAGGAAATGTACGAATGTTCCTAAACTGCCTTGAGAGTAGGGTTACTTTAAAACTTGTCGCTATTTACATCAGAATTGAGAATCTAACTTTTTTGGCAATTTTATAGGGCAATTTATTTGCTTATTTTTATTATTAAATTATTGTGATAAAAACAATGTGAGACTTACCTTCTTAACACATTTTTAAGAAGTGCACAATACAGCACTGTTAACTATGCAGATTGTTGTACAGAAGATATCTGGAAAATATTCATCTTGTGTAACTGAAACTTTACACTCAGTAAGCAACTCCCCATTTCCCCCTCCTCCAGCTCCTGGCAACCACAAACTTAATCTCTGTTTCTATGACTTGCCATGTTACTTTCATGTGAGACTGGAAGTTAAATGGATTTAACTTCAGCTTTCATGTGTTATGTTCAACAAATGCATTTAGTTTGACTGTTGCTTATTTTCTAAAACATATACCAGTCCTTTGGCTAAGAAACAGGAAATAAGATAGGCTTCCATGTTGCTGTGTGCTCATGACTGAAAGGTAATTGATCTCTAATTATAACAGTATTTACCACTAAACCTGAATTTTACCATTATGTAAGTTCATTTTATATTGCTTATAACAGAATACCTGAAACTGGCTAATTTATCAAGAAAAGGAATCTATTTATTAGAGTTATGGAGGCTGAGAAATCTCAGCTCAAGGGCTCACATCTGGTGAAGGCCTTCTTGGCTGGTGGGGACTCGGAGTCCTGAGGTGGCACAGGACATCACATGGGGAAGGGGCTAGCTTCTTGTAAAACCACCAGTTCCACTCCCAGGATGACCTATTAGTCCATTAATCCATTAATCCATGAATGGTTTAATCCATTCATGAGGGCAAAACCCTTATGACCCAATTATCTCTTAAAAGTTCTACCTCTCAAATATGCCAAATAATCTACATTAAGTTTTGGAGAAGACAAATATTCGAACCATAGCAGCCCTGTTTCCCAAAATGACACTGATGATGAGTTGCGACTTCTACCATTACTATGTGCCATTTATATCCTAGCCAAACTGGTCATTAAGATATGTTTAACAGTTACCCTAGTTTTTAAATACTTTTCTATATGTCTGCACATGTATACATAGATGGAAAACAGTTACCCTTCAGTAAACAATTTTCATTACTCTGTTTTGACTACATATATTTTTAAAAATTATGTTTTGCTTTTTCTCTTGTAATATTTTTCTTTCTCAATGTCTATTAACTAAAAATAACCAATAGTCACATGAAGAGTATATTTCCTTCTTACTGTTACATTTATCACTATTCCTAAATTTGCTACCATCATATTTTGTGTGCTTTTTTTTTTTTTCTTCGCTTTTTTTTTTTTGAGACGGATTCTTGCTCTCTCGCCCAGGCTGGGGTGCAATGCCATGATCTTGGCTCATCTGCCTCCTGGGTTCAAGCGATTCTCCTGCCTCAGCCTCCCAAGTAGCTGGGACTACAGGCATGGGCAACCACGCCCAGCTAATTTTTGTATTTTCAGTAAAGACGGGGTTTCACCATGTTGGCGAGGATGATCTCGATCTTTTTTTTTTTTTTTTTTTTTTGAGACGGAGTCTCGTTCTGTCGTCCAGTATGGAGTTCAGTGGCATGATCTTGCTCACTGCAAGCTCCGCCTCCCGGGTTCACGCCATTCTCCTGCCTCAGCCTCCCGAGTAGCTGAGATTATAGGCGCCCACCACCATGCCCGGCTATTTGTTTTGTATTTTTAGTAGAGACGGGGTTTCACTATGTTAGCCAGGATGGTCTCGATCTCCTGATCTCGTGATCCGCCTGCCTCGACCTGCCAAAGTGCTGGGATTACAGGCATGAGCCACCGCGCCCGGAGCTTTTACTCTTGAAACATATAATTCTGTCTTTCTGTTGTACTTTCTTCTTCCCAACAGACTTAACTTTTGAAATGTAACTTTTGTTCAATATTTACATTTCTTTTTGGAAAAGAAAATTATTTTATTTCTAATTTTGAAATTGCAGTCTATGGAACTATAAGGTATCACATCTGAGCATTTTTCTAATTTATTATAGAGAAATGACTGTCCTTTAATTATAATATCTCTTGGGTATTTCAGTCCTCATATATAAAACTGAATGTTAAGGCTCTCGCTAGGATATCAGTGTGTTAACTAAGGGGCTAATTCCAAAAAAAATATCTCATTGAAGTTTCATGCAATGGTAGCACTGTGAGCCATTGTTACTCTAATTTATTTCAGTGTGCAGGTTGCCAACACTTCAAAATATTCTTAGCTTGGGCTTACAGAATATCAAAATAGTATTCCCTCATAAGAAATCCTTTCCTGAAGCAAAGAAAATTCTTATGAATTAAATCAACACATATTTCAAAATAGTTTTCTATTGGGAATTTCCAATTTTTATATCAGATTTATTTAACTCTCTTTTGTGTAAATACAAAATTACTTTTAGCAGTACATTATCCCTGAAGAACACATTTCAACAGAATCCAGAATTTGGCCCAGGATAGCTCATATTATGAATTTTTAAATTGTTCTATGTTGATAGATCCAAGATTTATTTTTCTTTCCAAATCTTTATGGACCCACTCTTGGATTTTTGATAGTTAATTTATTTAGCACATATTTATTAACTCCTTGTCATATTCTGGGATTTTGAGTTGTTCTAGTTGACCAGCTTCCCCAGGAAAGACTTACCTCCTTCGGTTTGATTTGTGCCAAAGATGAGTCTAAGACATGGTGCAATGCTGAAGCAGTTTATTCTGGAAGCACTCTTACAAGATGAATAGCAGGGTCAGGCCGGTGTCATGGGGCAGATACAATCATGTGGGCAGACAATCAACTGAGCTGGAGGGTCTCTGTTTGGAGACCATTCGCAGAGTCTGAGGGTCTCTTCCTACTTTCTTATAGCTGTATTTAGTCTATTTCAGTCACCAGGTGTTTTTCGTTTGTTTGTTTGTTTGTTTTATAAAGGGAGTTTAAGCTATTTTTGTAAGAAGCAGCTTTGTTTTAAGGTTTATGAAAGTTACCTGTGTGCTGAGATGGTCATGTCTCCCAGAAATTCCAAAGCCAGTATTGAAAATCCCCAGGTTAGGTTGCATCACACTGCAAATTGACAGGTAGTATTAACCCTGTGAGATGTTTAAGTCAGCCTTATGGCTACAATTAATACTTTAATTAATCTTTTAGCGATGATATGTCTCTTATGGTATACTACATACTGCATACTTAAGCATGGTGCTTGGACGGTAAATGGAAGATAATTTGTACCTGATACCATTGCTTCCTTTGGGGGTAAAAAATTAAAGACAAATCAAACGACCACACCACACAGTTCATCAACACAGAGAGGAATATTTGTTTTTCTATGAAATATAAAACAAATGGTTATGATTTTGTTTAGGAGAGTGGCTGAAGAGCAAAATTGACTTGGAATCATACTGAGGAAGTGAAATGCAAGCATTTCCAATGGCTATAGGATAGATTCATGTCTATTCCATATATGGTTCATATCTATCTCATAGCAAAAGTCATCTTGAATACACCACCACCTGAATGGGCTCCCAACTGAAGTGATCTCAGCGGAAAGAGGGTGCAGAAGTCATAGATCAGCTAGAGATTGCTATCGTTAGAAAACTCTAGTTTGCTGTGTCCAGTAAGATAAACTGCAAGAAATCTACAAAATTGCTCCAGGAATAGGCCAAAGAGGCAACCCACTTTTCTTGGAATAATTCCAATTTATGCCTGCTGTTGGTCAACTAATAGCTCATAATGGCATTTAGAGCCCCTATCTTACTTTAAAATTGGCCCATTTGAAATAACTTACATGTCATTTCATGTCATTGTCTGTATTTTAGTCAAAAAGAAAATTAGCTTAGTTTGGGCTGCTATAACAAAATACCATAAACAAAGTAACTTAAATAGCAAACATTTATTTCTCAGAGTTCTGCAGGCTAGAAAGTTCAAGATCAGCATGCCAACAGATTTGGTGTCTGGTAACAGCCCCCTTCCCATTTTGCAGATGACTGTCTTTTTCATATATTCTCACATGGTGGAGAAAGAGATCATGTCTCTCATATTTCTTCTCATAGAAAATTACTCCCATTCAAGGGGGCTCCAGCCTCATGATCTAATTACTCCCCATGAGGGCTCATTTCAAAATAGCATTGCATTGGGGTTTTTGATTTTTGATTGGATACAAAGCTTCAGTCTCTAGCAGCGGCATTTTGACATATGCCACACAGGAGAGGTTATTAGTTTTGGATGATGTCTTGCTATGATAGCAAGAAATTCTTTGCTGGAACTTACTTTCTTCAAGCCAAACCTGAAGGATCTAAAGACAGGTAGTAAATGGGGGAGGAAAATAAGTTTCTTAAAAGGAAATGGTGAATAAAACCCAACCATATGTCCAAATGGAGATTTAAGGCAGATTCAGTGTAGAGAATAGAAAGAAACTTTGAACTAGCTGAGAGACTAATGTTTCATGTTACACAAAACTTAGATTTCAATACCCCAAAATGATAAGATTCTATCAATATTTGGGAGAAACCAGAAAATTCTATGTTCTCTAATGACACAGGTTGGGGATAGGTATAAAAGGAGACTTCATCAAAGATTGTTTAAAAAATAATAATAACTTCTTTCTGTGTGTACCCTTAAAAAAGCAACTCAATCTAAACTGCAAATTAATTAAATAATAATAACTGCTATTTTATACTATGTGTTAAATACTATGCTAAGTAGTTTACATTTATATAGACTATTTCATCTGATTATCTTATCAACTTAATTAAGGTGGTATTATTAAACCCATTTAAAACAATCTGAAATTTATTAAATTGCTCAACTTCACAGAATTAGTGAAGACCAATGAAAAAATTTGAACTCAACTTTGTATTCAAAATACATGCTTGTTATTACTCTGACATAGCTGCTTTTCCTTCTCTTTTTGTTGCATAACTATCATTTCTGGAAATTTTCACTACTAGTATGTTAGGTTATGTAGTGAATTGAAAAACATGGGCACTGTGTTTTGCAGAGTGTCCCTCATGAGATAGAGTCTATTTCTCTATCCTTGTAATTTGCTGTGAATAACAGAATGTTATTCTGCTACAATAGCTCACCTTCATTTTTAACTGAAATACTACTGCCATCATACAAAGTGGCCCTGATGAAAGGCCATATGAAAGAGAGAAGCCCAGCCATCCTGCCAGGCACAAGACATACCAGCGAGGCTGTCTGAGACCCCCCAGTGTGAGCCAGATTACTTGCCGTGTGCAGCTACATGAATGGGTCTACACAAGAGCAGAAGAAGAACTGAACACTTAGCCCACAGAAGCATGAGAAATAATAATTTCATGTTTTCAGTCACTAAATTTTGAGTATTTTTATTTTTCATACAGATAAAGATACCTGATAGAGTACATAACTACAATTACCCAGATAAAAATAATTTCCAAAAGTATATTCCATTGTATAAGATTAGGAGTGTATGTGCATGTTTGTATGTATAATGAGTGAACCTAGAAACCTCTGACTATTTGGTTTCCGTACCAATAAAATAATGCTCTCCTGTTAATGCAACATGGTAGGCCAGTTTTAAATAATAGAGTTTTTTTTTTTTAAGATTAATGCCTTGAGCCACTTAATTTTCTCACTCTTTTCTTCTTAAACATATATACACATTTAGTCTTCACCTATTTAATGTAAAGAAATTTTTTCCCTCAGCTTTATTAAGGTATAATAGACAAATAAAAATATACTTATTTATAAAATGTCATTTTTTCATATATATATATGTATAGTGTGAAATGATTTAATCAAATGAACTAAGAATCCATCACCTCACATACTTATCACTTATTGTGGTAAGAACATTTAAGATCTATGCCCTTAGCAATTTTTAAGTATCTAATACATTATTATTAGCTCTTATCATCACACTGTACAATAGATCTCCGGAAATTATTCATAGTGTCTAACTGAAGTTTTGTACCCCTTTAACAACACCTTCCAACTTTATCCCACCACCCAGTCCCTGGCAACTAACATTCAATTATTTTCTTCTATGAGTCCAACTTTTTCAGATTTTTGCATTCAAGTGTGATCATGTAGTATTTGTCTTTCTGTGCCTGGCTTATTTCACATAATATAATATCCTTCAAGTTCATCAGTGTTGTCACAGGATTTTCTTCTTTTTCGAGGCTGAATAGTATTCCATTGTGTATATATATCACAGCTGCTTTAGCTATTTATCCCTTGGTAGACACTTAGGTTGATTCCATAGTTTGGCTATTGTGACTAATGTTGCAATGAACATGAGAGCACATTTCAGGTGACCAGGCCAGTAGATGGGTCCACCAGGGACCTGGTGCCTGAATCCTTGTCCTCCTCTAGTGGGGACTGCCCGCCTCAGCCTCACAGCAAAGTCAGCTCCTAAGCATGGGAAACCCCAGTGTGAATTTCCTGAATAATGCAGGGGAGAGTGTGGCAGCTACCCTCAGCCCTCTGGGCGTGTAAGTTGATACTGACATGGAAAAAGAAAGGAAAAGAAGCTTTTGGCACTCTTCACTCCAGATAGTTACTGCACAGAATGAAAGTGCAACTCTCAGCCAAGCAGTTACTCTCCGAACGCCCCAGCAAACTCAGTGGAAGGGTCAATGACATGGCACAGTCTCTGGCAACTCAAATGAAAAAGATATCCCGGGAGTTCATGCGGCAGCCCAAGGAACAGGTGGAGTCTAATAACAGTTTAGGAGGAGATGGTGATTTGATTCCTTTGTCTTCAAAATAAGTGGGCCTGTCTACAAGTGAACTCCAGTCTGCAGATACCAGAAACCTGGAAAGACTCACAGGACTGAAGGAGGCTGCCTTGTGCCCACATCTTCCTTCAGGAACTGACTCTTGGCTGCTTTAACCCCTCTCCCAGATGCAGTCCGTGGGGCTCTCTGATGAAGGTGGCTGCCTCATCAGGCTCCTGGACACCAATAATTGCCACATCAGAGCTGCACTGGACACCATTCAGTATTCAAAGAACCCAGTACCTTTGACAATTTTTGCTCACCTTTTCCATGCCTCATTTTTGCCTCATAGTTGTGTTGAGCTGCCGTACAACAGTAGGGCTTCTTTAAGAGCCCGTTTCTCCGTTGTCTTCTTTTGCGACTTGGGGAGGCATGAAAGCGTTTCAGACAGTAGAACCAGTGACATGAGGGAAGACTTCCAATTTTATGTGTGGTGTCTGAGAAATAAAACCAGCTTCCCTTGAGGGTGCTCTGGCTTCTTGCAGCAAGGCTGGGTCTAGAAGGCACCAAAGCTGCTATAGCTTCCCTACAGCAAGGCAAGACTTTGCCCTTCCTGGGGAGGAAGCCACGGGCTTGTAGAAGTGTATTCCTCCTCACGCTGGCCAGGATTACACCTGTAGTCTGCAGATAGATATATATCTTGCCAAAAGACTCTTCTGATTTTTTTTTGTTTTTAATGACAAGTAGTACAAGAACATTTACTTGAGTTTCCTCTAGAAATCTGTTATACTCTGTTTTTAGATGGAGTGCAGCCAAAGATTTCTCAGGAAGCAACAGGAGGAGGGCTGTCCCGGAATTAATCGTGGGCAGGATGGGGCAGGCCAGTATTGTGGGTTTTATACTTGGGAACAGAGAATGGCTGATGAGGGAAGTCTGATGCAATGTTGGCTTTGATTAAATATTGCCCCCATGTTTCATTAACCACTATACAGCAGTTTCTTCCTATCTGTGCCTGGCTTTCTGCAATTTCAGTTACTCTGGTCAATCATGGTGGGAAAATAGGGGAACACAGTACAATCAGAAATTTAGAGAGAGAGGGAGATCATGTTCACAGAACTTTTATTACAGTCTATTGTTACAATTGTTTTATTTTATTATTAGTTATTGTTAATCTCTTACTGTACCTAACTTATAACTTAAGCTTTATCATAGGTATGTATATATAAAAAAGCACACTATATATAGCGATTGACAATGTTCAAGGTTTCAGATGTACGCTGGGGGTCTTGGAACATGTTGCCTGAGGATAATAGAAACTACTGTAGTTCTCTTGTCTCCAAATGTGTTAGTTGCCTTTAAAGTAACAAAATCCACTATGGCGGTCCTGTTATCATATTTGTAAAGACTCTGTAACTAAATGGTATAAGCCTTTCAAAAAACGCAGAGTGGTGCGAGGGGGAATGATAAGAAATTACTTAACAGACACAACATACGTTATTCAAATGATGGTACACTAAACACTCTTATTTCCCTACACAATATATCCATGTAACAAAACCGCATTTTTACCCCATACATTAATGTAAATTTAAAAATAAATTAATAAATAAAACAAAGTTATTTGCAGTGTCTGGAAAAAAAGAAGAAAATTAACTCAGAGAAAAAATTATGATAGATCTGCATTGTAGTAATAGATTCAGTAAATTTTCTATACTGAACTGACCAAAACTTAGAAAGTTTCAGTAGGACAAACACTCAAATCTGTATTTAAAGGTGTTAACTATGTTCTGGGAACTATTTCAGGATTGATTTGATCTGTGTATACTTTATACTGACACCTACGAGAAACTGTTCCTTATAAACAATGGTTTTGCTAGGAGTTGTTCAATAATTTTAACATTTTTATATTATAATAGCATTTTTTAAAATAAATATTTTGAGTTAAATGTTGTGCTTGTCATTTACTGTATGTAATACTAATCAAAGATGAGATATATTGATAAATCTATGTGCAAATATTCAGCTTTTATTGAACAATTTTCCTCTTCATATACTTTAAAATTTTTGAGAACCTGAAATTGTTCAAATAACTTTTGAGAGGCTGTAAATGAGCAAATAAGAAGAACCATGCAAATCCCAGTATTATGATTTGGTACCCATTTGTAGTATGAATTAGCAGCTTCAAGATGACCAATGTGAATTATGAGATTCTATTAAAAAACTATGAAAAACAAATTAGTTTTGAGGGAAAACAAGCTGAAAGCTGTCATAAATGTATTTTTGTAGTTTTGTCTTGTCAAGCCATATGCTAATAGCTGAAAAATTAGAAACCTGCAGTAATCAAATCATTTATCTTTTGACAGGCCAAGAGAGTGATAACAAGAAAATATGAAAGTCAGACAGAGTCACTATTCTTAATATTTCACATATCTATTTTGGGCAAAGTCAGAGTATAAAAATAAAAATTGATAAAATTATTACTTAAGCTATGAAAATGGGTTTCTATTTAGTGTTGTAAATTAAAAGTGAGAAACAGTTAATTATTAGGAATTTCTTATAAGATTGTCTCTATTTGCAGATTACATCATTTTATATATAGAAATCACAAAGACTCCACCAAAAAAAGTGTAAAAAGTAATAAATTAATTTAGTAAACTTGCAGGATACAAAAATCAACATAGAAAAATCAGTATTATTTCAATGCTCTAATCAATAAAATCTGGAAAAAAATGTAAAATAACCCCTTTTACCATAGTTGCAAATAAATAAGTAAAATGAAATATTCACAAATTTAACCAAGGAGGTAAAATATGTATCACTAAAAAATACAAAATATTGATAGAAAAAGATGACAAAGACAAAAATGAAAAGATATCTTGTATTCTTGGATTGGAAAAAATTAGTATTGTTTCAATGCCCATACTATTCAAAGCTATCTATATGTTTATTACAACCCATATTGAAATTTCTCATAGAAATGTCAGATATAAAAAAGCAGTCCTAAAATTTGCATGGAACCACAACAGACACTATATAGGCATAGCAATCTTGAGCATGATGAACAAACCTGAGATATCACACTACCTGACTTCAAAATTTACTATAAAGCTATAGTAATCAAAACATCATGATACCGTCACACAAACAGACACGTAGACCAATGAGACATTTTAGAGAGCCCCAAAATAAATCCACATATTTACAGTCAATTGATTTTCAACAAAGATGCCAATAGCACACAATTAGAAAAGTACTGTGCCTTCTATAATGATGCTGGTAAAACTTGATAACCATATGCGAAAGAATAAAATTAGATCCTCATCTCATACCTTATGAAGAAACCAATTCAAAATGGATTATAGACTTAAATATAACTCTTTAATTAAAATGTTTAACCTACTAGAGAAAAAAAGCTCCTTGACATTTGACTGGACAATGGTTTTTGAATATGACCCCAAAAGCATAGGCCACAAAAGCAAAAATAGACAAATGGCATTGTATCAAGCTAAAAAGCCTCTTCACAACAAAGGAAACAGTCACCGAGGTAAAGAGACAACCTATGAAATTGGAAAGAATATTTGCAAAACTATACATCTGATAAGGGATTCATATCCAAAATATAAACGGAATTCAAATAACTAGAGTGAAAAAACAAATGAATAAATGGGCAAAGGACATGAATAGAAACTTCTAAAATGAAGACATACGAATAGCTAACAGGTATATGAAAAAATGCTCAAAATCACGATCATCCAAGAATTGCAAATTGAAGCCACAATGAGAGAAACCACCTCACACCTGTTAGAATGGCTATTACCCAAAAGACAAAACATAGCAAGTGTTGGCAAGGATATGGAGTAAAAGGAACACTTTTATTCTCATGGTTGGTAGGTAAATTTGGATAGCTATTATGGAAAATAGTATGGATATTCCTTGAAAAATTAAAAATACAACTCCCATATGATCTAGCAATCCCACTTCTGGGATTTACACCAAAAGAAATATATATCAAAAGAAATAAGAGGACAAGGTAAAGATTTGTTATTTAGGTTATCCCAGGCACATAGTTCATAGGTCCAAGTTACCTGATTTACTGTTTTAAGTAAGCCTTTTCCTGTGAAAAGCCAGGACGTTATTTGAAACAGGGAATCTCTTCCCAAATGAAGAGAGTCATGGAAATGCTTAACTATTTTCGAATCATTAGCACCTGGTATTAACAGCTTGTTGTCCTGTTTCCCTGGTGCACAAAGCTACTTCCATTTGTAAAGCATTCTACCTCAGGGTTATCTAGAGTCTCATCCTTTAAATCCAGATGGCTGGAGTAAACTTGTTCCATAACTTGTACACAAGAATGATCTAGGTAGGGTACCTGTGAGTTCAGGCAAATAGGTAGCTGGATTCAAAATTTGGCGTACATTGAGTGTTCTATCAGGAGCATCTAGCAACAAAGCATGATATTTATTCACAGGAAAGGAGAAGGAGCAATTTCTGTCTGCCTTGTGATTTCCAAGATACTACTGCTTGTAGCTGAGTTAACAAATCCCTTCCCAACAAAGGGTGGTGCATTCAGAAGAAAACCAAAGTCCCTGAAGAGCAGCTTAAAGGATAGGTAAAATGTCATCTATGGGCTTGTCCATCTATCCCCTCGACCATAAAGTTTTGCAATGACAGAGACCCACTATAATGGGTCAAAACAAAGGAAGCAGTCCAGAAGGAAGTTAATATTCTTACCTATCACATCAAAGGTTGCCCGAGGCTTCTCCAGAGACATGACTAGTTGTCCAGTGCGAGCTGTGGTGGAAGGTCTCGGCCCTGTCACTCTTGGGCTTGCCTGGCTGTTTCAGCCATCATTGGTTTGGGTGTCAATGGCTCCCTTCAGAATGCTGGGAAATCCCTCTTCCAATGGCCAGTTTTCTTACACTGTGCACATTGATTCATGCCCAGGGCACACTGACTCGGACACCCAGCTTTGGGCTTCCCACCTTTCAGCTTCCCTTGTTCAGGCCAACAGTCAGGAGGGCAACCCTATGTGGGAGGTGAGCTTAAGGCTGCAGCCAAGAGCTGCACCTTGTGGGAGGTCCTTCTTGCTCTTTCTACTTCCTCTGCTTTGTCCTTGTTATTAAAAACTATAAATGCGACATCCAAAAGCTGTTCCATGGGACTTTGGGAACCCATAGCTGCTTTTTGTAGTTTCCTATGGTTATCAGGAGCAGACCGGGTTACAAAATGTACTCCCAAAAGTGTTGTCCTTCCCTTGAGGCAGGATCAGGGTTAGTACATTTCCTGATTGCCTCATCTAAATGCCCTTGAAACAAAGCTGGATTCTCATCTTTACCCTGAGAAACTTCCTTAACCTTTTCATAGTTAACAGGCCTTTTCATACATTTCTTCATCCCTTCCAAAAACAAGTGACCATGTGATCTCTCCTTCCCAAGTCCTTACTGTCCCATTGGTAGTTCTACTCTGGATCTTGACATGGAGATCCTACACCTCCTGCCTGATATATATTATGGTCTGGAATGCAAGCCAATACTTCATCTGCATGGATCCTAGCTGTCTCCAAAAAGCATTGTTTCTCTGTCACTGTACAACACAGAGACAACAAATGCAGATTCTGCCGAGTTAAACTATAGGTCAGTTAATTTATCAAATCATCTATGAGTTTTCCTGGATCTTCAGAGAAGTGACCAAACTTGTCTTTATATAGAGCCAAATCAGACATAGAAAAAGGAACATGTACTTTCATAGTGCCTCTTCCCCACGTGCCTTGCCACCTCTCTAAGGGCATAAAGATTTCCCTTTGGAGGTTGATAGGAGGCTCTGCTGCAAGTAATACTCACAGGACTAAGTTCCTCAGGGAGTGGTTGGTGTAGAGTGGGACTAGAGGGGTAAGGAGGAGGGGACGAAGGGTTCTCAATGGAACTTTCGGGTGGATTAGAGGGAGAAAGAACCAACATATCTGAACCTTCAGAGCTGACAGAAGGAGAGTCTGCTCCACCCAAAACTGCCCACTGAACTGGGGGTGGGGCTTGCATTAAAGGATCATCTAGCATGTCTAGCTCTTTTCTTCTTTTCCTCTCTTCACACACCTGCTGCAGGGTTTTATCCTGACTGAGTAGCAAAAATGCTTGAACATATGGTATTTCATCCCATTTTCCCTCCCACTTACAAAACAAATCAAGTTGAAATATAGTACTAAAGGTCATAGTTCCAGTAGGAGGCAATTTCTCTTGTTTTTCCAAATAATGCCAAGGTCAAACAGTATTATATAGAAACACCAGTTTTTACTTTAGCCCATTCAGTTTAAGCTGGTCCCAATGTTCAAGAATACATCTTAGCGGTGAGTTCTTTGCAATTGATGCCGTGGTACCCATGAAGGAGGCAGGCGATATTGAAATAAAATTTCCAAACCTGCAAGATTGTATTGCCACTGGCTGAGTTCCACTAAAAAGAATAAGAGAGGTTTTTAAGGCTGGCTGCATTAATGAAGGGATCCCTGCTGAAAATTGAATTCTCTTATTCACATTATCCAAATAATGTAAGTAAGCTGAGCCATGAATCTTAGATAAACCACACCATGGACTTCGACAAAAATATTGAATAAGACAAAGGAAATGAAGAGGATTTAGAAGAGAATGACCAGGGCAAGCAGGTCCCGGGCAATAGTGGTAGTGTGGATTGCACAAGTAAAGCCGGCTTGCCCAAATCCAAGAAAGGAAAGAGGTGGTTTTTAGTGTGCAAAACGAAACAAAACAGCAAGGAGAAGAGTCCCCTGATTTCCATCTTCATGCTTCTCGATCACACCTAGTCGGCATAGCAGCAACAAAACATAACTACATCTGTTTAATCTTATTGCTCATAGCTATTAAATACTAAGTCACAATCAGCAATTTTAGAGCTGGAATCTTCAATCCTTTTTGTTCCCTATGTTTCACAAGCAAACGGATGGAAATATGGAGGCACATAGGAAAGAAGTTTAAGTTAAAATCACTAAGACCAGTTCAGTAAAGTCTCCTGAAAAATGACAGTGAAACAGAGACAGCAACCAAGAAATTGATTCGTGCAGCAAAGAGAACAAGGCTGATTAATACAAAGAACATAGCCTGTGGGGTTAACCCATTCTTAGCTGAGAGGGACTTTACTGAGAGGGGCCTCTAGCTCCCTAAATCTTAGAAGGGACTCTAACCTTCCTAAGACGGGCCTCTAACTCAAAGTCGGTGAAGCGTCCTTGCCTTTTATTAAGAGGGTACTCTAATCCACTCTGTCTTAGGAGAGACTCTAACTCCCTTAAGTTGGGCCTCTAACCCAATCCCGTTCTTTACCCTGGTACCTCATCACTTTCCCAAAGTCGTCCAATCAGGGCTGCAGTCTATTCCCTTTGGGCTGGGGTGTTTCTTCAGTATCATCCCTTCCATGGTCCACCAGAAATAAGTTACAGGACCCCAACACTTACCCAAATATAACCATTGGGTCAAGGTTTCTGTACTATACTCCCTTGGTGGCCATCAGAAATATGCTGTAGGAAAGGGCTCCTGACTCAGACCCCAAAGAGGGTTCTTGGATCTCATGCAAGAAAGAATTCAGGGCTAGTCCACAATGCAAAGTAAAAGCAAGTTTATTAAGAAAGTAAAGTGGTGAAAGGACAGCTACTCCATAGACAGAGTAGGATGTGCCTGAAAGTAAGAGGAGGAACGTATCCACCCTAGGTGCAGTCCTGGCATATATGGGGAAATGTGCTCTGCTACAAGGGTTTGTGATAAAGAGTTACTTTTTTAAATTACTACATTTTGCAAGAGTGGATATTATTTTCTTTAAAATAAAATTAGGAATGCCTTTGTTCTACAGATATTGGGATATCTAGACCCTCCCAAGTCTGGGTCTGTTCATTAAACTTATTAATTTGTTCCTAACCTTAAGTACCTAGAGGCTAGGAATGCCTAACTTTCTGAGAATGCAGCCCAGCAAGTCTCAGCCTCATTTTCCTAGTCCTCACTCAAAGTGGAGTCGCTCTGGTTGGAACACCTCTGACAGGACAACTCAAAATTGGGACTGTCAGGTTATAGGTAGATTTTAAAATGTTCTGATTGCCAATTGGTTGAGTTATTATAGAAAGGAATGTCTGGGTTATGATAAGGGGTTATAGAAACCAAAGTTTTATCATACAGAAGAAGCCTCCAGACAGCAGGCTTCAGGGAAAACAGATTGTAAATTTTTCTTATTAGACTTAAGGTCTGTGTTGATGTTAAATGTTTGGTGGACTTTTCCTGAATATCCAAAGGAAGGAGGGTATAATGTGGCATGTCCAACCCTCCGTTCTCATCATAGCCTGAACCAGTTTTTCAGGTTAACTTTTTGGAATACCCTGGTTGAGAAGAGGGGTCCATTCAGATGGTGGGAGTGGGGACTTAGAATTTTGTTTTTGTTTTAAACAACCATCGCAGATCACAGTTGGGGTGCACTGTGTTTCAGATTATCCCCTGAACACATAAAAGGCAGTGTTTCCTTCTGCACTCCTTTTCTTTAATGTGGATATGGAAGATGTCATCCTTCCCATTGGACAGAGTCATAGTCAGTTACTCATCACGAAAGCCAAGCAAGTCTCCGTCCTCATTGAAGCACTGTGCCTGGAAGCTTCCTGACTGGCTGCAGCCACAGGAGCAGGGCAGCTGCCAGGTTCAGCAGCTGCCCTCTTGGCCCAGGCCAGGCACAGCCTGGGCTTCCTCCTTGGCCTCAGTGCTAGAATACAAAACTGATACAGTAGATCTCATACACCACAACTTGCTCATCTGGAAGGTGGGGCTTCATAGTATGTAAAGTTATCATCTTTGGTTAAGGAGCGGGAACCCAGAGGAGCTCTTAGCAATAAAAAATTTTAAAAAATTAAAAAAATAAAGCAATTCCTGTAATCTTTACAGTTAGAGTTGTTTAATGTATTCTTGGGTTTTCCACATTCCCCCATACATTTTGAACTTTTAAACAGAAAAATAAACTGTTTTCTCTAGAAGATCAAAACATAGCATTAAAATGAGGAATATTGTTAGTAATTTTTCTCATTTTCATATGTTTTGATCTTTAAACTTTTACTTAGAGTAATAAAATATAAAATGTAAGAATTCAATACAGAAACATTTTATAATTTTTTGAAATCCAGAGCAATTAAAATAATTGCAAAGCTTATACTGGAAAATTGTCATTTATAATCAAAGCCAACTCAATTTTAATGGTGGCCCAGTGGCAAGATCCCTAGAATAGTAACTGTAGTTGCACAAATGTCTTCCTGCTTCTATCACCAGTAGGAATGATTACTTTCTGATTTGTATTTAAAACTCATAGAAACATGCTTTTCAAAGGCTTTCTAGTAAATGGCGTTCATTTTAAAATGTAAAGAGCTTCCTATTATTTGGAAAGACAGAGCAGTCTTTTTTTTTTTTTTTTTCATGTCAATAGCCAACTCCCTGACAGATATCAAGATAATGGTGTCAGTTCATATTGTTTTTCCAACCTTCCTGCTATAGAAATGGTGAATTTCAAAGAAACACTTTAAATACAATTTTACAAACTTTTCTATAATTTAGTACTGAGCAGTATATGTAAGAAACCATTCTGTTCTTATGTACATTGTATATAAGCCACCTCTTTACTCTAAATAAGAGGTCACTATTTAAGACACTTCTCATTTAAAATATTCAAAATTTGTGTTCTGTCAGGAAAGTGTAAAATGTTGAGATCAAGTTATATTTGGGAAAGATAGTTTATATCACTTTTTAACAAAGAGGCAGGGACTCAATATTTGAAAGGTGGGACATTGCTCTGAGAAGCAATTTTGACCAAAGTGATAGTGATTATTTTTTAATGAGTATTTTTTAGTGACTAGAGTTTAGGGTAAAATTGGTAGAAACTAAGTAATCTTTGGATAACAGTTACTGTCATTTTTTTAAGCTACCCAATATGTGACTCTACATTGCTTTTTCATATTTCAGCTTCAACTAGATTTTTAAAACGCGCACACACACACACACACACACACACACACAGGATTTCCGGAAAAAACTGCTATACTCACTGCCTATAGGAAATTAGTATACAAACCTGTACTATCTATATGATGAAGGAGTTAAGATTATTTGATGGTGGAGAATATAATGACATACTATAATAAACTGTAAAAATCTTAGATGTTTCCAATGATATGCATAAAGTTAAGACATTCAACTGAGAATTAAATCCAGATAATCAAAAGAAAGACAGTTATCAGTCACACGACCAGTTTAAATTGTAGAGGCAAGAAAATATAATAGCTAAGATTGAAAAGCATTTAAAAGTATGGCACATCATTTGAAAACTATGTAGTAATGTATCCAGCTCTTACCATGAAAATGAAATGAGTTGCCAGTAGTTTTATGCTATAACTTGTTAAATTTCCAGGTGAAACAATGCTTGGAAGCTATGGTTTGATTTAAATTACAGTACTAAAATACACATAAAATGATACAGTTCAGTAAAAGGAAAATGTCCATTTAAATTCAAGGTTATTTAATTAAAAACCATTCATTAATGTATTCATTTGTAATACTAGTGTTTGGAAAAACTTTACAGAAGAAAGTTAAATAATACATTAGAATTGGACAGAGAAGGATGATGGAATATAATGTAACATTCAAAAAATTTTGTTTACAAACCATGTGAAAGCATATCTTACATATGTCACATGGATTTGAACTATATATCACTAAAGATCCATAGGAACTATTCAATTCCTGTTCAGCTGAACAATTTAAACTTATTGATGCATTAATAAGACATTCTCACAATACACATAACATGCGCTGATTTGCTAACCACTACATTTTCTGAATTATTTTAGCTGAACTAATGCTTAATCAATATAACACATTATTTATCAGATAAAAAAAAATGTGTGACTATCTCTTAGTTTTCAAAAATTCTTTATTGAGGCCTAATTTTGCTAAGGTCGGCATCACTATATTTTAGTTCCCTGCATAAGAATGATTTTTTTTTTTTTTTTTTTTTAAACAAATAACAATGACACAGGATACTTTTGGTGCCTCTTTGCTAGGCAGAAATCTTCGTGGCCAGCGGTGTCTCTGTCTGGGCTTTGCTCGGCTCTGGGCTTGCGGCTGGATACGCTCTGCCCACTCAGCCCAGTGGGCGGCACTCGGCTGGTGCTACCACCCTGGATTCTGCAGCCATTATGACTCTGAACTCAGCCCATACCTGGCCGGGCATGCTGTGACCTGCTTCTGCCTTGGGTGCCAGCATCTAGACAAGGGGAACGTGATGGGATCTGAAAACTTGGAGATGCCAGCAACCGTGGAGCCCCAAGGGGTGTTGTAGCTCTTGCCTGGGGAGTCCTGAGGTCTTAGCCCTCAAGGACTATTACAGTTCTCCCTCCTTCCCGCCGCCCACAGTGTTGAATTAGAGGGCGTATTACAGTTCATTCATGTTACAGCTCATGTTCCTCCCCGCTGCCTGCAGCATGGCGAACATGGGGGAGTGTTGCTGCTTGTTCATGTTACAGCTTGCTCCTGCTGACCGCAGCTTGACGAACGGGGCATGCGTTGCCCAGCGGCTTTTTCTCCTGCATTGCTTAGTGATCCGGAGGGAGGGTTACAGTGTTGTAGCTCCTTTCGCACCTGCTCAGCTGGTTCCAGATTCTTGCTCCACATCCAAGAGGAATGAGATATGTGGATACTGGAGATTAAGCAAGCTGGAGAAGTGTGTTATTGAGTAACAGAAGGAAAACTCAGCAGAGAGGGGACCCGAGAGCATGTAGCTCTCTGTTTGAGAGGGGCCCTGAAAGTGGGTAGTCTCCTGTGTGGCATGAGTCTGGAGCTTTTGTTAGGTTTGAAATGAGGAGCTATGGGCTGTAGGTAGCCTTGGAAAAGGCAACATTAGATTTGAAAGAAAGTATTATTCAGAAAGAACCAATCGAGAAAGAGTGGGTAAACAGGAATAGAAGTTCTCACTCTGCTAGAGGGATTTATCCGGAACCAGCAGCCCAGTTTTCAGGCTTCATGCTGTCTTTGGCTTGAAGGTCTGGTTTCGCCAGGGACCTACCCCTGTCTGCCTAGAATTTGTCTGTCTCCTGCAGCTATCAAGAAGTATAGAGGTGTGACCTAAGTGCCATGATTTAAAGGATTGTGTAGTTTCCCTTATATATCAGGGAAATTCTCTGAGGACCTGGGCAGGAAAATTTGATAGAATAGAAGCCAAAAGAAAACTAGTCTATGTGATATATGTGATATGCACTCTTCAGAATATTTTGCATATATTAATTTATTTAATCTTCAGCAAAATTTATTTAGACTGGTATCATGATCTTGTTTGTTTTCTAAATGAGTTAGTCAAGGCACAGAGTTTAAATAATTTCATCAGATTCTCAAGTCTGTAAATTGCACATGTGTCTAGGCAGACTAGCTTCAGTGCCCATTTTAAAGCGCTAGGTTTATGCTGATTCTGACAGCTCTTGCTATGGTTTGAATGTGTTTGTCCCCTTCAAACTTCATGCTCAAATTTAAATCCCTCTAAAATTCAGATGTTGTTGGTTTGATGGTATTAAGACGTGGGGCCTAGGGGTGATTAATTCACGAGGGTTCTTTCCTCATTAATGTAGTTAAGGGCCTCATAAAAGAGGCTTCATGAAGCCTTCAACTAGCTTTCCCTTCTACCTTCTGTGCACAGTAAGAAGGCCCTCACCAGATCAAATGCTGGCATTTGATCTTGTCTTCTCAGCCTCCAGAAATCTGAGGAAAAAAAAAAATCTGTTTATTATACATCACCCAGTCTCAGATATTTTGTCGCAGCAGCACAAATTAACAAAGAAATACACTAGGTAAACCAGAGAGGCCACACTCTCAGAAACTTGGACTCAGAACATCAATGAAGAGGAAACCAAAACGTATTAAATACACTTTAAACACATTAATTGCAGGTGGAATTGACACAAAGTCTTTGTAATGAGCTAACTGGCTGCAGTATGATAATGACATGCTGGTGCATAAAAATTTGATAAAAACTGGGCTGGGCACAGTGGCTCACCTGTAATCCCGGCACTTTGGGAGGCCGAGGTGGGCAGATTACCTGAAGTCAAGAGTTCAAAATCAGGCTGGCCAACATGGTAAGACCTTCTCTCTACTAAAAATACAAAAAGTTAGCTGGGAATGATGGTGCACACCTGTAATTCCAGATACTCAGGAGGCTGAGGCAGGAGAAACATTTGAACCCGGGAAGCAGAGGTTGCAGTGAGCCAAGATCACACCACTGCACTCCAGCCTGGGCAACAGAGTGAAACTCTGTCTGAAACAAGCAAGCAAACAAACAAACAAACAAATATGATAAAAACTGGCCAAAAATGGAGTTTAAAAACTTGGTCTCTATCAACTTTGAGAAACTCCTAATATCCAAATGTAAGACAATTTGAGTATTGGTTAGAATAGTAACTACAATGGTTTAATACATTTGAGTGTGTTTAAATCTGTGAGTTCAGAGTGATTAGTGATTGCTTTTATTACATGGTTAACTGGGTAACAGAATAATTTGAAAAACTTGAAAGAAAAAGTCTTAGTCATATATCCTGGCTTTCTTTCATGAATTTTTATGAACTTTATCTCAGTGTATTTAAATATTTGTGAGTCTGATTTTCTTTTCATATAAACTGTTCTGAATATAAATGAATGATATAATTATTATGATACTATATTTCAATTCCAATGAAATAATGTTGCTAATCGATGATTGTAAATAGCTGAAAAAATGGAGTAAAAAAGATGTTGTGTACCTCTTCATAGAAAAACACAAGACCATGAAGATATTTTGCCAAACATTAAGAATTTTTTTTCAAATATTATAAATTAATTTTATTGGTGAAATAGTGGAATTCCTTTCCAGGTGCACTTTATACAGTACTATACATTATAAACTGATTTAAATTCAAGAAATCTCCAATTGAAAATGGGGTTTTCAAAACTACAACTAAAACAAATTTCAAGTTATATGTTTCATTGGTGTTCTAATTTCCAGCATCTCTGGGTATATTTCCAGCATCTCTGGAAGGACTAGAAATAATATCTAGTCTTTTAGTGCATTAAAACAGTAGTGAAAAAATATACCTTAAAATTTAAATTTAATTGTCATGAGACCCCAAGAGTGGGTGAATTCTTTTTACTATAAACCTCCATAATTATCTGTCACCTCTCATTCATAAATTGCATTACACTTATAGTAATCTATTTAATGTTTACTGTTGATCTTTATGCTCCATGACTGAAGGGTATTTGTCTCTTTCATCACTGTATCACTTATCGTACCAATAAGTGCTTCTTGACCAAATGTGATGTTCTTTATTTTCATAATGTTCTTCATCATGTTTGATGAATGCCTAACACAAAAAAAAAATGTATCTGGGATAAAACAAAAAAGAAGCAACATTTTTTGGTTTTTGTTTCAAGTGTTACCAGAATAAAGGCACTTGGTAATAGGACTTTTTAAAATAGTCCTGATGTAATATAAATTTATGACAATGGAGAGAAATTCAGAGAGAACACAAATGACTCAATAATGACTTCCGTACAACTTTCATACTGATATTTAGCAGCAATAATTTTATTCACAATTAAAGGTAAACAGCACTGAATAACTCAATGGAGAAGACCAGTTTATTTTAGAATTCAGAGTATATATATTTAAGAAATTGTATCATTGGACATAGGTTATCATCAATTTTCATATATATTATTAGTATTAGGTTAAGTATTAGAGGATTATGGGTATGACAGTAGTACTAAGAAAGCAGTGATAATGTTTATATAGAATAAAGAAGGACAAAATATTGTATTTAATAAATGTAGAAATATAGTTTGAGAATGAAGAAAAGCAAGTTGGCCTATAAGGCAGTATAGACATGTGGATGTGGGAATAACATAGTGTTGAGCCAGTCATGATGATAATCTATACTCCAGCAACAAAGTATGTCCCACCTAACAGCAAATGCCATGACTCTAGTTTTTTGGAACTCAGTTGTGTGATACTGCAGTCAAGACACACACACATGCACACACACATGCACACACACACACACATTTTTTTTGTATATTTGATTTGCTGCACATTTGATAGATTAATTCTTCTTGAATTATGACATTATCAACAAACTGATGCACATCGATAACCAAATTCTATATTGTTTTGTAAGTAAAGTTCACTTAATTTTGACTTTCAATTAAGTTTTAACATTATTTCTCAGAAATGCTTTAGGGAACTAACTTTATATAAATTAGGAAAGTGTTGCTATGTAACTGTATAAAGCACTAGTGCTGATGCTATTTCCATGTAGACAAGAGGTTTCAAATCTCCAATTATCAAATGAACAAGGAATGCATTCATTAAAAAAGACAAAACAGGATGTGATTTACATTGATGTTGGAGGTCTCTCAAAAGTTATGTGAATTAATTTGGATCTGATATAATTGGTAAAACATGATATCAAATGATTGCTTGCTAAGGTATGTATTTATATTCTCTTCCAAGTGTAGGATTATGCTTTATGAATATATCATCAATATATTTTATTGGAAATAGGATAATATAAGCCACCCTCAAATTATAATTTAAGAACATTTATGACCCTGTGTAATTCATATGCTATTGGCCATTGAATAAATAGTAATGCAGCAATAAAAAGTAGTACACCAAGCCTATTATGGATATCAGAAAGTTTGATAATGTTCAACAAATTGTGCTCTATGAACAAGAGTACATTTTCTATTTCTAATTGCATTGGAAACTGATGTCTCCCATCAATCGATTCAGAACAGTCTGCTATAGACTATAGAACACTGACGCAACCAGGAAAGGACAGTTGCCAGGTTGGTTATAGATACAGGTACATAAAATGGCAACACATAATTTTCAAAATGGTAAAATCATTATTCCTAGACACATATAAAATGAACATATGCTAAAGATTTTAACACATTATTCAATGAGGAAACTCAGGACTAAAATTGCTGGGTCAGATTGCAAACCGGATAATGTCCCACATACCATAAAGCATCAGTATTATTGGTTCAACTGGACAAACATTATATGCATCTGTCAGGCTGAAAACAACAGTTAACAAGTGACATAACTAACTCAGAGACCCGTAGTAGAAAACAACGAGAGAAACTAAATACCTTTCTGTAGAAAATACGTATGTGGGTCTTTGCCCTGATATGGTAATGAAATATGGGATACATCACCCACCTTTGGACTTATTTCCAAGTTTCAATAACATTTTTTAAGGGAATGGAAAATTATGGAATGATGCTATCATTCGTGGAAGGAAAATATATGAAATATTCCCAGAACAAAACAAAATGAAAAATATCTTTTGGATGACGTGAGAAAAGACACAGGCAGTCATTGTCAGCCATAATGGGTTTGCATTCAAAAAGCTCTGAGGAGCTGAGCACAGAGACAGGTATAAACATTTCACTGAATCATTTCACAATTTGAAATTAAAGCAAACATGTTTAGAATTAGAGGCAGCCCATGATGTGGGAAGTCATTCCCTGTCAATGCAGTGGAGTCACTGTTACTGGAGATACCAAAACAAATTCTCAGAGAGTACACAAAAGACATATGAGTTGAAATTTTGACCAACAAAATATCTAATTGCTAGGTAAAATCTCATATTCTGTGAATGTATCCCCATTTTATCAAATTTTAAACAAAAAATAAATTATTTTAATTTATGTAATGTAATTCTTATTACCTCAAGTTTTGCTTCTTGTATTTGAATTTATGATTATAATTATTTGGTTACCTTTCTTTCCTTGTTAAGATTATATTCATTTGTTCTGCATACTGCTGCTTTTTATGTTAAGTGAGTATGTATGTTAATCATGATAATTTGGTGCCTGGATAATTGTCCTAAAGCACATGGGATTATTCTGTAAATTATATTTTACCAATGCTACACAATCTGATTTAAAAATTACATAAAAGTTAATCTTAAGGAGAAAATGTCCTTAAATGAGTATGATAGATAAATGTATTTGGGGCTTATAATTTTTTGTTAAAATGCAAGCTATATATTTTGGTTTTTGTCTATGCTTAATTAAAAAGGCAGTTGAGTGAAGGGGAAAAGTCTGAGATTTGTAGGACAAACAGCATTAAGCTGAGGAAATTACATTTGATTCATAAGGCAATAAAATACTAAATTGCTAATACAGATCACAAGATATTCTGGTGACTTAGGCTGCAGATAAGATTACAATTGCTTGATAAAATAAACAATTATGCTGATGCAATACATTATACACAATGTATAACTCTATTAACCTGGCATGTAGTCCTGAAAACACTTTTTTTGTATGACTCTCTTAACATTTTTTTTTTTATCTGCTTTAATTATTTTATGAATGTGACCTATGTTGAG
The DNA here is from genome assembly GCA_028551445.1 of Miopithecus talapoin. Taxonomy (NCBI): domain Eukaryota; kingdom Metazoa; phylum Chordata; class Mammalia; order Primates; family Cercopithecidae; genus Miopithecus; species Miopithecus talapoin. The sequence goes on from CM052586.1 coordinate 47,660,608, forward strand.
ACAGTAAGGTCATCATCATTTTTAGCCCCTATGGTGTTTAGGACTTTGACTTGCATGTTGAAAATGCTTCTTTTAGGTTCTGATGAATAACTCAGAAACTGAGGAACATAAAGGTTGCTATATTTTCCATTTCAAATTAATCAGGCTGTAAAGATTTGTAAGGATTTTGACCAAACACAGGTCAACTATGCTGAATGTTAATGAAACTTATGTGAAAAGTACTCCCCAGTGACTGATAAGCAAGACTCTCTACCCTTTTGCACAATTTTACATCCTGTTTTTAATATTATTATCTTGCTCCTGCCTGAAATATTTTCTTTATAAACTGAAGCTTTTACTCAATTTATTAACATGCAATATCTTCCTGGAGGATTTTGTTTGTTTGCTTATTTATTTTTAATTTTACTTATTGATTTTTTTCTTCCTCACTGAAATAAAATAATTTGGAAGCCTTGTCACTGTGTGTAATCCCCTCTGTGATCCCAAACCTTTTCTCCTTGTTTCTTTTAATTAACTAACATGTCAATCAGATTTGTACCGCTTGTGTTTTTACCCATTATCACTGTTTGTATAGAGTTTTAGTTTAATCTGTATGTATATTACATCCACCCAATTCTTTGATAAGCTTGGGTTTTTGTGTCGATGTGAGAGTAAAAGAATGTTTAGAAAGCCGATGCTTTCCTCATGAAGGCTTTTCTAAAACTTTTCTAAATCTTAGGAAGAACAATACTGCCATCTGAAGGCAAATTAATTTTTAAGAAACACCACCAACTTTTGTTACACGTTTTAGATTTGTATTTCACATTTTCATATTAGATTTATAATCCAACCTAATCTGAAAAAAACAAAACCTAATATATCACAAGTTTGATGAAATTTGTACAATTTTCTCAGTACTGCCTCCGAAAATATTCAAGATTTCATAGAATACATTTTTTAAATCTTGTATTTATTTTACCCTAATACATACTTTGATTTCAGAAGTTTAGTCCTTGCCTCAAAATGCTAATTTGACACTTGGGGGAAATATGGAGAACGGCAAGGGTATTTTAAGACCTAGAGTTTCACTAACGATATGTGAAAAATTATATAGAAATTTATCTGACATGCAGAATTAAGACTAATGTTCTTAAGTTTAGAGAAGCAAATGCTAGAGAAGAATGAAAAGTATAGCTAGGAGTAAGCCATTATAGCGTAGAAAAATTGTTGCTATAATAGAAGAGAGGAGCTTAGAAGGAGGAGATATGGAGTAGCATGCTATCTGCTTAGGAGATCAACTTGAAAAAAACATTTGCTGACTGGTGGCATAGAGGTGAGCATTAGTGGTACTTCAAAAGGCAGAATTGGGAGCATTCTATGGTTATTATAGCTGGGTAACCTTCAGTTAAATATTTATACTTCCTTACAGTGTTCTCTTATGATCACTATTTTCAGAAAACGTTTTATTGGAAATTAGAAGTTTGAAGACCTCTAATGTCTACTATCTCAACATCTGTCATTTACTCAGTCTCTCTATTTTCACCTGCTATCTCCTAATTTCCAACTATTTTCTAAGGCAACCTAGCTATACTTTTCATCCTTCTCTAGCATTGGCTTCTCTAGACTTAAGAACATTAGTCTTAATTCTGCATGTCATGTAAATTTCTATATAATTTTTCACATATCGTTAGTGAAACTCTAGGTCTTAAAATACGCTTACCGTTGTCCTTATTTCCTCCAAGTGTCAAATTAGCATTTTGAGACAAGGACTAAACTTCTGAAATCAAAGTATATATTAGGGGTAAAATAAATACATGATTTAAAAAATATATTCTATGAAATCTTTAATATTTTTGGAGGAAGTACTGAGAATATTGTACAAATTTTGCTCTTCTATGTATAACCTCTATAGTCTGTGTTCTTAGACCTATCCTTGTTTCCTAGGAAATAAATACAGTAAAGTCCTAAAGCTTTCACACTCAAATATACTCAAAATAATATCCCCATAATCAATTTCTACTGCCTATACACAATCACCATGCTAATCCACATTTCTGATCATGCCAAACACTAACACAAAAATATTGAAAGCCTTCATCATTACAATATAATGAAATTGAAACTATCGTACCACTAAAGAGTGTAAACTAAGGAGTACTGTTTAGTTTTTCTCTGTATTTCATTAGTCTGTAAATATTTATGCTTTTATCATAAGACATGCTCACTTTCCCTGGACATATTTTCACATTTCCCTTTTCTCACCTTCCTTTGTATTACTGTTTCCTGTGTCTTAAATAAACTCTTCTCTAATTGCCGGGGGAAACCCATTCCTCAGTGTAGTATTCTACCTGTGTAGTCAAACCAGTTAAAGTTGATCCACTTGTCATTTCTATTTACTTATTGTACTTTGAATCTTCATTACATGGTCTCATAATCGATACTAGAGAGTATGATTGGCTTTGTTAGGAAAGGCAATGAGCCTTGGTTATGTTTAGAGTCTACATTTTCTAATATAGATCTCTGCATACCTTTTTATGAATAAAACACTAAATTTTTATTGGAAATATGTTAATTAAAACTCATATTTTACTCCTTTATCTTCTACATGACCCTGGGAAAAATTACTTCATTTCTCCAGACTTCTGTTTCCTGAAGTAAGGTCTGAAGGCAATACTTTTTATTGCAGTGATACCACAATGTGGGTAATAGAAACACGATTAACACACTATTTACTTTATAAATATAACATCCTGTTATTATGAATGAAAATTGACTTCTGTCTCAGTCCTCAAGTATACATCTTCACTATTCTTCATTTTCACAAACATCTTCAGAATTTTTGGTTTTTTGAGATAGTTTTACTGTTGCCCAGGCTGGAGTGCAGTGGCGTGACCTTGGATTACTGCAACCTGTGCTTCCTAGGTTCAAGCAATTTTCATACCTCGGGCTCCCAAGTTGTTAGGATTACAGGCATGCGCCATCATGACTGGCTAATTTTTGTATTTTTCGTGGAGACGTGATTTCAACATGTTAGCCAGTCTGGTCTCGAACTCCTGGTCTCAAGTGATCTGGGCACCTCGGCCTCCCAAAGTGCTGGAATTACAGTTGTGAACAACCAGGGCCAACCCCATCTTCAGAAAATTTATATGCGATGTATTCCCTTCCCCTATTGACTTTCTCACCACCAGATTTTCATGTGTTGTATAACTATGTGACATATGAAGTATGTCATATGTCAAAACTATTCTAAATGAACTTTAAGAGTTCTCAACACTCTTGGTACTGTTAATAAGTATAAATTAATTCTTTGAGCATAGCCCTGACAATGACAATTTAGTGTGCAAAATCTATCATGGCTCACAATTACCTATGCAATTAACTATGAAAATTTACTTAAGAACCCAAAACCTCAAAATGTGAACCAAGATTGAGGAACTGTTTATAAATAACACAAAATGTCTTTTTTTAAAAAACTTTATTCTTGCTATGTTTTTCTCCTGAATGATCTTCTTTTTCATAAATTTTCAATGCTTACACCAGATTGATTTTCCTGCATAACAATAATTCCTGAAGAAAATAATTTCTCTCTTCTTTAAATTTCTGGAATTCCTAACTTTATACTATGAGATACATTTACTTACATCTTTATTACAGGTATGTATATGCATGGGTTTTCTATTTTACTAAATACATTTTACGAAATAGAGCAGGTACCAACAAATACTTGTCAAATGAACTCTTTCCTCAAAGCTATGTGTTCCTGAAAGTCTCAAAAAGATCAAACTCTGGGAATAACATGATGAAATGTCTGTTCTCAGAAAACACTTTTGGAAGTACATTAGACGAGGGCATGCTCAGAATTGGAAGGACATGTTACATACCGTTTCATAAGTATGATGAAAAGTCATCAAGAGTTGAATAAAAAATGACAGTGGGCATGGAGATGAAGTGGCCAAGAAGTGGAAACATGATAATGTGACTGATTTTATGAGACTGGAGGGATGCAAAAAATGAAGCCCAGGATTTATCTGTCAGGTTTTCAGCTTCAGCCACCTATTAGACGACAGTGTTGAGTCTTAAGATTAGTAACAAGAAGAGGAAACGTATGAGTCAATAGACATTGAATTTAGTTTGGGATGTTACTGGAAATAAATCTTTTGTAATGATTCAGTAACACTTTGCAGGCAGACTTACATTTGTAGGAGAATTGGGGTTCATTGCAGTTCATAGGCTTAGGGAGTTTTTTTGTTTTTTAATCGTGTTTATTAGATACAGTTGATGAAAACATAATTTAAACACATTTATTTCTTTAAAAATTTTATAAGTATATACATGTATATTTTATGCGGCACGTGAGATATGTTGTTATACACATACAATGTATAATAAGCACTTCAGGGTAAATGGGGTGTCCGTCACTTCAAGCATTTATCATTTTTTTTGTGTGTGTTACAAACATTCCAGTTATATTTTTCCAGTATTTTTAAAATGTAAAATAAATTGTTGTTGACTGTAATCACCCTTTTGTGCTATCTTTTTTGTTGTTTGTTTGAGACAGGATCTCACTCTGTTACCCAGGCTGGAGTGCATTGGCATGATCTCAGTTCATTGCAGCCTCGACTTCCAAGCTCAAGCAATCCTCCTACCTCAGTCTCCCAAGTAGCTGGGACTATAGACATCCACCACTATGCCCAGCTATTTATGTATATTTTTTGTAGAGACAAGGTCTCACCATATTGCCCAGGCTGGTCTCAAACTCATAGGCTCAAGTGATCCTCCCATCTTGGCCTTCCAAAGTGCTGGGATTATAGGTGTGAGCCCCCACTCTGGGCTTGTGCAATCACATTCTAGATCTTATTCATTCTATCTAACTATATTTTTGTACTCTATCAGGGAGTTTTAGAATATCTCGCTTATTAAATAATGTTGATACTATAATAACTTATTAGGTAACAACACTTCTTACAGACTGACTGACTTCCAGGGACAGAATAAATAAAGTGAACTTCAGAATTTTTTAGTTATTCTGAAGTTGTCATGCTTATCTTTCTGAAGTTGTAGTATGTAAAATGTTTTCTACGTGTTTAGAAAACACATTTTACATTTACAAAAATGTAAAGTACTTTCTAAGTGTTTAGAATAGTAAATTGTCTCCCTCCCTTCCTTCCTTCCTTCCTTCCTTCCTTCCTTCCTTCCTTCCTTCCTTCCTTCCTTCCTTCCTTCCTTCCTCCCTTCCTTCCTCCCTCCCTCCCTTTCTTTTCTTTCTCCCTTCCCTTCCCTTCCCTTCCCTTCCCTTCCCTTCCTTTCCCTCCCTTTCCCTCCCTCCCTCCCTCCCTTCTCTCTTTCTCTCTTTCTCTCTTTCTTTCTTTCTTTCTTTCCCCAAGACTGAGTCTGGCTCTGTTGCCCTGGCTGGATTGTAATGGTCCAGCCTTGACTCACTGCAGCCTCTGCCTCCGGGGTTCAATTGATTCTCCTGCTTCAGCCCCCCGAGTAGCTGAGATTACAGGCACGCACCACCACACTCAGCTATTTTTTTTGTATTTTTAGTAGAGATGTGGTTTCACCATGTTGGCCAGGTTAGTCTCGAACTCCTGACTTTGTGATCTGCCCGCCTCAGCCTCCCAAAGTGCTGGGATTACAGGCATGAGCCGCCGTGCCCGTCCAGTAAGTTGTATTTCTAGCGTTTTTTGTATGTACATTTTATACTCCCTCTTGACAATAGAATTCATACCTTTGATTTCTTAATATCCACAATGATGTCTTTTATAAAAAGTATTTATTTTTAAAGTCTCATACCAAAAACTAAAGAAAATAGTATCTGCAGAAAGACTTTGAAGCTACAAAAAAGACTCCAAAAATTTGGGTTTCCTTCTTATATATTAAATAAAATAAAACTCTTTTTCTAGTCTCCTAGGAAGTGAACTAGAGTAAGTCATTAACCTAAGATGTATGGCTTAAGAAATATTCAGAGATAGAAGCTGTGGTGCAATAGACAACAATGTTTAATAGGTAAGGCTTAGAACTTCCTAAAACCATCATGGGAGAGATAGAATTTTTGAATACCCCTTTGAAGGTAAGGCCCAGTTTCAGAGAACAATCCAACTACCTTTCAAATAGGAATTTAAAATATCAATATCTCAGTCATTGACTGATTTATCAGAAAAACTATAATTCTTAAGAATGAAAAAGATGACTTTAAATCTGAAAAGAGTATTTGTTAAATGTCATAATTTAGAAAATGCCTAGTGTCAATTTCATTTTGACCAATATATTAATTTGTAGCTGTGCTACTATTAGATGGTAAAACCTCTTTTCTTTTTGTTGTAACTCCGATTCTTAAAAAATTAGGATAGAAATATTTATTATTGCCACTGGGTAATATTCTGTTTGTTCTGATAGCTCCTAAATTTTAAAAATTACATTTTGAAAAAATTAATGTCCTAGTTGACTACGTCTTAATATCAAGTGGTATAATTGAGGTAGGAAAGCTTTTGGGCTTTGTAAGTGCTTAAGGGAATAATTTGATCAAATCCTGATCAGTAAGAGTTTATGATAAATAATTCAAAGTAAGTCAGAGTTACTATGATTCTGATACTTTATGCTGAAGTATTGAAAACTTGAAATTCTTATGTCTTTCGAATTCTCAGTTGGATCAAACATAGGGATTAATTTTAACTAACCAATACTCTTCTCAGCACCATTTCATTTCTTTAGTGGAAAACACTTCAAGACCACTAAAGTTTCCAATAAGGCATACGGAGTAGAACTTTTTATAAGGAAAGGTCTGAATTTATCTAAAATTCTTCCCACTGGGGTATAGAAACTAAGCCTATACTGCATTTATTTACTCTCTAAATTGTTACTCCAGTGTATGGACAAAGATATGTCAACATAAGTGCCTCCTGACTGGGTTTAGTTTAAGTCCGTTTCTGTGCCTCAAGGTGGTTGATGGTTGGTTTATAGGCTGACAGTGCCAGGATATTGTGAGAATCTCTAAGTTGTACCAAAGTCCCTTTTCTTTAAGGAAGAATTTGGAAGGCAGTAAAATATCTCTCTCAGTGATACACAGAGTCCACAAAACAAATTACTTCTAATATTTTCTTGGTGAAAAAGACATACTTGAGGTTTAATATTGATAGTCTTGAAAAATAGCGTAAAGAATAAATTAAATTTGGCATACAACTAATGGTATGTCAGCAAAGACCTGTAAGCGTATAACGATTTCTCTTAATCATTTGCTTTAAATGCACTTTGTGACAAGCTAAATAATTCTACTGTAATACCATATCTATAAAAACACTGACCTTTGAATCAAATATTTTAAATGTAATAAGAAAAACACCCACAAGTTCTTTTGTTTAAGAAAAAAAAAAGATTTTATTCTGGTAGAGGCTTCAAGAAATAAATTAGAGGCCAGTTGGGTCACTAAATTAAAGGGAACATTCTCTGGACAGTAAATTCTATCCACAACCATAATCTATAAAACTCCTCTAGCAGTTTGAATATTATAAATGGAATTTATAATCACTCCAGCGGACTCACCTGCAGGGTGAAGATCAGTTCCACATCATTCAAAATTATATTCTCCCTTGGGAAGCAGAAAGGGAGAGCACAGAAGCAACATTTTACTATCTATTTGATTTTCCTGGAGTCAGAACTAACTACTGGAAAACATCCATTAAAACATACCACGTAGGACACAGTGGTGGAATGTTGGTAACTGTGTAAATTAATGAGAATTTATAGTCAAAATAGCATTGCCATAATTCTTCTCATTATCTCTTCCATTCTAATCCCTTGCTTGCCAATCTTTCTGAGTGCCATATCCAGATCTAGACAGAAGTATTTTTAGTGTATTCAGAGTTTCTGAATTCAGAATTGAATTCAGGCTGTCTAAAGCCATTTCTTCTCACACATCATCTGCTTCTTGTTTCTTCTGCCCCTTTTTTGTATGCATTTGGCTGCATTGGCTGCACCACTGTCAGAAACAATCAAGTGCAACTATAGACACTAAACTAAGCATTAAAAAACCGAAGACAATCAGATGGCTGTTTCCCCTAGAAATTGTCAATTGATTGGAATCTCAGGTAGGGACTGTGAAGAAACATTTGAGCCCAATGCAGTGGATCATATTCAGGGCATTCTGACATCATTTCATTTGATTTTTGAGTCATTAGATCCACCGTTTAACCTGTAACATCTTCAAGGTTGCATCAGAAATTTCCACATATGATACAGATATACTTATGTTAATGACAGTCATTGTTTAACTGAATTGTTTACTTTTATTTCTCAGGGAAAGCAAGGAAGGTTATTCTGTTTGTATAAAGAGCATTAAGAGATAATAGTCAGTAGCCCCACCTATCTGCCTTTGAGTAGACTACCACCACAGAACAATCTCAGTTTTTTCAAAGTTAAGTTTTGTTTAAAAATAATGGTTTACATAATACAGTATTTAACTTCAAAGTGATTTGGCTTCATGTGTTTTTCAGTTTGTTTGTTTTAAGAGAAGGGTTCTTGCTATGTTGTCCAGGCTGGTCTTCAACTCCTGGGCGCCTGGGTTCAAGTGATTCTCCTGCCTCAGTCTACCAAATTGCTGGGATTGCAGGCATGAACCATCATACCCAGGTCATGTTTGTGTTACTTGAGAAGATGACTAAACTCATTCATTAGATTACTGTAAAACAAAGTCTAAGGAAAAACTTTAACAACATAATAATGAAATAAAATTAAGAATAAAAAAATTTCTCTCTTGTTTGTTGTTTCGTCTGCAAAATATATCATTTGTTTTATGCCAAAATATATTGTTAAAGTTTTTTTGTAATTATAGCTTATTCTTAATAATATGAATACAGTTCTTTAATTTTTTAATTCAATATTTTTATACACAAATCCTTAGGTTTACCAGCTAATGCCTATTTCCAAGTCCTGGAAAGCATCAAATCATTAGAAATAGCAAAGGATTTGGACACATTTTGTCTCATTCTGCAATCGTGTGATGATCTGTCATTGTTTTACCTGTGCAGTCCTTAAAACCAGGTAAATAGCTTTCAGAAGCATTTATCAATTTAATTATTTGGGGAAATACAGTTACTATATAAAAGCAGAATGTTTTCTTTTCATTATTTTAATCATCATTTTATTTAAAATATTTTCCTTTTGTAACAAATTTAATTTCCTTTTGCTTATAACATGGAAGTCCTGTGGTCTGGAATTGACCTTTCTCTTCTGTCTAGAGAGTAAGACAATTTTTATCATGGGTGCTTGTTGCAGTAATGGTGAGATATATCTTACAACAGTTTTAAAAACTGTATTATGTTTTCCGCAAATATATTACTTTTAGCAAATGTATAGCTACCTGTTACTTTGACACAATTCAGCTCCGCAATTCTATTCATTGATATTTTATATACCAATAAAGAAAGCCTTGTTTTCTTTTTGTAATATCAATCAATAGCTTACATGCCATTTGAGATTTTCTCTGTTTTGTACTACTGCTCAGAGGGAGTGTATAGTTTTAAAATTATCTTCAGGAACTTTAAGCTGACATTACATAATGATATTGGATCTTGATGGATTGATATGTAAAATCTTGCTTTGCACAAAGTGTAGGCAAAATTGCAATATAAATATCATGACATTGTGATGCATGAATTTATGCTGAGGGGAAAATAGAGTTACCTGGCAAGCATTTTATTCCAGTTCCATGCTAAATGATAGTGGATTGGAATTCATTATTATGATTATATTATTCTGTGTATTTGTATTAAGTCCACCACACTGATATACGCTATCTTACATGAGAAAGTGGCTATTTTAAACTTATTAAAGATTATTGTATTTCTGTGCCATTAAATTATTTTAGTAATACTTTAGTAATACTTTCTGATCATCATCTTAAAAGGTTCAGTACTTGTGAAAAAGTAGATATTTGAAAAATAAAATTTTTACATAATGGAAACTATAAAATCAAGTCTTATCTCAGTTTTAATCATCAAATAAAAAACTTTACCACCTAAAATTTGGACAGGGAAGAGCAATACATATTATCTCTCTCTACATTTAATCTTTAATTTGCAAGTTGATGTCACTCTTTTCTATTACTATTTATTGAAAAATGGATGCACTCAAGTTAATATAATATAAATTAGAAATAATATTTATGTAAATATCAGAAATAGGCCAGGCATTGTGGCTCACACATATAATCTCAACACTTTGGAAGACCAAGGTGAGAGGATTACTTGAGCCCAGGAGTTTGAGACCAGCTTGGCCAACATGGTAAGACTCCTCCACAAAAATACAAAAATTAGTCAGTCATAGTGTTGGAGGTCTGTAGTCCCACCTATTCAGGAGGCTGAGCAGGGAGGATTCCTTGAGTCCCAGGAGATTGAGGCTGCAGTGAGTTAGGATCATTCCACTGTAGTCAAGCCTGGGTGACAGAGTGAGACCCTGTCTCAAAAAAAAAAAAGTAAATACCTTTTAAAATCAGGTTGCTAATTTAAGCCACTAGTAAGAGTATGAAAAATTATAATATTAAATTTCCATTATATTTTCTTCTCCAAATAAGAAATACTGAATTCTGAACTGGTGTAAGTGTATATTATTCTTTAGTCAGCATCTTTAAGGTCATTTTAGAGAATCTTTAAAGTCAGTATCTTTAAGGTCATTGGAGAATGACCAGAATGATCTTTAAGGTCATTAGAGAATGAATAAACGTTTTATACTATGTTGTACTTGAGTAAATATTTCTTTAAATTAAACATCAAGATACCAATACTGTGTGGTCCTAGAATTAATTTCTATAATTTATGAATTCATGTAGACAATGTTTTAAAATCAAGTTCAAATGTCTTTAAAAATCTGTATTTTATTTACTAGAGGCTGTTAACATCAATAAGAAGAGAAAAATCATTTGAACATCTATTATTAATGACTATTTTTTTTTATTACTTAAAGTAAGTTACCACTATAAAAATTGAATAAGAAGATGGGAAAACAGAATCAGTGGAAATATCTGTATTTAATCTAGTATATTTCTTATCCCTAAACATTTAAAATATAGAGAGAGCTTATAAGAACATAGATACTATACACTTTTGCAGATAATGCAAATTTCACACTGTCCAATTGCCTTTTTATGTTTGTTTCCTTTTCTATCTCTTTTTACTGATTATGTTTTAAGAGTAATAAAAAACGAATTTTCAGTAGAGCTGGTTTACACATGCTACCTCTAAATAAAGATAGCATTTTTCCCAATCAAGTTGCTTTGTATTACCAAAAAAAAGTAATATCATAGAAGAGAGAGATGTTACTCAAAGAGTACTCTCTACATATTTCAGAATATTTACATCATTAAAATAATCTCAGTTTAGAAAATAAAGCAGAGTGTTGGCAAATGGGAATTTAGTTTGTTTTAGGAACGCAAAGAAAACTTCCAAGGAAATGAAAGTATGGGCGCCTTCACCGTACTAAAGCAGCTTAAAAGAAAGAAGTCCTACATGTCTGCAGTTGTTCTTTTTGATTTTTTAATTTTATTGTTCTACTATTTGCCTTTTTAATTCCCTGTTTATTGGTGGTGGGTTGCAATAATTTGAGAAGTGTGGCATAAGTTATAACTAATAGATACAAATATGTCCTTGTTAGGTTACTAAGTGATTAGCTTTGCTTCCAAATCAATTAAAGTAAATTTAGAGTTATTCTGGTAATAAGGCACTTAACATACACTTGCTGTCTAGTGGCATAGCTTGGTGGGAAAAGAATGGAATAAATTACATGTTTTCTGTATCATCTATGACACAGCCTATAATCTGTAGAAGCTCATCTAGTTGTCACTCCTGTGAATGTTATTCTCTTGTGTTGCACATACAGACACCTATCGCTGAATGTAAGCACTACAGTTTTAGGAGGCTATGTTAAGTTAAAATATATGTTTCACCAATTGCCTCCTAAGTATAGTGATTCTAATGATTTCATTTTTGTTTATTCCTTCACATTATGTTGCATAATTTTAACTGTGTCCTTTTTTCTGCAGAATGTCTTTAGCACCCCTTATAAATAAAGCTTTTAAGGTATTAAGGAGCTTAATAATATGTTAATCAGTTGGACAAATATAGGAAGCAATAGTACTTAATCAAAAATGCATTAATAAGAAATTGAGATTTTTATAAGATTGTCAAGTAAATTATGGCATGAATTTTATACTACAGAAGAAAGCTGATTCTGTGTCTGTTTGTAAACATCAATATTTCTGCTAAGGGAAAGGACCTTTCAGACAACAAGTATTAAGGAGGCCACAGCACACTGTAAAAGTGCATGTGAAAATTTATGCTGTTTATACATCAAAGTAAGCACTTGGATTAAAGGAATAATTAGACAACATTATTGAACAGTTAAGTAATAAGAAAATAATACGTTTTGAAATTATTATAGTCTGTAGACAGAGGGTACATGCTTTAACTTATTTTTTTCAGCTGTAATTATTATAGCAATTATAATTTAATTCATCACCATGCATGCACTAATTGTGTATTTCCATTCTTCAGTAGGGAGGTACTGTAAACTGTGTTTATGACCCTGGTCTACTTGAGGATCAGCCCCATGATATTTTTCTCCATAAAACCAATCAGATATATTATTCTTTTTTACAAAATTATTTATTGCTTATCTTTATTTAGGAGTTGAGTTTTATAAATGTTATCAGTCAGAGTATTCTAGGCTATGTTGCAGTAACAAAGTGTCTCAGTATAATTATTTCTTGTTCACACAACAAGTGAGAAAGTGACAGCAGGCTAATCTCCTCACTTAAAAGGCCTAGATTAAAGAGGGCTCTGTGTCAAAACGCAATCCTTAAATAAACAAAGTAGGAAATAACAGAATGTGATAAGCTGTGCTCTGATTCTTAACATTTCTGTCCAGAAGTTAGGTATTTTGGTCCCATTCACATTTTATTGGCCAAGGAAAATCACATTACCAAAACTAACTTCTACAGGTGGCCATGGAGTACAATGCACCATACACCTCTGAGGTAAGAACTAGAAATATTTGATGAACAGTGCTGATTAATTTTATAATTGTAACCCAAAAGTATGGGAAGTAAGATACTTGAAATAAATTGAGAATGTCTCCAATTACATCATTAATGCTTTGAGGTAAGACACTCCGTGTCATGCTAATGTCACAGCCCCATGCCAGAGCATTTAAACCTAACACTCTTGGGATAGAGCTTGAATGTAGTTTTTGCAAGCTCACCTCATGGTTCTAATGTACGTTTTTGACTGAAAACCACAGTTGTAAAAATGCTTCTTGGTAACACATTTGTCTTTGTCAAATACATTCATTTAAATTATTATTGCATGTCTGCTATGTGACAGGTGTAAATATCTGCAACTTAGTAGTTAATAAACTGAAGTTTTCTAGATGAATCCATGTTTTAGATACAATAATAAGTACCTAAAACAAGAAGTGTTTAGTCAACTGTGTAATCGTATAATGTAAATCATCTTATTACTTTTCAAAAGATGTAACACTACTAAGAGGAGATAATAAGAAATATAGTTGTCATTTTATATTGCTTAACATTTTGTCATATTTAGTAAGGCAAGCTTTAACCAGACCTAAGAATCAACATAATTTTTCAGCCAGTTCCAATCAGTTAAATTAGTGCTACTTAATCTTTAAATATCCTCACCAATGAAATTTGAGTAACAATACAAACATTTGAAGGTTGATAGAAAATTAAATTAGATAATGTGTGAATATATCTTAACACAGTATCTGCAAATGAGTGAATGCTATATAGATTTAGCTATTATATTCATTATTTTTACCATTTAATCACTTTTACTTTTTTCATAGAAAAAAAAAAAACTCTCCAAGAAGGGTTATTATTGATTGCTATTAAGTAGAGAAATACAGAGAGATGTTTTATTTTTAAAACTGCATGTGTGTGGTAGAGCAAATAGACGTCCAATAACATTAAAAGTGCATGACCAGGTTAGACACATAAACTTTAAAAATTCTCTAAGAAATCATAAAATTTAAATTTTTGGTTTAATGACATTGAAAGAGAATGTCCTATTGTGAACAGTAAGAGTTTCACAAAAACACTATGAAAGTTAATAAAGAGTAGTTTGTTTGCTTATTTTAGATTTAATAATTTTATAGAATGCAAATTTCTCCTTAAAAATTATGAAAATTTAAAATGCACCTGTTTTAAAGGGTGGCAAGAGGTTGAGCAATTCGGATAGCCCTATTTGACTTATTTTCCTCATCTGACTAGGAATAATATTAATTCTTATGCTACAGTATTATTTTCACAATGAGATAAGTCACACATGAACCCATAGCACAGTGCCTGGCTGTGAACACTCAATAAGTTAATAATTAACAATTAACACTCAATAATTAAAAACTAATAATGAAAACTCAATAAATTACTATCTTTATATTTAAAGCTGTTTAATGAAAGTATTTCTATAACTTTGTAATTTCACACTTATCTTTTTCTTAATAAATGTAAAGCTTTAAAATGTTTTACAGTATGCTTCAACCTTTCCTCCTAACAATCAATCTCATAAATTCAGGTGGGTAAGTTCCATTTGAGCAAGCTTACTTCTGTTGAGATTTGAAAAGTATGTGTAGCCTGTAAATGTTATCAGAAACAGTAACTCTATTTGACAAATGGCCTAATCACTCCACTCTAGATCAACACATTTTTCTTGTTATAATAAAATGTCTCTTCTAAGAGTGCATATGGATTTTAACTTTCCTGAATTTCTATAATTTTTTAGCTACTTTATAATACAGCTTTGTCCTGGAAAACTGAAATGTTCCACAAGGTAAATGCTCACCCTATTTTGCTGCATGCCACACAAAAGTCACTTTTAAGGTTTAGAGAATAACTATTCTTTGGCTCCTTTTTTTTGACAATTGTCAGTTTTTGAAAATGCACAAACCTTCCTTCTCATTGAAAGGAAACATGGAACATTCAATATCAGGGGTCAGTTCAACATTAGGAGGCTATTTAAAAACACAGCCACATTTCTCCTGGTATAAGTCACTATGCCAATTTGGAAGGAAAACCAGGCTGTACCAGAACTTTAAATGTCCAAATTTTCTTTAATCATATTATAGATTTTCACAGTAGTGTAACTTTGTTTAATTTTTATAATACAAGTTAAGTTAAAAATAAACTACAATTTTACTGCATCAAATGATCACTTCTAATAACAATGTGCTCTCGCAGCTGATAATGATTCCCTTTACTCTCATTCATTTCTCACTCTCCTTAAACTTTAGGCCAGGTGGTGGTTCATGCCCATCATCCTAATACTGTGGCAGGCAAAGGCAGGAGGATTGCTTGAGTCCAGGAGTTTAAGACCAACCTGGGCAACATAGTAAGACCCTGCCTCTGCAAAAATAGGCATAAAAAAATTAAAAAAAAAAAACAAAAAACTAGGCATGGTGGCATGCCCCCCTAGTCTCAGTCACTCAGGAGGCTGAGGTGAGAGAATTCCTTGAGCTCAGAAGTTCAAGGCTGCAGTGAGCTATGATCATTCCACTACACTCCAGCCTGAGTGACAGAGTGAAACCCTGTCACTATTTAACAAAAAATAAAGCAAAAAAAAAATCTTTACATTTAAAATTTGCCTTCCATGGTAAGTTATTCTTGACAGCTTGGCCTGAATTCTGATCCCTTCTTTATCTGCGATAACTCCAGTATTACTCTGCAAATGCTAAAGTTGTTTGGTGTGCAATTACATTTCAGGTAGTTTTAAATTGTTCACTGTTAACATATTATGATGTAAGATATTACTATAAATATTGCTTTGTGCACAAAATGTGAAGTAATGTAAGTCTTTAAGAATGTTTTTAATGTCTCAGATCACATACTTTCAAAACTATGGTTGAAATGGCTTATAAACTACATTTAAACTATTGACCCGTGACAGACCCACTTTAAAGAAAAGCTTGTAAAGAAAACCAGTCACTCTTCAACAGTAATAGGTGCAACAAGCTGTTATTTACATGGTGCTAATATTTAACATGCATTATAATTTTATAACTTAAACTAATTTAAGATGGTATTAAATTGACTTCCAATTTTCAAAGGTGGGCATGTTAGTGTTAGTACTTTACAATCTCTAACTTTAATATAGAATAGCATGATTATTATATTGGTGGAAAACTGAAAAATAAAAAGTAAACTGAAAACTCTTATAAAATTCAGCCTGCAAATATTGTATTGCCTGGCAAGAGAAAGGAAATGATATTTGCCACATAATTGTAAGATCAAAGCTGCTATAATGTACCACTAAGTCAAGGAGACCTATGTTATAAGGTAGAGAGTGTACTTGACAACTTAAGAGGAGGTGACAATAAAACACAATGTTCTATATCAGGTTTTATTGGCTTAAAAACTATTTGCAAAAACAAAATCATGTTATCAGGCAAAACAAACACATCCTCCCTACTTTACATGTATCTGTGTGGGAAATATTACTCCTGAATCATAATCCAAGATTCTCAGGACAATATTTCTTACATTCCTTCTTATGGATTTTTTTATACTTGTTTAATGGAACCCTGTGAATTTAGGGATAAGGTATTATCTGTCCTTGTTTTCCCAACACTGAACAAAGCACCAGCAAAACAGTAAGGACTCAACAATAAATGAGCAAATGAATGAATGAAGGATTATTATCTGTATTTCTCCTAGTTCATAGCAAGAACCTTAACAGTTACCAAAATTTTTGTTTAATAATTTTACTTATTGGAATGTAACAAAATAAATAATTCAAAGATAAAGCCACAAAAAGGATCATAATGTTATCATATTGAGCTAACTCAAGAATAGTATATGGCAAAGTCAATTATAAGATGCATATAAACATATAAATAAAAAATAAAATTTTATAGTCAGACTAAAGCTGATAATTATGAGAACATTACAAATAATTTGAAAATATTATTGTATTTTGATGTTAAGTAAAACAGTAAGAAATAAAATATTGGATCCTAATTTTGAGATCATTGTTCTTTTTTAAAATAAGTATAATATTACCAAAATATATTTAAATAATTTATTTGGAAATTGAACACTGGAATAGTATTTTATTTTATTTTATTTTATTTTATTTTATTTTATTTTATTTTATGCTGTTGATTTTATTTCTGTGTTGTTTGGTATGAAGCAACAAGTTAAGTTGTGCTCTAAGCCCTGTAGGTTTTTGTTGTGTTTGTTGAGGAAAAGAGATCTTAACAAGAGAAATTACAGTAACCAAAATAAAACCAATTTCCAGAACAGAAAACTGGCAATGATGACTTTAGTAATAGAGACTTGAAATACTATACTTTAAAATGAAAAAGGTATTAATGAACTTCATTTTGTTTGTAAAACACCAATAATAATTACAATGATAATTACAGTGATTACAAAATTCTTGCCTTGCTTGGAATCAGTTTGCAAACAGTTTCTACTGAGGATTTTTTTATGTCCACAGCCATTGCTCTTAAAGGTTTTAAAATAATTAACTGTCTTTTGCGATGCCTTAAAGAATGGTGTACCACAATATACTGTTTAGTGAAGGAGTTAGAATTATTAAAAATGCCTTCTCACACCTAGACCATCTACATATAAAAACATGTAAAGGAAGAATAGGATTTTTACAGTGTTTAGGGAGTTGTTAGCACAATGGAAAAAGACAAATTGTTCTGGCTTCAGAGAGCCTTGAGGTTGAGCCCTGTCCTGCAACTTACTTGCTGTGTATCTGAAAGTATTTTTCTACCCTAAGCCAAAGTATCCTGACCTAAGAACTGAAGATAGCAACTCACCCCACATAATGGTAATTATAAAAATTATAACTGTATGTATTAGTTCGTTTTCATGTTGCTGATAAAGATATACCTGAGACTAGGCAATTTACAACAGTAAGACGTTTAATTGACTCATGGTTCCATGTGACTGGGCAGGCCTCACAATCATGGTGGAAGGTGAAAGGCACGTCTCGCATGGTGGCAGACAAGAGAAGAGAGCTTGTGCAGGAAAACTCCCCTTTATAAAACCATCAGATCTCATGAGACTTATTCACTATCAGTAGAATAGCATGGAAAAGACCCACTCCCATGAGTCAATTACCTCCCACTAGGTGTTTCCCACAACACGTGGGAATTGTGGGAGCTACAATTCAAGATGAGATTTGGGTGGGGACACAGCCAAACCATATCACTGTATAATACTTCAAATCTTGAATATAGTGTTGTTTTGACTGATGGTGGTGTATTTTATAATGTATAATGGGAGAAAGAAAAAATGTATTTAAATATATGGAAATGCTAAAGCAGGAATATATTGGGTGAGAATAAAAGTAGCCAGCTTTTTGGACTGAATTATGTTGAATTTACTACATCTGTGTAGCAGAGTTCCTAATCTTAGTGGTGTGTCCACAATAGGTAATATGTACTGAAAGTACGATTTCCCTCACATCTTGGGCAGCTAAGTAGGACTTAAGTGAGGGATAGATGCACGACTCCGGCCAGAGAAGCCATGCTCATATTAATAACATGATTTTCTGGGTGTACCATGATAGAAAAGAGAATTTGTCTTGAAGCTATGCAACTGTTGGAGTGTTTTACAGAAAGGTGCTCCTGGAGACTATGAAGAAATATATCATCAGTGATGACATTATGTATTGGAAATTTTGTATAATTTTTATAGCACTATTTGTATGAGAGAAGAATGCAGTGGTGGTATAGGTGTATTTAGATGGAAAGATGGAAAGGGACACTTAAATTCTATCCAAGTGGCATGACAGGCAGTAGAATATCCTTCTGGCCATCAAGATGAAAGGGGTTATATTTTCCTATTGTTAGACTCTCACTTATACAATTTCTATCAAAAATACGTAAAAATGCAAACATTATAAATTTTTATATATAACATCATTGAAATTTTTTTTGACAAAAATCTGGAAGTCTTGGACTATTATTGAACCTTATCTGAATAATTTTGTAGTTATGAATGAAAACATAAACTCATAAACATGCTTAGAGTCATTTATTTATGGAGTTAAAATCTTTCTATTAAGATTACTCATTTATTAAAGTTTAAATTTATTCTCTTAAGTATGAACACTGCATTACCATTTGGTTAAAAAAGGTTGAACATACCTCTAAAAAAATCTACATGACACAACTCCTAGGGATATGCAATGCTTCACAATATGTTTTCTAAATCTTCAGTCAATTTATTGTTTAGAAAAATAATACAAAGTAAATTAGTTTTATGTTAGATTTAGTTTTAGAATTGATTTTAGAGTGATGAGGAGGAAGGTAAAGCTGAAAACCAGGTGTCCAATGTACATTCTTTCATCTTCTAATCCCACAGCATGAAGCAATCCTGGATATTCATTGTGAGGTATATTTTTTCTAGGTTAAAGTCTAAATTTATCTCCATTATAAATCGTCATATTCATCTTTTCACTGGGTCATAAAGTTGCCTAACCTTTTCTTCTTTCTCTCCTAGTTATTCCCATTGTATTTATTTTTGTCCTATATTTTTCAACAATTTCTTGACTTGGTCTTTCCAGCAATTTCTATATCTTAGAGAGTTGGATTCAGATTATTTACACACAAAAAATAAAATAACAACCTTCTGGAGATTCTATTTTCTTGCATTCATTTCATGCATCTAAATCAAGTAAGATCTAGCCCTTCAATAAATCTCAATACCCCTAAAAAGTATGCAATCTCTAATTATGCTATCTCTGAATTGATCATTTCTTGGCTGCTACTTGTATCAATATCCTTCATGCTAATGAATATTTTTAAATTGCTCTCAATCAATGTTTAGTATCCAATAGCATTAATAAGTGTCTAAAAGCCAAGAAATATCACCTTAAATGAAATATTTGAAATCACTCAAATTTACTTGGCACATGCTGGGTGGTTTATATTTGGATGTTCATGAAGACTACATGCTGTGTATATGTAGAATTTATTATCAAACTGGAATACACATGCTGTGAGTGTGCTTTTTCCCTACGTACCTCAGAAAAGAAATATTTGCAAGAATTATCTTCCTGTATCACATTGCCAAACTAAAACTACTTAATATACACTACTGTGAAGTTATTTTTAACAATTTTCTACTAGATTTGTTCAGATGCATATTTTGTTACAAACTTTTGTGATTTGGGGACTCTACCAAAGTCAAAATCCACACTAAAAGACATTTAAGGATCAATATTTTAAACTCGTGTTCAAAAACTCGAATACCCAAATAAATTTTGAAATCATTACATAAATTTGACCTGGTTTTTCGTCATCCTTCATTGAGACTTTCTTATAAATTCGTTATTTTAAACTTATAAGATTACCATATTAAGTTGTTTTCATGCTGTAATCATGAATGAGCAAAATCTTCAATATGCATTTGCTCCAGATCAGCCGAGAAATTTATAAAATTAAGATTTTATAAAATCTTAAATGTTAGTATGAAAAAATGACTAGTTTACAATAAATTTTCAACTTTATTTTGTTTGACTAAATTTGTCTAATTAGATAATTATGTCCTAATAGCTAACTGTTGCAGGACACTCAACTTAATCTTTTACTTAGGTGCAGAGCAGTTAAAGAAAAAATGTAAAACTGGGGTACCAATTGTGGGATTTACAGGTTTTCTCTGTATCCATCATGAATAGTTCAGATTAATTGATGCACAATTGACATTGTTGACAATTGGCAGGCATCAATGATTCCGCTAACCTTTGTTATTAAATTTTGTTGCTTGAGCTGGGTGCAACAGGTGGTTTTGTGTGAGTGCACATGTATACAGTGAGTCTTTCATTGGTATCTTAACATCAAATGTATAAAAATTGCCTTTTAGTTGTTATTTATTTTTATTTTTTTGGAGATAGAGTCTCACTCCGTCGCCCAGACTGGAGTGCAATGGCGCGATCTCAGCTCACTGCAACATCCGCCTCCCGAATTCGAGCAATTCTCCTGCTTCAGCCTTCCTTCTGAGCAGCGGGGATTACAGGCGCCTGCCACCGTGGCCAGCTAATTTTTATATATTTAGTAGAGACAGGGCTTCACCATGTTGGCCAGGCTGGTCTCGAACTCCTGACCTCAGGTGATCCACCCACCTCGGTCTACCAAAGTGCTGGGATAACAGGTGTGAGCCACTGCGCCTATTCAAACATTGGCCTTTTTAAGCATGGCATGACTCTCAAAAGACATTTACTTCCTTATGTTTTTGTGATTCAGAAGGTCTTCCATATAATGTATTTAGCATAATGTCTGACATATAGTAAGCACTCTAAAGCTTTCTAAAAATTTTTAGTTTTAATTTATTACTTATTTTATCATTTATTATTTATAGATAATTTATGGCATAAGATTGAATTGTTCATATGTTTTCCCATTATAATATCTACCTTACCTCTTTTGCTCTTGTAGTAAAAAGTACACATGGTTATTTTCTCCTAAGCCATCTTCTCTGAGGAACAATTTCAATTTTTTTTCGGGTATCCACATAGTTCTTACATGCTCTGAGGAAAGAAAAATGCCAGTTCTCACTTTAGAAGTGGCTAACAGGTTGAAAAACACTCTCCCTGTGTCAGATTCTGGGAGAGGGCACATTTAAAAATGTAGTATTTTTGCTTTCATATGAAATTTGATGTGGCTTCACCCTTTGAACTGTCTACCATGAAATACAGACTAAAATTTTTTATCTACCTAAAAACAATCATACACATTTTTTTTTGTCTACTAAAAAGAAAGTTTAGCAAACACCAGTTATAATAACAAATGAAAAGAGAAAAGGAGGCAATTATTTTTTTAAAAAAGCAATGTCTATATATAGCATATTTATGCATGAACATGCCTGTTTGCATTGAGTATTTATTGTTTCTTGCATATTAATAAGTTTGTTTTTATTTGTAATTATGTAGTTGTCTATACTACAAATTATAACTGTTAGTACTCACATAATGAAATACGTGAAACTGAATTTATCATTAAACATTTTCACAAACATAAAAATAATTCCTATATAAAGCAGCAATGTATTAATCACATATATTATGTATTCATTATATGAATAAGCTCAGGGGCTCATATTCTTATCATAAGTTAAAAAAATTTTTTTCAAAAGTTGGTGAACAATAATTTGCAACCTATGTGGCGAAATTTCTATGTTCAATTCTGTTTCAATATTGTCTTTTTTTCCTCTGTCTTTTCCAGCAATGTTTCATAGTAAAGCTTGGTTATATCTATGAATCAGATTAAGAAATATTAATAACAACTATAGAACTAATTTTTTATTAATTGATTCAGGTATGGTATATTTTGTTTACATTCATTATCTTTTAAAAAATATTTCAGAATTCTATGAATTCATTACTATTTTTTATCTCCTTAATGAACATGAGGAAAATGAGGCTTAGGAAGATTAGTAGCTTGCCTGAAATCACCTAAATAATGAGTAGAATAAAAGAAATGGAAGTCATTTTTTTAGCTCAGTCTCCAAAGAACATCTAAATTATACCCATATATTTTTCTTAATTTTGTAGAATATAAAAATAAAAAATCAAGTGGATACAGAAAGCTTATTTGAGTTAAATATTTGAAAACAGTTATTAATATTTTTTGAAAACCTATCTGAAATGTTCTAAATTACTCTATATCTATTTTCAACATAAAAAAGAATTCTGGCTGGGCTCTGTGACTCATGCCTGTAATACCAGCACTTTGGGAGGCTGAGGCAGGTGGATCACTTGAGGTCAGGAGTTCAAGACCAGCCTCGTCAACATAGTGAAACCATGTCTCTACTAAAAATACAAAAATTAGCTGGGTGTAGTGGTACATGCCTGTAATCCTAGTTGCTTGGGAGGCTGAGATAGGAGATTCACTTGAACCCAGGAGGCAGAGGTTGCAGTGGCAGGAGCTGAGGTCGTGCCACTGCATTCCAGTCTGGGAGAGCAAGACTCTGTCTCAAAAAAAAAAAAAAAAAAAAAAAAAAATAGAAAGAATGCTTACTCTTACTCTTTTTTTTTTCTGTAAGTATTTGATGACTGGGAATGTAATGAACAGAAGGGAAACATGACTTAGAATCATAAAACAAAATTAATTACTTCAACAGCTTCTGATCAAACATCAAATTTCAGTAGTTTCCTGGGATGTTAAAGATCCGCCTTTCTATCGTAAGCAATTATTGTCAAGAAAATATAAATTAATTATGAATTTTCACCTCATGCTAAGACTAACATATCACATCTCTAAACATAGGCTAACTTGTTTTTTTTTTTTTAATGAAATATAGTGACTTTTAAAGGATATTCACCATGGAAATAACAGGTATTTTACACTTAAGATGTCTTCTTTAATTCCCTTTTTAAAAAGAGAGATCAACTTCGCTTACAAGAAGTAGAAGAGGAAATTACTAGAAGTTTGTGGTCTATAAATTAATAAACATTCCCAGACCAAAAAGGTACCAAAAATTTTGAGGCAAAACTAAAATTATAATGTCATACTAAAAATGCAGTAATATGCTTTTTCCTTTTATGTATTCATTGATTTTACAAATATTTAGTGTATGCATACTAATTGTTTATTACTGATTTAGTTGGGTTGATCGACTAGTTTAACCCATTTCGGCTTCAAGTAACTGACAGTCAAATAAGGAAAGCAAATAGTAAAGCTTGTAATAACAACAACAAAAACACAAAACGATACAAAATTTAAATTCACCGTGTTAAGTACTAGGAACATGACCAAAATAAACATGTAAGAAAAAAGATGGAATCATTAATTGCAACTGATAGTGTTTGTGGATATAGGTTTCTATGTGAATTTTCAGGGAAGAGATGTGAGTCATGGAACTATTTCCCAGAACAGAAATGCCCACCTTGTGTTTTGTAATCATGATAGGCTTTCTAGGATAACAAATGGCTAGCCAATGGCTTTCCAACGTTTTTAAAAATAAGCTAAGGAAAAACTATAGGATTGAAACAAGCATCGTAGGGCAACTTCAAATAATTATAATGAAGAATGTTGATACAATACTTTAAAGAATAAGGAAATAAAGAACAAATATCATTTATATAGCTAGTCGGGATAAAATATAATATAGTCGATACCATATCAACTTGAAACATATATTCACTCACTATTTACAAACTAAAAACTTAACAATTTAATCACCTGAAAATGATTGTTTCTTCTAGGAATTCCTTAGATCCAGCATGCAGTCCGTTAGCATTATTTTTGTGACTCCCCAGGGATCTATCCTTAGGCACATTACATAATGTATGAAAGAAAAAATTGCAAAAGATGCTAACCATAGAAAATATGTTAGTATAATTTTTATCGAGTATGGCATTTTGTGGGTGGTTAACTCAGTTATTA
This sequence comes from Miopithecus talapoin, assembly GCA_028551445.1. Lineage (NCBI taxonomy): Eukaryota > Metazoa > Chordata > Mammalia > Primates > Cercopithecidae > Miopithecus > Miopithecus talapoin. Next base: position 47,684,995 of record CM052586.1, read on the forward strand.
CCTTGAAAAGGGTCTTCATAAAGTTTTCGCTGAAAATATGACTTAAAATAACATTTAAATAGAAATTCAAATGATGAATTTTCTACCTGCTTGCTCAGAAATTTTATTAAAAGTGTTTAAGATCACAGGCTAAAATGTAGCCTAACCTCAGCTACATGTTTTTAAGGAAAAGAGAGCAACACTTTTTATTCTAAACCTGTCTCCCATGCATATTTTATTTTTCTTTTGGCAGTTAAACTGCACATTTCACAACCTTCATCCAAATAAGTGTTCTTTTCCCTCTCGTTCATGCCTCCCACTGATAAATAAACACAACCATCTACAATGGTTTAATAAGATAATTAAGCTTCATTTCACTGGGTACTAAGGCCATTTGAACACTTGTGTCACCAGCATGCACTGTTAAAGATTCTGTCAAAATGAATTAAGTGTTGGATTACTTTTCTAAAAGTTTATCCCTGCTTGCTTGGAGGAGCACATGGAGACCAACTCATGAAATTAGAAAAGGGATCTCTGCACACAGGCTGTTCTTTATGATATTTCAGAGGATTTTGGTATTGCTTTCGTTGGTATTGATAATTCAAATGAAATGTGTTTCTATCTTTCCCTTTTCAAATGAACCTTTTCGCTCTTATTATAGCATCTTTCCAGTTGCTTGGCATTGTTAGTATTAGATTCATCTGCTTCAATGCATTTTATTTACAACCATCTAATAATATTAGAAAATGAGTATAGTGAAGCTTACATAAATGATGAGAATAAAACATGAAACCTTTGCAAGAGACTGCCTTTGCAGCATGTTTTACAAAGCCCACAAGAACATAAAAAGAAGCATAATACAGTTTCTGATCAATGACAAAAGCTCTTAAACAGATAATTGTATCATGCATCAAAATCTATTAGTGTTTTAAAAATGAAAATACACACCTAAAAATATTAAGCTTCTTTCCAGGAAGTAATTTTCTTTCACAAATTATCATAACAAATACTGAAGAAGTGTGCACTGGCCTTGAAAAGTTACATTCATTCTTTCTTATGATTATTTAATGTACTGCTCATAAGCAAACTTTAATAAGAGACTTTCAGTAAAAAGTTATCTACTGTCCTGTGAATTTCTTAAGCACTAATGGTCTAAAACATCATATTTTATGCACATCATGTGTTGTCTGTAATAAAGTTTTAACTCTAAAAGTCATCTGTTTCCTGCTACCTACTATATGTACTAAGAGGGTATATTTTAAACTATTTCTGTTGCTCTATACTGTGGCCTTTGGTATATGATATTCTCATGCCTGATCTGTTCACTTTAGAAATACCTATCACACTTGCTGTATACAATTTCTTTTCAAAATGTAATGTGCTTGGTTTTCACCTTTTACTATATTTCCTTGCTCACGTATTATTTTACTTTAGCATTGTCTTTGAATTGCCCACTCTCTTTTAACAATAATGCTGCTATTTATTTTTGTGGTGCTGTTTGAAATAAACTGTGCTGTTGGTCCGCTTTGTCAGCTACTTTTCATCCAGCTTGTTTTCATTCAATGAGTTTACCTTTTACTAAAACAAAAAGATGGCACAAACTTCTAATGTCTTGACTACTTCAGACTTTCAAAAACACGGTTTTTCATTATTCTCTTGAATTTCCATACAAACTATCCTGGTTTTAATGTATTTTTTTATAAGTTCTAGATCCATGCAACTCAACACAGGAAGTGATACAAATAAAACTTACTCCAAGAACTACCACTGGAAATGTTATTTTGTTTTGAAACTCACTGTATGTGGTAAAAATAACAGAATTCCAAATAACCCATCAGTGTCATTCTTAGAAGAAGTTATTTTCTTTTTCAGTAGTGGTAGAGTTCACTTTCTTTGATAAAGTATTTGGTAAAAGTAAACAGGCCGAGAACCACTTGAACAGGTACATTTTAAGTGTTTTTTTTAAACTTGAAATTCTATTTTCTGAAGTTAATAATTTTATAGTAAATCTCAAAAATAAAATAAATATTTGGTGAGCAAAGAAAAAGATTTTCAAACATATTAAATAAAACAATAACTCTTTCAAATGTTGTGTATTCTATTGATAACTTGGTCTTAGGAAAATAATATAAAGTAAAATAAATTGCCCCAAAATAAAATAAAATATTAAATAGGATTCAATTCAAGATTATGATGATAAATACACATATTTCAACAGTGTAAAATTCATATTTATGTGCAGAAACTTTGAATCCTATCCTGTTTTTTGATAATGGGCTTTTTCTGTATCCAAAGAACCCGTTCCCTACAGGGTTTTGAACTAGTGACTCTTAACTGCCGAAGCAGCAGTTCTACCTTTTGTGTATGTTTCTAAATCAATATCACAATGGACTCCTTTTCTGGGATCTAGGAAGAGCAACTGATTAAAAGTGACTATCATGATTTATTCAATAATTATGTAGTGAGTCTGGAGAACTTGCAGAAGTGCTATAAAAGAAACAAAGATGTGCTTTTGTATCCCATGTGTTTATAATGGAATGATGGCAGATAAAGTAATGTTTAAAATGTTACCAAACAAAGCATCAAATGCTAGGTGCTATGTGAGTATCAGCAGTAATAAGTGACATAGATTTTAGAGGAAAGGGCAAAATGAACCACTATGATTGTGAAGAATGTTCAGGACATTGTCACATGGACCTTTAAAATAAATGATAAATGGAACTTTTGTTGGTAAGCGTTACAAAAGTAGATGGCATTTAATTTAGAGATAGTAACATAATTTCTTTGCCTTGATTTATCAGTAACTTTGCAGGTTGGTAGCTAATTCTAAAATGATAATTCTATAGTATAAAAGCACTTGTGCCTTTCAAAATGAAATTCTAAATGTCTTATATAACTTTGAATGTAAAACTACTTAGTAAAGTAAAGCTAGTTAGAGAACTCTGGAATACCCAACTTATGTGGTTAGGTCCATTTCCAAAAAATACATTGCTTCCCGGCTCATCGATTCAATCGCTGTGTTTTTCTTAAGATTTAGCTTTAACAACTGTTAGTCACATAAATATTTTATGTTTAATAACCTATTGTCTTTTGTCTCCTTTTTCAGTGCAATCTTAAAATTGATTCATTTTCTTGAAATCTCAATAGACAGCAGGAATGGAAGAAATAAATTTAATTCATTTAATAATGAGGTCCCCTGTGTGCAGGATATCATTATGGCGAGGGAGATCTAGAATTAAACTGCCTGGATGCCGATCTTGAGGCACCTCTTAGGAACTGTGTAACCCCAGGCAAGTCTGTAAATTGAAGATGAAAAAGAAAACCTGTCTATTAGGGTCTTAGAATAATTAAATAAGATTATGCATATTAACAATAAATGCTTAACATCTATCCCATAGTAAGGATTCAATAAAAATTAATAGTATCATACCCTCTTTTTAAAAAGCATCAAAATGATAGCAGATCATTTAATAATATTCCTTTTACATATTCACATATACAATACCTATATTATAATTTTACAAAAGATGACTAATATATTGATTTTACTAATTTTGCTCTTTATATATAACTATACAATAAATTCTTATTTTCTTTTCCAAATAAATTTTTTTCTGAAAAAAATGGAGAACTAAGAGAGTAGAAAGAATATGAAAATAATTAATCACTGAACAACCTAAACATGTGAATATTTTGAGATCTAATAAAGTTTTAAATAAACGTGTGCATTTTTTCTTAACCAATAACCTGAAATTTTGCTGTATGTACTGATCTGTAACTTACCTTTTTTTAAAAAAATTGCTAACATTTTCCGCATTCTGATACATTAAAACTTGATTTTCAAGGGTTGCATAGTATCTCATAATATAAAATCTAGCTTCAACAATTCTTAGTTATTTTATGCTAAATGTTTAAACATTTTATATCAAATGCCTTATGTTTTGTCTCCTTTTATAATTTAATAGGTTAAATTATCTTCCTGTGACATAATAAATCCACATGTTTAAAAAACTAGACTAGGAAGAGCAAATTACGACAAAGGCAAGAAGGTAATGAGGGTGGAGCAAAAAGGCCAAGAGATCGCTCCAGTAATTGTCCCCTTAGGAACACCAAATCAAAGAGAGCACCTTCATAAGAACCAAAATATCACTGGAGCAATCACAATACCTTTGCTACTGGAAAAGGAGTCTTGTCTCAGACTGCAAGTATGGGTTCTTGGATCTCAAGTGGGAAATAATTCAGGGCAAGTCTCAGAATATTGTAAAGTTAAAACAGTTTATTAGAAACTACTCTGTCACAGAAAGCAAAAAGAGAAATGCTCCTACCTTAAACATAATGCTTGCTTATATAGGATATCATGGCTAAGAATCGTGTACTTTTATTATAAAAACTTGTGATCAGCTTGTGACAGGCTATTAGTACTTTTATTTTCCTATGTAACTATTGATTTCAGCAATAATTATGACTGTACTATTTTAAGCAAAACTTATTCAACTAAAAATCTCTTTGCTCTTGAAATGTTGGGACATTTCCATAAGTTCTGTATCTTTAGTTAGTTAGCATTGCTAACTCATTTGCTCAACCATAAACATCTTGTGACCAACAGTGCCTAACCCTCTGGGAATGTAACCCGGTAGATTTGGCATTATCCAGCCTTTATTCAAGATGGAATCACTCTGGTTAGGATGCATCCGATACCTTGTTTTAACATAACAACAAGGAAAGACACATTGAAGAAGGTAGAAAGGACAATTTGGCATTGCCTACACCACACCTCTCCTAATCCCAGGCAGTGCAGGGCAGAAAGAGAATCGGTGTGCTTTGCAGGGAGAGCAAAGTGAGTATGAGACTTTGTATTGGAATTCAGTGCTGCCCTGTGGCAGCAGAATAAAGCACAAGACAGAATTTTGCCAGTGTCTACAGACATTTAGATCAGTGCTGGGGTGGAGGGGAATCCTCCGCCCCAGCAGGGGGCTCCAAGTCCAGGCTGGATTCACAGCCAGCTGATTAAAGTAACCTGGGTCCCCAAATAAATTTGAGTGGTGGTCAGGCCACAAGGATTGCAGTCACTGGGCAAGCCCTGGTGCTGTGCTCATCTCTGAAGCAATGGATTTTGGATGTGAACCGTTGCAACACCAGCTGTAAAGGACATGAGAGCGCTTGTGTCACCCCATCCCCTCCAACTCCAGGCAATGCAACTTGGGGAGACACTCTTTCCACTTGGTAGAAGGACAGGGAAGACTACAGAGGACTTTGTCTTACAATTTGGGTACAAATTCAGTCACAGGAAAATAAAACGTCAGACAGATTCCTAAAACCACTGATTCTCGGTCTTTGCTCCTAATAGCATTTCTAGACATACCCTTGGCCAGAAGGGAATCTGCTGCTCTGATGAGATCGACCCACTCTCAGTAAGATTCACCATCTGATGGTGGTGGCTTTGGACCTTGAATAAACAGCAGCAACCAGGCAGTAGTGACCATGAGCTTTGGGTGGGCCCCATTACTGTGCTTTTCTGGAAAGCCATAGTCTTCAGGTCAGACCAAGCATGATGACAGTTGTGGTGGCCATGGGAGTGCCTGCATCAACCCTTCCCCAATTCCAGGCAGCCTAGAGCAGAGAAAGCCTCCTTCTGAGGGAAAAAGAGGAAAGAGAATGAGAGACTTTGTTTAGCAAAGGAAATTCTCTTCCCCAACTCCAGCAGGTCTGTGTATCTAGGAGTCTGCAAGGGTCACAGCGTTCCTGGGCTTAGAGTGCACCGTAGTGCTGAAATGAATGCAGTGACTACAGGCTTAGGTCACGACAGCCAATCCCCCTTGAATTTCTTGGAATGCCCTCTCAAGAAGGATGAGGACAAACAAGCCAGGACTGTGAAGACTGGAATGGAAACCTGACTTCTCAGTAGAAACATTACAGGCTAGGATCTATAGAGTGACGTATTCAGAGTGCTGAAGGGAAGGAAGCAAAAACTTTCCACCTAGAATTTTATATCCAGCAAAGTTCTCCTTCTACCATGAAGGAGAAACAAAGACTTTCACAGAGGTACAAGAGCTGAAGTATTTTGTCACCACCAGAGTTATCTTGCAATAAATGCTAAAGGAAGCTCTTTAAACTGAAAGAAACAGAAATTAACAACCAACAAGTAATTATCTGAATGTATAAAATTCATGGGTAACAGTAAGTCCAGACAAATATGGAATATTCTAACACTCTAATTACAATATCTAAACCACTCACATGTTTTAGAAGGAATACAAATAGTCAAATCTATCAAAATAATAACTAAAACAATTGTATTGAAGATTCTTGTCAGTGTAATCAAGCAAAAAAAATAAATGAACTACATCCACATTAGAAAGAAGGAAGTAAAGCTGTCTGTATCCACTGATAATATGACTGTCTGTGCAGACTATCACATGGAATCTAAAGACATGTGATAAGGTTAAACATGTTGAGTACAGAATCTATATAAAATATATATATAAATCGGTTGCATTTCTATGTGCTAGCAATAAACAATTTGCATACAAATTTACATACTGTTTTATATACAGTATTTTTTGTGAACTCCAGATGGGATTGCCAGTTAAACCTTACAAGAAAGTGCAAACTTGCCACCAGGGCCTCCATACAATTTCTCTCACTTAATCTATCTAAATCTTATTGTTGTCCAGCTAAATCTGCCCTAGGTAATTAAGCGCTTGCAGTCCTGTTGCTTTGCAGGTGCTTCCCTTTCTTTAAATTGTGGGATAGTTGATTGCCCTGTAAACTCAGCTTTCTGATGTACCCCCAAAGAAAGATAGGAACTTTCAGCTGGGCACAGTGGCTCACTTCTGTAATCCCAGCACTTTGGGAGGCTGAGGAGGGTGGATCACGATGTCACGAGATCAAGACCATCCTGGCCAACATAGCAAAACCCTGTCTCTACTAAAAATACAAAAATTAGCTGGGCGTGATGATATGTGCCTGTAGTCCCAGCTAACTCGGGAGGCTGAGGCAAGAGAATTGCTTAAACCCAGGAACCCGGGAGGCAGAGGTTGCAGTGAGCTGCGATCACACCAGCTTGTTCAACAGAGCGAGATTCTGTCTCAAAAAAAAAAAAAAAAAAAAAGATAAGAACTTTCAGTTTGTCTGCCTTTTGTCTTTTAATAGTATTATTAAAATTCTTTTTATGTTTCTTCTTTCCAATCCAAAGTGCTTAATTTATAATTTTTCATTTTCATTCAATGCTCAAAAAATATTCAGAAAAAAAGCATGCTATATTTCCAAATAATTGTGTGAATTTTACCTGGAATATTTTTGTTTATGTATATAATGTGATGTTTTGAATTGTTTGGGAAGGTGTATGGAGGTAAGGGAAAGTATCTGTAGCATTTTTATTGTCTGAATATATATTGCTCTTCTGAGATTTTTACGGTCTGTAAATGTAACCGAGAGGAAAAAAGCCATGAAAAACAGCTAAAGAAAGGGTATGGGTGATGGGAAAATGCAGCTGCTGTTGGCTATAATTTATACGATTACTATTGTTACTCATTTTAATGTGTTTCCAATTTGTTACATTTACCCCTTATTGTGTATGAATGAAGCAGAGGGAGTTCATTAACTCATTGTCTATCTTTATATTCAATGTCTTTTCCCCTTCTGAAATATGTTTATTTAGTTAATTGTGGCTATGCCATTGAATGTTTGCAATTATGTGTCTCCAGCATATATAGAACATATTTTCCAAAGCAGAATTCACACATCTGGGAGCTTTCTTTCATCAATCTCTATAGAAAAAAATAATAAGATGATAACAAACACTTCTTTCAGGAACAATATCTGCATTCTTTGCGAGGAAAGATACAATTATTTAAGTGACTTTATTGTTTGTCTTCTAATAATCTCACCTGATAAGATAATATATTGAACCAACTTTTCTTTATGTTATTCATTCAATTTAAGTACATATCTTGTGCATATTGAATTCTGACGGTTTTTGAAAAAATATGGCTCTGTGCCATGATAATTAACTTCAAATTGGGTGTGATATAGTAACAGTGATGAATTAATCTTATTTATAATGGTAACTTAGGGTAATAAAATTAAATTAGTATATAAGTATGTTGGTTTCCTTTACTTTTTTCTGTGAGGATCCAATAAATACATTAATTGAATTTGATGGTTTTCAGTTTTATTATTAACCTATCTCCATTAATAATTTTTTGGGAGGTAACTGGTTGCCATGGGCAAGAACACCAGGCTTAGAGTATGTAGGCATGAATTATATAACCAACTCTGCTCTTCATTAATGATGTGGTTTGGGGGGGCCAGTGTAAAGTATGAAGAAGTATAGTGTATGTAAGTATGAAGTAAAAAGTATTAAAGTGAGGATAGGCTTATTTAAGCAATTATCTTATAGCAGCTTTGATTTCTAATCTCCCATATCCTCATTAACACATTTATAAAACCACCCATTTTCAAATTACTATGGTCTCCCAATACACAAGAATACATGATAATGATCAACGGCAATAATCTATGAAAAAATCCAAAGTAATGCAAAACCAATCAAGCTATTAGGTGGCCTAACTGTGCTATTCAAAATAGAGCAAAACCATTCAATGTAGAAATTGAGAATAAACTACTTTACCATTCTAAACTATGTGTTTCCCAATTAAAAAATAAATGCATATATACTCACTATTGATATAGGCTAACCATTCTAACTATACAGGTGGAATAGCTAAGGTATTACTGCCACACTGTAAAGCTGTTATTTCTATATTAAGCCAGAAATTGCTTATAAGCAAGAAGGGAAAAGCTTAAGGAGGACAGAGAATGGGGTAAGAATTTGAGGAGGACACTAAAAATGGGATATTGCATTTTAACTGAGGATTTTCACAAAACATAAATCACTGAAAGTATGAGAAAACTGTGGAAAAGTAAAAATTGGGGTGGTCATATTTTCTTATAACCATTAAGAGCTTTTAAGTTGAGAAGAAATCATTTTTTGAAAGCCAAATAGACACCGAAAATTGATTCATCTGTTCAACAAATAATGAGTGCTGCCTTTGGGCAAGGGCAGGAATTGTTATATATGAATTGAGAGAAAGAACAATAAAGTAAGAAAAAAATCTGCCTTCATAGACCATTTTAGTGGGGTGAGGGGTGATGTGGTTTATAATGAACATATAAACAAAAAAATAATAACAGATATTGTTGAGTACTGTTAAGATATCAAAGAAGAGTGACCAAATTTACAAGGTGACTAGAAGAAAAGTTAAATGACTGTTTGATATAAGATAATCCAGGAAAGTTTAAGTAGAGAGCATGAAGTTCAGATACAAATAACAAACCAGATATTCCAGACAGAAATATAGCAAAGGCACAGGCCCTGGGACAGGAATGAATATGGTACTTTTAAAATAGGTAACAGACTGTTTAAATGGGGCTCTACATACTTACATTTTGATTGAGCTATAGTATAATAAATACAAAAATCTATCTAAGACATATTTGCATTTTCAGAGGAAATTTCTGAGGACAAATTTCACTAATCTTCAATCTCAAAATCCACTGTAAGAACTTTATGAGTCATAGTGGGTGGACAAGAGTAATTCTATGGGAAGAGAAGATGTTGAGGCCACAGGTCACAGATGTCACTGTGGAATTAGTTTAAAGTGTAATTTTCAAACAATCTTCTGAAAGAGATTTAAGCAGGTGATTAGGTGAAGGTGAGAGAAATGAGTAATGCTTTGATTTCCTTAGGAAATTTGTTTGTTCAACATACTGCTTACAAAAAGAAAGAAGGCCAATATGTTAAGGGCATAGAGGATTAAATAGAGCATGGGGTATAAAACAAAGACACAGAAGTGGCAAGGGCCAGGTTATGCAGGGCCTTGTAAAAGTGTGAACTGCATCTGGAATCTTAGGAAAAGAATATATGAGATGAAAAGTTCCTTCTGACTTCTACGTGGAAAATACACACTAGTGGGCCAAGGGCAAAAGATCGAATTTCATTAAAAGGCTGATGTGTAGTTATCCATGACTAACTATGCCATTTGGTGAACAGAGAAAGAGGCTTTCTACATCCACTTGTGACCCATCCTGCTGTTGCTATAAAAGGCCAACATAAAGGGGGAAAAAGACGGCTTCAAGGACAACCTCTGCACATTCGGTAAAAAACAATGAATGAGATAGCTCCTCGCCGAGGATGAATACAAAATTAAAACTGTGGGATTTATTTACACACTGCAGAACAGAGGAAATAAATATCATTATGAAAACTAACCTCTGTATAAATATTTATTATACATGTTAGATAACAATTATTGAAAATGTCAATTACTGAATAATTATTACAAACAAAACTTTCAAACGTTTTGGAAAAAAATGAGAAGTGTAATAATTTTCACAGAGGTATGAAAGACCCAATCAAAATTTTCAAAAAAAGAACGACTTGCCAAGATCTGAAAACTTATTTTATTTAATTTTATTCATTTTATTTTCCCTCAACTTTTATTTTAAGTTTAGGAGTACATGTGCAGGATGTGCAGGTTTGTTACATAGGTAAACATGTGCCATGGTAGTTTGCTGCAGAGATCATCCCATCACTTGGTATTAAGCTCAGCATTATCTATTCTTCCTGATGATCTACCCCTGCCCCTGCTACTCACTTCAGGGCCCAGTGTGTGGTGTTGCCCCTGATGTGTTCTCATTATTCAGCTCCCATTTATAAGAGAACATGCAGTGTTTTGTTTTCTGCTCCTGCCTTAGTTTGCTAAGGATAGTGGCTTCCAATTCCATCCATTTCCCTGGAAAAAAAATAATGATCTCATTATTTTTTATGGCTGCATAGTATTCCATGACATATATATGTCACATTTGATTTTTCCAGTCTATCACTGATGGGCATTTGGGTTGATTCCATGTCTTTGCTATTGTAAATAGTGCTGCAATGAACACACTCATGCATGTATCATTATAATTGAATGATTTAAATGCCTTTGGGTATATGTCCAGTAATGGAATTGCTGGATCAAATGTTATTTCTGCCTCTATGCCTTTGAGTAATGGCCACATTGTCTTCCATGATGATTGAAATAATTTACACTCCCACCAACAGTGTAAAAGTGTTCCTTTTTCTCTGCAACCTCGCCAGTATACTGTTTTTTGACTTTTTGTAATAGCCATTCTGACTGCCGTGAGATGGTATCTCATTGTGCTTTTGATTTACATTTCTCTAATAATCAGTGATATTGAGCTTTTTTCATGTTTGTTGGCCACATGCATGTCTTCTTTTTGGAAGTATCTGTACATGTCCTTTACTTGTTTTTTTTTTTTTTTTTTTTTTTTTTTTTTTTAATAAGGTTGTTTGTTTTATTCTTATAAATTTGTTTCTGTTTCTTGTAGACCCTGGATAGTAGGCTTTTGTCAGATTGATAGATTGAAAAAATGTTCTCCCATTCTGTAGGTTGACTGTTTACACTGACTATAGATTATTTTGCTGTGCAGAAGCTCTTGAAATTAATTAGATTCTAGTTGTCAATCTTTGCTTTTGTTACAATTGTTTTGGTGTTTTCATCATGAAATCTTTGCTCATGCCTATGTCCTGAATGGTATTGCCTAGATATTCTTCTAGAGTTTTTACAGTTTTGGATTTTACATTTAAGACCTTAATCCATCTTGACTTTATTTTTGTGTATGGTATAATTAAAGGGTCCAGTTTCAATATTCTGCATATGTCTAGTCAGCACTCCCTTCACCATTTATTAAATAGGGAGTCCTTTCCCCGTTGCTTGTTTTTGTCAGGTTCATCAAAGATCAGGTGGTTGTAGGTGTATGGTCTTATTTCTGAGTTATCTATTCTGCGCCATTGTTCTATGTGTCTGTTGTACCAGCATCATGCTGTTTTGGCTACCGTAGGTTTGCAGTACAGTTTGAAGTTGGGCAGCGTGATGCCTCTAGCTTTGTTCTTTTTGCTTAGGATTTCCTTGTCTATTCAAGTTCTTTTCTGGTTTTATGTGAACTTTTAATTTTTTTTTCTAATTCTGTGAAGAATGTCAATGATAGCTTAATGGGAATGGCATTGAATCTATAAATTACTTTGGACAGTATGGACATTTTCATTATATTGATTCTTCCTATCTATGAAAATGGAATGTTTCTCCATTTGTTTGTGTCCTCTCTGATTTCTTTGAGCAGTGGTTTTTAGTTCTCCTTAAAGAGGTCCTTCCCTTCATTCGTTAGCTGTATTCCTAGGTACTTTATTCTCTTTGTGGCAATTCTGAATAGAAGTTCATTTATGATTTGGCTCTCTGCTTGCCTGTTGTTGGTGTATAGGAATGCTAGAGATTTTTGCACACTGATTTTGTATTAGACGTCTGAAGTTGCTCATCAGCTTAAGAAGCTTTTGGGCTGAGATGATGGGGTTTTCTAGGTATAGGATCATGTCATTTGAAACAAAGAAAATTTGGCTTCCTCTCTTCCTATTTGAATACCTTTATTTCTTTCTCATGCCTGATTGTTTTAGCCAGAACTTTCAATGTTGAATAGGCATGGTGAAAGAGGGCATTCTGTGCCAGTTTTCAACGGGAATGCTTCCAGCTTTTGCCAACTCAGTGGTTATTAGTGTGAGTTTGTCATATACGGCTGTTATTATTTTCAGGTATTTTATTTCAATATCTAGTCTCTTGAGAGTTTTTAACATGAAGGGACACTGAATTTTATCAAAGCCCTTTTCTGCATCTATCGGGATAATCATGTGGTTTTTGTCTTTAGTTCTGTTTATGTGATAAATCACATTTCTTAATTTGTGTATGTTGAACCAACCTTGCATCTCGGGGATGAAACCAACTTGATCATGGTAGATAAGCTTTTTGATGTGCTGCTGGATTCAGTTTGTGAGTATTTTATTGAAGATCTTTGCATCAATGCTTATCAAGGATATTGGCCTGAAATTTTATTTATTTATTTATTTATTTATTTATTTATTTATTTATTTATTGTATCTCTGTCAGGTTTTGGTATCAGGATGATGCTGATCTCATAGAATGAGTTAGGAAGGAGCCCTTCCTTTTCAATTTTTTGAATATTTTCGGTAAAAATGGTGTCAGGTCTTTTTTATACAGCTGGTAGAATTCAGCTGTGAATCTGTCTGGCATTGGGCTTTTTTTGGTTGGTAGGCTATTACTGCCTAACTTTCAAAATTCATTATTGGTCTACTCAGGGATTCACTTTCTTTCTGTTTTGGGCTTAGAAGGATGTTTGTGTCTAGGAATTTGTCCTTTTTTGTTTAGATTTTCTAGTTTATAGAGTTTTTTATAGTATTATCTGATGGTTGTTTTTATTTCTGTGAGGACAGTGGTGATATCCCCTTTATCATTTTTATTGTGTTTATTTGATTATTCTTTATTTTCATCTTTATTAGTCTAACTAGCAGTCTATTTCAATTTTTTAATAAAACAGTCCCTGAATTCATTGATTTTGTGTGTGTGTGTCTGTATCTCCTTCAGTTCAGCTCTCATCTTGGTTATTTCTTGTCTTCTGCTAGCTTTGGGGTTTGTTTGCTCTTGGTTCTACAGTTATTTTAGTTGAGATATTAGGTTGCTAACTTGAGATATTTTTATCTATTTGATGTGGGCATTTAGTGCTATACCTTTATTTCTTAACATTGCTTTAGCTGCATCCCAGAGATTCTGGTATATTGTCTTTTTGTTCTCATTAGTTTCAAAGAACTTCTTGATTTCTGCCTAAATTTTATTATTTATGCAAGAGTCATTCAAAAGCAGGTTGTTCAATTGTTCTGTAGCTGTGTGGTTTTCAGTGAATTTCTTAATCTTGAGTTCTAATTCGATTGGGTTGTTGTCTTTTACATTTGCTAAGAAGTGTTTTACTTCTGATTATGTGATCAATTTTAGAGTAAGTGATGAGAGATGATGAAAAGAATGTATATTCTATTAGATTTGGATGGAGAGTTCTGTAGCTATCTATCAAGATCCAGTTAATCCAGAGCTGAGTTCAGGTTCTAAATATTTTTGCTGATTTTCTGTCTCTATAATCTGTCTAATATTGTCAGTGGGGTGTTAAAGTCTCCCGCTATTATTTTGTGGGAGTCTAAGTGTCTTTGAAGGTCTCTAAAAGTTTGCTTTTTGAATCTGGGTGCTCTTCTATTGGGTGCATATATATTTAGAATAGTTAGCTCTTCTTGTTGAATTGAACGCTTTACCATTATATAATGCCCTTCTTTGTCTTTTTTGACCTTTGTTGGTTTAAAGTCTGATTTTGTCAGAAACTAGAATCACAACCCGTGCGTTTTACTTTTTTTTTTTTTTTTTTTTTTTTTTTTTTTTTTTTTTTTTTTTTTTTTTTTTTTTTTTTTTTTTTTGAGATGGAGTCTTGCTCTGTCACTCAGTCTGGAATGCAGTGGGGCGATCTCAATGCACTGCAACTTCTGCCTCCTGGGTTCAAGCTATTTTCCTGCCTCAGCCTCCTGAGTAGGTGGGATTACAAGCATGTACCACCAAGTCCTATTTTTTTGTATTTTTAGTAGGGACAGGGTTTTGTCATGATGGCCAGGCTGTTCTTGAACTCCTGACCTCAGGTAATCCATCCACCTCGGCCTCCCAGATTGTTAGGATTACAGATGTGAGCCACTATGCCTGGCCACCTCTGTTTTTCTCTATTTTCCATTTGCTTGGTAAATTTTCCTCCATCCCTTTATTTTGGGTCTATGTGTATCTTTGCACATAAGAAGGGTCTCTTGAAGACAGCCTTGGCTCTTTATCCTGCTTGCCATTCTGGGTCTTTTAGTTGGGAGCATTCAGCCCACTTACATTTAAGGTTAGTATTGTTATGTCTGAATTTGATCCTGTCATCATGATGTTAGCTGGTTATTTTGCAGAATTGTTTATGTGGTTGCTTCATAGTGTCACTGGTCTGTGTACTTCAGTGTGTCTCTGTAGTGTCTGGTAATGGTTTTTTCCTTTTCATATTTAGTGCTTCCTTCATGAGTTCTTGCAAGGAATGGCTGGTGATGATGAATTCCTTGAGCATTTGCTTGTCTGAAAAGGATCTTATTTCTCCTTCACTTATGAAGCTTAGTTTGGGTAGATATGAAATTCTGCATTGGAAATTCTTTACTTTAGGAATGTTGAATATTGGCCTCCAATCTCTTTTGTCTTGTAGGGTTTCCACTGAGAGGTCCTTGTTAGTCTGATGGGTTTTCTTGGTAGGTGACCTGGGCTTTCTCTCTGGCTCTTCTTAATCCTTTTCTTTCATTTCAAGAATCTGATATTTACGTGTCTTGGGGTTGATCTTCTCAAAGGAGTATCTTACTGGGGTTCTCTGCATATCCTGAATTTGAATGCTGGCCTGTCTTGCTAGGTTGGGGAAGTTCTTTTGGATGATATCCCAAAATATGATTTTTAACTTGGTTCTATTCTCCTGTCTCTTTCAGTTACCCCAATCATTCATAAGTTTGGTCTCTTTACATAATCCCATATTTCTTGCAGGTTTTGTTCATATTTTTTTAATTCTTTTTCTCTATTCTTGTCTTTCTGTCTTATTTCAAAAAGAGAGTCTTCAAGCTCTAAGATTCTTACCTCCACTGGGTCTGTCATGCTGTTGATATTTGTGATTGCATTATGAAGTTCTTGTGTTGTGTTTTTCACCTCCATCAGCTTGGCTATGTTCCTCTCTAAACTGGCTATTCTGGCTACCATCACCTGTATTTTTTTTTTTTTAATTATGATTCTTAACTTCTTTGAATTGAGTTACAACATGGTCCTTTTCTTCAGTGAAGTTCATTATTACACACCTTCTGAAGCCTACTTCTGTTAACCAGCCATCTCAGCCTCACCTTAGTTTAGTGACCTTGCTGGAGGGGTGTTGTGATTATTGGGAGGAGAAGAGGCACTCTGGCTTTTTGAGTTTTTAGCATTTTTGTGTTGACTCTTTCTCATCTTTGTGGCCTTATATACCTTCAACTTTTGAGGTTGCTGACCTTTGAATGAAGTTTCTGTGGGGTCTTCTTTCTTGGTTGTTGCAGTTTTCTGTTTGTTTGTTTGTGTTTTCACAGTCAGCCCACTTTACCATAGGACTGTTGCAGTTTTCTGGGGATTCACTCCAGACTCCAGTTGCCTCAGTTTCTCCCATACCTGGAGGTACCACGAGTGAAGCCTGCAGAACAGCAAAGATGTCAACCAGCTCCTTCATCTGGAAGTTTTGTCCCAGGGGGGACTGACCTGTTGCTGGCCCACATGCACATGTAGGAGATGCCTGGAGACCTCTGTTGGGAGGTTTCACTTAGTTAGAAGGAGCAGGATCAGAAACATTCCTAAAGAAGCAGTCTGGCTGCTTTTTGGTAGAGCAGGTGTGCGGCACTTGTGGGGATGCTTTCTCATCTGGACCACCTGTATTCTCCAAAGCCAGCAGGCTGGAGTGGCTGAGTCAACCAAACCACAGAGATGGTGGCTGCCCCTGGGAACTTGGATCTGTCAAAGGTCAACTTCAACCTGCTGCCATTGGCTAGCTGGGATTCCAAGCAAGTGGGTCTTAAATTGTGAGGCACTGTGGAAGTGGGGCCCACAGAATGATTCTGGTTGGCTCCCTGGATTCAGCCCCATTCCTAAGAATATGTATAGACAGATTCCTTATCTTGCCAGGCATCCCAGGATCGGAGTGTGTAAAGCTCCTGGGTCTCTGTGTGCCTGAGTGGCTGCTCTGCTGATACTCCACATTTCTTCAAATCTCAGACTCAAGGCCCAGATGGTATAGGTTCACAAGGGGATCTCCTGATCCATGAGTTTCAGAGATTCATGGAAGAAACATGGTTTTCTGGACAGGGTTGGACAATCACTCACCAGTTCCCTTGGCTCCACACCACCACCGGGTGGGCCATCACCCCTCCACCCCTGGCTTTTTCTTATTATTATTATTATCTGTGGATTGTGTTGTTTGCATACTCAGTCCCAATGTGAGAACCCGGATATTTCAGTTGAAGGTTCTGAGTTCACTCATCCCTTTTCATTCCTGTCTGCGGATGCTGTGGACTGTGGGTGCCGTGGACTGCAGCTGCTTCTTATTGGTCATCTTGGACTAATCTCCAATTCATTTTAAAATAGGCAAAAGTTACTAATTGTCAGGAACAATTACCTGAATTAAAATAAAGAAAATTAATATTAAATATCAGTAAAATTTTTATTTATTAGATGTGTCAAAAAATATGTAAGTTTTAAAATAGCACTATTGTATCACCTTTTTGTAAGGGCAACATTTTTCTGCACTGTAGGTTACATTTGATAGAGTGTTAAGGCCTGGCAATGTGACATTTAGCAAGAGTTAAAAGAAATTCATACTATCTACCTCACTGATGTTACCTTTGCTAATATAGCCTAAGAAAAGTATCAATAGAAAATATAAGTGTACAAAGCTAATACTAAAATCTTACAGTAATTGGCTCAGGCAAGTAGGGTTAAGAATCAAATTTTTATTGTAATTAAGTTATTATCAGCATGTACAGGAACTGTAATAAGAAAATAGTGTTATTTAAGTATTTAAACAGGAATACAAACTTTAGAGATGGCAGTATCCTGAATAGGTTGCTTAGTCTGTGTCTCAGTTACCTTATCTCTAAAATGGTAATGATTACATGTATAATTGTTTTATAGCTAGTAGTACTCTTAAAATAACAAATATTATAAATAATGTGACAGTCATAAAATATGATGTGGTTAAATAATTACATTTGATTTAATAAATATAGATATAGTATACATATAATAATGTAAATTATAGTTGTCTAAAAGTATTTAATATCACAAGAATATGTTGATATTTAGGAATACAAGCAATTCCTAAAATTTTAACTGTAGTATTATCTTTTAAAAAAAATATATACATGATAGAGAATGAAATAATAAAATGAATACCTATGGGTGTTTGGATAATAGGTGTTTTTATTTATTTTAACTTTATTCAATTTGATTTACATATCATCTATAGTGTTCACATGTCAGAATTAAGAAAATTAATAACATTTAATTGTATAACACACATGCTAGTGATAATAAGAATATCCACCTTTAAAGTGTATTATGAGGATTAAGTATGGTAATGCATGTAGGTTTTTTTAAGCTTCACAGGTATTCAATAAATTTTATTATTACGTTTTATTTGGAACTTCATTGCTTACAGCTCTAAAATAACAAAAATGGACTGAATTACCCATAAGTCAATGTATGCAACCTCAAAATTCTATGACTGGCTTTCAAGACAGCCCCAGTGCAGACTTAACCTTGAAATCAGGACAATGTGAAGTTCAACTTTTCTACACAAGAGTTCATCTCCTAATTAAAACATCAATAACATAATTTAGCATATTTAAGCAACTCAGCGAACTGTCTACAAACAACAGCTCACTGTTTTGCCTAAAATGAATTTAAACTGACATTTATGAGGTGAGCACATATCCAATCATAAAGTTACCTCTCATTCTAACCTCATTTGTTAAAAGAAAATACCAGAAAGTGGACCTTTTTGAGATTTTTAACATGTAGAGTATGTGACATCTTTATGTTATAACTGTGACCACACCAGTTATGTCTTTTGATATCTGCTACATTCTTCTCTCAGGAAAATTCAATGTTTTCCAGATTTTTGTAATACAATTATCTTCTGTGCAGAATGAAGTCACAATAAGTATTGTTGACTCACTGGCTTACAATACACTAAATCAGGACAATAAAATCAAGCAAGCATTTGATTTGGACATTTTAGAGACTCCTAAAGTTGCACAAGAAGATGTTGTATGTCAATTTTTGCCTAAAGTCTCAAGTAATAGAAAATTCAGATCAAATATCAGTGTGCATGACATAGTTCTATTTCTTCTGGAAACTCTTTTTATTTACACAATAAATTCAATGACCAAGTAATTGTGGCAATAAAAATAGAAACAATATATCTAAATACCTAAAAATACTATTTTTCTAAAAACGCTGTTCTGAGAGCTCTACTCACGAAAAGTTACTCAAAATTCTACCTAGTTTTTTTTAAATTGTTTTTATAATTTTTAAATTGTATTGCTTGTGACATTTAATAAGCATTGATTTCTAAAAATTGAATGAATGAGATAACCCAATTTGTTTTAAACAGCTAACTTCTTATTAATATTTTATAGTTAATTGGTAGAGTTTAAATTATTGCACTAAGACATAGGAGCCAAGTATAAGTATTTAATAAAAATACATGTTTTAAAGAAATATATACTGATGAAGTATAAAATAAGGATATAGTAACACTTTATTAATTAATGCTATTCCAGGGTACATGTGATTTAAAATAAAGTAGCCAGAAATTGGAATAATATTACATGCATTGCAATTTCATTTCAATTAGACTAGCTAAACGTCAAACCAGGCAGGCCCTGTGGCTCACGCCTGTAATCCCAGCACTTTGGGAGGCCAAGGGGGGCAGATAATGAGGTCAGGAGATCGAGACCAAACTGGCCAACATGGTGAACCCCCATCTCTACTGAGAATACAAAAGTTAGCCAGGCTTGGTGGCATGCACCTGTAGTCCCAGCTACTCAGGAGGCTGAGGCAGGAGAATCTCGTGAACCTGGAAGGCAAAGGTTGCAGTGAGCCAAGATTGTGCCACTGCACTCTAGTCGGGCGACAGAGTGAGGCTCCGTCTCAAAAATAAATAAATACATAAAAAGCAAAACCAAAAAAATGTATTCCGTCATGCTGCTAAGCATTATACAATCTGTAAAATAAAATTTGGCCAGTTCAGTTAAGGATAAGGGTAATATTCTAAAACTTGTTCAACAACTTAGCACATTAGTTTATAACGAAAGTAAAGCAATTATTGTGGCCAGTTGGACAAATCTCCGCATATATTAAAACAATAATCCTAATATTAACATATTGTGGCCTGTTCACAATGTATTTTGTGTATGAAGTTTGATTAAATTTGACTGGAATAATGATTTACATAAAGTAAACATTTTACAACTAAAGTCAATGTAAGGCCACACTTTTGACCTAAACCATTGAGCTGTTTTATTATTTTATTTTCCTTTAATTGGATACATAATTTATAAATATAACAAATCAGAAAGAATATTTCCTTATTACATATCAATGCTACTTACAATGGTATAAAATTAAAAGTTAGAGCTAGCAATGAAGGTGATGCTCTCTTTAGTTTCACCAAAACTTTAATTTTTTGAACAAAATATGCTTGTTCAAACTCAAAATCAATATTTTCAGAAACTATTACTAATTAATCAGAATTATAAGATATTTAAGTAGTACTAACAAGAAATTTACTTTCCCTACAGTAGACATAGGTTAACATGATATATGCAAAGTGTCTTTCTATCTTATGTGTATTTTAATTCTGTAACCTCTTTCATCGTTGTCTAAGGAAGAAGAAATATATTAGTGCTTTTCTGTTAATTCAATCATATCTGGATATCAGAGTACAACGAATTCCTAATCAGGTAGTGGAGATTATTAAGTGGAGTTTATAAGGCGCACACACACACACACACACACTCACACACACACACCACTAAATACATTTAGCTAATTCATGCAGTTTTCTTATTTCTCTTGTCAGTGTAATCAAACATCACATCACTTTCTGATATATATCAATCTATATATTAGATATTATTACAACTTAATTTATTTCAAACTTAGGTTTATAACACATAGAAATCAAAGCTCAAATAATAATAATAATTATTATTTTTTTAGATAGAGTCTCTCTCTGTCACCCAAGCTGGAGTGCAGTGGCACCATCTCCTCTCACTGCAAGCTCCACCTCCTGGGTTCACACCATTCTCCTGCCTCAGCCTCCCGAGTAGCCAGGACTACAGGTGACTGCCACCACGCCCAGATAATTTTTTGTATTTTTAGTAGAGACGGTGTTTCACCGTGTAAACCAGGATGGTCTCGATTTCCTGACCTCGTGATCCACCCTCCTTGGCCTCCCAAAGTGCTGGGATTACAGGCGTGAGCCACCGTGCCCGGCCAAAAGCTCGAATAATTCTTTACTTCGATCCAATGAATCACCATTCTACCTCTCTTAAGCTATGTCAGTTTCACTGGGAATTATCATTGTAAACAACGAAATGCTAAACTTGTTTATTTATTTTTATCTAAACACATAAAAGTTTTCTGAATTATTATTTATAGATAGTTTATTTTAGGTAGCACCATAAATAATATCCTGAAAGGGAAGGTCTTTAAAACAAATTAAAGAAATTAAGCAAGAGAAAAGTGAAAGTTGGTGAAATAGAAAAATGTCTTAAAAATATAAGAGAGAAATTCAATTAGTTATTTTTTCTTGGGACTCGTAGGATAAAATAGACTAATAGAGATCATTATGCTTGCTTTTTCAAGGACAGGAAATACTAGTCAGATAACTCTGTATATATATATTTTTAATGTTTTTGCATCAATGTAAAAAACAGCTTCAAATTCCCTTATCCCTCATCATTCCTGGACTTGGCCTCCCATTCATGACTTATGCTTTGGCTAAATAATTTTACAGACCTTAGTTAGGTGTCTATTGCTTTCCAGGTGCTGTAGTAAGCATAGACCATGAATGAAAATAGAAACGCGCTTGCTCTCACAGATCTTAGATTTTAGTAGAGAAAACAGGCATTAGTAACATAATCATACATATACATTCACAATTAACATTGATATCAGTGACCTAAAAAAGAAAAAGATTTTGTGAGCTAAAACAGTGGCAAAAACAAACAAAAAAGTGAACCCAACCTGGGAAACAGGAATGGAGAAGGTAATTTCACTCTGAATAGGTGAACCACACAATCTCATGAAAGATAGAATATAAGCAAAGATTATTTCATGCAAATGCCTAAGTAGGTTAAAAGGTTATCTCATTAAGAAACAATGAGATACACATCAGGAACAGAAGAAAGCCAAGGTGATGCTAACCAAAATGAGGAAACTGATGAGGGATGAGGGTACAGAGTTAAGTAGGACTCATGGGAATGTAACCAGAACCTTGGGGTGTGGCTTCAACAGCTGGAAGCCTCTATGGCCATTGGTGCCTTTGCCCAAGGTTTTCTTGTGCCCACTGGGCCCATTCAGCCTGGCAGGCTGTGCTTGGCTCATGTTACTGGCCTGGGTCCCATGCCTGCCAAGGGCAAGTGAAGCAGTGAGAGCTATGTGGGCAAGCACGGAGACCAGCCACTGTACATAGCCGGGCACACTGGCTACGGTGGGGCAGGCAACTCCAGGGGCCGGCATGAGTGCCAGCTCCTTGTGAGGCTGCAGTTGGACCAGGCATCCTGCAAGCAGTTTCCACACTGGCACTGGGGAAGGCAGTAACACCTGAAAGTTTGGAGACACAAGGAACTTCAGTGCCTCAGAAAGGGCCTCACAGCCCTGGCTCAGGGAGCTCCTAGGTCTGAGCTCCCTGAAGGGCTGCAACTTTTTTCTCTTTCTCTCTTCTCTTCTTCTTACCCGTAACCTGGCAAGCAAGGGGAATGTCTCAGTCCTGTTTGTGTCACAGTTCTTTCAGCCTCACCATTCAGTGTGTCCCAAGTTCTTGTCCCATATCCAGAAAGAATGAGGTATGTGGACAAATGGAGGGTGAGTAAGGCGAAGACGAGCTTTATTGAGGGATAGTATAGCTCAGAGGAGACCCACAGTGGGTAGTTCCTCTCCACAGGCAGGTCACCCTGATGAGTGTTCAGCTCTCAGTAGAGAGGGGAACCTGCAGTGGGCAGCTCTTCTCTATAAGCAGGTTGTCCCTCGTTTCTCCACATCTGACGGAATCCGGGGTTTTTATGGGCTTCAGAGGGGAGGAACTCCATGCTGATTGGTTCATAGATGGCCATGGGTGAGGCTGAAAAAAGCACTGTAAGTTTCCATTCCGGTCTGTCAGCCTCACCGCAGACTTCAGGCCACCCCTGACTTGAAGGTGAAGCTTCATTAGAGACCTGCCCTTTTCCTCTCAGGAGCCTGCCTGCCGCCTGCCGTCCTTGCCCAGGCTGTTTGTACTAAAGGACACCTGTAGGCCTGTGCCAAACAGCCCTCAACTCTACTTGGCTTCCATCCAATGCCGTCAGCACCCAAAGTCCAGAAGGGGCTGAAGCAGCACTGGAGCTGACGTGTCAGCACTGCTCTGAGCACGCATACCTGACCAGATTGCAAGAGCATCCAGGTTTGGCCTCAACTTTACTCTGAGTTTAGAGTGGGCACTGGATGCGGGAAAAGGCCAGGCAAGGGAAGCAAGCCCTTCTCAGCCTCCTGGGGCAGAAGGGGCTTCTTGGGGCCCTGAGAGTGCAGAGATGCCTGGGTCCAGAGCCACAGCTTGGGTGACTGCTGTGGCGCCTAGGAGGACGCAGTTACTTTGCTTTTGTACTAAGAAGACTGTTAGATATTAAGCTAATGGTGTGACATGATTACATTTGCATTTTTTATTTTTTATTTATTTATTTATTTTTGACAGAGTCTTGCTCTGTCGACCAGGCTAGAGTGCAGTGGCACAATCTTGGCACACTGCAACCTTCGCCTTCTGGGTTCAAGCAATTCTCTTGCCTCAGCCTTCCAAGTAACTGTGAGTACAAGTGTGAGTCACCACGCCCATCTAACTTTTGTATTTTTAGTAGAGATGGGGATTCACCATGTTGACTAGGCTGGTCTCAAACTCTTGACCTAGTAATACGCCCACCTTGGCCTCCTAAAGCGCTGGAATTACAAGCATGAGCCACTGCTCCCAGCCACATTTGCTAGTTTTTAATAGTAAATTCTGGTTATCAAATGAAGAGTAGATTGGAGAGAGTCAGGTAGGTTGGGGGCCATTGTAATGATCCAGCGAGACATGGTGTTAGCTTAAGCCAGAAGGTAAAGCTGTAGATGAAGTGTGAAATACTCGAATGAGATTTATTAAGTAAAATCCACAGAATTTTGTCACGGATTAGATAGGGAAGTAAGAAAGTAAAAGGTGTCAAGGATATTTTCTAAGTGTCTAGCTTAAGAAATTGGATGGATTTTAGTATCATTCTTTGAGATAGAATACCCTAAATTTACAACATATTATGTGTAATACAGTACATGCTTGTGTGTGTGTGTGTGTGTGTAGAAAATGACTTCAACTTTTAGACATGGTGAATATGAGGTTATTTTGACATCTCCAAGGGGAGATGTAGAATGGGCAAAAAATATATGAATTTGGAGGGTTGGAGCCATAAATTTGGCAGTATTTAAATATATATGTGTGATATATATATGTAGTATATATATGTTTGTGATATATATGTTATATATGTGTGATAGTATATATAGTATATATGGGATATGATATATAGTATATAGTATATCTAAGATATATAGGATATTATATATAGTATATATAGTGGATATATATAGTGTATATACTATATATTATGTACAATATAATATATGATAGTATATATGATATATAGATAGTATATATAGCATATATAGTGGATTATATACAATGAATATATATTATATATATAATATTGTGTATACATACACAATATATA
Source organism: Miopithecus talapoin (assembly GCA_028551445.1). NCBI lineage: Eukaryota > Metazoa > Chordata > Mammalia > Primates > Cercopithecidae > Miopithecus > Miopithecus talapoin. Next base: position 47,709,509 of record CM052586.1, read on the forward strand.
CACACACACACAGAGTGATAACTCTGTGCTTGGAACTGCCTCATCCATTACAGAGAACCCCTCATAAAGCGACATAGATGGAATTGGTAGATAGCTATGAGGAAGGCTAGGAGAGAATATTGCCACAGACACCAACAGAAGGTAGTGTTTTAATAAGAAAAGTTTGGTAATCAGTGTCAGACTTTGATAGGTATACAAATCGGGTGAGAATTGAAACATATTGGGTTTGGTATTCTAATCAGGGTTGAATATAGGGAAAATGTTTCAGTGGAGTGTTATCAGCATATGTAATATCATCTGGCTTCACTTAACAATGGATGCTAGAAAGCATGAAGGAAGTAATCACCATTTTAAGAGAAAATAATTGTGAAATGTGAGAACTAGATGCCAAATGAAACGTAAAAAACAATGAGGTACATGGAAAAAATTATCATATAACGACTGAGGAGATTTGTTTTCAAAGTAATCTTTCAGAGAATGCAATGTATCAAATCAGAATGTAGTATATCAAAAAGAACAAAATATATAGTAGGCAAAATGCTAAGATTGATCATGGAATCTCACAGAGAGAGGGAGAGGAAAAAACACAGATGGGATGTAGAGAAAGAGGAACATTTGTACACTGTTGGTGGGAATTTGTAAATTGGCACAACCATTATGATAACCAATATGGTGTTTCCTCAAAAAATTTAAAAAATAGAACTACAGTATGATCTAGCAATTCCACTTCTGGGTATACATCCGAAGGAAATGAAATCAATGTCTCAAAGAGATATCTGCACCTCTGTCTCATGTTCACTATACCATTATTCACAATCGTCAAATGTGCTTGCGTGTGTGTGTATCTGTGTATATGCACACATAATTCAATAATATTCAGCCTTAAAACAAAGAATATCCGGCCATTTGCAACAACATGGATGAACTTGGGGACATTATGCTAAATGAAAAACAAAATAGAGGAAGACAAATACCGAATGATCTCACCTGTATGTGAAATCTAAAAAAGTTGAATTCGTAGAAATAGAGAGGAAAACAGTGGTTGCCAGAGGCTTGGGAGTGAGCAGGGAAAATGAGGAGATGCGGGTCAAAAGGCACGAACATTCAGTTATAAGATGAATAAGTTCTGTAGATCTAATATACAGCCTGGTAACTATAGCTAATAATACTGTATTGTATACTTTACCATTTGCTAAGACAGTAGTATTAAGCATTCTTATCAAACACACACACACACACACACACACAGACACCCACCCACACATAGACATGGTAACTATGAGGGATAAGAAATGTGTTAAAAAATTTGACTGTGGTAATTATTTTACAATGTATACACATATCAAATCATCATGTTGTATGACTTATATACAATTTTGTCAATTATACCTGAATAAAGGTGAGAAAATAAAAAGTAGTGAAAAAGATTTCACAAAAAATCTAATAAAATATTCAAACTACCTCCAGAAAAAAAAGGAAAGCAGTATTTGGAAATTCGTAAGAAATGAATATACAAACAGAAACAAACACAAAAGGAAAATAAATGAAAACAAAAAACTGAAAAACCTTATTCGAAATATGACACAAGCTATAAACAACACTGACTTGAAGAATTTATTGAATATACAAAGGAGAATACATATGAACTTTAGGCCAGAAATATTCCCATTTTTGTGCAAATTGGTCATAACTTTGGAACCACAAAGAAAACAATGTAATCACAGCCTAAATGATTATTTTAGTCTTTCAGCATAGTGTGGTTGTATGATAATACAAATCAATTAATGTTTACAGAGTTTAGAATCTGCATATAAACAAAACATAGAGAAGTGAATAAAGTTTACCTACACTGAAAGAAAGGTAGATCAGAGGCAACATAAGGGGGTAAAAAAGGGTAGATACGTTTGAGGAATATGGAAGGGAGCCAAATATCCAATAGCCAAAGCGAGAGAGAATGAGGGAATGATGGTGACATTTGTTAGGACAAAAAAATGAGAGATTTAAGTATAATATCACATTTTCAAATTGTTAAGCATGAGAGAAGTTAAGCAAAACACACCTAAAAATGTAGGACTTTCTGCCCTATCACAATATCTGTTTTCTTGCAAATAAGCTTTTGTTCTGCAAAACTGCACTCTTTAAAAATGACAAGGTAGGAGGGGAAAAAATAGGACCATGGCAAGTCAAAATCATACAACTACCCTGAGCACTAAAAAAAACAATGATCAGTACCTTGGGAAATAACAGAGCCCAGGCTGGAGGCTTCCCCAGGGGGTATTTAAAAATGTACACAAGCAATAGATTGGAAATACTTGTTTCATGGTCAAAAGGCATGAAGACAGAAGGGGAGTTTGGGATACAAGAAGAGCAACCTGCCATGATTTGAGGAACCAAGAAAATATCTACATATAGATATTCAAAAATAATTTTCTTAAAATAGAGCTGAAAGGGATACTTGATTGTATAGAAGAGAACAGAGTGCTCTTTTCCCTTGAAATTATAGTTCTACTTCTGTTTTATTTCCGCTTTCCTAGGAAAAAAATATAAACAAGTTCTACATTTTTACTAACATAATTTCCCTATTTATCAATATCATGTGAACCAATTGATATTACAGAAAAGCCTTTTTCAGTGGAACAGATTATAATAACTATCAACATTTTGGGAGGAGGTGGAAAAGAGATTTGGGGTATTATATGTCACATAATTTATCATGTATTTCAGCAGTAAGAAAACAGATATTATCTAAAATAGTAAATCAATACATACAATTAATAAACATTATTTAATAGATCAAGGGAACTAAACCATGAGGATGAAGCTGGGCATGGTGGCTCATGCCTGTAATCCCAGCACTTTGGAAGGTCGAGGTGGGTGGATCACGAGGTCAAGAGTTTGAGACCAGAGTGATCAACATGGTGAAACTCCGTCTATACTAAAAATACAAAAATTAACCAGGCGTGGTGGCATGCGCCTGTAATCCCAGCTACTCAGGAGGCTGAGGCAGGCAAATTGCTTGAACCTGAGAGGCGGAGGTTGCAGTGAGCCAAGATCATGCCACTGCACTCCAGGCTTGACAACAGAGAAAAAAACAAAACAAAACCTAACCAAACAGTATTTTTCTCTGGGGAATGGAACTGGGATGTAGACCACTTCATTCAATCATTAGCTCTTTTGTTTTACTTTCTATTTGAGGTATATTATATGATTTTGATTAAAAATCAATAAAAATAATAATAAGTATGAACATTATTTTATCTAACAACAAAGCTTCTAATCCCAAATGGGAAGGATAACTATTTATCTTTGCCCTTGGCCTACCACTTAAACTGATTATTATAAATATTCAAATTAAAATTTCACTCTGAAGAGGAAGAATGCTTGGAAATTATCTGTCCCAAACTCTTCTCTAGCTTGCTTTTATCTCTACCCTCCATGAACTCGTGATGCAGCGGAGAAGGTGATTTTCATCAGCCTAAAGGAGAAATCCTTGACTTACTTATCCCTGACTGTTTTGAAGGAATCTTGAACCAGGTACTTAACATTTTGTTTAAGTTCTGACTGTAGGATCATCATAATGGCTTTGCTATATTATTGGAGATATCAAGTTATATATAAATGTAAAGCATCTGTTTATGGTAAGAGTTCAATAAATGGTAATTATCTTCATGTAAATAACTTAAAAATATGCTTTAAGTTCAGAAACTCTAAGCAAATTTGGTTTGCTTTAGGCCTCTTAAAGTGGACAAATCATACTTAGTAAATATTTTAATGCACAATTTCCCTGTGCAAATAGAGGCTTTAAGATAATTTAACACTCTCGTTTTCTCAAAACAATTGCTCTTTTTGACTTTACATCATGCAATCTAAGTACCTTATGTATTTCATGCTCAGAGTGCTGAGAGATGATGGTTCATTTCCCTTTTCAGTATTATTCACTTTGAAGTAAACAAGTCAGTGTGAGCTAATGTGCCACTTTAATAACTTTTTTCAGCTATTCACTGTTAAGTCAATAAAGGGAGACTGAGTTTGGCTGTACAAAATTTTTTTAACAGCATATAATCTTCGAATTTCTGAATGGTTTCCTTTTCATAATATTGGCCTTAGCTGGAGAAAAGGGCATGTATTTTGGGAGCATCATACTTCTTCCTGTCCCGCAGTTAATGAGGCACATGAAGCATTGACTGGGGCTTGATCATGCATACAGAACAGGCAGCCAAAAAGAGGCACATTCTTCTCTCGCAATGAAACCATCTGCAGCCAATCCCAGCAGGTTTTCCTTCAGGGCTGTAAGCAAAAGGCAGGAATACAGATTGTTTCTCATTCTACACCATTTTAGTGCAGCAAAGGCAAAAGGCAAGGGGGAAAACTTAAATAAACATGTACAGATGTCTTTTTCCAGGTTATTTTCCGTTTTCCAAATCCTGTCTTTGAGTTCCATAATTAAGAAGAAAAAATTCTCAGATGAAACTAAGTATATTTTCTTACATTAGAGAAACAGGGTCATGTATGAAGAGATGCACATCTGCCGGGTCTTGATTTTAATCATTTATTTGATAGATGTTTCCAGACAAGCAGACTCAGCCATGACCAGATGTAGCATGTCTCTGTTAATAATCTGAGTTAATTGAGTCTCCCTTTTGCCATTTGCCAATTATCTATGGATCCAGATTGAGAGGTTTTCTTTCTCCTTTTTTTCCCCCTACCAGACAGTTAGAGACACATGAACCTAGAGGTTACCAGGGATAAGAATGTTATTACGATATTACTGTAACTGGAAGTAGGTGCCGATGTTTACTTGCTGAGAGCAGTTTAACAAAAAGGAATTCAATAAACTTTCCTTAGAAAGTTTCACAGAAACTGTTGATGACTTTTAAAAGTGTTTTTCCTTTTGATTAAGGAAAATAGAGGGGAGGAAAGAGGAAGGAAATATTACATGGAATGTATTCACTGCTGAAATAATAGATTTTCATTGCTCTGACTGAGTGCTTGGTAGAGATTTTCACCACATCTAATAATAATTTTCTCAGTAGGCTGCAAAAAATTAGATTGTGTTTCTCATAATCAAGGCCTATTTATCAAACACACTACTTAAGAATTTCATTGTTGTTGATAACTGGCACATGTTATTTATTTATAAATCATGCTTAAAACGATGCATTTTGTTAAAGACATGAAACATTGCAGAGCAAGTGACACAGAGTTTAAGTGATCAGCTGATTATAATCATTCAGCAGTAAAAGAAGCTACTATTGGTGATAACATAGTCTTGAAAAATGTAGTTGAAAATTTGATATGAACTACAGACAGAAAAAAAAACAGCATCTTTCAAAAAAAAAAAAAAAAAAAAACAAGTTCATCAAACCTAAATGAAACAAATCTCTAAAAGTCAAGACTATTAGCAGGGAGGTTAGTGTTTTAAACACAAGAAATACCAATGTACTTGAGAATTGTATGCCAGTGTTATTGTTGACAGAATGTTACAAATTTTGAAAAGATAATAGTGTGTCTGAATGATAATCCTAATGAATTTATAAATACTTGAACCACAATCTCCAACTGCATAAAAAGAGTTTTCTCTTTAGTATAAAATGTTTCCTTTTTGGTGATCCTTTTGAAATATGAGTTGGTAGTTCTATATGTAGAGATAAGTACTCATTTTAACTTCATAAAAATGATAAAATAAAGAGGCATTTTCAACAGAAAAGGAAAGTAACAGCAAAAAGCATAAAATACTCTAAAATAAGAAACAATGAAATGTACACTGTATTTTTAGTTACCTTTTCCCAAGTCTATCTTCAGAACTGAAGTGTGAGTCTCTTGGGAACAGACATAACTATACCTTATTCATCTTAAATTTCTAGCTCCAAGTACATTGCCTGACACATAGTTGTTGCTTAAAAAATGGTTTATTGGGTAAATCGAATAAATCAGTAGTAAATGTGGGCAATGACAGCCTCAATTATTTTTTCTTCTACACTTGGTAAATGATTAATACATTGGTACAAAAATTTTAGAATTAACTACCCACCTATTCTTAATTCTAACCTGAATTGATATCTTCTTGAAGAAAATATTCAACTTTAATTTGTGCCCCCAAATAAAATGAAAACAGAAGCTATTGCTCGTACATTCTTTAAATACAGAGAAAATTCTACTTGGACCGAGACAGAATTCTCACAGAGTATATCATTGATATTTATACATTCAATGTTCTTTTCTATCTTTGGTTTAGACACGTATGAACTCCTTGTTTTAGAGAATTGAACATTATTTCCCTGCCATTTTCTCCCAGTTTCTTCCCTCCCTCCTGGCTCCTTTTTCTTCTTCCTACTTACTTTCCTTTCTTTATTCTTTCCTCCCTCCTTTATGTGTTTAAACATTTAAATAAAGTTGGCATGATTTTTTTTAAAGTAGTGATGTTTTCCAATTCATTATGCAAATATGAATTTAGGTTACAGAAAGAATATACTGTTCATGAGAAAGTAGAAAATTATTTTATTCAAGCTATTGCAATAAGAAGAGCACCCCAGATGCTCAGCTGCCCAAAATATCAGAGTGTATTAGTATGGTGGCTTTGCTTTACTTTTAGAGAGAGAGGAGTAGCAAGTTATAGATGGGGTGATTTTACAGTTGAGACGGTTTTTGTAAATTGGAAGAATCTGAGTCAACAAATGTTTATCTCTTTGCTGTGGAAATAAACAAAGACCACTTAAATAAGAATAAAGGAAGGCTATTTATTCAAAGATTGCTGTAGCAAGTGAGTGAGCCACTAACCATCATTTGCACTTGGCAGAGACTCAAAGGCAGATAAGGTAGTGGGAAAGCTTTATGATGGAAAAGAGGGAGGACTTCAGGTAGGACATAACTGGAGGCTGTTGGCATGGGGAAGGTGCAGACAGACTAATTAGAAGTGGGACATCCTATGTGATTTGTTAGGGGTATATATTTGACTATGCCTTGTTTGGTCCTAAGTTGGATGTGGGGACAATAGTAAGAGAAATTGTCAGTTACTAATCAATTCTTGGCTGTGTGGGACTAATTGTTATGAGGGTTTTCCTTTAGATTCTTGACTAGGTGCTAGAGCGAGTCTGACTTCCTGCAAACCTGATTTATAGATTAAAATAGTCTTCGTGGACTAGTTACTATAAATAGTATATTGGCTTCCTAGGCTAGTTGTATGCAGATTATTGATCAGATATTCTATTGTATGGAGTCTGACCATTGTCTATTTGTTATTCATTTTCTCAATGTCTACCTAGTTTCAGGGTGGAGACAAAAACAGTTGAGTTAATCATTTATGAGATCAAAAATGGGAATTTAGAGTGTCTATGTCAAGGAAGTCACCTGTGAATCTTACATGAGATGTAAGGGCAAGGGTGATTCCTTGCAGCAAATCATCTCCCCACAGCACAAAAAGTTGGGGACAAACTTTAGAAAATAAAAATTTGGGGGTGGGATTGAGGATTAACCTTCACTGTTTACTGGGGACACTGAACTTAGGTAAAGTTCATCATTGTCAAGTTTAATCTTAGTGTGTTAAGTCAAATAGGATCTAAGAATATTAAGTACTGACATAGAACAAGATGAGTTTAGTCACTCTTGACCATATTTGACAGCAAGGAATCTCTGAAAATGGCAAATAAAAAAAAAACAACCATCAAAATGTGTATGTGGTTATGAGAATAGGGGATGGCATTTTTAGTTCCCTAAGTGCTCCTCCTTGTATGTCAAGTGCATAAGGAAGATAAGACAGTCAATACTTAGATGTATAGTATAAGTCTCAGCAACATGATTTCCAGTGGGAGGTTTCCCCAGGCCTTAGGGCTGGGGACCAGTCATTGAGACAGCCCAGATAGTGAAACCAAAGAAAGATGTTCTAAGCAAAATTTCCAAAATAAAGACATCACTACAAACTAGTTTACTCTAAAATTTATATCTGTGGATCAAATCTCACTCTAAAGCTGTTCTGAATTTCTTACCACTAACTTATACTTTTTACATATTAGGTTTAATATGCTTAGAAATATACTAAAATATTAGCTTCTCTCTCCTGCCACCCTCCACCCAAAACACAGTTACTCTGAGCATCAGTGTGTTAATACGTAATCATCATCTTGCGTAGTTGCACAGAGTAATGTTAAATAAATACTATTATTTTTACCTTTCATGAGTTTTTCAGCAGTGTAGAAAACTAATTCTGCTTCTAGGGAAACATATGCTTTCCCTCCTGCCACCCCCCCGCCCACACACACACACAGAAGGGAGTCTCACTGATCTCCGCTCATGGCAAACTCCGCCCCCGGGGCTCAAGAGATTCTTCTGCCTCAACCTCCTGAGTAACTGGGACTACAGGCACCCATCACCACACCTGGTTAATTTTTGTATTTTTAGTAGAGACAGGGTTTCACCATCCTGGCCAGGCTGGCCTTGAACTCCAGACCTTGTGATCCACCTGTCTTGGCCTCCAAAAGTGCTGGGATTATAGGCATGAGCCACCGCGCCCAGCCACGTCTGCATTTTTAAGAACAAATCCCTCTAAGAGTTATCCAGTCTGATCCTGTGGAGACTACGCTTTTTCATAGCCATTGAAATATTTTACAACGCCTTAAATTGTAAATAACAGATAGAATTGAAAAATAATATTTTCTACAAATGTTCAAATAAATTCTGTTAGTTAAAGATTCAATCGACTCCCTTCACTCACTGTGGAAGCAGCAGGATTTTTTTTTTAATTAAATGCAAAAAAATTCCTGATTTATAAATGTCTGTTTTAAGATTTTCTTTTGAACTGGTTGTAACATCTTACTGATTCTCTCATTAATAACGAGTTAAATAAAAATTTTAACACATGTACACTTCATATTTGTATGAGAGAAGTGATTTTAATTTCTTTGAAATTCTCCTTTAACAGAAGTTTACTTTAAAAAACTTACTCTTAGATATCAAATGAAGCAAATAAAGTCTTAATTTTTAATTAGAAATGTTTCCTTATAATAACTGATGTAATTGACCTTTTTCTAGTCTACTTTAATGTTTCTTTTTATATCTATCTTTAAATATTTTTGCATGATTTTTGAAAGATAAGTTGGTTTTGGTTTGTGGGTGTGTTATGTGGAACTACGGTTTTATTTTTCCCCCAATTTATTAGATGTATTGAGTTTTTAGTCTACTTGGGTAGTTTAAAGTTTTTAATTGCAGAATATTTATTTAATTATCAACATTAGAAATTAACAAATATATTTTAGCTCCTCCAAAATAAAATGAAATATTTAGCATACATTTACTTTCTCTTCTTTTCCCACATTTCCTGGTTTCTGTATATAAAATATAAAATTTTGAAAATAATTATTCTTAACATTTTATAATGCACAGTCGCTTTCAATATTAATTTCACTTTATTCTATCCAAATTTGGAGTCCTGCTCTGTCTCCCAGGCTGGAGTGCGGTGGTAGGATCTTGGATCACTGCAAGCTCCGCCTCCCGGGTTCACGCCATTCTCCTGCCTCAGCCTCCGGAGTAGCTGGGACTACAGGCGCCCGCCACCACGCCCGGCTAATTTTTTGTATTTTTAGTGGAGACAGGGTTTCACCGTGTTAGCCAGGATGGTCTTGATCTCCTGACTTCGTGATCCACACGCCTCGGCTTCCCAAAGTGCTGGGATTACAGCCGTGAGCCACCGTGCCCAGCCTATCTTTTCTTAAATTCATTATCTGAATACCTTTTTAATAGTCAGAAGGTATATTTAAGTACATTTTCAAGGAACGATACCTGAGTACCATACTTGTGTAAGTTATATTAAACTAGATTTGAGAGTCTGGATACACAAAGGGACAATGGCCAAACCATATATGACTACAACACTTTGACCTACAACCTCTACAGCAACTAGTCCAGAAAGTCAACACAAAATTACTGCAGAATCTGCCCATAATAGATTAAACTTGGCCAAAAACTTCCAACTTTCCTATTCTCTTCCCATCTGTAATTCCAACTATAGAATGCCAAATACGCTTCCTAAACATATCACCTAAGATGCCATAATTTTACTTAACCTTACCTATAGCCTTCCCTTTAACTCAAGCATCCTGGAAACCTTCCCCCTAACTGCCTCCAAGGAGACTGGCTTGGGTTTTTATTAATGCAAAGGTGGGATCAAGGTGAAAATTCCCACATGAGGGCAGAGCTTTTGTGCTTTAAGTATCTTGCTAGTCCCCAAGAAGGGAACACACAGCCTTCCTACTAAATTGAATTAAATTAAATTACCCAAAGGTGAGGAGGAATGGAAAGAAGGAGAAGTGAGGCTTAAAAAATGAGGCTTTCAAAGTTGTCAGCAGTCAAACATCATAACATGCAGTCAGACTCTTTATTATATAGAGAAAGTAACAATGGAAAGTAATAATAAAAATGACCATAGAAAGTAACAATAAAAATGTAGAAAGTAACAATAGAAAGTAACAAGAGAAACGCCTATAGAAAGTAACCATAGAAATAACAATAGAAAGTCTCAGAAATAAATAGAGGAAATAAAGTAGAGCTAAGTTGAAATTTTAGAACTGAAATAATAGCTAAAATTTAAAACTGAACAAATGGGCTCCAGAACAGAGTGAAGAGAATGGGAAAATCAGTTAACTAGAAGACAAAATATTTAAAATTACTGAATCTGAACAAAAGGGAGAAAAATAGACCAGAATAAATGCACAGAGCTTTAAGGGTCTCTAGGACCAAAACAAAAAATTGATCATTCATGTCATTGGAGGTCTAGGAGAGCAGAAAGAGGATAACATTTAAAAAATGCTCAAGGAAATAATAGATAAACTTTTCTAAAACACCTAAACCTATAGATTTAAAAACTTGTGCAAATCCCAAACAGTGACTCAAAGAAAGATACATTATAGTCAAACTTTTGAAAACTAAAGACCAGGAAAAAAATCTTGAAATCAGGCCAGGGAGGTGGTTGGGGGTGCGCAGGACAGAAAAGATACCTTACTGGTGGGAAAAAAGAACAATTTGAATAGCAGCAGATTTCTCATTAGAAACCATAAAGGCCAGAAGGAAGTAGCACAACATGTTTTCAAATGCTGAAAGAGAAAACAGATCAATCACCTGGAGAGTTATTCAGAGTATTGTGCTAAGTAAAAGCCTCATTCTGAAAAAAACTTACCATGGTTTATTATTCAATTTATATACTATTTTTAAATGACTACATTATAGAAACTGAGAACAGATTAGTGGTTGCCAGGGCTTGAGGATAAAGATGAGTGGGTGGTTATAAAGATGCAACATGAGGAATACTTAGTGTGATAAAAATGTTCTGTGTTAAACGGGTACAAGAAAAAACAGGAGAATGAATAAGACCTACTATTTGATTTCACAACAGAGTAACTATAGTGAATAATAACTTACTTGTACATTTTAAAATAACTAAGAATAAAGAAGTGTAATTGGATTTTTTGTAACACAAAGGATAAATACTTGAAGAGACAGATACCACATTTTCCATAATGTGGTATTTCACATTGCATGCCTGTATCAAAAACCTCATCTACCCCATAAATATATACACCTACTATGTATACACAAAAATTAAAAATAAAAAAATGAATAAAATTTGTCTTGACTGTATCAATGTTGATATCCTGGTTGTGACATTATACTATAGTTTTGCAATACATTACAACTGAGGTAAACTGAGTAAAAGGTACATGAGATGTCCCTGTACTAGTCTTACAATTGCATAACTTGAATTAAATTTTGTAATTAAACAAATGAAACATAACTAGAGCCTTGCTTGCATCTATTTTATCCTGAGTTATTTTCGACACTGGATACAGATTAGAAGCCCAACGTACAAAAAAATACTAATAGTTGGCTGGGTTCCATCTCAGATCAATTAAATCATAATCTGTGAAACTGTGTCATGAACAGGTTTTTTGTTTTGTTGGTGTTTTACTTTTTAGCATAGATAATCTCAAATATAACAGTATAATAAAAAGAACTTCCCATATGCACATCACCCAGCTTCAAAAGCAACTAATATTTTGTCTTTGTTTTATTTATATCATCTGTACTATCTTATTTTTTTCCTTTATTTTCTCTGTATTCCTTTTTAACTTTTTAAAAGTTAAAGTTGGGTTATTTCAAAGAATCCAATTTAAAATTGGATAATTTTAACTATATGTTCTTTTCTCTTTTATTGGGTTATTTTAAACAGTAAACATATTTTCATTTCTCTCATGAATACTTAAGTATCAATTTTTGATAAATGCAATGTTTTTTATATAATCCTCATTCTGTTATAACACATAAATTTAGCAATAATCTCATGATATAAAACATCCATGATCAAACACCCAATTCACACTCTAATGTTTTCATTTTATCAAAGATGTCTTTTCATAAAAATCCACATTTCTTTCTTTCCCTTTCTTCCTTCCTTCCTTCTTTCCTTCCTTCCTTCTTTCTTTCCTTCCTTCCTTCCTTGCTTCCTTGCTTCCTTTTTCTTTCTTTCTTTCTTTTTTTTTTTTTTTTTTTTTTTTTTTGAGGCAGAGTCTCACACTGTTGCCTTGGCTGTGGTACAGTGGCGCAATCTCAGCCTACTGCAACCACCACCTCCCAGGTTAAAGGGATCCTTGTGACTCAGCCTCCCAAGTATATTTCATTTTTTAACAATCACTTTAATAACTTTAATTCTCAGGTCAATATCATGATGGATTTTTCTCTTAAACTTTTAACCAGCTTGTTGTTTGAATCATGAAACAAAGTGAGTTCATACATTGTAATTAATATATTATTTAAAGACTCTGTAAGTTCTCCCACAAACTCAATTTTCTTCTAATATTGTTCTTAAAACATCATTTTGCATATTTTATAGCATTTTCAAGTCTGGATTTTGTGTATTACATTCTAGTGTTGCCATTTAACATGTGTGTCTGTCTCTTACATTTCCTATAAACTGGATATACAGGCTTGCTAAGAATAATACTGGGCTTTTTTTTTTTCTTTTTTTTTGGCTGAACTTCTTCAGTAGTACTCTTGTACATTTCTCTTCAGTGTCACAAAATGTATAGTTGTCTCTCCTTTCACGACCTACGGAAAGAAAAATAAAAGTTGATTCCAGCCTATTCCCATTATTTTTAAAAGCTTAAATAATGATAATATTTTATTATTCCTTCTTCATTTATTAGTTCGTAAATATCTATGAAGAAACTTTTTTAAATCACTAGTTGGTAACTAAAGGAATAGTAATTTTAATTTTATATACTATTTTCCAAAACAATGAGAATTGGTCCTGAAATTACCCTATGAGGGTTTTTTTTTTTTTTTTTTCCTGTTTTGATGGGTTGATTTAAATGAAAATAAAATGTGCACATGATGTGTCTACTGATTTTTTTCTCTGCACAGTCTGGCATTGGGATTGGTGACTCTGATGGCCAGCTGCACTCTGAGCTGCTCTTTCTGTGATGGCTTTGTGGTTCTTGGAGGAAACATTGTAAGCAACCTCAGCAGATTAAGATTTATTGCACATCAGAGGCATTTCCAGCTCCTTGGCTTTGTGGACCGGGAACTTCTGGAAGCCACTGGGCAGCATGTGTTTTGTTTCCTGTTGCTCCCATATTTAGGGCATGTAGATCCAGCCCTTGAACCTTCTACAAACCGTGTTGTCAATACTTCTGGGTTATCACCAGGTATGCTTATTTTTGACATATCGTCTGACTGGCGCCACATGAACTTCTTGATCCTCTCTTTTTGACGATCTTGTGCAGGGTCTGAGTGCAGCCATGGTGCCAATTAGGAGACGGCTGCCACCTCTCTAAGCAGTGCTGAGATTTTCTTTTCTTTTCTTTTTTTTTTTTTTTTTTAACATTTATTTGAAGCTCAGGGGTACATGTGCAGGTCTGGTACATACGTAAACTTGTGTTGTGGGGGTTTGTTGTAAAGATTATTTCATCACCCAGGTATTAAGCCTAATACCCATTAGTTATTTTTCCTTATCCTATCTCTCCTCCTGCTCTCCACCCTCCTATGTGCCCCAGTGTGTGTTGTTCCCCTCCCTTTGTCCATGTGTTCTCATCATTAGCTCCCACTTATAAGTGACAACGTGCAATATTTTGTTTTCAGTTCCTTCCTTAGTGTGCTGAGGATAAGGACTCCAGCTCCTTCCATGTCCCTGCAAAGGACATGATCTTGTTATTTTTCATGGCTGCATAATATTCCATGTTGTACATGTACCACAGTTTCTTTATCCTTATATGTTTGTTTTGGAGTGCTAGTATGACTTCATGGATTTAAACATTTTATGTTTTTGAAACCATTACTTGTTCTCCAGATTTATGTTTAAATGTTTTCAACTTTGGCCTGTGATAAGCTATTCAATTTGGTTCCTGCATCCTTTTGACTGGACCCTTGTAAACGTCTATACATCTTATTTTAGATATGAAAAGACGTTCCAGGACAGTTTTGTACACTTCATGTTCATATCTAAAATCTAAAAATTCTTGGTTTCCTTAGTGAGTAATGATATTTAAATGCTACAATATGGACTCTAGTAGTACTTATTGCTTTTGGGATGGTCAATGTTCCTAGAACTCTTTAATGCTAGAAATATGTATTATGTTTTAAAATATGTTAAAAGTTCAAGTGTAAAATTAAATTTAAATTCAGAACCATAGGTGTAATCAGTATTTTTTTCTTTTCACACCACATAGACTCCAACATTATTACTTTTTTGCTAGCTCAGAAAAATAATTCCACAACACTACTAACAATGGAATACTGAAATTAGTTTAGACAACTCTGCTCCCAGTTTTTGGGCAATCACAACAAAGACCCAAGTAAAATTATTGTATTTTAAAGTTACTTGAAGTAGTTTCCTTATTTGAGTCATTCTGTCAACTCAATATATTTGTTTAACTTTTCTTTTACAAAGAGGTTACTTTTGGGCCAGGCATGGTGGCTCACACCTGTCATCCCAGCACTTTGGGAGGCTGAGGCGGGTGGATCAATTTAGGTCAGGAGTTCCAGACCAGCCTGGTCAATGTAGCAAAACCCCATCTCTACTAAAAATACAAAAATTAGCCAGACCTGGTGGCACATGCCTGTAATCCCAGATACTCAGGAGGCTGGGCTCAAAAACTGCTTGGACCCAGGAGGCAGAGGTTGCAATGAGCTGAGACTGCACCACTGCCCTTCAGCCTGGGTAACACGGTGAGACTCTGTCTCAAAAAAAATAAAAGAGAGAGAGAGATCACTTGGTTACTTTTACAAAATTTAACTAAACGAAAATCTTTGCAAAAATAATGTAAAGTTTTTAAGACAAATTTATATAATATAGCACATTCAAATATGGTAAAGACTTTTTATATTCACATTAAAATTTTCAAATGAATTTCTATTCAAACGGCTGTATAGATAATAAATATTAAGTGAAATGCAACAATAAACTGCTATCACCTCACTGATGACCCTTTTAAAGAACATATAATGCTCTTCAATGGGTCTTTTAAATGTGTGAAGTGGTTATTGTCACAATCCTTTCAAACCCACACTAATTCAATGAGGCAACTGATTTGTTTTATGCAACCACCAGAGCAGGCGCCAGAGAAAAGGCAAGTAGGCAAGGTAAAAAGAAACTTTATTAGCTAGCCAATGCGAAGGAAGAAAGGGCGAGGTTCACCGGTCTCCCACGGTGGAGGCCCAGGAAGTCGCTCCCACGTTCTTGGGCGAGATTCCTAGGTCCGCATATGAGGAGGGGCCGAGGAAGTTCGCGCCGTGCGCCTGCCAGGAGGCTTTTCTGTCTAAGGCTTGGGAGTGGAAGGGCAATAGGCGGGACATGGGCAGGTCGGGGGTGTTCTGTAGGTGCGGCCAGGTAAGTTTCGGTTTCCTCCATCGGGCGCCATGTTGCACCTGCGCAGTTGGTCTGTATTTTTCCCGGGCCTGGGCTGCATTTTCCTGGGTGCGGGTAAGTTGGTGATGAAGAACCCGGAAATGCACCATCTTAGTGGTCTTTGTCCTCTCCCCGCGTCCAGACAGCAACTTTATGCTTTACCAGGAAATTTCATTATTAGCTGCTGGCTAATATCTCCTCTTTATTTGATTATATCAAGGTTTAAATATCTATTTCAAATGCAACAGAATTTTCCATTGATACCTTAGAACTTTGTGTTTGCTACTTCTCCCTTGTGAATACTAGACTATTTTAAGCCAAAGTATAATTCTTTTTTCTAGTAAAAAAAAAAAAAAAAAAAAAAAAAAAAAAATGTTCTCTTGAGTACATATGGACACAAAAAAGGGAACAACAGCCACTGAGGCCTATTTGAGGGTAGTGGGAAGGAGGAGGAGGATGGAAAATCTACTATGCGATGGGTGGCATATCTGGGTGGCATAATAATCTGTACGCAAACCCCTGTGATGTGCCATTTACCTATATAACAAACCTGCACATGTAGCCTTGAACCTAAAGTTTTTTGAAGTTGTCCTTTTTTAAAAAGAATATTTGTTTTGGATTTCTTGGGGATATGTATCCTGGAAAAATAATACTAATTTCTCTTGATATCTATAAAATACATTTTTGGTCTGAAAAGTAGATTAGATTTAACATATGGACTGGATTATCTTTTAAATTTTTTTAAAAAAGATCAATGTTTCAAAGTTCTAAGTAGTTTCAATTTATTTTTGAAATTGGAAACTTTTAAAAGTTGAATCTAGTTTTGGGGGGTATATAAAAAAATGCATATGCAGTGCTGGGACAGAGCTTCCCTTTCTCCAGAGTTTTCCAATGTTCATCCTTGTACTACACTGTAATACTTAGCCATAATGTTAATTGAAAGGTAAGCAGCCCTAAAGACTCAAAATATATTAAACTATAAATTGTGGGTGAAAAGTATGGAGTATTTTGTTCTACCTTCCACATTTAGGCAAAAATAAATTGAAATCAAGAATAGAAATAATTTAATATCTCACGAGACAATTGCTTATTAGATTTAATAGAAAAATAACTGTCATGGTGGGACAGAAAGTCCAGAATTTCCAAAAATCTAGAAAATCTCTAGGTTGTCTAGTCAACATGATTTAAAATGTTCTTCTAGACTAAGTCAATCTATTGGCAAATTGGAGATGAAGACTTAAATTAAGAACCAAAAAGTTAGATTGTAGTACTTGTAATAATCACATTTGTTAAATAATAAGAAACAACCCCATGGAACATATCACAATATTAGTTTACTATGTATAATTCATTATCAGTATGTTTGCATAAAAGCAAATTCTATCAAGTCTTAGTATGTAAGTCCTTATCCAAGGATGCATGTTTTTCTATCCAAATCTATAAGGCTATAAAGCTGAATACCACAGTCTTTAGGAAAAATTCACATAATATGAATAATTTTCTAAATAAATAAATATTATAAGAATAAATAATTTCTAGAAATGAAACTTTTGCTTTGATATGGTATGGCCTGGCTTGGTGTCCTCACTCAAATCTCATCTTGAATTGTAATCCCAACATGTTGGGGGACGGACCTCATGGGAGGTGATTAGACCATGGGGGCAGTCCCCCCATGCTGTTCTCATGATAGTGAGTTCTTATGAGATCTGATGGTTTTACAAGGGGCTTTTCCCCCTTGGCTTGGCACTTTTCTCTCCTGCCATCTTATGAATAAGGATGTGTTTGCCTCCCCTTCTGCCATCATTGTAAGTTTCCTGAGGTATCCCCAGCCATGTGGAATTGTGCGCCAATTAACCATCTTTCCTTTATAAATTACTGTCTTGGGTATTTTTTCACAGCAGGATGAGAACAAACTAATACATGCATGTTTACTTATAGGATCATAAAACATCCAAAGCTGATGACTTGCAACCATTAAAGTTTTTAAACATAATTCCTTATTCTATTCAGTAAATGAAATATAGATAAAATAGTTATTTTATAGTAAAACATAATATCACACTAAAAAAAAGAATTTATTTGATATGTTTATTTGTATAAAGCCAAAAAAGATCCAATTTTGTCACAAAGGCTGCAATGTAAAATTACTCTCTGTAAGATAATGATACAAAACAAACATCTGAATTGTATAATTTCTTTTTAAATTATTTTTGTAATTTGGAAACATAAGCTGGAATTATTATTTATTCAAATCTACGTATTTATTTTTAAATAGGCTTTTAGATACTGAGAGACATAGATACCTTTTAGCTTACAAAAAAAAAAAAAAATTGATACTATAGACTAAGAACATGACCTTAATCAAGAAGTTTCACCACATGGTTCTCTGAAGAAGTCTGGATACTGAGGGATGACACGATCCCTGGGTTCAGCCTGTTCACCATCTCAAAGGGATCGGAGTTGGCATTTAGCTGAATGTGGAGCAAGAATAGACAGACTGCTATGCTGCTCTTCTGTTCAACAGCCTCATCACAAAGGACAGGTTCAACTTGGTGCAGGGTTTTGTGCTTGTCAGAATAGAATCCTACAAAAACATAGACAAATGTCATCATGAAAGCAGATATAGAACCTGTAACCTTCATAGAAAGGGCTTTGGAAAAAAATAAGTCACAGGTTACTGCCTTTTGACATCTCCCCACAAGTTGGCCATGAAAGCTGTTTCCATGGTGATTTTACATCGAGCCATGACCTCTAATTCTCTCAGCTTTCCAGATTCATCTTTCCATTTACTATAACCTTCAAGATATGTTTTATTATGCATAATGCGATATTTGGTTGACAAGGTTTTATTAAACTCATTTTGATTATCCAAGTTTAAGAAATGGGGGCTAAAAATAGCATAGTTGATTTCAGTGTTAAAAAAAAAGAGACTAAAGAAATTCACCAATGATTGAGGCTTAGCTCATTCAAAATTGCTGTGAGACCTTGAAAATGTCATGTCACCTATCTGAAAGCAGGCTCCTGTTCCATTAACCATACCATTTTTGTTTGTCTATAACATCTGTAGCAAGTCTTCTAAGCCAAACATCATAAAACGTTATAATATGAATAATTTCTTTTTACCATTACATGTTACGTAAATGTCTGTTGATTTATTCCTTTGAATAATGGCAATTCACATTCTGAAATATTTGATAATGATAGTTGTCAAATAAATAGCAATTTTGACACTTGAATTAGAACAATGAAATAGGCCATAACACAGAAGAATACATTCATTGACTTAAAACCCATCATCATGTATTAATATGTCTGAGAAAGTTAAAAGCTAATCAAATGCAATTTTAATATCAAAGAATGTGCCTGATGTCAAAGCTAAAATAATAACACAGTGAATAAAATAATCAAAAAGAAAATAAAACAACAATTAGATACTGCAAAATAGCACAGTTTCTGACAATGCAGAAATGATGACCTAGTCTAATCACTGTATTAAACCCAGAATAATACAGTTCAGAAAGTCATTTTATAGGGTTTTGCAGAGTAGATATTTGCATATTGTATTTGAAATTGAAGCATAGAATTAAACTCTATTAGTTCATTTACCCTCACTTGTTCTAATAAAATGTTTCCTTACAAACCACTTCACTCCATTAATTATACATTTTCTGCAGCAATATTTGAGATCATCACAGAATTTTCACTGAAGCTGAAAATTCCAATGAGAGAATTCTTTGGATATCATTGGATAAAAGGAGGACACTGGAATGTGATGATGAAGCATGATTGTAAATCTTCTACTTTGCATTAGAAGGTGTTTTAAACCATGTCTATAAATTTCCTTCTTTAACTATTGTCTTGCAAGCTAGGAAGTGTTGGTATCTGAGAGTAAGTCTTGTTATTCACCGAAATTTATTAAATTAGGCAAGTCAGTTTATTTCCCCAGAAAGTGATGATTTTGAAAATGTGCTGGTGTTGGCTTGTGTCACCTCAAAATTGAGTAGATGATTCCACACTAATAACTTGGCAGAAGACAAATTTCTTTTCTACTACCTTTTCTTGAGCTTGACATTTAGTGCACTTTAGAAAATCCAAATTGGCTAATTCTTTGTTTTGGTTCTTCTCGCTTTCATTTCGCAAGCTGGTATAGAATGGCGGTTGCTACTCAAACTTTAATATGCATACTATCACCAGTGGATCTTCTTGAAGGGCAGATATTTCTGATTCAGTATATCAGTGGTGGGAATTTGAACTTCTCTGCATTTCCATCAATTTCCCAGGTGACGCCAAAGCTGCTGGACTGTGGATCATACTTTGAATAGCAAGGATTGAGAGGCAGAAAACTACTGGAAGCAGCATCTCTTACTGCTCCACTCCATTCACCTGGCTGGGAACACAGAAAAATAGCAGTGGTTGTTGAAAGAGTAAACCAGCTTGGCAAAATGTGTAGTTATTTTAGATGGTAGGCAGGAAAAAGCCACTAAAGATTTTCACTGGAAAAGAGGAATATTAACTTTTCTAGCTTTCAGAAAAGTGAACATAAAATGAATTTTGAGCCAAACATCATAAACAGTAAAAGCAATAGTAATAATACATGTGTATTGTGTGAATAGAGGGCAAAGATGATTACTACACCAGGATTGCTGCATTCTGATCTCCTGTCTGCTGAGAGTGGATGTATGTAGTCTTTTCCAGCAAGCACTTTGAATTTCAGGAGAGCACACAAAACAAACAAACAAACAAGCAAAAGAGGTAATAAAAAGATCCAACAGCCTTGTGGAAATCATTGCTACTTTTCTCTGTACTAATAATTGTTAGATCAGTTTGCAATACAAAGGAAAATTTTTCCTCAATGTCTATGCAAAGGTAATTCAACTCAGACATCACAGGCAAAAAACAGAATGGGAAATGTAAAAAATTTACCAGGTGTAATTGAATGAAGGACAAGTTTCCTAATCTCTTGTTTACTGTGTTGGAGATATATTTAGGAGAATTTCCTAGTCTGCTTTATAACTTCCTCTTTGGCCACTATCTTGACCTGGAATCATTGCAAAAAGAATATTAGAGCACAGTAATATTGTCCACAGCAAATCTGTCTAGCTGTTCTCATGTCCTCCGGCATGCACCTAGCTTTGTAACTCATTTCGTTTGGAAATGAAAAAAAAAAAAAAACAGAATATTGCTACTTCCTGAGTTACATTTAGGGCATGATGTTGTTACTAAATTTACCTTCTTTCATAGTAACATAACCTATGCAATGAGATTTTTTGAGAAGTAATTTTATTTTAAATAAGCTTTAGTATGGAGGCATTTAATCTTGGAAGATATAATTTGCTGTCTTTCAGACATGCTACAGTTGGCGGAAGAGATTACTTTTGTCATGCTGATAAGAAACATGCCATGTGATGTACTGTATCATATGAAGTGTTGTTATTGTATGACATAGACATCAAATAACACCTTCCCTCAAACCATCCCATTGTGTATGCACTGTCAGGTTGAATTAATGAATAATAGCAACATATAGGTTTCATACAGACCTTTCAAAAATTGTGAGCATTCATATTACATATTTTTCTCAAAGAAACTGTTTCTTATGTATTTTATGTTACATTTGAAAAATATATATGCTTTGTGTGGATTCACTTTATAATGTACTTTTTTCTGAAATTGTTTAATACTTACTTTTCAAGTTTTAGAATTGCAGTAAAATCCTATTGTAATTGCCAATGTTAGTGTTTCTCTGGTTGTGGTTTTTAAAAAATGTAAACCAAAAAATCATTAGGACATCTAGTTATATAGCTCTTAAGCTCATTCAACAAATAATTTTATTTGAATTTAGAAATAAAATATGAGCTGTTTTCTTGTATTTCATTGTCACAAAGACAACAAACACACCTGTCAGTGGGTATTCATATTACCATAACAAATAAGTATGCCATACTAAATTCAAACTGTACATGATACAAGCCTGCCATCTACTGACTACACAGGAAATAGAAACCTACTTAGAAGAAATGGATGAAATACTTCACAATTAATATTTAAATTTAAATTGGATAAAGTAATATTCTATATTTGACCAGTTTTCAGTTCATAATGATAAAAACACCTTAGCCCAATAGTCTTAGAAGTAGATTAGTATCCTAGTAATTAACTATTTAAAGACAATGTAAGTAACACATTCAAATACCAATATAGTCAATTTTTCTAATCATTAGCACTGCATTGAATCATTCTTGAGAAAAGGTGACTTCTAATGAGAATAAATAATTTGAAGTTTCTTAACTATATCATAACCTGCCATGTTAAAAAGTAGTAATAGAGATTATAAAATGTTAAGTTTATATAAATCCCATGCTTACTCAGTGATGAAAAAACCTAAATAACAAAATGTTGCATACTGGACAAAACATATGTAATCACTAGCATTTACAATGATAAAGCTTTCCTTTTACAAAGAATGAAGGTAAATTTTTTTGAAAAATTACAGGACGTGTGCATGTTATGAGTCTGTTTGAATAAAATATTTTTGATATCACTTTAAAAATCAGAAAAGACATACCATATATGTCTATGTCAATACTCATTTCTGTATATTTAAACATGCACAGAAACCATATTTTGATTAAAAAATGGTGGTTATCATTAGGATAGAAGAAGGATGGGGACATTCTTATATTAAGGCCTTGTTTAGGAGTAAAAACATATTAAAATAAAATAAAATAAAAGTCATATAGTCAGCCATGTTCTACTTTACTTCCCCTTGTGTCATCAAATTCAGTACATAGTTATATTTTATTCAATATTTAAATTTTCATTTTTCTCGTCAAGCATTTTTATTTGAAATGGAATTGCGATAAACAGTTATAGGAACGTGACTTTCAGGATTTTCTTTTAGTTTTGTTTTTTAAATGACAATCAAAATTGATAATGTATCTTTAGAAGTGTATATGAATGCAAACAGCAAGTGGTACAGAAAAAAATTTTCATTAAAAATTTAAGATAAATTTTAAATTGATCAAACAAGCCCAAAATACAAAATCAACAAAATGTCAACCTTTAATAATATCTTGGTCATTCTCTGTTGTTTAAGTACTTCAACACAGTCCTAGGTGATGAAAATTGGAGAATTTTAAGAATTTTAATTTTTATCATCTTTTCATGTTGATAATAAATGAGTGGGAATTGGGCCATGATTTAAAATAGAAAATTAAAAGATTTGTAGCATTTATTAACTAGCTCTCAGGACCCGAATTATGTAAGAAGTATAAATGCAGTCTTCATGTATAATAAAAAAAGTCATATTTTTAGTCTACATATGATCATTTTGTGTGTTCACAGTTTCATGTAATGAGAACATTTTTAATTAGCATTGCAAATAAGTAATGTCAATACATACCAATATTTCATGATATTAAACTACCATCCAATATAACAAAAAATAGATTATCAATATTTGAACAGGAAAAATCAGAAACTTTTTTTTATCCTTAACAATATTGCTAATTTCTTATTTAAAAAGCTCCTATAACTCACTTACCTTACATAGAATGCATTACTAGGCCTTTGGAGAACAAAAACGAAATAGACTAATATAGAGAAAAAAATTGCTGTAAATACCATGGCAGTTTGTAACTTGTAAAACTTTCATAATAAACATAATGCTAAAGATAAATCTGTCTGTATCTTGTGGAGTTAATTAACAGTTGATTTAGAGTAGCAATAAATGTATACTTGCTATTACGATTCTTAAGAGCATTCTTTAGGGACTAAGTATGAAATGTAAGTTAAAAGATTTCACTGAAAACAGCTAACTTGATTGCTTTTCAGTTTAAGAGTTGGAAACTCTTAATGATAATACATTAACAACATAGGAAAACACCTAAGACAAAATAGGACCTAATGTCCTCTAAGTTCACCAAATGCCATGTGATAGAGATATGCAGTATATAATATGCCATAAGATACAGATCAGAAACAGAAGTGGGTAAACTGACAAGTTTAACTGATTACACCGACTGAAAAGACAAAGAATGTATTTGTTGCTGAAACATGCTGGAGTGAAGAGCTATAATTTTATTTTAAATCGAGTTACAATAACAAATAATACTAGTCAAATGTCAATTCCGTAGCAACTAAGAGTCCTAGATTTCTACCAAGTAAATTCAAATCAGGAATGAGGAGTACTCTATTTCCACAACCTATTTTTCCTACTAGTCTAAAAAGACAATGCTTTTTAAAAGTCAGATGTACTGAACAAACATAAGGGAAAATAATCACATTTTCAAAGCTACTTTGGAGAATAGAAAATTGCTAACTTCATGGACAAGAAAACTTTCATGGATATTTTAAATACACATGTTTAGCACAAACAAGAATGAATTTTGTGCAAATTTAGTACCAATTAAAACAGAAGTCAGAATTGACTGTGGTGTGGTGTACATTCCTTAAACTTATACTTTATTTGGTGATAACGATATTACTCTAATGATGATTATGCAGGTAATGTATATAATGCCCTTAGCATGGTGCTCAGTAAATGTATTCACACTCAGTAATATTAACAGCTTTTCCTTAAGCTTCAAGGATTGTAATTCTAGGAGTCAATTACCTTTTTTTTAATCCAATATAAAAGTATGTGTCTGGGCACGGTGGCTCACTCCTGTAATCCCAGCACTTTGGGAGGCCAAGGCGGGTGGATCACCTGAGGTTGGGAGTTCAAGACCAGCCTGATCAACGTGGAGAAACCCCATCTCTACTAAAAATAATAATAATAATAATCTGGTGCAGTGGTGCATGCTTGTAATTCTAACTACTTGGGAGGCTGAGGCAGGAGACTCTCTTGAACCCAGGAGGCAGAGGTTGGGTTGAGCAGAGATTGCACAACTGCACTCCAGCCTGAGCGACAAAGTGACACTCTATCTAAAAAAAAAAAAAAAAAAAAAAAAAAAAAATACAAAATTTGCCAGGCATAGTGGCACCTGCTTGTAATCCCAGCTACTTGGGAGACTAAGGCAGGAGAATCGCTTTAACCCAGGAGGCGGAGGTTGCGGTGAGTCAAGATCACGCCATTGCATTCCAGCCTGGACAACAAGAGTGAAACTCCAACTCAAAAAAAAAAAAAAAAAAAGTATGCAGCAACTTTGGTATCTCAGAGAAAAGTGGCTAATATGAAAAACACCATTAGTAGTAGTAGTAGTAGTGTTACAGATTTAAGGTTAAGCTAATAAATTTTTAACTGCAGGACAAATTACTGGATGGAAATTAGATAATATATTCACAGCAGCCATATGATTTTGTAAAATGTACACATAAATATAACTTTTGTACTATTTTGCTTATATTGTCTCCACTCTCAAAATTACATAAGCTTCAAGTCTCACAAACCAAAATCTACTTCTGGGTAAAATGTAGACAAAAAATCTTGTTGAACCACTAATGTTTTTTTCTTTTCAGATAAAATCATAGATTCCTGGATTTCAAAGTAGGTTTAAAGAAACATGTATGTAAATTATATGACTAAATCTCTTAAAATATCTTACACAGTATAGTTGCACTGCTCATAAAATTGTACAGGACAAAAATTGATAATTGTAAACAAAATCTCTATCCTTTTTTTTTTTCTTTTCTTTTCTTTTCTTTTGGGATGAAATTTCACTCTTGTCACCCAGACTGGAGTGTAATGGCGTGATCTCGGCTCACCACAACCTCTGCCTCCTGGGTTCAAGCTATTCTCCTGCCTCAGCCTCCCCAGTAGCTGGGATTATAGACACGTGCCATCATGCCCAGCTAATTTTTGTATTTTTAGTAGAGATAGGATTTCACCACGTTGGCCAGGCTGGTCTTGAACTCCTGACTTCAGGTGACCCACCCACCTCGGCCTCCCGAAGTGCTGGGATTACAGACATGAACCACCATACCCAGCCACAAAATCGTTATTCTTTTTTCAAGGACCTTTATTCTTTTTTCGAGGCTTGATGATCTGCCACCATTGATTATTGAAAAATATATACAATTCTATGAAAATATCATCCCACTTATTTCTGCCATTTTAATAACCTAATTTGACATACTGCAGTTAAATGTTTATAAGCAAATGTTAAAGAATACCATTGATTCTATATGGTAGTATTATAACTATAACATATGCCATGAGAGTGCAGTATAGAAATTTGTGGCTCAAAATGTATTTATTACAAGTATGCATTGTGAGCATTTTATTATTTGTTTTTATAGTTAATATATTGATTAACTAAGCATATTCACTTAATGTATTCATTCATTAATAATTTATTGAATGTGTACTTTGTTTGCAATTCCATACGAGAAAATGCAGGAAAAATTATCAACTTTTAAGTGGCCCACAATTTAGTTTCAGAGGTAAAGCAGGAGTGATTCTACAATGAAACATAATCATTTTCTATATTCTCAAGAAGAAGCGAAATAGAACATCCATGATGAAAAAGCTGTGTGCTAAATATTCAAAAAGCATTAAAACCTCAAACTTTATTCTAATGATCTTCTTTCAACTCTTAGAATATGCAATAAATATTTAAAGCTGATGAAAATTAAAAACAGCCAGATGCCTTATTATTCTATTTTAATTTTGTTTTTCAGTAGAACGGAGGGCTTTGACTGGAATGATTATTTCCTTTTATCTAGTGTTTTAGTAAACATGAATGGATAGAAAAGATATAGGAAAGTATTTATAACTAGTTCTGAGAGCCAAAGATACAATGCAGACATTAACAAACAGTAGCTGATATAGTTTGGATATTTGCCCCTGCCCAAATCTCATGTTGAATGGTAGTCTCCAATGCTGGAGGTGGGGCCTGGTGGGAGGAGTTTGGGTCATGGAGGCAGATTCCTCATAGTTTCGTGTTGTCTTCACAATAGTGAGTTGTCACGAGATCATGTCATTTAAAAGTCTGTGGCACCTCAGGGGCCAGGAGCAATGGCTCATGCCTGTAATCCCAACCCTTTGAGAGGCTGGTGGATCACTTGAAGTCAGGAGTTCGAGTCTAGCCTGGCTAATGTGATGAAATCCCATTTCTACTAAAAATACAAAAAAATAGCCAGATGTGGTGGCATGCACCTGTAATCCCAGTTATTCAGGAGGCTGAAGAAAGAGAAATGGTTGAACCTGGGAGGCAGAGGTTACAGTGAACTGAGATTTCACCACTGCACTCCAGCTTGGGTGACAGAGTGAGACTTTGAGAAGAAGAGGAAGAAGAAGACGGAGGAGGAGGAGGAGGAGGAGGAGGAGGAGAAGGAAGAGGAGGAGGAGAAAGAGGAGGAAGAAGGTGGTCTGTGACACCTCAGCCTCCCACTCTCTCTCTTGCTCCTGCTCTGGCCAGTGGTGTGCCTGCTCCCCTTCACCTTCCACCATAATTGTAGGTTTCCTGAGGCCTCCCCAGAAGCTGAGCAGATGCCAGCACTGTGCTTCCTGTAAATCCTGCAGAACTGTGAGGCAGTTACACCTTCTTTCTTTGTAAATTACCCAGTCTCAGATATTTATTTATAGCATTATAGAATTAAAAAAGGATATCATATGAAACAAACTTCTCTTTTCCCAGCTTTCATCCTAATGCTTATATACTCATGGCTGCAGGATGGCCATCTCACCTCCAGTCTTATTGTGTGCTTACAATTCAATGGCCAGAACTATTTTTGCAAGTTACATCTAGATGGAAAAGAACAGCCTAATACAGTAGCTTAGATGAAGAAGGCATTTATCTTTATCATTCAACAGTAAGTCTGTAGATGGGCAGTCCAGGTCTGGTGTAACTATTCAAGGATATCATAATGGAACAAACTTCTATTTTCCAACTTTCATCCTAATGCTTATACACTCGTGGCTGCAGGATGGCCATCTCACCTCCAGCCTCATGTCTCCATTGCAGACTGCAGGAAGAAAGGAAGGGTTACAAGCCTTTTTATTGCAAGCCTTTGACTTTTTATTTAAAAGCGTAAATGTGTGCTTACAATTCAATGGCCAGAACTATTTTTGCAAGTTACATCTAGATGGAAAATGGACAGGAGAAAGGTGTTTAACTTTTCATACTCCACAGTAGAAGAAAAGAAGGTAGAAGTCATTGAGTTGAGTGATAAATGAGCCAAATTAGAGTGTATTTCACAATGAATATGCTCAAAGTGAATTGAAGAACAATATGGTTTTTATTTTTTTCAAAACATTTATAAAGCTTTCCAATATATCATCTAAAAAGCTGCTCCATTAAAAAGGTATTTGTGCTGGCATAGGTAACCTCTTCTCACATGTTTATTTCCTAATCATCTTGACTTTGTATTTATTGTCTGATTGCTTTTTCATGCTCCTTTTCAGATGGAAATCTCAACACAAGTCATAATAGCTTTAAAATTATTTGAGCTTTTTGGTTACAATTTGTTTTTATAATGCTTTGGTGCTTGTATGTGGTATTTACTGAAAATGGATGAATAAAGTCATTGTAATATGGAGAGGACTCCAGAAACAAATCCAAATTACAGATAACATTTAACTTGTACAAACTTTATGGCAGACGTTGTTTTATAAGCATTACTGATATACACTCATTTAATCCTTATAACAAGTCTCTGAAGGAGTAACCTTTGTTTTTTCCATTTTGTAGTTACGGAAAATAAGGCACAAGGAAGTTTAAGTAAATTTCCTAAAACCATATATTAAATGGTAGACTGACTTAAACTGAGGAAGTACGCCCCCAGAATTAATGCTGTTAGTCACTCTACATGTCTTCCTGTTAGTAATATTAAATCCAATATTTTTTATAAAACAGAAAATATTATTCTTAATTCCTTATTAATTGCCTTTATCTGAAAAGTATGAATAACAGTTTTATTTAGATGTTGTCCTGGTCTCTTTGGGCGGCTACAACAAAATACCATATACTGGGTAGCTTAATAACAACAGATTTATTTATTTATTTATTTTTGAGATGGAGTTTCACTCTGTCACCTAGACTGGAGTGCAATGGCATAATCTCAGCTCACTGTAACCTCTGCTTCCTGGGTTCGAGCAATCCTCCTGCCTTAGTCTCCTAAGTAGCTGGGATTACAGGCATCTGCCAACACACCTGGCTAATTTTTGTATTGTTAGTAGAGATAGGGTTTAACTATCTTGGTCAGGCTGATCTTGAACTCCTGACCTCAGGTGATGAACTTGCCTTGGCCTCCTAAAGTGCTGAGAAGATTACAGGTGTGAGCCACCACACTCGGCTAACAACAGAAATTTATATCTCACAGTTTTGGCAGCTGTGAGGTCCTAAATTAAGGAATCACAAATTTATCTTTTCATGGATGGCTGTCTTCTCACTTTAACCTCACATGGTAGAAGGAGTGAATGATCTTCCTCAGGCCTCTCTTGTAAGGGCATTAATCTCATTCATGAGGACTCCACCTTTATGACATAATCACCTCCTAAAGGTATCACCTCTTAATACCATCGCCTTGGGAATTGGGAGTTCAACATATGAATTTGGGGAGGACACAAACATTCAGAGCATAGCAGATGCATATCATATTTATAGAAGAAAGATTTGCAAAAATTAATCTAAATGTCTGAAATTTAGGAAAACGTTTTACTCCTATTGTCTCCTTAAATATTTACTGGCTGCATATATATCCCATATTTATGATATTCATAATTTATGAATAAATAAATGTATTTTTTGTCAATGGGGAACAAGAGCAAGCAAGTTGTATGTATCTCGTTATTCTGCTAATCTCTTTGTGAAACTTTAATAAACTGCAGTGGAACCAATGTATGGTAAATTTAATATAATGGAAGAGAATAAAACATCTGCCACAAAAATATCCATCACTAGTTCCATATTCTCAATGGCTTCTGCAAGCTGGTAATAAGCAGATATAAATGATTTGACTCTGCCAATTTCTAGTTGTGCAGCCAGTGTAAAATACAGGGGTTATAAAATGTTCCTCTGTCATGTATTTTGGCGGTGATTAGAGTATCTAGTGAAATATGGGATTTTAGTCTTAGCACTTTAAGTTAATAACAATAACTGTAAAACTAATATTGTTCTTTCCAGTAATTGCCATCATCCATCATACTGCCGAGGAATGTAGGAACAAATATGTGCCACTTTGTTTCAGTGCAGGCTCCCGGGTAAAACTACAATGTTATTATTGAGTCTTTTCTACTTAAAACATTATTCAAAGAGATTATATAGTAATGAAATCATATATTTAAAGAGGAGCACAAAACTAAAAGTGTAATAATAGTGTTATGTTTTACAGCAATCTTGCCACCTACACCAGGCCCTGGTATTCTGAGGGCATCAAGTTGTTGTAAATATAGCCAAACTCCTGGCAAGATAGTAGGTAATAATAAGGTTTTATCCAAATTATAGGTTTTTAAAGTAATAATTTTCAAAACAAAAATGGAGAATGTGAAATAGACTGTTTTTTCCCAGCACTCTTGTTCCTTAAGCAAAGAGATTTTTTAAATCTTCAAGAAATTATCTTATTAGAGTCTAAAACGATGGTATTACTGCATCATTTTTCTACTTTTTTTAAATGGCCAGGTAGAATCATAAGTAAAATTAAAATTAAACAAAAGTATGCTTCTTTTTCCTGGATTAATATTTATATTTGTAGTAAATATCTAAGTGAAACTTTTTTCTTTTTTTTCATTATCTTTTCTTATTGTTCTTTCTTTCCTTCTTTCCCTTCCTTCCCTCCCTCCCTCCCTTCCTTTTTTCTTGCTTTCTTTCTTTCTTTCTTTCTTTCTTTCTTTCTTTCTTTCTTTTCTTTTCTTTTCTTTTCTTTTCTTTTCTTTTCTTTTCTTTTCTTTTGTGGGGGGTCAGGAGCTTTTTTTTTTCCCCCGCTAGGCCATCACATTAGTAACAGGTGAGTTACTATTAATGTGCACTTTAAATATAGCTCACCAGTTATACCAAATGCCAACTCCAATATTCGTTTGAATTTTTCTAAATATCTTGGATGTTAAGTCTCATTTCACAATTACTTAAAGGTGAAAGGGCAGGTTGCTATGGAAAAGCCATTAAAGTTTGTTAGAAAACACCACTTGACTATGTTCAAGCACAGGGGAAATTCACATACGGAGAGGGATAATGAAACTCATAGTCAATGAATTTGCATCAGGATTGACCTCAGAAAACAGTGGAATAGGAAACTGGGGAACTCATGGAATTTTTTTTTTTTTTTGAGATAGAGTCTTGCTCTGTTGCCAAGGCTGGAGTGCAGAGGCACCATCTCTGCTCACTGCAACCTCCACCTCCCGGGTGCAAGAGATTCTCCTGCCTCCAGCTTCCCGAGTAGCTAGGACTACAAGTCCCCGCCTCCACGCCCAGCTAACTTTTGTATTTTTAGTAGAGACCGGGTTTTGTCATATTAGCTAGGCTGGTTTCAAACTCCTGAACTCAGGTGATCCATCCGTCTCGGCCTCAGAAAGTGCTGGGATTACAGGCATGAGCCACTGCTCCCAGCCGGATTCTTTTTTTTTTTTTCTTTCTTCTAGGCTTCTTGGTGCATCTGTTTGATTATTTTCTTCTATTTTTGCAAACTGGTCTGTGCCTCTCAGTTCCACATGGTGAGAAACAGCTTCTGATAGTGCTGAGCTTCATAATTCCTCCCAAAAAAGAGCTAAGCAAATCCTAACTTCCTGAAGAAGAAACTGGTAGGGCCAGCATGGGATGTAGTCCCACCTCTGGAAAGGCCAATCTTAGCTAGATTATTCATAGTGAGTGTCCCAGTCTGTCTCGAAGATTTATCCTTTGAACTAAAATACTCAGTGGCTTTCTATCACTGCAACTTTAGAGTTTGTGGATTTTAATCTCTTGGATCCCAGAAGCAAAGTGCCCTCATTGAACTGCAAGCTGTAGCTGCCATGCAGTTACTTTGTGCTCTCTATATTAAGAGATCAATAGACAAGAAATGATTCGCCATCTGGAAGGAGCAATCAAAATGGGGTTGTTATTATGTAACGTCTGCAAGGAAAAATGCATTGGGCACTCAAAAAATCACTGGGACATATCTTAGCACTTTCTTGCCCAAATTTGGAAACAAATGTAGCAATCACGATAAAAGCAGGCCATGATGAACAGAGGTCCAGATGTCACAGGGATGGACATCTTTGTCACCTACCAGATGAGCCACGTAAACCAGCAGAGGTGATAAGTAAAGGTAAGGGGAATAAAACATGGATTGTAGAGGACTAAGATGATGAGGATCAATGGCACTGAGACCAGCTGCTACAGCAGCGGGAGTTAGAGTTTTTCACATTAGCTTTTCTGTCATAAAAGTTTGCACAGACAAAGGTTACAACAAAAATCCTAAAGCTATTTTCTGATGAAATAAAATTATATCAGAAATCAAATGATGCAAGGAATGAACTGTAGTGGATGTTATGGGTACACCGTCTCAGTCTTTGTATTTTAGAACTAAAGCACTAATTCCTCAGCTGTCAGGAATATAACTTGCTGTTGGATCACAACTGAGTCCCTCACAGGAATTGTTCTTGGCCTAAGACGCTGCTGTGTTCAGTGTCGTGGGCCCTTTGGTGGGCAGCTTCCTACCAAGGGTTGATTTATCTAAAGAAGTACAACAGGCATTCCTCTTGCCTTCATTGTATCTGAGGAGCTCCCTGGGTTATCAACTGCTGCTGAGAACAACTGTTTGAAACTGCTTTGCAGCTTCACTTCTCCCACCATCCCGTGTTACTTTTTCCATTTCCTCACACAAAGCATTGCTTCTCAGAACATTCTACATTAAACTTTTGCACACAAATGTTTATCTCAATAACAGTTTCCAGAATCCCTGATATACTAGAATAATGCTGTGAGAATAAAGCAGGAAAACATAATATCTAAAGCTTCTAAAGTCAAACTATATGTTTTCAAATTCCAATTCCTTTCATGTTACATAAAATTGGTCTAGTTATTTCATCTTTCTTTTATCATTTTCTCTAGTATAAAATAAAGGTAAAAATAAGTTTTGATTAAAGAAAATAGATGATTATAAAAAACAGAGCAACTGTAAAAAAAGCAACAAATAAAATCATTTTTATTATTATAATATTGTTTTATGGAACTCACATCTAAAACCACATTGGATGGGGGAAAGAGCCTTTTTCAAAAAAAGAATGAGGAAATTCAAAAATGTGTGCAGTAATCTTGCCAATGTTTTTCTACATTATATGCCTGCATTTTTATAAAATTCATATTATATAAATGTACGAATATATGTATATGTATAACCAAATTCTAGATTTTTCTTATAATAGCTTAATCACATTTCTAATGTGTGAAACTAATGTGAAAAATACAGTGAGAAAAGTGTGTAATATATATCATAATGTATACATTCATTAAAAGGTGTTAGTGTATGTATTACATTGTTTGATGATACATCCACCCTTTCATCTCTTTAAAACATGATTCATGTGTCTTTTAGAAAGAATAATAGCATGATAAAGAAATTTACTAAGAATATGTGCATCTAAAATTTAATAGAGCCATGTTAATGTTAAATAAGCTTTAAAAAGTCAGGCACAGTGGCTCACGCCTGTAATCCCAGCACTTTGGGAGGCCGAGGTGGGTGGATCACAAGCTTAGGAGTTTGAGACCAGCCTGAACAACATGGTGAAATCCTGTCTCTAATAAAAAAATACAAAAATTAGCCAGGCATGGTGGCATGTGCCTGTAATCCCAGCTACTCGAGAGGCTGAGGAGGGAGAATTACTTGAACCCAGGAGGTGGAAATTGCAGTGAGCCAAGATTGCTCCACTGCACTCCAGCCTGGATGACAGAGCAAGACTCAGTCTCAGGAAATAAATAAATAAATAAATAAATAAATAAATAAATAAACTTTAAAAGAAAATAAAGCAAGGGAGCTTTCCAAAGTGAGTTATGGAACATCAAATTATTTACTAAATAAGTGATAAAAACGGAGGCACAAGCTTCTAAAACCAAATAGCATGAATCATCCTATTTATTTGCTAATTTGATATATGTGAACACATATTTGGGCGACAATATAAAAAGTACTGTGCCCCAGCAAACTTTCCCCAACTCATGAGAGTGGATTGTGTGTCTCTTTCCAACTCTTCATCGGACATCTTCATGTAATCTGAACTCAGCCGTGTTAAATGTCGATAACACAGACCATCGGAAAAAAGCTAGAATGAGGGAGCCCCCAGTCCACTGCTGGTTGGAGGGCATAGAGTCGAAGAATTTAGAAAGAAGCATTTATAAAGACAAAATATATAAACCAAAAAGGTAAACAGTGTTTATTCCATAAAAATGGAATTACACACCAACAGTTAATCTAAGAGGAATAGCTGGAGATTTGTATTTTTACTCTAGGGAGTTATTTTCACTTTATGTTAGGGCAAACTTCACAAAAGAGCAAAATTCTTAAGAGGTCAGGACTACCCAAAATGGCATCTTGTCAATAAAATTTCTCAGGGCAAAGTACACCACATGCAGAGTCAGCATGCCAAACTACCCTATCAGAATATATTTTTGGATTTTTTTTTTGTTTACCTATCTAATATTAAATTCACTATAGTCATATGCTTTGCTATGCACTAGATATAAAAACCTAGGGTCTCTTTCCTCAAGAAGCTTATAGTCTATTCATAAAATAGAGATTAAATACATAAATAAATCAATATGAAACTAGAAATTTAGAGAATTTATATTAAGATCATGAAAATGTGCCATGATAGAAAATGTCTAAGGCAAATATAATTAGAAAAGATATTTGGAGAAAACCTCTCTGAGATGATGATATTTAAACTGAGATTTGGAGGATAAAATGAAGCAGGCCTTGTGAAGATCCACAGAAAATGCACCCCTGGCAGATGGACAAGAATGAAAGGGCACTAAGTAGGACTGTCCTTGTCTTGTTTTATGAACTCTGAGCAGGCCATTTGGGCTGCAGCAAAGTCTGTAACTCGAATGCTTATTAGAACCAGTCAGGTTAGGTACATGAGTTA
The DNA here is from genome assembly GCA_028551445.1 of Miopithecus talapoin. Taxonomy (NCBI): domain Eukaryota; kingdom Metazoa; phylum Chordata; class Mammalia; order Primates; family Cercopithecidae; genus Miopithecus; species Miopithecus talapoin. The sequence goes on from CM052586.1 coordinate 47,744,392, forward strand.
AATAGAACAATGTCAGTGTCTTTAGTTGTATTTTTTTCAACCAGATACACTTCGTTTGCATGTTAATGAAATTTTAATTGTATTATTCCCACAGGGACACTCTGTGATTGCATATAAAACACATAGGAATATGTTTTACTATCAGAAAGAAATATGCTCTGTCCTAATTTTTTGATACACACTGGTCCTTTGGGTCTATGTTTTGTTTTCTCCTTCAACTTGGCAATACCAAAAACAGCAGGGCAAGCTCAATGATAAATCACAAATGACAGTGGATCTCAGTATTAAGGTAACAAGATAGTGAGAGGTCTCTGGTGAATTGAGAATGCACATTTCACATAAAGATTAGAGTTTCTGTCCAACCCAAGTGATGGAAAGAAGATCCAGATTAGGTTGAAATGATGATTTTTTTAAAGAAGTACTTAGATCTAGATATTGACATATAATATCCACATATTTCAATATTGGCAAATAGTTTTGCAAAACACAAACACACAGGGATTACTATCAAGACTATATAATACTCCTTTCCATTGTCAAGAACTGTGAAGGGCCTAAGATTTTATCCTACCTGCAATCTAACAAGTTATTCTTCAACAGTTTCATCAATGCTGCAAAAAGATGTGAGACTCCTGTGTCAGAACAAAAAATGACAGTTTATTACTCACATAATAGTGGTGACCAGGTTATCAGCATTTGTGTTGGTTCTTCAAGACTCACTCCCCACTGACCAATGCACAGCCAGCTGACACCTGCATATGTAGTAGATTGCATTACAGAAAAGGAAGAACCTGTTATTTTAGAATAATTTTATAATTATTTTTATGGTGGCAAAACACATCTGCCATTTTGATCTGGGTATATACGTCATCTTTGTCTTCCAAGGTTGTAAGCAAACTCTTAGCTCTGAAGGAATACTAACTCTGTCTTCCAAAGTTATATATTCTCACTATATAAACTTATACTTGAGAAAATTAACTAGAACAATGGACGGTTGTTGTGTCTGTTTGCAAGATGTGTGGAAATATGAGAGAGACTGAAAATTGCCTCTCAGCATCTATAGGCCTCAAAATATCCACTTCTGCCCTAAAGCCTAATGAGTGAGGAAGGAGACTCAATTAAAATAATGTTTCTCGAGATAGGCAAGAGCCAGATTGTAAAAGGACTTATACACAAAAGTCCCTTTATATTAAGTTTAATGGATATCCATCATTGAATATTGAGAAGAACAATGTGAGTCACTTTACATTTTCAAAAGCTCATTAAGGTAGTCAGATGGGGAATGGACTTTGCTGGACCAGACTGATAGAGGTGGACCACTTAGAAAAGGAAACTAAAGATGTCTAGACATGATATGGTGACCTGGCTAGAGTGCTGTAAGAGCAGATGGAGGAAACTAGATTGATTGATAATATCATCTTATGATAACACTAGAGATTGGATCTGTTCTTGACTGACAAGTAGGAAGCTAAATGGAAAGAAACAATTAAAGGAGTCTCACAGGTTATTTGACAGGGGAAGCAAGTGATGGAATATGGGTAAAAACAACAGTTAATTTTATTTTATATTTCAGATATTTACTAAAAATTCACGGACAGAATCAAATTAGGTAGTTAAATATATAATTTGGAGACTCAGATAAGTGTTTTATATTATACATACTATGTTGGAAGCAGTTGGCAAATAGATGACATTTAAATGATGAGTATGAATGGAACCACATATGGATGGCATAATAAAAAATATAAACAACTAAAAGATGGATTTTTGAAGAAAACTACATGTTTAGAAGCTTTTTGGGGATTTAAAAGTGAAAGAGATTTCTTTCTTTCTTTCTTTCTTTCTTTCTTTCTTTCTTTCTTTCTTTCTTTCTTTCTTTCTTTCTTTCTTTCTTTCTTTCTTTCTTTCTTTCTTTTTCTTTTTTAAGTTCTTGCTCTGTCACCCAGGCTGGAGTGCAGTGGTGTGATCATCGTTTGCTGCAAACTCTCAAACTCCTGGGCTCAAGTGAATGGTTCCTTTGAGAAGGAGATGTAAATAATGTTTTAGAAATAAGTGCAATGCAAGTCATTTAAATGTGATCCATAGCATCTGTGGAGAAACTGTCTTTCACTGAGGGTGAAACACTTTTTCCACTTTCACAGAAGAAGAGAAAATAAAAATAGGTTCAGAGGCAAATATGTTAAGCATTTCAGCTAAAAAAGATGAAGGGAGCTGTGTCTCACGGCTTTTATTTTCTCAATTACATGAGAGTTAAACTCATCAGCAGACAGCAAAGTATGGCAGGTTTGAGGAAAGAGGAAAAGGTAGAATACGATAAGTGTAGAGAGTGAGCAGATGATAAGTGCCCACATGATGTTCATAAATTCATGAATTCATAAATTCACATTAACATTCTCATTGCAGCATGTGGAATTTTCTCGAGGAATAAGCAATTCCATTAGTAAAACATACAGAAAATAAATGTTTGCTTTTACTAGTGGTTAGAGTACCAGACAAATATATCTGAAGGCCAAATGGACAGGGGAATTAAAGACATTTTCAAGAGAGGGATTGTAATAATGAACCATAGAATCTACACTGGATAAAGAAGAAAGCAAACATGGGACTGTCCAAATAAAAATATAAGGTTGAGGTGAATGTATTTTTTTCCCCATGAGAGTGAAAAGTTGTTTCTATGAGGCTACTTTAGGAGGAAAGATGAATAGATGAAAAATAATGGTTTGAACTGGATGCATGAATTTGTGATTTTTAGAAATTCTACTGTTTCTGGTGTTAAAATAAGTTAAAATGGAAACCAAGTCGGAAGAATATCTGAACAGACAAAGCCACTTACACCTCATAAGTAACAATAACCTTGCTAGATCTGCAAACAGAAGCAAAACTTAAGCTATGTTTTATAAACGCCTATAGAAAGAAAAATGAAACTTAACGCTAACCAATAGAAGCTGCTAGCCAACTTAAAGTTACTTAACTGTGGACTTTTCAGCAAGAAAGGTCAAAGCAGGCAACTGAATAACTATAACCAATCAATTTTTTTGTCTGTTTGTATTACTTCTGTGTTTACTCTATAAAAGCATTCACCTTGTGCTCCCTCAGTGGAGCCCCCAAACCACTTCTGATTTGGAGAGGACCAATACATGAATCACTATTTTCACAAATAAACTCTTTAAAAATCTTACTTGCCTCAGTTTTCCTTTTAATACTGGTCATAGTAGTTTTTAAAGAGTTTGTGGCAAAAGTAAAAGGAAGGAAATGTACATTGATGATCAAAGAACAGAGAAACGCAGACTTATCCATGTGTGTATATTATGCTTACTGAGATCAATTAGAAGTGTTGAAGGAGAAGGAGTGCTGTAAATCAGATAATAAGGTCCACAATGAAAACAGCAATAACCTTGACTGCTGCATAATAAAAATCATCAGGGGTACTTGGCGATTATTATTTTGCAGTTTCTAGACACTATTCCAGGAGGCTCTGAAAATGTAGACTTAGGTAGGGCTTTGAATTCCGTGTGTTTGCCAGTTATCTCCAAATATTTCTGTCATCAAACAGTTTGAGATACATTGGGTTAGGACAAAGAAGTTACAGCAAAATGATTTGTATCTAGGATGAGACTATTACAAGTTTTCTGATCTCAGAATGGGAGATGAAGGCTTAGTAGTGCAAGTAGTGCAGAAATATAAAGTGGAGTGGGAGTGAGATATGAAGCATGTATCAATAAAAATGAACTCAAAACTTCAAACCAGCAGCCAGCAGATTAGTGTTGGGCATTTACCTACATGTCTGATTGTAAACATGATTCTTTGGTGTTCTTCAGCTGGTCCTCCACTTCTTCCTCAAAAAGAATAACTGAATACTATATTATAAAAGGTACTACACTAAGGCTTAAATGCTTAATGAGATTTCCAAACTATAAATGTATTTAGAAGTATAATTTTACAATTCCACTTATATAGTGTTTACTAATGCTAAAATAAATAAATGGGAATGTTTTCTGTCTCTTCAAAGATCATGGTATATAGTTTTTTCTACCAGATGTACAAAGAAGAGCTCGTGTCATTCCTGCTGAAACTATTCCAAAAAAAATGAGGAGAAGGGACTCCTCCCTAACTCATTCTCTAAGTCCAGCATCATCCTGATACCAAAACCTGGCAGAGAAACAAAAAGAAAAGAGAGAGAAATCTTCAGGCCAGTTTCTTTGATGAACAGCGGTGCAAAAATCCTCAACAAACTGTTGGCAAACTGAACCAGTGGCAAATCAAAAAGCTTATCCTCCAAAATTAAGTAGGCTGTATCCCTAAGAGGCAAGGTTGGTTCAACATACACAAATCAATAAATGTCATTTATCACATAAACAGAAATAAGGACAGAAAACACATGATTACTTCAATTGATGAAGAAAAGGCTTTTGATACAATTCAACACTCCTTCATGCTACAAATTCAATAAACTAGGTATTGAAGGAACATGCCTCAAAATAGTAAGTCATCTATGACAAACCCACAGCCAACACCATACTGAATAGGCAAATGCTGGAAGCATTCCCCTTGAAAACCATCACAAGACAAGGATACCCTCTCTCACCATATCTATTCAGTATAGTGTTGGAAGCCCTTGCCAGAGCAATCACGTAAGAGAAAGAAATAAAGGGCATGCAAATACAAAGACAGAAAGTCAAACTATCCCTGTTTGCAGTTGACATGATTATATATCTAGAGAGATCCATAGTCTCCACCCAAAAGCTTTTTAAGCTGATAAATAACTTCAGCAAGTCTCAGGATTCAAAATCAATGTGCAAAAATTACTAGCATTTCTGTACATCAACAAGAGTCAAACTGAGAGCCAAATCAGAAACATACTCCCATTCACAATTGCCACAAAAATAATAAAATACTGAGGAATACAGCTAGCTAGGGAAGTAAAAGAGCTCTACCAGGAACACTACAAAATATTGCTCAAAGAAATCAGAAATGACACAAACAAATAGAAAAACATTCCATACTCATAGATAAGAAGAATCAATATCATTAAATTGACATACTGCCCAAAGCAATTTATAGACTCAATTCTATTCCTATTAAACTGCTATTGAGATTCTTCATAGAACCAGAAAATACTATTTTAAAATTTATATGGAACCAAAAAAGAGCCTAAATAGCCAAGGTAATCCTAATCAGAAAGAACAAAGCTGGAGGCATCACTCTGCTCAACTTCAAACTATAGTACAGGGCTACAATAACCAAAAAAGCATGATACTGGTACAAAAACAGACACATAGACCAAAGTAACTGGGATAACAGACAGGCCACCAGGCTCTGCTAATTTTCGCAATTTTTTTTGAGAGACAAGATTTCACCATGTTTCCCAGGCTGATCTCAAACTCTTGAGCTCAAGTCATTCACCCTCCTCAGCCTCCCAAAGTGCTGGGATTACAGGCATAAGCCATTGTGCCCAGCCTTTATTCAGTCTCACTTTTAAAAGTTTAGTTCTCAAACTTCATTACCCATAAGAATAATACAGAGAACTTATTAACATATCAGATTACTAAACACCATTCCAAACTTCTGATTCAGTTAATGAGGGAACACTGTGACTATTAAATGTAAACAAATATAAAAACTGATGAGCTGCTGGGCACAGTGGCTCACGCCTGTAATCCCAGCACTTTGGGAGGCCGAGGCGGGTGGATCACGAGGTCAGAAGATCGAGACCATCCTGGCTAACATGGTGAAACCCCGTTTCTACTAAAAACGCAAAAAATTAGCTGGGCATGGTGGTGCACACCTGTAGTCCCAGCTATTTGGGAGGCTGAGGCAGGAGAATGGCGTGAACCTGGGAGGCGGAGTTTGCAGTGAGCCGAGATCGCGCCACTGCACTACAGCCTGGGCGACTGAGCGAGACTCTGTCTCAATAAAAACCAAAAACAAAACAAAACAAAAAACTGATGAGCTATCTAGATGCTTTTATTCCAACAACCACCTTCTCTGTGTAAGTATGCTTGGGGTGGATTAATTCAAATTTGAAGTTCTTGTGCCAGGTTTTGTGCTTCCAAGATATGAACAGTGAAAACAATTTATGCAAGTGAAGATAGGCTCTGAAGTGCCAGGGCCTAATTAATGAGTGATTAATGACCATTAATCAAAATTTAAACAATAAAACTAGAAAAAAAATGAAATCTCTAAACCTTACCATATCTAGTTATAAAATTTCCTTAGAAAAACTTAACTTTAAGACTCAGTAATGTGTTGTGTCTTTTTATTTGGTTTGTTTTGATTTTCTACTTTGATTTGAAATATTCATGCAAGTACATGTCAATTTTGGACCTTTTGTGCAGAAAATATCTAAAAACTCTTTGGGCTTGTCAGGAGAGCAACATTGTTGAATAATTCTAGTAGGCCTGATTCTGTTAAATCTCTGAATAGCCATATGTTCACTCATGACAAAACATTTTGTGAGAAAACAAAATATCTTACAAAAGACAATTGTACTGATGGTGTCCTAATATAGAATATTAATATAAATAAAAATTCACCATATTTTTAGCATCTTTTAATTTGTATAGCTTTAATTTTTTTCAAGTTAATAATACAATTTTTTACACATATGATCTAATTTTGGTTTTAAATTCACAATTGTATTATTCAGTTACTATATTTTATGGAATATATGTGAAAAGTCCACTTTAGAGAATTGTATTATTTGCAGATAGTTTTAGATCAAGTTAATTTGGTTTAATTAAAAAGATCAAAACAAATGAATTCACCTCTACATAGATATGACAAGCTTTTCTTAAGGCATTTTAATGTTTTAGTATGTGTTCAAACTCTAAATATAATTAGTCTGCATTGTATGTCCTATTTCCTTCGGTTTACATTGAAAGATAATTAAATAATATATTATGAACAAAGAATTTTCAAATAGTCAGTCTGCCATACTGCTATCAAGGTTTCTAGACTTTTCATATCAAGTGCGTATCTATAATCTTTGTACTATGGATGCAAAATGCACCTACCAAGTACAGCATAGAAAATTCACAAGTAGAATGCAGTATTACCACCAAGGTATTCTCTTATGATGGAATGTTCAACAAGTGTAATATAATAAACCAGGTAAAATATCTCTAGACCATTCACTAACCTGGTTCCAGACCTCTGAAAGTTTGATAACAACTGAAATATCCCTAAGCCATTCTTTACTGCTATTTCTCATTCAGATAAATTTTGTTGTTATATGAAACAATATAGCAGTTATTGCTGCTGCTGTCTACATAGGCCTAGATTGTGGAAATTCATCATTTGAAATACTGTGTTACAACTTAATATAAAGTATGGCTGGTGGAACTCAACTATTTTATTCAATAAATTTTATAATTTATAGTCAGACTGAATAAACATCTATATTAATTGCTATATTATATTTACTCAAGTCTTAGTGAATAGTGTACTGTAAACTTTAGACATGCTATAGTAATGTCCATGGTACTTGTTTTTCCTCATAATGTAAAGAATATTTCCTAATGTTTTATAATGATAGCTTTGAATGTTTCAAAGTTATGGAAACCAACTAGACTGTAAGGAGACAAATAGAGAAAAAAAGAAAATTTCTGAGATATTTTGTGAAAATGAAGTGATTGTAGAAAAATACAAAATGTAATTGTCTATTTATGGATAAGTGGAAAGAAATAGATCATTTTGAAGAAATGCAAGGGAGTACTTCAGGTATAATTACGGCTTGTATTCAGCATGCAGGTTTAAGCCACAGAGCACTTATTGGAAGTGATGAGGCCTGGCCTTTTAAAGCATTCAACATCTGAATGAAAACATTGCTGTTAGTTTTTCTAAAAGAGGATGAAACTGTAGAATGAATTTGTTGAAAGTACATTTCCTCTTAAAAATATATGAAACAGAATGTTTGACTCAGATCGGATATATAACTGCTACCTAGACAGTCTATATTTATCAAAATGTTTGACCAATATTTTTTGCCTCTTATGATTTTAATTTGTATTTATCCTTTTAAATTAGGTGACTTACCTACTTAATTCTTCACAACACTTGAATTGACAAGACATCCAATGTCTGAACAAAAAGCCATTTTCTTATTTGTGTTATTGCTTTTCTCTAGTGAAGTATAAAGAATAATATAGAATCCTTTAGCTCTAGTTACTGACAGATTTGTTAAGATATGGATCTCCGTGTGTGGAAGAGGGATTATCATTTGTTTGTACAAAGGTAACCATGTCATTTAACTAGGTCAGCAAACAAACATCTTTTTTTGTGAGTTGTCCAAATCATCCAACTTTAGTAACAAAACAAAACAAAAATCATAATAAATCAGCTTGGAAAGGACAGAGCTTGTGGATCCATCATGAAGACAGCTGAAAAGAATGAATTGGCCATGTCATAGTTCAGTTCGACAGCTGCATAGAGAAATACACATAGTTACATTTATTTCAGGGAGAAAAATGTTCCTTTAATTCTTGTAGAGAATAACAACATGTTGTTGTATTTTTCCACTTTTCAACTTTCGATGGGAACACTAAGCCCTTTATATACAAAAATGAAAGGACATTGAATGAAAAAAATTAATGAGCATGAAAAATTAAACCTATCAGTGAGATGTTATGAGCTGTTCTATGTGGGAATAAAGGGAGTCATATGTGCTTTCAAATTCCTTCATAGTCAAAAATTGCTACACAGGTCTCCATTCTGAGTTACTGGGGCAATAATGCATGTCTTTTTATTTAATGAATGTGGGGCTGAATATTATTATGTGGAACCAATTATATGCTAAAGGAATTGAATAGTAGAGGAAACATAAATAGCTTCTTTTTATTAAGCTGGAAACTGGCTTAAGATTTCTTCTTTATTTTTTATCTTATGTAAATATTTGTGAAGGTCAAATTATCAAACAAGTGTGATATTCATTTTAAATCTTGTTATAAAATAATACTCTTTATATGAGACATGTAATTAGCCAGTGACACTGTAAAGCAGCACTGTTTGTTCTTAATATTTCATACAAATATAATATGATTAAAATATAAACATATTCCATGAAAAATTATTGTCTTCTCTCTGCCTTTTAGATATATAAATTCATGAGCTAAAGAAAAATCAAGTTTGTTCTGTATTGATGTCCTTTACTCTTCTTTTTGACACTACTATATTCTGCTCAGCTATAAGTACATTATTTTGTGGGGGGATTAATTTTATATCTCCTGGTCAATAGAAAGCTTTCTGGTTCAAATGATTGTTTCATAGTTGCTTTATTCAAGACAGGCAATGCATTCTATTATGCTCATAGCAGTGAAAATTGGAGAATGTACTTGAGAAAAAATTGTAAAGGTGAGAGTGGCCTGTCTCTAAACTAATTATTACATAATTAATCATATTAAGGCTTAAGGCATTGTCACTACTCTAGGGATTAATAGCACTGTGTTAACTTAGAGGAGAGTTTTGGTGAGTATAATTTATTGTAACTCTTCGCATTAAAATCAGTGATAACTAGTAAGAAGCAGTTACTTAAAAACAATTCTTTGAATTTCTTCTAATGTATATATTGAGACCCAATGTACTGGACTGTGTGTCTCTGAAGGAGTTATTTTATTCACCAGTTTCTACATTATGTATCACATAAAAGGGCACATATTATTAATGTTTTTTTGTTTAATTGTTTAATTCAGATATTATATAATAGAATTTCATACTCACAAATGTAATAAGTACACTATTTTTTAAATGATGTCATACTGTACAATATCAATGCCTGATAAAATGGTATTATATAATAAGAGATGGAGGAAAATTGAATTTGTAGTGGTTCCTTTAAAAAATTAGTCATTGGAGGCCAACATGGGAACATTAGAATAAATAAAATATAAAAAGATGCTTAATTATTGATTGCATATGGAATCATCTCTCATTTGGATAAGATTTCTTCCCATCATTTATAATTCTGTTCAATTCCAAAATGAGAGTAACACAAAATATGTACATTTGGCAAAAACAAGTCATTAACGAATCTTCTAATTACTATTCCGAGAATGCTTTCTTTAAAAAAGTAAGAGTACATCACCCCTAGCATTTTCCTTGAGTACAAGTAATCACATTAATCTATGCTTTTTTATACTTCACCTTCTTATTATTGCTTTAGTCCTGTTTTAATGAAAATATGCTCTTTAAACTTTTAGATAGATAATTATGGCAGGATTTTCCATTATTAGTTTTGATTCCTCTTTATAATGATTAGTGTTTCACATACCTAACTTAGTCATGCAAGTAGCATTCTTGTAAGTTAAATATAGCCATATCCTTTCATGAAAATATAAAATTATTAGCTGCTTCTTCGTCTTTCTAAAATTTTGTAATTATAGAACTAGTTTGTTTTGTTCATCAAGTTAATTCATGAGTTTTCCTTTCATCATTTTATCTAAGATTTACTTAGGGATAGATACTGAATTAGATAGTATATGCCAAATCTTATTAAAGATCCCAGATTGAATTGATTCTATACAATCAATGTTAAAGTCTAGAAATATTTTGTCTAATTTAAAAATGGTTTAAGTGTAGTAAATACAATCGACTCTTTGTATGCAAGGGAAAATATTTTTCTTATATGTAAAATGAGAATTTGAAACTCTTACATGTAAAATTTCAAATTTGAAATTTGAAATAAGTGCTTTCCAAATACTATAATCAGCTATATCTGAATAATTTGGGAAAGTTTTAAAAGTACACTTCCTGCATTTCACATAGTATTGAGTATACTAAAATTAATCAAGGATTCTACAACTTTTAATGATGCCTCGGGGTTCTGATTTCCAACCAGCTTTACTAATTCTTGTACTATTTATTCTCCTAATTTCCTTCCAATTAAAAGGCTATCTAACTTTGAAATGTCTTATTAATGTCAAATTTCTCCAGATTTGTTCTTGTGTACATTTATTTTGTTTTTATTGTTGCTATTATTATTTTGACTAGAGAGAAACATGTAATTATATTTTATTAAATATTGGCACCAATGTGATAAAATATTCCTACAAAGCATGAAGTCTGTGCTCTCATGTAGGTGGGGATAGTAATGCCTCTATCTTGGAATTGTGTAGACTGAATGACTCATGTGGAATTCTACACAACACCTGTGAAGATATTTCAGTGCCAATATTCACTTAGTTCATTACATTGTATAAGAAAAAAATACTGCTTCATACACATATCTGGGTCTAGCTGAAGTTTCCTAAAAAGTGTTTTCTATCTAAAAAAGAGAGCTGCTAAGAAGTAGAGTGTTGCTTGATTCATTTTGATTAGGTTAATATATCTGTCTTGATATCATTATCTTTGAAGGCTTTTTGAAAAAATTAATTTGTAGACCTTTTTGATTAATAAAACAACTTGAACTAAGCATGGGTTTAGGGATTGAAATCAGAGTCATAGTGTGATTTTGGCTACACAGGGTAATTGGGAAAATTCTGTTCTTGAAAGCAAAGCTGTGGTTTAGAACTAAGCAACCTGGCCGGGCGCGGTGGCTCAACCCTGTAATCCCAGCACTTTGGGAGGCAGAGACGGGCGGATCACGAGGTCAGGAGATCGAGACCATCTTGGCTAACACGGTGAAACCCCGTCTCTACTAAAAAATACAAAAAACTAGCCGGGCGAGGTGGCGGGCGCCTGTAGTCCCAGCTACTCGGGAGGCTGAGGCAGGAGAATGG
>CM052586.1:47756202-47774679 GCA_028551445.1 Miopithecus talapoin
GAACTAAGCAACCTGCATTTGTGAACTTGAGAAAGCTATTTAATCTTTTGTAGCCTAGTTTTCTATAATTCTGTAATGTAGATATTTATAATTTTCTTAAGAAATCTAAGTGAGGCTTACATGAGAAAACAGACAAAAATTATCCAGAATGGGACCTGGCATTTCACCACCATTGTCACCACCACCAACACCACCGTCATCATCACACCATACAGGCAAGCACCTGTGTCATCTCTGTCCAAGAAAAACATCTGCAAATCTAATCCAACATGGGATGAATTTTACAGCTCAGTATAAAAGTTTCCTAATTATGTATTTGTTTACCATATATCATCAATGTCAGTCTTTTGGTTACAGTATGCTTTAATATTTTGTGATTATTATTATGTCATCCATAAGGAGTCTTTATAATTGTATCTCCATATATATGCCAAATATCATCAAACATTAAGAGTTGCTTAACGAAAATTTTAATTGTCTAATACTGGTGGCAACGATGTGATACCTCACTGCTTATCATATCCAAAGATGACTTTAAGTAAAAATATCTTGAATTATAATGTACTCAAAATCAATACATTTAAGGTTTGTGATTTTTTTCTTTATCAAAAAAGCCAGTTTTGCTGTATATTTTGGCATTTTTTATTGCTACCTATATGTTAGATTATGAATTAATTTAATCCAGGTATTGATGAAGGTAATGTAGTTGAAAGAAAATGTTTTACGTTATTTGCAGTAAATGATATTTTTAAAACTCAATATCAGCATTAATTTGATTACAATACTCCAGAATTGTAAACAAATAATTTTATATTGAATTATAATTCAGCTTTGAATCAAATACGAGCTTTGACTCATTCTCTATCCTAACAATACTTATTCCTTCTCCTCTGTATCTCAGTGGGTAAAAGTAAGGCATTCAATGTTGTATGTCATTAGAGAAAGCCTAAATCAACTCTTCAGGCCATTGCCATTGAGAAAATATTAAAATGTGAAATAAAGGTTATTACTGTGACAAAGAAGAGCACTGAACATTGATAGCCATTTGGGTTTAATATTGTTAAATGAGACCACATTAGTGCTGTAACAGTTGGCTGTCTAATAAGCTGGAATATTTCATCAGGAATATTATAACAAGATGTGCTTTGAAGAGTCTGTTGGAAAACAATAGCTTGATATAGCTCATTTAAGGTTCAGTGTGATCACTCTCATTTGCCTTCTCTATATTGTCTATTTCTCCAGGGGTAGCAATGAATACCAAGCACCAGGCCCTTATCAGTCTCTGGCACCCTGACTTAGTGTTTGGATTAGTCCCCAAATAAAGTATGTTTTACAGAAAGATATTAAGATTATCAACAAAAAGAAGCAGGGTGGCAAGTAAAATTGAGAGAAATTGCCTATATACAGAATGAAAATATAATAGCTATTAATGCAGTGACATTTTAGAGTCTGCTAAGCATTTGCCATTGAAGTATTGAGTACCTTTTATTTTTTGTTTTAGTTTCCATTCTCAAGGCTTACGTTAATCTAAACTCTATCATTTGAATGCATCATTATTTTCGGAATTACTGAGAGTCTCTTAACATAAAATGTATCATTTGGTTTTATGGATGTGATTATATATTTTCATTTTACATGTTGAATTACAATAAACAATAGTAAATCATTTTAGATATTTTCCATTTAAATTTTGTATCAGAGTTTGCAGAATAAAAATATAGTCAGTTTATAGAGTATGCTGTTTTATGAAAAATTCTATAGGTGAGAGTATAACTCTCTGAGTCATTTTTAGAATGTTTCAGATTATTACAGAATCCTGTGCAATATTAATTAGAAAAAAATATAAAAATCTCAATAACAATTATGAGAGTACCATAGATTGCATAAAAATCTTTTCATTGAAAAGTTATACATAATTTTAGTGACTCATAGTACACCTATTTAAGATTTATATTCCATTAGCTCTTGCAGGTTATTTTACATAAAATCCTGCATATTATAGTAGTGTGCAAATTAAAGTTTCCAGAAATCTAATACAAAGTGCACTTCTACTTTCAAGGCTGAACAAAACCTATGCATTAAAAATGCATGCTATTCCACTGAAATTTTAAGAGGTTTTACTTTTTTGGTGTGTTTTATCATTCCCAAAAGTGTAGTGAAGATGTTTGGTTTGAGATTAATAATACCCCTTGCATTTTTAACACTGCTTTAAAAATCACAAGTGTGAAATCTTCATATTTTGTTGATTCATCACCAGAAGATTGCTTTATCTACATAAATGAGCCAAATTAATCATTTCTTACTCATTGAATCTGACTTGAAGCTATATATTAAGTAATATCTGTTGAGTGCCTACTATGTGCCAATGATGCCTAATATTGGAGATTCTAGACGAGTAGGAAACAAATACACTCCCTTATTCTTACGGATATTACTGCTATTAGTCCAGAAATCAAAATAGCACAGTAATCAAAATAGTACACTGATGAATCAGTGATCACAGACAGGAAAGTGATATAAGAAAAGCAATACAATTTGATGAGTAACTATTGTGAACTTGAAAACAGACAGTTTCTGAGGAAGTGATGCTTGAGCTGACAGCTAAGGGATGAACAAGCTGGGCATATGGTGGCACATATCTGTAGTCACAGCTACTTGGAAGACTGAGGTGTGATGATCACCTGAAGAACCCAGGAATTTGAGTCTAGTCTGGGCAACATAGCAAGACCCCATCTCTGATAAAATAATAATAATAATAATAATAGTATGAACAGCACTTAACTAGGTGAAGCATCAATAGTAAATGTGCAATGGAAAGTATTACAGAGGAAAAAATTAGTGAAGACAATAAATCCTGTGGTGTGAGGAAGCATGGCAGTGAGCCACTACTGACTGGAGAGCCTATGTGGCCTGGGGGAGTGGATATGGAAAAAGAGCTTTGAGACAACTCTTTCTCCTTTTATCTATCTATCTATCTATCTATCTATCTATCTATCTATCTATCTATCTATCTATCTATTTATTTGAGACAGAGTCTCACTCTGCCGCCCAGGCTGGAGTGCAGTGGTGCAATCTCCACTCACTGCAAGCTCCGCCTCCCGGGTTTACGCCATTCTCCTGCCTCAGCCTCCGCAGTAGCTGGGACTACAGGCGCCCGCCAACGCGCCTGGCTAATTTTTTTTGGATTTTTAGTAGAGACCGGGTTTCACCATGTTAGCCAGGATGGTCTCGATCTCCTGACCTCATGATCTGCCCACCTCGACTTCCCAAAGTGCTGGGATTACAGGCGTGAGCCACCGCGCCCGGCCCTTTTAGACAACTCTCTCACAAAGTGGAGTCATTAAGCTGAAATGAGAAATAGGATGACTTGGGAGTGGAACTAAAAAATCTTGTGTTTGAAGGTGTGGTTTTACTTTTATTTTTGTCATCAAATGGAAGAAACATGAGCATATGTGGAGGTTAATGTGATAGATAACAGTATAGTGAGACTGATGGAATACATAGGAAAGAAAAATATGATTGACAAGTTCTGTAGGCAGCAGGTAAACAGCAGAATCCAAAGAGTAGACAGAGGGCATGAATCTAGGTAGTGAAAGGGTCAATTCCTCCTTCATAACAGAAGGGAAGGGAGCATGGTGGGTTCACTTCCTCAATTCTTTCATGACAGTGGGCATCAAGCCTAATGGCTTGAGGACAAGACTTACTCATCCTGGTATGACATCAGGGTAGCCTGTGAAATCTCTGCTCTCCGTTACTCAGGGTGGAAAACAAGGAGATTGCTGTTTTATGATTTATTTAGATATTTTCTGTCGAGGTAAATGTTTTCATTTCCATAAACAATGCTTTCATCCTTTAATTCCTAATTATACCCAGTTGTTCATGGGAAGAAATTTCCAAGGACGCAAGAGTTAATAAGGCACCACAATAAGGTTTTTAGTGTTTCAAAAAGAAAGCGCTATTTGTGGAAGAAGAAAAAAAAGCTATTTTCCCTTGAACTAAAAATTGTAATCACATATCTTCTTTCCTCCTGCAGTTATTAAATACATGAGGTAATGACCAGTGCCTCTTTCATGGCAGTTTTGATTTATGCTATGATACTAAAAATGTTCCTTCAGGGAAAGTCACTGAAATATACTGCTGCTTGAAAAGTGTAGGTAAAAAGAGACTTAATTATATATATTTCGTTAAAAGTTAAAGGTATAATTGGAGATTAAAATTAAGAATGACAAAAACATTATTAGGACCTAGTTAAATTACAGAACAATATTTGTTTTAATAACATAATACATTTTAATAATAGTGATATAAAAATCATAACATAATTCAAAATATATTTTTCAGTAGAGACAAATTAATTCTAAACTAATGTCATATAAGAAAATGTTAATTTTCTTTTCTCATTTAAACTTTCTCAGTATAGCACAAGAACTATTTCATCTCTCCATTATACAAGCTTCCAACTTTCACAGGAACCAGCAATACAATTTTTATACATTTTTGCAATGCATCTTAAAAATCTTTGTCAGAGAGTATGAAATTTTGAGCAACTCTAACACATAACTCATAAACTCATTCTTACCAGTATTCAGAATTAGCATACATAATTAAAACCTGTTAAAAGTATTGTTTAAAAAAAAAAAAACGCTGACATTGTAAGATATTACATTTAAATTATTTTATTATTTTCTCCTATATTAGCTTATCCCCTGCAGCCTGGTCTTTCAGAAGATTGGCCTTCTGCAATATGCTACTGAAACAAATTCTTTCCCAGCCCTTTAAACAATCAATCCTGGGCAACTGCAAGGTTTGAATCCGAGGTCCTTGATATATCATGGACGGGCTATTGCTTTCCCAGGAATGATTGTTGATGTGGTTAATTTTCCTCTGATTTACTGTATCCTACATCTGTGCCAAAGTGTTTGCATTTCAATTTCTCTACCATGCTAAAGAAGGGCTACTGGGTCTACCCCTAAATACAAAAACTATGCTAGCAGTGAACGACTGTATGGCCTAACAGTTTATAATCATACCAAGGAAGGAGCAAGGGCTTCCCTAGTTATATAGCTTAAAAACTACTCATCTCCTGGAGTCTCATATCCAGACGTACAAGATTCTGTGAGTTAACCCAGAATGTAATAGCCAGTGGAGAAGGAGGGTGCATTCACCTGCTACTCATCCTTTTTCCCCAATGATTGGTGCCCTAGCAGCTGGCATTGCCTGTACATGTGCCTGGTCTGTTCAAGTCTCCTTCAGTCATCTTTAATTCACCAAAATATTTTATTTTAATATTGTTTTTATAATTTCAACCTTTATTTTAGATTCAGGGGTACATGTGCAGGATTGTTAAATGGGAATATTGTGTGATGATGAGGTTTGGAGTATGAATGATCCCATTGCCCAGGTAGTGAGCATAGTACATAATAGGTAGTTTTTGCCCCTCTCAATAGTCCCCAGTGTATATTGTTGTCATTTTTATAACCATGTGTACCCAATGCTTAGCTCCCACTTAAAAGTGGGAACATGTGATATTTAGTTTCCTATTCTTACATTAATTGGCTTAAGTAGGATGATGACCTCCAACATGAATGTATTTGTGTTGCTTCAAAAGGCCTAATTTCATCCTTTTTTTTTTTTTTTTTTTTTTTTTTTTTTTTTTATGGTTGTGTGGTATTCCATGGTGTATATGTGCCACTTTTTCTTTATCTGGTCCACAATTTGTAGGCACTTGGGTTGATTCTATGTCAATGATATTGTGAATAGTACTGCTATGAACATATGAGTACAGGTGTCTTTTTGGTAGAACAATGTATTTTCCTTTGGGTATATACTCAGTAACAGGATTGCTGGGCCAAATGGTAATTCTGTTTTAATTTTTTAGGGAACTATCCACACTGCTTTCCATAGTAGCTGAACTAATTCACATTCCAACCAACAGTGCATAACCATTCCCTTTTCTCTGCAGCCTTGCCAACATGTTATTATTTGACTTTTTAAGTAATAGCCATTCTGATGGGTATGAGATGATATGGTGTTGTGGTTTTTATCTGCATTTCTCTGATTATTAATGATGTTGAGCATTTTTTCTTGTGTTTGGTTCTTTGTGTGTGTATTAATCTGTTTTCACACTGATGATAAAGGTATACCTGAGACTGGGCAATTTACAAAAGAAAAAGGGTTAATTGGACTTACAGCTCCATGTGGTTGGGGAGGCCTCACAATTATGGTGGAAGGCAAGGAGGAGCAAGTCACATCTTACATGGATGGCAGCAGGCCAAGAGAGAGGACTTGTGCAGGGGAACTTCTTTTTTTAAAGCCATCAGATCTTCTGAGATTTATCATGAGAACAGCATGGAAAAGATTTGCCCCCACAATTCAATTACCTTTCATTGGGTCCCTCTCACAACATGTGGGAGTTCAAGATGAGATATGGGTGGGGACACAGCCAAACCATATTAGTGTGTCCTCTTTTGAGACATGTCTGTTCATGTCCTTTTGCTCATTACATTGTTAAAGTTTCTTATAGATTCTGGATGTTTGACCTCTGACAGATGCATAGTTTGCAAATATTTTCTCTCATTCTGTAGTTTGTCTATTTACTCTGTTGATAGTTTCTTTTGCTGTGCAGAAGCTGTTTAGTTTAATTAGGTTCTACTTTTCCTAGTTGTTTGTTGTTGTTGTTGTTGTTGTTGTTGTTGTTGCTGCAATTGCTTTTGAGGACTTAGGGATAAATTCCTTCCCAGGATAATGTTCAGAATGGTATTTTTTAGGTTTTCTTCTAGGATTTTGACTGTTTGAGGTCTTACATTTAAATTTTTAATCTATCTTGAGTTAATTTTTTGTATATGGGGAAAGATAGGGGTCCACTTTTATTCCTCTGTGTACGGCTAGCCAGCTATTCCAGCACCATTTATTGAAAAAGGAGTCCTTTTTCCACGGCTTATTTTGTCAACTTCATTGAAAATCAGATGGCTGTAGATGTTTATTTCTATATGCTCTCTTCTGTTCCAATGGTCTATTTGTCTGTATTTGTCTCTTTTTCTACACGTACGGTGCTGTCTTGGTTACTCTAGCCTTAGAGTATAGTTTGAAGTCAAATAGTGTGATGTCTCTGGCTTTGTTCTTTTTGCTTAGCATTTCTTTGCTTATTTGGGTTCTTTTTTGGTTCCACATGAATTTTAGAATAGGTTTTTCTAATTTTTTGAAGAGCAATATTGGTAGTTTCATAGGAATATCACGGAATTTGTAGATTACTTTAGGCAGTATGGCCATTTTAACAATATTGATTCTTTCTATTCCATTTGTTTCTGTCATCTATGATTTTTTCCAGTAGTGTTTTGTAGTTCCTCTCACCAAGATATTTTAATATATTCCATCATGTAAAATATGAGTGAGAATAATGAGGGTTAAACTATTGCAATTGTGCTGAAAGTTTAAAGACATTATCTTGAAAAAGTCAAAAAAGTAAGTTAGCTGAGTCGAAACACACACACACACACACACACACACAAAACAAAAACAAAAACCTTCACACTGATAAGGTCAAGCATGACTTTAGTAGAGACTATAATCCTTACCAAGGTTTTAGTGCAGTATTTCAGAAAAATAGCATGAAACACATGTTCCTTCCCAAAGAGTACACAATAGGCGATGTTAAGAAAGACTTAAATGGTGTTCACATGTCCTTCCTTGCTTTCATGAACCAGATGCATTCCCTTTTATGGAAGTGAGATATTACTAAGCAGAGTATAACATTTGCAACCATTCAATCATACAATGATGGATGAAGCACCATCTATTTGCTCTACCTTTTCCCTTGCTTGTGTTTTTTATACAGGCTCGGAAATGGAAATGCTTACTTTCTTTACCTCCTTTTCAGCTAGTTGTGACCTGAGAAACAACTCACATTAATGAGATGCATGAGGACATCTGGGTGCTCTCTGACAGATTTCACTTTCTCAATTAAAATTATTACCCTTGGCTAAATTCTCACCATTTTATTCTGATCCTTAAGATGAATGTGTAGTCTGATGCTTCACATTATCATGTTATCATGAAGGAAAGGAAATCATTGATTCTGACTTAGTTAAACTGGAGAACTAATTTAAGGAATCATCTTCCTTTGAATTTCTCTTTGGAGGGTGGGTGGGAAACTACTCCTATATATTTAAGTCACTATTGGTTATGTTTTCCACTTCGTGCTCTGACATTTTATCCTAATTGCTGCAATTATAAGTTTTAAATTTTGTACTTTTTGGGTCATCTGTCAGATAGATTAAAAGTTTAATGTCTGTTCTCAACAATTTATATTTTACCTGTCAGCTTCTTTTTTGAGAAACTTAGTTTACTGTCAAATTATTAAGATATCACCTAACAACTTTCATATTAATTTTAAAAATTAATTTTTCTGATGTATGCACATATACTGCATACCCATAGTTTAACATATATATTCATGTATATACATTTACATATATTGAAACATGTATAAGTTTTATTCTGAAATTTATCAAAAAGCAAATTGTTAAAGAAAATTTTTAGAGCCTTTTATTCAAAGAGAAATTACAAAACAAAATTAATTATAGTCTTAAAGAGTAAAGAATCTAATAATAATTGCTTTGCAATGGCTAGTTGGAACTTTTGTAAAGGTATCCCGATGGTATGAAGCAGTTACAATAAGCCAGTTTTTCTGTAGTGTGCTTATAGACATTAACTCATTAAAATTGGATCCACTGGACTATCTCAGGCAATCCTTATTTTTCCAAGCAGTCCGTTTTTTGTTCTATGTGTGAGTTCATAAGGAATTGATATGTCAACATATTTATACTTTTATTGAATTTAAAGTTTGGCTCTGCTCAACAGCAATTTCAGCGCTAAATTGAGTTGTCATACAAATAGTAAGGCATTTGATATTTCTGCAAGAAATATATCTTGAAAAAATCGTCAGTAAGTCATACTTTCTGTCCTATTTTGTGAAAAAAAACAAATAGAAACCATCTTAAACTTATTTGGAATAAGGTTCTGTACTAGTAGATTTTTCGTAAGGACTGAAAGGACAGTAGTTCCTGAGCACAAATTTCTGTGTAACCCAAATTCATTATTAATTAAACAAATATTAATTGAGCTCCAAATGTGAATCAAATTCTGTGTCTTCCTTCAAAACCTCTATTATCTTTTGGAGGATAGACAAAGGGAGATAAGCCATGGAACTATAGTACATGTTCTAGTAGGATAGGCGATGCTGTGATAATACACAAGAAGGACAGTGAATCCAGAATTGAAAATGAAGAAATGTTTAAGCAAACACTCCAGGAAGAAGTATGAGTTAGGAGGATTAAATGGAGTGAAAGGGATGAATATACACTGGAGTGAGAAGGAGAAAAAACACATAAATCATTCTAGCTACTACACATTAGTTGAATATATTGCATAAGAAAAGAGAAGGTGGTAATAGACGAAGAGCAAGGAACAATTTATAATGGGAGATTGTATGTTATGCTAAGGGATTAGATTGTATTTGTAGGGCACTGGAGGACTATTAAAGGTTTTATGAAGGGGAATGATAAGATTAGGTTTATATTTAAAACTACCACTCTGGTCACAGAGCAAAGATTGGATTTTAGGGAGGTGCAATTTCCAGACAATAGACTTGCTGGGGCAAAGAGAAAACTTCCCTTTTACCTTTGGAGCATTCACTGAAAAAATCAACTCCAATAAAGCAAATTAATAAGAGAAAAAGCATACTAAATAATGTGCACAGGGAAAATTATGGAGTGATCACCCAATATTCCAGTGGTATCCAAACACCTTTGCCTTTGTAGGTTTGTCTCGTCTTTATGTAGATAGGGGAAAAGTCTTTTTCAAGCCCTGTGGATCTCTAAGGGTTTTTAATTCAAAATACTCAATATGCCAAAAAGCCTTATTTTAGGGTGAAATTTCCTATGCTCCTTCAGACTGGAGGCAGGAGCCCCAGTCAGGAGACTGTTCTGTGAATTTCAGTGGTTGCCTAAACTAAACAGGCATCAAAATAAACATCTGTGAATGGATTTGTAAGTTAAAAAGAAAGAAAAATACCTGAGGACTTATTTTCTCTGTAATATAAGTCACAAGTTAAAGATAATGGGAGGTTTAAACTCAACAGGCTGAAAAATAGATGCACTGAAAAATGGAGAGATACTTTAGTAGCCTGGAGAGTTCCAATTTCTGTCAAATGATGTAATTTTTCACATTTTTCAACAACTTTGCTCCTAAATACTAATATTAGGATGTCCTTATAATTTTTAGTTTTTTTATGTTTTGTTATAAATATAAATCAATTTGAAGGCCTACCCTATGTGACACATTCAGCCTTTCATGTACATTTTGTCTTCTGAACAACCTGTTTTCAGAGTTCTTTTTTTTTTTAATTAAGGTAGAGCAGAGCCTTGTCCAAATCTGTATATTTAACTAGCACCAGAAAAGGAATTTATGTGTAATTTTCTGATTCTAAATTGCTTGTATATATGAACACTTTTTCATTAGTAAGATAAAGGTTACATTTTGTATATCTATATATTATATATATTATATATATATTATATATATAAATATATATATATATTTCTATTAGCTAGGATCCATGACAAGATGCAATAAAGAAAAACAGATTAAATTGACACCTGATCTGGCAGAACTCTGTTCTTCACGTTTATCAAAATGCTTTATTGGATAACATGTTGAAGAATTTTTCATTATGTGAGAAATCTGTGGGGGCATTTCAAAAAATGTATGAATGAAAACGTGAAAGTCTCTGGATAGGTTAGATAGCAACATATGGTTCATCATATTTTCAGATGAATTACAGCAAAACAACATTGTTATAAATTTATTCAGGTATCTTGTGGTCGCTATACATTTAATTTTCAAAACTGTTACCAAATCATAAGTTATGATTTGAAATAACAAGAAAAGGAATTACAAGACTATTTTCTTTTTCATTTCTGTAAAGTAATCAGAACTCTACTGAACATTCATTTTTTTAACTCTGCTAAAATGTGACTTGCTTTATTGCAATATTCATTTTATTGGGGTGGTCTGAACTCAACATGCACTAAATATGGAAGACAACATTCCTATACCTTACTTATTAGTATCATAACGATCATCCAGGTTCATTATACTAATGACAAGGTCCATTAGCAGTAATTCAACATCTGACTTACCCAGCAGGTAACTTTAGTTTGACTCTTTTCTGGTTAATATTGTAGAATGTAGAATGTTAAAAAGGAAACAGGTGGGCCAGGCGCGGTGGCTCACGTCTGTAATCCCAGTATTTTGGGAGGCCGAGGCTGGTGGATCACCTGAGGTCAGGAGTTCAAAACCAGCCTGGCCAATGTGGAGAAATCCCATCTCTACTAAAAATACAAAATTAGCCGGGTGTGGTGGCGGGCGCCTGTAGTCCCTGTTACTGGGGAGGCTGAGGCAGAAGAATTGCTTGAACCCAGGAGCAGGAGTTTACAGTGAGCAGAGATCGTGCCACTGCCCTTCAGACTAGACAACAGGAGTGAAACTCCGTCTTTAAAAAAAAAAAAAAAGGAAAAGGTGTAGAGAAAAAGTCATGGAAAGAGAATCACTATCTTGACAAAGTTGTGGTTTCAAAATCTTAAATCAGAGCAACTGCTCTAAGATGGCACTTGAAATTTTTCTTCTGTTTACTTCTATTTGGTATTATTTGTAATTAACATAAAGGTTGTAATAAGATATTAGCATAGTACCCCCCGCTCTGTGGCCAGCTTTATCTATGCTCTCAATCTGAATTGTTATCTTGGAAAAGAAAGTTCTTGTGATTTAAGTTTGAGTTCCAGAGCCAGTATGTAACCAGTAGCTCCAGTGAGGGCTGTTGATAAACATGAAGTTAGTGTGTTGTCTCAAACGTGGTGTAATTTTAGGCCATTATACATGATATAATAGGCCCGCCAAATCTCATGTCGAAATATAATTACCAGTGTTGAAGGTGGGGCCTGGTGGGAGGTGACTGGATCATGAGGATGGCTCCCTCATGAATTGTTTAGCCCTATCCCCTTAGTGATAAGTGCATTCTCCCTCAGTTCATGTGAGATCCACTGGTTTAAAAGTCTGGGACCATCATCTCTCTCATATCCATTCTCATTATTTGATAATATGGCTTTCCACTTTGCCTTCTGCCATGCTTGTAAGCTCCCTAAGACCCTTCTCAGAATCTGAGTAAATGTTGGTGTCGTGCTTTCTGTACAGTCTTCAGAACCATGAGTCAAATAAACCTCTCCCCTTTATAAATTACCAAGTGTCAGGTATTTCTTTATAGCTTAACACAGAAAATTGGTAGCTAGAGCACAGCATTGCTATAAAAATATGAGAAAACATGGAAGTGGCTTTGGAATTAGGTAACAGGCAGAAGTTGGAAGCATTTGGAAGGCTCACAGGAAGACAGGAAGATGAGGAAAAGTTAGGAACTTCTTAGGGACTGGTCCGATTGTTGTGACCAAAATTCCGATAGAGATATGGACAGTGAAATCTAGGCTAATGAGATCCAGATGGAAATGAAGATCTTATTGGGAACTGGAGTAAGGTCAGCCAGTTCCCAATAATATCTAGCAAATAACCTGGAGGCATTGTGTTCATTCCCTAGGGATCTGTGGAAATTTAAACTTAAGAGTAATTACCTAGGGTATCTGGTGGCAGAAATTTCTGACCAGCAAAACATTCAAGATGTGGCCTGACTGCCCTTAACAGCCTATGATAAGATATAGGAGGAAAAAAAAAATGACTAAAGTTGGAAATTATATTTAATGAGGAGGAAGAGCATAAAAGTTTGAAACTTTGCAGCCTGGCCCTGTGGTAGAGAAAGGATCCAAGACGGCTGTGGAGAAATGACTTGCTAGAGAGATTAGCATGACTAACAATGGGGAAATGTCCTAAAAGGCATTTCAAGAAGTCTTTAGAACAAACTCTCTCTTCATAGGCCCAGAAGCCTAAAAGGAAAGAATGATTTCAGAGGCCAGGCCCAGTGCCCCACTGCCCTGCACAGCTTCAAGGCATGACTCTCCACATTCTTGTCACTCTGGCTCCAGCCTCAGCTCAAAGGAGCTCAGGCTCAAAGGGTCCACTGCTTCAGATGGTGCAAACCATAAGCCTTGGTGGCTTCCACATAGTGTTAAGCCTACAGGCACACGAAATATAAAAGTAAAGGAGACTTGGAAGCTTCCACATAGATTTCAGGGGGGTTATGGAAAAGCTTGGGTACCTGATCAGAAGACTACCACAGGGACAGAGTCCACACAGAGAGGCTCTACTGGGGTGGCACCAAGGGGAAATGTGAGGTTGGAGTCCCCATACAGAATCCTAAACAGGGCATTGCCTAGTAGAGCTGTGGGAAGGGGTGGGAAGGGGGTTGCCATTTTCTGCCCATGATTAGTAAAGCCAGCTGCAGCTTGCGTCCTTAGCCTGGAAAAGCCAGAAGCTCTGGACTCTAACCCATTAGAGAAGGCCCATGAGGTGCATCCGTCAAAGCCAGGGGGCAGAGCTGCCCAAGGTGTTGGAAGTTCACCCATCACACCACTATGCCCTGCATGTAAAGCATGGAGCCAAAGGAAATTATCGTGGAGCTTTAAAACTTAATGACTGTCCTACTGAGTTTCAGACTTGTGTGGTGCCTATTCCCCTTGCTTTTGGCCAGTTTCTCCACTTTGGAATCAAAATATGTACCCAATTCTGGTACCACCATTGTATCTTAGGAATACATAATTTGACTTTGGTCTCACTGGCAAATTGGTAGGAAGAACTCATCTTCAGATGAGGCTGGACTTGAGACTTCTGAGTTAATGCTGGAATGAATTAAGATTTGGTGACATATTGCAAAGGCATTATTGTATTTTGATATGTGAGAAGGACATAAGATTTGAGGGTCTATGGGTAGAATGATGTTGTTGGGATGTTTCTCCCCTCCAAATTTTTTTTTATTATTATTATTATACTTTAAGTTCTGGGGTACATGTGCACAATGTGCAGGTTTCTTACATAGGTATATATGTGCCATGTTGGTTTGCTGCACCTATCAACTTGTCATTTATATTAGGTATTTCTCTTAATGCTATCCCTCCCCCACCCCCCAACAGGCCCTTGTGTGTCATGTTGAAATGTGATTGCCAATACTGGAGGTGGGACCTGGTGGGAGGTGATTGGCTCATAGAAACAGATCCCTCATGAATGGCTTTAACACCATCCTTTTAATGATAAGTGAATTCTTATTCACTTATTGCTCGTGCAAGATCTGGTTGTTCAAAGGAGTCTAGGACCGCCCCCTCCTCTCTCTTGCTCCTTCTCTTGCCATGTTACATGCTGGTTCCCCTTTGCCTTCTTCCATGATTGTAAGTCTCCTGAGACCCTCACAAGAAGCAGATGTTGGCACCACATTTCCTGTACAGACTGAAGAACCATAAGCCAAAATAAACCTTATTTTCTTATAAATTACCCAGCCTCAGGTATTTCTATATAGCAATGCAAGAATGGACTCATGCAGTACCAGAAACATGTTCCCCACTGGTTTTCAAGAGCACCTGGTGTACCTGGTATTAATTTATTGAAGAATTTATGTAGCTTGCAACCATTTCATACTTTGCATTATGTGAGAGATAGAGAGCACTTAGAAGGAAATTAGAATTCATATAATAAAAACCCATTCCAGCGTAGTTAACTTGTTCATAGAATTGTTGAGATAAATTTACCTGATGTCTGATCAGCTATAGCTAGAAGGGCTATCAGAAAAGTCTTTTTTTTTTTTGAATTATGAAATATTTCTAATCATTAAAATTTGATCCCAGTGTAGAGCAAACATTTTTCTCTCTAGGTTTCTCAAAATTTATATTGATTCTTCCACTATTAAAATCTATATTAAATTTCAGCATGTACTGACATCAAATCTTTCTTTTTTCTCCATGGATGTAGGAGAAAAAGAAAAAATAATAATTTTACAAGTGGAGAGTACCGCTAAGAAAATATACTAAGAGTCCAAACTTTGTTCATAGAAGATTTTTAGTATTTATGCAGAATAATATAGTATATAGCAGGTTGAACTTAAGACTCAGGTTATTTTATTTTCAAATACTAATCTTTGCCCTTTTTGGCTGTGACATTGAAAATTACTTAAATTCTTGCTTCCACGGTCACTTTGTTTTAAAAGAACATTAATATCTACCTCAGAAGACAAATGATATATTAATGTATATATAACTTATTTCTAATTGTAACTTAAAATCAAAATATCTCAAAATAATAAATTATATGTGATATAAACATATATATGCCTTACTGGTAGAAATTTGTATATTCTATACAGTTTTCATCTGAGGATGGGTTTCAGTGCCAAAATTACTCCATGGTAATCTGTGATCATTATAGCTACAAGTCAGAAGTGATTATTCATCCCAAATTGATGAAGGCTCAGGTTGCAAATTAAAAGTGAGAAAAAAACATGTATTGTGAAGAACTAGAGAGTGAAAACCACTTAAAAAATGCACTCAATTTATTTATTTATTATTCTGGGAGTATTTAATATCTTTAGGTATGTAAAAGAACAGGAAAATTAATGTCTGCACAAACATTGATCTATATACATCAAAACTTTTTAAATATTGAGGAACTGCTAAATCCTTCAGTCCTGGACTCTGTAGTTCCATAAGCCTATACTGATGCATAGGAATCTCCAATTAAAAAAACAAAAAAAAAAACAAAAAACTACCTCTTTGAGATGCTTATTAAAGTCTTGCAATTTAGATTACTTTAAGAAAGTTCATATGTGATCGTTTTTTCAAAAATTTGATTAAATACCATGTGTCTTATTTCATTTGGCACTGTGGATATCTAGATTAAAAAAAAAAAAAAAAACAGGTCTTACCTTTGAAAATTTCAGTCTTGTATCAAAAATATTTTAAAAAGGAAATGGACAATGCTATGATATTTAAATAAAATGATTAAAATTTTACAGTGTGCTTAGGAAGTGACAGGCAATTCAAATATCTTACAAAAACTTATTCAATTATTTCTCAAAATATATTTAGGGTATAGGTACTCATAGTGTTTTTATTTTAAGATATAAACTTAAATACAGACTTTAGATAACTTGCCCAAGATCACACAGAAAAAAACATAATAAAATGAAAATTTAAATTCCAGATAAGCAGTTCACAGCTCCAGAGCCCAAACTCTTCATTAACACTATGCATGGAATGATACAGGTAAGTAAGTGTCAGATACCTGTAATCTCATATGAAAGAATACATACTTCAGACACTGGGCATCAGGGATCTTTTTTGGAGACTATAATGCAGCACTGTGATTGAAATAACAAGTAAGTAAAAAAGAGGAAGTCATTACAGTCCAAGGGACAGTGTGGCCCAAGTCATTCAGTCTTAAAATAACTTAGAATGTCAGAAATATGTATGTGTTTAATACTACAAGCTTAGAATGCAAGAATAGCAATATGTTATTAATACAACAAACCAAGAACAAATAAACTATGGATTCTGGAAATAAAAGTTCTCAACTGCACCCAGTCAACTCTGAGCTGTGTCAGTTATTTATTTGTTTTTAGGATTTGTTTAACTAATATTTATAATTAAATTATATATCAATGCTGATGAGTATGCTAATAAATATAACCAATTTGCAAGTTTTCTTAATTGAATATAATAAAAAAATATGCTTGGGAAATTTAGTTTTATGCAATAGTCATGATTCACAACCTAGTACCTAAAGTATTTAACCCCCCAAAATAAAACATCTTTCAAAATAAAATGA
Source organism: Miopithecus talapoin (assembly GCA_028551445.1). Classification (NCBI taxonomy): domain Eukaryota; kingdom Metazoa; phylum Chordata; class Mammalia; order Primates; family Cercopithecidae; genus Miopithecus; species Miopithecus talapoin. The sequence goes on from CM052586.1 coordinate 47,773,012, forward strand.
CAAATTGAGGATTTCAGGAATTCATAAATTTGTGCATGAATGTTGGTGTGACTATTTGAATAACTAATTAAGAATAAAATATTATAAAGCTCATTTTCCTTAATTTGTGTTAACACCATATATTTTTATATATTTATTTCATAAATTTATATTAAGAAAATGGAATAAAACAAATTTATAAAATTCAACAAACCCTCCTCAGGTAAAATGTATGTCAGTTTAATTCCATTTAAAATGAAATTTGAAACTGTCAACCTTACTTAGTGAAAAAATTGGCATGAAGTTATAAAAGGGTTTGTATATTGAAAACTGTTCTTAAAATGACATTGCATCTACAAGTGCACGTTCTTGGTTTTTGTTTGTTTGTTTTTTGTTTTTTTAATTTAGATGGAGTTTCACTCTGTTTCTGTTGCCCAGACTGGAGTGTGTTGGCTCCATCTCGGCTCACTACAGCTTCCACCTCCCGTGTTCAAGTGATTCTCCCACCTCAGTCTCCCAAGTAGCTGGGATCGCAGGCACGCACCACCACACCTGGCTAATTTTTCTATTTTTGGTAGAGACAGGGTTTTGCCATGTTACCCAGTCTGGTCTTGACCTCCTGACCTCAGAAGATCTGCCCACCTTGGCCTCCCAACGTGCTGTGATTACAAATGTGAGGCTTCATGCTTGGCCTACAAGTGCACATTCTCTACGTAGTTACTCACCTCCTGACTTTGCTTTTGTGTATATAAAATAAACATTTAAAAATATAGCTATTCTATTCTGGTTAAAATTAAAATTAGGGCCTATACAAAATATCAGGTGTGTAGTCAATAGATCAAAATCTTTAAACTTTGTGCTGCAAAAGTATCACTTCGATTTTTATAAATTATTTTTCTATAATTTTAAAATGTTGCAATGTCATCAATTGATTATAAATGGGCAACTGTTAAAATAGGTTGAATTAACTGTGAGGTTTGAAGAGGCTAATATTTTACTATAGCTTATTCAATATACATAAACACAGGCATGCAAGCACATAGAACTTAAGTTCAGTAGTACTGTTTTTATTTATGTTTTGTTTGTTCTTCTCATTATTTGAATTGTTGCCATAACTTTCCTAGGTAAATCAATGTTTTTTAAAACTAAAGCATCGATTGCCTAATTTCAATGCTTTTTTTTTTTTACCTTTTCATCACACAGACTTCTTGATTTTAAAGTCTTTAAAGATGCCACATCTTTTTTTCTCCACACTTTCTTTTTCTGTTTGATCTTATCTGTAAAGTCATTTTTCTCATGCTTAACTGATGGCGTACTGCCCAATAGGATTCTTTTCACATTGATATGTAACTGAAAGTGTGCATTCCCACATATGCATAAGGATAACTAAAATATCGTATGTTTTCTGACATATCTGGGATCGCTTCCTTGAAGAAAAAAATGTATATAATTTATGAATTTGGAATAATACATATTTTAAGAGTTATTTTCAGTAGGAGGTACTTGAATTATGGGGTCAAGTCTTTCCTGTGCTGTTCTGCTGATAGTAAATAAGTCTCACGAGATCCAGTGGTTTTAAAAAGGAGAATTTCCCTGCACAAGCTCTTTTTACCTGCCGCCATCCATGTAAGACTTGACGTGCTCTTCTTTGCCTTCCACCATGATTGTGAGGCCTCCCCAGCCATGTGG
>CM052586.1:47775179-47803837 GCA_028551445.1 Miopithecus talapoin
ATAAATTTAATAGGAAGCAATCAATCAGCTTTGAAATTTTTTTATTTTTTAAATACATCCTAATTGTACATATTTATGGAGTACATGTGATATTTTGACACATTTATATAATGTACAATGATCAAAGCAGGGTAATTAGGACATCCGTCACCTCTTACTATCATTATTTTGTATTGATGACATTCCTAAATATTTATTCTAGCTATTTTCAAATATACATAAAAGATTATTAATTATCATAACCTCACTGTAGTATTGAACAATAGAATTTTCTTTGTATCTAATTGTATTTTTGTATCTAATTGCAAAACTCTCTTCATTGCTGTCTCTCCTCTACCGTTCTTGTCATTCTTTACTCTCTACCTTCACGAAAATAGTTTCTTTTTCTGGGTTGCAGGGGAGGTGTCACACCGTGCGCTAGAACATATGATATTTGTTTTTCTGTTCCTAGTTTGTTTCATTTAACATAATGCCTTCCAGTTCTGTCTATGTTGTTGCAAATGATATTCATTCTTTTTATGGCTGAACAATATTTCAGTGCATGTGCATGCGTGTGTGTGTGTGTGTATGTGTGTGCGTCTAGAGGTATCCCTCATTTTCTTCATCCATTCATCCACTGATGAACACTTAGGTTGATTCCATTTCTCAGCTATTGTGAATAGTGCTACAATCAACATGACAGTACATATATTTATTTAATAGAATGATTTCATTGCTTTTGGATATATTCCTAGCAACTTGATTGTTGGATCACATCATAGACCTATTTTTAGTATTCTGAGGAGCCACATACTGTTTTCAGTTGTGGCTACTCTAACTTACAGTCCCACCAACAATGTACTAGCATCTCCCTTTCTCTTCATTCTTGCCAGAATTTGTGATTTATTTTATTTTATTTTATTTTATTTTATTTTATTTTATTTTATTTTATTTTATTTTATGTTATGTTATTTTATTGTTTTTCTGAGATGGAGTCTTGCTCTGTCACCCAGGCTGGAGTGCAGTGGCACAAGCTTGGCTCACTGCAGCCTCCGCCTCCCAGTTTCAAGCGATTCTCCTGTCTCTGCCTCCTGTGTAGCTGGTATTACAGATGCATGCCACCACACCTGGCTAATGTTAGTATTTTTAGTAGAGATGGGGTTTTACCATGTTGCCCAGGCTGGTGTCAAACTCCTGACCTCAGGTCATCTGCCCGCCTTGACCTCCCTAAGTGCTGGGATTACAGGCAGGAGCCACCACGAGAGGCTTGATTTTTAAAATCTTTTTGACAATAGCCATTTTTACTGGGATAAGATTATATCTAATTCTGGTTTTGATTTGCATGTCCCTGATGATTATTTATGTTAAGCTTTTTTTTTGTACACTTGTTGGACAATTCTATGTCTTCTCTTGAGAAATGTCTGTTTAGATCATGTGCCCATTGTCTAATCAGATTATTTGATTATTTGCTATTGAGTTTTTGAATTCCTTACACATTCCGGACACTGATCCCCTTCTCAGATGAATAGTGTATAAACATTTTCTCTCATTTTATAGGCTGTCTCTTTATTGATTGTTTCATTTGCTATGTGGAAGCTTTTTAGCTTGATGCTCTTCCATTTCTCTGTTTTTGCTTTTGTTGCCTGTGATTTTGAGGTCTTACTCCAAAATTATTGCCCGGACCAATGTCTTAAATCGTTTTCTCAATGTTTTCTCCTAGAAGTATCAGGCCTTACATTTAGGTATTTAACCCATTTTGAGTTGATTTTTGTATATGATGAGAGATAGGGGTCCAATTTCATTCTTCTGCGTATGAATATTCAGTTTTCCTCGCACCACTAATTAGACTATCCTTTCCCATGTGTGTGTTTTTGGCATCTTTGTCAAAAATGAGTTAGCTGTAACATCATGAATTTATCTATGGTTCTCTATCTGATCCATCAGTCTGCGTATCTGTGTTTATGACAATACCATGCTATGTTAATTACTAAAACTTTGTACTATATTTTGAAGTCTGGTAATGTTATGTCTCCAGCTTTGTTTTTTTGCTCAGGATTGCTTTTTCTATTTAGAGTCTTTTGTGACTCCTTGTGAATTTTAGGATTCACAATAGGATTCACAAATAGGATTTCCTATTGTTGTGAGGAATATCATTGGCATGTTGATAGGAATTACATTGAATCTGTAGATTGCTTTGTGTAGTATGGACATTTTAACAATATTAAATATTCTAATCCAGTAGCATGGGATATCTGTCTATTTTTATAGGGTGTTATTTTTAATTTCTTTCATCAGAAATTTTGTTCTTATTGTAGCAGTCCTTCACATCTTTGATTAAATTTATTCCTAAGTGTTTTATTTTTTGTTGTTATAATAACTATGATTGCATTCTTGATTTCTTTTTAGATTGTTCATTGTTAGTGTATAGAAACGTTACTGGTTTTTGCATGCTGATTTTGTATCCTGCAAATTTACTGAGTTATTTAACAGTTCTGACTTTTTTTTGATGGAGTCTTTGGGTTTTCCTAAATATAGGATCATGTCATCTTTAAACAAGGATAACTTGATCTTGACTTCTTCCTATGCAATTTGGATATCTTTTTCCTTTATTGTTTTATTGTTCTGGTTAGGACTTCTAGTACTATATTGAATAAAAGTAGTGAAAGCGGTCATCTTTGTCTCCTTCCAGAACTTAGGGGCTCTTCATTTTTCCCCCTATTAGCTTTGGGTTTGTCATAGTTGGCCTTGGTTGTTTTGAGGTATGTTCCTTCTATAACAACTTTGTTGAGAGTTTTTATCATGAAGGGATATTTAATTTTATTCAAAGCTTTTTTCAGCATCTATTGAATTACTTGTATTTTTAAAAATTCTGTTAATGTGATGTATTTTGGTTATTGAATTGCATATGTTCAGCCATCCTTACATCACTGGGATGAATCCTACTTGATTACGATGAATGATTCTTTTATTGTGTTGCTGAATTTGTTTTTGGTATTATATTGTTGAGGAGTTTTGCATCTATGTTCATCAGTGATACTGGCCTGTAGATTGATTTTGTCTGTGCTTGCCTTGTTTTATTTCGGTATCAGAGTAATGCTGGCCTCATAGAATGAGTTTTGGTTTTCCCTCCTGTGTAATTTGTTTGAAGAGTTTGAGTAGTATTAATGTTATTTCTTGTTTAAATGTTTGGTAGAATTCAGCAGTGAATCAATTAGATCCTTGGTTTCTCTTTTGATGGGAGACTTTTTAATATTGCTTCAATATTAATACTCCTTAATGGTCTCTTCATGTTTTCTATATTTTTTTTTTCATGATCCAATCTGGTAGATTGTATGTGTCTAGGAACTTGTCCATTTCTTCTAAGTTTTTCAATATAGTTGTTTACAATAGTCTGTAATGATCACTTTTATCTTTTTGATATAATTTGTAACATTTTCTTTTATGCCTCTGAATTTATGTCTTCGCTCTTATTTTCCTAGTCTAATAAAGGTTTGTCCATTCTTTAAATCTTTTCAAAAAAAACAGAACTTATTTTATTATTCTTTTGTATTTTGCAGTCTCAATTTCATTTATTTCTACTTTGATCTTTATTATTTCTTTTTTTCTGTTAACTTTTTTCCATGCTTTTCTATTTCCTTGAAGTGCATCACTGGTTGTTTATTTGAAGTCTTTCTACTTTTTTGATGTAGGTGTTTATTGCTACGAACTTCTCTCTTAGACCTGCTTTTGCTATATCTCGTTTGGTATGCCATGTTCCCATTTTAATTTATTTCGTGGGATTTTAAAATCTTCTTTTAAATTTCTTTAATGATCTATTTGTTGTTTGGGAACAAGTTTTATTTTCACAAATTTTTATAGTTTTCCAGTGTCCATTTGTTTATAGATTTCTAGTTTTATTCCATCAAGGTCAGAGAACATACTTGATATAATTTTGATTTTTAAAAAACCTGTAGGAGTTGTTCTTTACCTAGCATATGGCCTATCTTGGGGAATATTTCACATGATGTTGAGAAAAAAGTGTATTCTGTAGCCAGCAGATGGAATCTTCTGTAAATGTCTGCTAGGTCCATTTTGTCTGTAGAGCAGTTTAACTCTATTTTTTTTAGTTATTGTTGATTTTATGTCTGGATGGTCTGCCCATTGCTAAAAGTTGGGTATTGAAGTTTCCTACTATTATTATATTGTAATTAACATTTTTCTTTACATCTATTAATATTTGTTTTATATATTTGAGTGCTCTGGTATTGGCTATATATAAATTAACAATTGCTAATCTTCTGGATGAAATGACAACTTTATCATTATATAATGGGATTCTTTGTATATTGTACTCTTCTTGACTTAAAATCTATTTTATCTGATATAGGTATAGCTACTCCTGCTCTTTTATGTTTTCATTTGTATGAAATACCATTTTTGACTCTTCACCTTCAGTCTATGCACATCTATACAGGTGAAGTGAGTTTCCTATAGATAGCATGTATTTGTGCCTTGTTTCTATTTATTTATTCAGTCACTCTGTGCCTTTTAGTTGATTATTTTAATCTATTTACATGCACTATTATTATTAATGGGTAGTGGTACAATATTGCCATTTAGGTTTTTGTTTCCTAGTTGTCTTGTAGCTCCTTCATTTCTTTTTTCCTCTGATGTTAAGTGATTTTTCTCTAGTAGTACATTTTGATTCTGTGTTGGTGGTATTTATTTTTGGTGTATCTACTATAAGTTTTAGCTTTCTGGTTACAATGAAACTTACAAAACATCTTTTAGTTATAACAGGTTATTTGAAACTGATCATGACACAACTTTGATCATAAAGAAAAGTAACCAAAAAATCTACATTTTAACACGGCCCCTCCTTCACGTTTTGACTTACTAATGTTTCGATTTAAATTTTATATTTTTTATCTTATAGCCAATTGAAGTTATTATTAATTTTAATTGTTTAATCTTTACATTTAAGATATAAGTGGTTTAATTTCTCCAATTACAGTACTAGAATATGCTAAATTAGTCTGTTTTATTTCTTTTACTAGTTAGTTTAATACCTTCCGTTGTTTTCTTGGTACATATTAGCATCCATTTCTTCCAGATTGATGAACTCCTGTTAGTATTTCTTGTAAGATAAATCTGGTGTTGTCAAACTCCCTCAGTTTTGTTTGTCTGAGAAAGTCTTTATCTTGCCTTCGTGCTTGAAGGATAACTCTGCTAAATATCGTATTTTTGGTTGTCATTTTTTTGCCTTCAATACTTTGAATATAGCATTCTGTTTTCTCCTGACCTGCCATGCTTTTGCTGAGAAATTGCTGAAAGCCATATTGAAGTTTCATTGAATGTAGTATGTTTCTTTTCTCTTGCTAATTTGAGTACTCTTTCTTTGCTTTTGAATTTTGCTAATTTGATTATGATATACTTTGGGGATTTCCTCTTTGGGTTGAATTTTATTGACCTTTACGCTTTCTGTACCTGCATGGTGAAGTCTGTCTCCAGATTTGGGGATTTTTCAGATATTATTTCTTTAAATATAAAAGAAATAATTCATTCAGCAGAAAGAGCTTTCTAGGCTCTTTTCTCTCTTGTCTCCTTTGAGAATTCTTATTATATGGAGACTGGTTTGCCTGATGGTGTCCATGATCCTCACAGGCCTTCTTTATTCTCTTGTTCTTTTTTCTTTTTGCTTCTCTGATTGGATAATTTCATACATTTTAAGTTCATGAATTATTTTCTGTGTTTGATCAATTCTGCTGTTGAGGCTTTCTAATAAGTTTTTCTGTTCAATTATTGTATTATTTATTTATGGGATTTATATATACATATTTGTTCCTGTTTATTTCTCAAATTTATCATTTTGTTCCTAGATTATTTTCTAAATTTTATTCAATATTTTATTTAATTTATTCTCTGCATTTTCTTGTGATGTCCTGAACTTCTTTAAGAGGATAATTTTGAATTCTCTTTCCAGTGTTTGACAGATCTTCAATTCTTCTGGGTCCCTTGCTGGAGCTCTGTTAGTTTACACATTCTTTGTGTTTTTACACTGATGCCTGCAATTTAAGGAGACTGCCACCTCTTCCAGGTTTTGCAGGTGTTCATTGGTGGCGTTAGAGCTCAATTACTTAATATTGGAACTTAAGCACTAGCCTGCTGTTTCTCCTTGTTCTAGGGAGGACTTATAGTGAAGATTAGAACTAAAACACTGCACTAGAGCTAACTCATTGTCCTGCTACTGTTTTCTGGTCTGGGAAGACTTATGGTAAGCACTGGAACTTGAACACTGCTCTGGAACTAAATTGCTGCCCTGATTTTTTTTCCAGTTTGGAGAACACTTAAGCAGCCACCAAAACTTAATTCAAACCTTTTAGTTGTTTCCAGCCCAGGGCAAGGCTCCATGCAAGCATCTTGGCTGTGTGAAAAATTATTCCAGGGATTCAGGCCTTTCCACAGATTGTGCCCCCTGCAGGACTATGGCATCAACCAGTCCCTTCAATGTGGTGCCCCTGCTGATCAGAATTCAGAGTAGCTACCAATATCTCTGCACCAGTTGCTGCACTCAGCGCCCTGTTCTTTGTCCTTTATACAGTGCAAGAGGTTCAGCTCTCCTGGTACTCCCAATGGTTCCTGTGAAATAGAGCTGGTGTGGGCTCCCCATGAAGATTTCCAGACTAAGGCAGAGGTCAAATGTTCATATCCAATTCCCTTTTCTCACCTTTGAAACTATGGGATTAGGGAAATTATGAGTGGTAATATGCTGGCATGGAGGAGGGTCAGCACCAAATGAAATGATCTTTTGTTTTACTGGTTATGGTTTCTCTTGACGCTATGGGCCCAGGGGTCTCCCCTGAGTTCTGATTAACTAAGGGTGGTATTCTTGTATTTGAATAGTTTCCAGCGCATTTTTGTTGGGTACGTGCATTTGCTATTCTGCCATCTTGTGAATGTCACTCTGAATTATTTATTTTACATGGGGAAGATACAATATTGAGTAAGAGAAAGCATAGTGTTTGTAGAAATTTCAATAATATTTAGGGGGACATGAACTGGATACATTCAAATATTCACAACATTGGGATACATGGATCTCACATAAATTCTTATGTCTAATAGTATTAATTAAGAATATCATAAAATTATTTAATTGTAGGGTGTGTCACTTTATGTAATTTGTATCTTGCAATATTTTGCTAGAAACACTTTAAGAATGAATAGAACTCACCACATTTTGAATAACTTTAATTTTCTCATGCTGCCATTACAATGATGATGATGTCCTAAAAGTTTGCATAGTGTTTTCAGTAATAGCTGGAATAATAGTTGCCCTGATACTCAGCAGAAAACGAATAATTTTAAGGAATTTGCAGTATTTTAAATTTCCCTAGTGAGGTCAGTCAGCAGAAAACATTGTAAGCAAAAGAAAACAAAATAAAGAAATAAATAAATAAAGAGTAACAAGTGAAACAGAAAACACATGAACACATGTCTTTTAAAAGAACATATGAAAATAGTAGTCTATTTTCAAAAATACTATCTATTTCTGCTTATATAAGGCTTTTAACGCTTGTGGAAATTACTCTGATATTGGCAGCATCAATTCCACCTGGATAAGAGGGGAAATGGAATAGTTGGATAGTTGGTAGATCACAGAGAAATGATCCAATCATATGGCTAACTTCAGGGACTACTAAAAGGTGATTGTTTAAATATGATTACAGCACTTTTTTACACAATTATACAGGGATATTTTATTTCAGCTTGAAGTTACTTTTTTATTCTTTTTACAGTGGCTCAATTCACTAAAAAATGAATTCAGAAGACAAAGAAAGTAATTGAAAAGTGCAAATGTAATTCAGAGGGCTGAAATAATATGTTGGCAGCCTAAATATAACTCTCACAGTGATTTGAATGAAGAGCTCCAAGAGAAATTGTCTGGGTGCAAAGTAACCCCAAACAAATTTTGTGAATGCATTAGTCAAGCAACATAAATGCAAAATGAAATTGACAAATTCAATATGGACTTATTCCCCAAGCATATTGGAAAGTAGACTGTGTGGGTTAGCTTTAAGTGACTTATAAGATAGGGATTCCATCTATTTTTCCTATATTTTCCATTTTACGGAATATTTTAAGGCAATTCTACAAATGCCACAGATTTATATTGTCTTTTCTCAATATATGAAGCTTATATTTATTTTTAAATGCGATTATGACAGTTGCTCTGGAGAACCTCGTAACAGTTATTTTGCAAAATAGTATTTAAATGGGACCTAAAATAATCATATCGTCTGGTGGTTTCACAATTAAGATAGTTTTATAATATGTAAAATATAAGTGGAAGTGTATCAGAATTGCCTTGTCTTTTACATAGCACATATGATTTCCATTCTCAAACCAATTCTGGGTTTGGCGCACTAAGAATTAATGACCTCCCCCTACCAGCACATCTTCCTTCTTTCCTATAACAGCTCAGGGCTGTATATAATTTACTTTTCCTAATGTATAACCAGGGAAAAATAAGTTGTGAAAAAGTTGTGTAGATCTTTTAAGTCTATATTTAATGAAATGTAATCAAATAATTACATTGTATTTTCAAATTCCTTCCTGTAGAATTTATTCATCTAATAAGAACTGTACAAAGTAGTAACTGATAAGATTGTTGGATTGAAATATTAGGAATGATTCATTTTCAAAAAAATTATTATTCTCACAATTTTTTCAGTATCTCCAGTTTTCATGTTTTTGTACATGATCTATTTTTTTGGCTTTTAGCCAGAATTCAAATACTCTCTTCTGACAAAGTTGCTTTGTTGATCCAACTTTAGTTAGGCTCCTGAAACTTCTCCTGGGCCCATCTGTGCACATCCTCGTGAAATCCAAATTTACCAAGAATCTCCTATCCTATTTATCTGATCGTCCTGACATCTGAAGGGCTCCTCATCCTCTACCATCACCCAGGTGATATCTAATCACTCTGGCCTGTCTTCAATCAGAATCTTATTGATGGTTTAGCTAGAATCCTCCCTTACACTTGATGCTTCCTCTTAGAAATTTTCTATCCATCAATCCTCTCCTTGCTATGAATTCGACTTGTGCATGTTGTATTCAGAATTATATCTACTTCTATACTGAGGTGTCTTTTCCCTTCTTGCAATAACTCCGAATAATATCTGCTTTAACTGCTTTAACTACTATACAGTTGTGGTTTCTGTTGAAAACTTCATAACATATTAGCTGAGTAAATTCAAGTCATGTAGCAAAACATGGAGAACCTCAGTTTTCTCATGTATTAAAAATAAAAAAGAATAATTGCAAAGTATTATAGTGTAGTTTAAATGCCATTAAATATATGGAAGTAACTATTAGAGTTAAATTTATATCATCCATTAAAAATAGTTTCCTTACTTTGTTTTTACCATCTAACATTTCTTAAAAATTCTGCTCAAATATCACACTTCTCTATCCTGATTTAGCATTATCTCATCAGTACTGCCAAAGTATTCCTTATAAATATAATCTTATAAAAACATACCATCATTGTTTTATGTTCCCCTCTCTATGACTAGACTAGAAGGATTTAGGGGAAGAAATATGAATTATCTATCTTTTTTCTCCAATTACTGGTAGGATATCTGACATTTTTAGGATTCAATTCAGATTTTAAGGTTGAGTAAATGAGTAAATAAATAAAATGACTTGAACTAAAGGAGTTGCCATGTATACTTAAATTCTGGAATTATTTCAGTTAAGAGGAAGCATACAAAATAACTAATGAGATCACATCCATAAATCTAAGACCCAATTCATGTATTCCAGAAGGTCTCATGGGGTACACACAAGGATGGAAATACAACACTGAAGCCCCCAGAAAGAATGTCATCATGGAAATGGAAATAATTCTATTGGAAAAAATTTGACAAGAATAAATCGTTCATAACTTCCAGTTATTTAGAAGTTATTTATGTTCAGATAGAATCCATGTGTGTAGCAACAAGTAAACTTTGGTGTTACATTTAATAATGCCTTTCACAAAATTAAGTCTAAATTTTTTTTTATTGCTTTCCAATGAGAAAAAACTTGTATCTGCAAATTTTGAAAAAAAAAAAAATCAGAATTGCCACTAGCAGATTGTAAATTCATCAAATATTGTGTTAACCTTAGTTCACAGAAATTAAAGTGAAATTAAACAGTTTTCTACTTTCAAGGAATGTCTTAGTAGTAAGTCTTTCTCCTCTATCATCTGACCATGGGAACACTATATGAGGAGTGGTTGATGGAAAAGTCTAGATGCAACCTCGTGTGGAACTCTGGGGGAACCTGTTCATCTAACCTACTTGCATCCTCAGGACCTTCTAGTTCTAGTTTTGTAGTTTAATTATGTCTCATGCTGGGGTACTGTATTAAGGCCCAATAGCAGGCCAACTGCTGCTTTTAAAAAGCAAAACCTTCTTAAAAATCCTAGGGTTCTGCTCTGCACCTGTCCTATCAGGATTTGTCCCAGATTTCACATATCCATCCTGTCACAATGAATACCATTGAATTTGCAAGTTCAGAGGCACAATTGCGTAAGGAGCTTAGAATGCAACCGAACCTTTCTTTCTCTGAGCCATAGTAAAAACTAGCATCCTTCTAAATCACAAAATAAATGGAACAGAAAACATTGCCATAGGCAGGATATGATGCCTCAAAAATCCACAAAGCCCCAACAAATGCTATACTTTTTTAAAATTTCAGGTAATAAAAGGCTTAATAATTTTCCTTAACCTATGATGCTATATGACCAAGACTATTATATTCGTAAGGTTTAATCCAGTTGCCCATAATTTAAATTTTTTTAGAGTTTATCTTCCATTCTCTGGCATACAAACTTGCTACTTGCCCTTTGTCATCATTTATTAATATAGTGCAATTATAATTAATTACAGTGCTATTTAACACAATGGAATTTATTTAGCTAAAGGAAGTCCTGCAAAACATGAAAATGATCAGTTTCTAGGGACTATACTGTGACATGGAACAAAAGAATTAGACTAGGCACCTGTCAGAAAAGTAAACCCACACTATTGTCCTTCTCATATAATTGTAAGCATCTTTGATCCTCTTCATTGATGGTGATTGATTTTTTTTCAATAGTGGCTGTATTGGTCTGTTTCAGTAAGGATACCAAGTTCAACATAAACAGCTACCATTGAAGTTGACCTCAGATTCCATGGATAGTGGTCCATTGTCATCTTGTATAAGACATTCATTTTTGCAGAGAAAGGTAAATCGAATACAGGTAAGCCACTCATGTTGTCTTCAAATTTTTATGCTGGAGCTAATTTTTGCAATTCTACCTAGGATGTGGTATTGTTTCTGCTTTATGATGTTGAGCATGGTGGGGAGTATTTTTTAGGGACTTCCTTTTGGTGTTTCCTATTATAATTTTTTTTAACTAAAAAAAGAGAGATATATAATTATGTGAGTACCATAAGCTATTAAAATTATTTGTCCCAAGCTCTAACATGCACAATCTATACAGAACTTAAATCATTAAATGAAAAACAAATACACCCACTAAAAATAGGCAAAGGACATGAACAGACACTGCTGAAAAGAAGACACGCAAGTGGCCAACAAAGATATGAAAAAAAGCTCAGCATCACTAATCATCAGATAAATGCAAATCAAAACCATAATGAGGTACCATTTCATACCTGTCAGAATGTCTGTTATTAAAGAGCCAAAAAACAACAGATGCTGGCTAGACTGTGGAGAAAAGGGAATGCTTCTACACTGCTGGTTTGACTGTAACTTAGTCCAACCACTGTGGAAAGTGTTTTAAATATTTCTCTAAGAATTTGAAACAGAGCTACCATTCTACCTAGGAATACCATTATTGGGTATATACCTAAAAGAAAACAAATTATTCTCTCAAAAAGACACATGTAGTCTTCATCACTGCATTATTTACAATAGGAAAGACATGGATTCAACCTAAGTGCCCATCAGTGGTAGACTGATTTTTAAAAATGTGGTACATGGCCGGGCGCGGTGGCTCATACATGTAATCCCAGCATTTTGGGAGGCTGAGGCAGGTGGATCATGAGGTCAGGAGATCAAGACCATCCTGGCTAACTCGGCAAAACCCTGTCTCTACTAAAAATACAAAGAATTAGCCGGGTGTGGTGGCAGGTGCCTGTAGTCCCAGCTGCTCGGGAGGCTGAGGCAGGAGAATGGCGTGAACCTGGAAGGTGGAGCTTGCAGGGAGCCGACATCACGCCACTGCACTCCAGAAAAGAAAAAAAAATGTGTCACATATACATCCAATTAAAAAGTAATGAAATCATGTCCTTTGCAGCAGCAACATGGAAGCAGTTGGAGGCCATAATACTAAGCAAATTAATGCAAGAACAGAAAACCAAATACTGCATGTTCCCATTTATAAGTGGAAGCAAAACATCAAACATACATGGACATAAATATGGAAACGAAAGTCACTGCAGACTACTAGGCGGAGAAAGAAGGAGAGCATGGGTTGAAAAACTACCTATTGGGTACTATGCTCACTACATGGGTGACGGGATCTGTACCCCAAACCTCAGTATCACACAAGATTCCCATGTAACAGACCTGCACACATAGCTCCTGTATCTACAATAAGTTGAAATTAAGAAAACAAAAAGATTATTTGTCCCATGAATGGACTAAGAAACTATGTGAACCCTAAGTGAGGTGAATTTCAACCAGAACTCTAAACACCATCTGGCTTTTAGAAACCCCAGTCTAACTAGGAACCATATGCATTGTGAGTTCCCTAATATTAGTGTGGTTACAGAACCTGTCTCCCACAGCCATTGAAAGGTCTGGGCATTCCCTTTCTTTGATTCCCTTTCTTTAACTCTGGTTGAAAACTATAAGTTCTTTTGGGAAATAGGAAAAATTTACAGTATACAGGTTTTTTTTTTTAGATGTAGAGATTATTTTTAATGGTGGAAGCCAACACATTGACACTTGGATAGAAGAAGGCAGGATCCTAATACAGAACCAACAGAGAAGGCCACCAGGCAAAGCCACAGAGAGTTGCACCTGAATACGATGTAACAAGGTATAATTGTAGGTAACAGCTTATGAGTAAGTAACAGGGGTTTAGGAAGGTTTCCAGACTTCCCTTTGGACTGGCTAATTTGAATAATTTAATAAGCTCTAGAAAAGAGAGGCTGCCCTAGTTGTCTGGCCTCTGGTCTTGGGATGATTAAGATGGGTGCAGAGTGACCTTGGATTTGAGAGCTTGATAAGGAAAGTGATTGAGGTACAAATTTGCTATTTGGAGAACTGACCAGCCTGGATGAAGACATAATTTGTTTTTATGTATTTACATATATTTATATTTACGTTTACAGTGATATTATACATTTTTTTTCTTAAAAGATCTTAGTATCCCTTTTAATCAATGAGATTTAGGTTTAAAAACTGGCTGAGCTCTGGAAATTGAGGAGGGATTGGGCAAACTAAACTTCAATGGGCTTGGAGAAAGCCCTGGAAGAGAATGAGAAATGATAAAGTACCCTGGTTTAAGATAAAAATCTGCCAGCTATGAGGGGAATCTAACATTTTATGGAACCACCTCCTACAGATTTGGCTCAAATCAGAGCAAGGTTGAAATGCGGTAAGAGTACTATAAGGCCTCTGCTACAAGGACCTTCCTAGACCTATCTTAAGGTGGGGCAAAAATGAGAAAGAGATTTAAGTGATCAGTGAATTTCTTTGTCTGTTATGAAATGTTGAAATGGGAGGAGTTCCCTTATCCCTTCACAGGGTATGCGACAGGGGTGAGGCTTGCTTCTTAGGTGCCCCGCTGCTCAAACACCTAGGGGGAACCTGCAGATGGGCAGGTCGTGGGGAGCGTTTTGGGGGTCTGACCCCACTGCAGAGTCTAGGGTTGAGTGTTTATAGCTCCTGAAGCCCCAGTGGGCATGTGTTACAGTGTACTCTTTCAGTTTTGCAATCCGCAGGCAGCTTGTGTTAATCGGCTCAATTAGACTCCCTCTGCTGGTGTTTAGCTGGTGTATGACCTTCCCCTAGGAACACTTAACTAGTAAGGAAAGTGAGCCTGCATACTACTTAAATAAATATATTGCACATGCGGCCCCTCTCAAGTGCTGGCAGGCCACTGCACGTGCGAAATGCTCCTGTATAAAATCTCACGTCAAAGATCAAATCAGGTACTTCCATCACTCAAGTTGCCCTCTTGGCTCTCTTCCAAGTGTACTTCCTTTGGTTCCTGCTCTAAAACTTTTTAACAAACTTTCACTCCTGCTCTAAAGCTTGCCTCAGTTTCTCCATCTGCCTTATGTCCCTTGGTTGAATAATTTCTTCAGAGGAGGCAAGAACTGAGGCTGCCGCACATCCAAACTGATTCACCACTGCTAACAGTTGCAGGAAATACAATAATTATTTTGGTTATCTTCATTATTCATATGTGTTGGGACTGGATCACTCTGGATGCAATAATCAGTTGTTAAGAGAGCTTAAAATACAGATCAATCATGCTGTGGAATGCACTCACTTTGCACGTGTGGTTATGTCGTTAGATTAAATCTGTTAGTTTTCTAAAACAAATATTATTTTTTCAGTATACGTGCTTGTTTCCAGAGTTGCATAATCGTTTTATCATTCTTTTCCTGTTCTTGCTAAAGATTTCCTGCCTTTTAGTGTGAGGAAATTCAAAGGCCAAGATGATATTTTTAAGTAAAACTTTTTTTTTTTTCAACTTTAGGCTCAGCGATATAAATTCAGATCCCTTTTCTGATGGAGCACATTGAGGTCTTCCCCACTTTATTATGTTTCCTAACGTGCTCCTATGTCAGCCTGTTATTAAACAAATTTGTAGGAGCTGCAGAACCACAGGTCTGAAGGAAATGTTTTAAGAAAATAAGTAGAATTTGGAGGACAGAAGCGGTAATAAAGGAAGTTGGGGAACACAGGATTCTATGACCTCTGTGAGTATTGTGAAGATAATAATAGAGAATGACCAAATAAGCTTCTTTTCAGAAGGGTTCAGCCCCATAAAGTGTATAATTATTAATGATGGTTCCTAAGGGTAACACTCTAATAGACTACATTCAGATCAATGTGTGCCTCTAAACAGAGAAACTGAAACGTGATGGAATTAAACCGTGTATTAGAAACAATTATTTTGGATTAATATTCATTATCCCTACAAAGGGCATTTTCTCCAGTTGTTGCTTGAAAGCCTTTGTCTGGAGAGAGTACTCTCTCTTTTTACTGAAAAAAAAAAAAAATGAAAAAGGAGAATGTTATTAAAAGTAAATAAATAATAAGTATTTATTTATTTATTATTATTTTTTATTATACTTTAAGTGTTGGGATACATGTGCAGAACATGCAGGTTTGTTACATAGGTATACATGTGCCATGGCAGTTTGCTGCACCCATCAACCTGTCATCTACATTTGTATTCTCCTAATGCTATCACTCCCCTAGCCCCCCAACCCTGACAGGCCCTGATGTGTGATGTTCCCCTCCTTGTGCCCATGTGTTCTCATTGTTCAACTCCCACTTATGAGTGAGAACATGGGGTGTTTGGTTTTCTGTTCCCGTGTTAGTTTGCTGAAAATGATGGTTTCCAGCTTCATCCACGTCCCTGTAAAGGACATGCACTCATTCCCTTTTATGGCTGCATAGTATTCCATGGTAGTAACCAAAACAGCATGGTACTGGTACCAAAACAGATATATAGACCAATGGAACAGGACAGAGTCCTCAAAAATAACACCACACATCTGCAACCAGCTGATCTTTGATAAACCTGACAAAAACAAGCTATGGGGAAAGGATTCCCTATTTAATAAATGGTGTTGGGAAAACTGGCTAGCCATACGCAGAAAACTGAAACTGGACCCCTTTCTTATACCTTATACAAAAATTAACTCAAGATGGTTTAAAGATTTAAATGTAAGACGTAAAACTGTAAAAATCCTAGAAGAAAACCTAGGCAATACCATTCAGGACATAGGCATGGGCAACGACTTCAAGATTAAAACACCAAAAGCAATTGCAACAAAAGCCAAAATTGACAAATAAGATCTAAGTAAACTAAAGAGCTTCTGCACAGCAAAAGAAACTATCATTGAGTCAACAGGCAGCCTACAGAATGGGAGAAAATTTTTGCAATCTATTTATCTGACAAAGGGCTAATATACAGAATATGCAAGAAACTTAAACTTACAAGAAAAAAAATCAAAAAGTGGGTGAAGGATATGGACAGACACTTTTCAAAAGAAGACATTTAGGCAGTCAACAGACACATGAAAAAATGCTCATCATCACTGATCATTAGAGAAATGCAAATCAAAAACACTATGAGATACCATCTCATGCCAGTTAGAACAGCAATACTTAAAAAGTCAGGAGACAACAGATGCTGGAGAGGATGTGGAGAAATAGGAACACTTTCACACTGTTGGTGGGAGTGTAAATTAGTTCAACCACTGTGGAAGACAGTGTGGCGATTCCTCAAGGATCTAGAGCTAGAAATACCATTTGACCCAGCGATCCCATTACAGGATCTGCACCCAAAGGATTATAAATCTTTCTTCTATAAAGACACATGCACACTTACGTTTATTGCAGCACTATTCACAATACCAAAGTCTTGGAACCAACCCAAATGCCCATCAATGTTAGACTGGATAAAGAAAATAAGTATTTGTTTTTAAAATAAATTTATAAACTGTATAGTATATATAGTATCTAGTCTATATAGTATATAATATAGTATGTAGTCTGAACATGTATATACACACAGTTTTAGAAGAGCAAAAAGAACATATATATACACACAGTTTTAGAAGTACACTAGGAAAAGAGTAATGAGCACTTAAAGAGGTACTAGTTTCTCTATGTAGCAATTATGGTAGGCTTCAGTATCTTGTGAAATAATCACATTTGTATTTTGTTTCCTTTTTAACTCAACTAATAGCTATAGTCTGCATTTACAAAACTTGTTAGAAAACCTATATTTTTACTTTTTTCTTTTTAATTTTTTATCATTTTTGTATGAAGCTTTTTTAAGCCATGACAATCTAGAAATTCAGGGTTATTTAGTCCAAAGAGGTTAAGATCTCCTTCCAAAGTGAGGAAGACAGGAGCTGACAGAGTCAACACTATCGATACTGTACTTTTGCCATGTAACATTGACATTAAAAATTAATCACATCACTCATAGAAGCTTATTCAATAGTTGTTTGACCTTTCTCTGGGTCAGGACTTAGAGCCTTCATTGTGTTTTCTAGTTTGATTTTAAGATTAGAGGTACATTAGTTCACATGTGGCCAGTTACTGTGGTCCACACACAATCTACAAATGGCATCACCTTTTGAATTCAGCCAGAGTCTCCCACCTTAACTAGATATCAAACTACAATAAAACAAGATTTTTCTTTTTTTAAAATTTTTTCTGAGCCCAGATTATCTTCCAGAATGCAACTTCCTTTATATTGAGTTACTCTATGAAGACTTCATAACAATGGTTCTCAAATGGGACTATTCTGATGCATTTAATGATATCGGCCGTCAAAAAGGAAGTTATTGTTTTATTTTCTGCAGGGGAATTCTTGTCACCTTATGTAATTTGTGTCATCTGTTCACTAGAAACCAACTCTGATCTGCAAATGTTTTGGAGAAAATATTTTATTGAGCCACATCTCTTCTTGTGCTTGTTTTCCTTGCTTATTATAATGGGGTGTAATTAAAAAGAATTTGTTCCTGGAGTGCCTCTTTTAACTTACAAAATAAAAAATAAAAATAATTTTTCCTGTTTCTCTGTTTGAAACTTAAGTAGATCCTATAACTTTAATGGATTCTTTTTGTTTAACCAAAATTCCTATGGTAACCACAAATTACAAAACACACATTTAATTCAGTAATTACAATTCTGTTTCAATATCTTTAGTTAGCCCTTTATGCTTCAGTGAACAAGAAGTTTTCTTCTTTCCTTAGCTAGGCCTGTGGTACATGGGAGTCAGACTTTGCGGGAGCCGTGGGATTGCTTTCCTATTTTTCCCTCACTTCTTCCATTGCTTGATGACTCTTAACTGTGACTCTTCCAGTTGAAATGGAGGGCAGAGAAAGAAGAGAAATAACATTGTTGGGGAAGTTGACTTCTCTGGGTTAGGCTTGATGTTGACTCTTTTTTGGGGTGATTTTGTGCACATCCCTTGTTGAAAACTCAGCCCATGCTTTGGATGGCTGATCCCCTACAACTCCTAGTTTTCCAGTGTTTATATCCACACAGACTTTTGTCCTATGGTGCATTGTGCAGGAGCAAATATTATCTTTTTTTTTTTGAGACGGAGGCTCTGTCGTCCAGGCTAGAGTGTAGTGGTGTGATCATCTTGGTTCACTGCGACCTCTGCTTCCCGGGTTCAAGAGATTCTGCTGCCTCAGCCTCCCGAGTAGCAGTGATTACAGGCTTGTGCCACCATGCCTGGCTAATTTTTGTATTTTTAGTAGAGATGGGGTTTCACCATGTTGGTCAGGCTGGTCTCAAACCCCTGACTTTGTGATCCGCCCGCTGCGGCCTTCCAAAGTGCTGGGATTACAGACGTGAACCACCACGCCCGGCTACAAATATTATCTTGATGCTTGAAGGGACTTCAATGTTAAAATCACAAACATTAACATGTTACACATATGCACACACGTGCATACAAACTTGTCATTAATAAAAGCACTTGGGTTGATTCATCCAGTAACACATAATTTGTTTTAAGGTTATAGGCTCACGGTGTTTATAGTCATGGAAACAATGGCATATTTTTTGAAGTTCTTCCTGACTAGGACCTCTGTTGCATACACTGTTTTCTGTAACCCTGCCCTTATGTTGAACTTGCTCAGTCTATGTTGATTCTTAGTTGCACCCTCAAATCTAATGCGGCCTTACAAGCTCCAATTTTATTCCAGTTGCCTTATCATTCTACTTCCTCTTCGCTTTACATTGATCCTCCAGTCCAGTGGCTCTTAATCCTCACTACACCCTGGGATCACCTGGGGAGATTTTGAAAACTGCTGTGGCTCAGTTTTTACCCAATAGGTTGGTAGTCAATTGTGCCGAGGTGGAGCTCTCATCATCAATACATTTTTAGAAACTCTTCATGTGATTCCAATGTGCATCCAAGGTGAGAGCTACTACCTTGGTCATTTTTCCTGATTCTTGGTTTTATTCTGATTTGGCATTTACTCTCCTGCTTCATAGTGAGAATCACTTGCTTTTAGCGAAATAATTCACCCTGATGTTGTATTTCTCAAAAAGTAAAGACTGGTAGAAATATTATACGTTATACATCTATCTATCTATCTATCTATCTATCTATCTATCTATCTATCTATCTACCTACCTACCTATCTACCTACCCACCTACCTACCTACCTACCAATCAAGAGAGAGAGAAATGTGGTTGCAATAACGACATTTTTTAAATGTCCAGATTCAAACCATTACTCCATCTTCCCTTAATTCCTTTAATTATTTATTAAATTAGTTCTTTTTCATATATTAGGGACTTACTTGTGTCCCTCCAACGTTCCTATGGTGATTTCCCTCCCCATTTTCTTGGAATGTGACCCTGTTTGGAGACATGGTTTTTAAAGAAGTAGGTAGGTTAAACCGGGTCCTTGAGATGAGCCAGATTCTACTATGACTAGTGTCCTTATGAAAAGAAGGGATTTAGGACACATATATGCACAAATAAGCACCATGGGCAGACATGGGATGAAAGTGGCTATCTTCAAGCCAAGCAGAGAGACCACAGAATTAAACCGCTACAGTCAACACCATGATACTGGAGTTCTAGCCTCCAGAATTGTGAGAAAATTAATTTCTGTTGTTGAAGCTACCCAATATCTGGTACCTTGTTATGGCAACCCTAGAAAACTAATGCATCATATATCTCAACTACTACTTACCTAATTCAGACCTTAAGCATTTCAACCAGGATGATTGCATTTGACTCTGTATTCTACCCCTAGTCCCAAGGATACTTTGAATTCATTCCCAAAATACAGTCAGAATGAGCTATTGAAAATACAACCACCACTATATCATTCCTACTTAAACTATTTGAGTGACCTATCTTCCAGTCCATATATTGCTATCTTGATGTTAAAATTCATTCTCAAATGTTTGCATATGTATGTGATAAGCATGTTTGCAAAAATGTTTATACTCGTTATTCTATACTCTTTGTACATTATTCTCTTTTATGTTTTTTAAATTAAGTTTATTGAAGAATTATATCAGAAAAAGTTAATATCACTCTCTACAATGGTCCTCGTTGAGTCAATATAGTCACCATGGTACCAAAATATCCTGTGTATAAATCAGTTATTATATATGTTTAATAATTAGAGTTATATGTTTCTATGTCTATTTTGGCTTATGGATTGTACAATTCTTAAGGAATCAACTATTTTAAATTCATTTTAATACTACTCATTAGTCCCCAGAGTTTAATGCAGTATTTATAGTAAAAGCATTTACTATTTGTTAAAGAAATTTTGTGCTTACTTGTACAGTGTATGTTTAATTGATTATGTCACAGATTACATATAACTCCTAACAGATAATACAACCCCAAGGTGACTGGTTAAAAACTTTCTTTACATTTTACTTTGAGAGCATATGACCTTTACCAGAGATTACATAAAATAATATGGAGCTTATTCTGTTAGATTTTATCATTCAGTGAAAGAAGATAATAAATGTGTGTTATATAGAATGTGAACCTGCTGAAATTGTATGAAAATCTGAGCACACACTGCATTTGAGTATGCACTTTTGCAGAGGGACTTTTTATCTACTTGTCATGGTTATTGATCACAAACTTTTAAAAAGATTGATTATATATTTTAGGTCTTATATTTTACATCAATCCAGGCTAACAGTAACCAATAACTTAAATCATATTATCTTCAATCTTTCAGGAGTATTTTCGTATTTATTCCTCCACTTCTATTGAGGATTGCTGTCTTAAAAGGAAACAAACACAATAAGACAAAATACCAGCTGCAAAATCCTTTTGAAAGCTTTTTTCCTGAGGGAGTTTTGATGAAAACACTGCCCATTACAACACCATGCTCTATTAAGTTTCCCTATAAAGAATGGTTTATGCACATCCACTTTCATCAATTTGACAAATATTTATTTTTTCTTGCAGACTTGGCACTTTGTTTTACATCTCAAAAACATTGATAAATTAGGTAGTTTCTGCTCTTTGAAGCCAAAATTATAGAGAAAGGAACAAATATACGAAATAATAATATGTAAGGGGAAAATATGTAAATATTTACAGTGAGAAGAGATAACAATTGAGTAATACTTTATATTGGGTATTAAAGATGGTATCTCTAAGTAGATTATATTTAAACTGAGGTCTAAATGTCATGAAGGAGGCAGACATACAAAGGTTACATAAAACTCATTACTGACAAACGGAGTTATTAGTGCAAGGTCACTAAAATGGAAAAGAGTTTGGCATAACTCATAAGCTAGAAGACCAGAATGTGTGGCTCTAAGTGGGAGAAAGGAAGAGTGGCAGAAGATCAGATCTCAGAGATCAACTGAGAGAAAATCAGGTTTGACATTATAGACCTTGTTAAAGAGTGGGAAGTTATTCTAAAATGGGATGGGAAACCAACGTGGAATTTTCAGCAAGAGACATGACAAGATCTGATTTCCAATTTTAATAGAACTCATTGGTTTCTCTGTGAATAACAGATTTTATACAAGCAAGAATAAGAGAGAAACCGTGATGGCTCATCTGTGGATAGAACTGGATAATATTCCATTGCCTGGATGTACTACAGTGTATTCATCTCATTCATCTACTGAAGGGCATATTGATTATTTCTAAGTTTGAGTAGTTATGAATAAAGACGCTATAATCACCCAAGTCTTGGTTTCTGCCTTTGTAAGTTTTCAGTTTACTTGGGTAAATGCCAAGGAGATTATTGGGAGCCACGCACAACCTAATGATGTTTCAGTTGATGATAGGGCATATATAAAATCATGGTCCTTAGATAATAACGATGCTGAAAAATGTATATCACCTAGTGATGATATAGCCATTGTAACATCATAGTGAAATATGTTATTCAAGTGTATGTGATGATTCTGGTGTCAATGAACCCAGTAAATTGTGACTCAAATAAAAGTGTAGCACATACAATTACATACAGTACATAACACTCGGTAATGATAGCAAACAACTATTCTACTGATTTGTGTATTTACCATATTAAAATTTTTATAATTAATTTACAGTGTACTCCTTCTACTTATTAAAAAGAAGTTAACTGTAAAACAGCCTCAGGCAGGTCCTTCAGGAGGTATTCCAGAATAAGGCATGGTTATCATAGGAGATGACAATTCCATGCATGTTATTGCCCCTAAAGACCTTTCAGTAGGACAAGCTGTGGAGGTGAAAAGCAGTGATATTGATGTTCCTGACCGTATACAGGCCTAGGTTAATGTGTGTATTTGTGCCTTAGTTTTTAACAAAAAAGTTTATTTAAAAAATTAAAAATAGAAAAAAAAAAGCTTATAGGCCAGGAGAGTTCGCTCCCACCTGTAATCCCAGAACTTTGGGAGGGCAAACGAGTGGATCACCTGAGGTCAGGAGTTTGAGACCAGCCTGGCCGACATGGTGAAACCTCATCTCTATGAAAAATACAAAAATTAGCTGGGCGTGGTGGTGTGTGCCTGTAATCCTAGTTACTCAAGAGGCTGAGGCAAGAGAATCACTTGAACCCAGGAGGCGGAGGTTGCACTGAGCTGAGATTGCGCCATTGCACTCCAGCCTGGGCAACAAGAGTGAAGCTCCATCTCAAAAAAAAAAAAAAAAAAAAAAAAAAAGGCTTATAGAATAAGAATATAAAGAAAGAAAAATTTTGTACTGCTGTACAATGTGTTTGTGTTTTAGGCTAAATATTACAAGAGTCAAAGATTTTAGAAGATTTTAAAAGTTTATAAAGTAAAAAGTTTATAAACTAGTTTAATTTATTATTAAATAAACATTTAAAAATACATTTAGTATAGTCTAATCATGCAGTGTTTACAGAGTCCACAGTAGTTTACAGTAATGTTTTTGGACTTCGCATTCACTGACCACTCATTCACTGACACTCAGAGCAACTTCCAGTACTGCAAGCTCCATTCATAATAAACATCCTTTTTAGGTATACTATTTTTTAATCCATTATACCTTATTTCTGCTGTATAATGGCTATGTTTTGATATGTTTAGATACACAAATACTTATTGTGTCACATTTGCCTACAGTATTTAGTACAGTAACATGTTGTACAAGCTTGTAGCCTGGGAGCAATAGGTTGTATCACATAGTCTAGGTGTGTGGGAGGCTATACCATCTAGGTTTCTGTAAGTACCTCCTATGATGTTCACACAACACATTCCTCAGAACATAGTCACATCATTAAGCAATACATCATTCTATTTATTTTTAAAAAATATTATTTGAGAAAATGCTACAGGATCAACTGTGTTTGTTTCTACTATCCAGGAAATATTTTGTGTTCATGAAAGATGCAAATTTTTACCCTTTTAATGATATTCCTAATATATGTATTTTTGATTTTCCCTTTCTTTTTTCCTTAAAAGTGCTATAAAATCCTGAAGCTGGTTTTATTTATCACATGACTTACATAATGAACTATCCATTTTTCAGAAATTTTAAATAAAATTGAATAAAAGGATGATTTTGACATTGTCAAAACCTAAAAACAAGGGGTATCTTAATGTTAAGCCTATGACTCTGGTGAAATTAACTTGATGTAAATGATAGGATGAAAGCATCTTTATTCAACTGGAGGGAGTGAAGGGAGCCCGAGAAAGCATTGTTCTTAGACAACTCATGACAATTTACACTGAAATGAAAAGGAAAGAATTCAGAAGATAATTCTCTTGATTATCCTTTTCTTGCTTCCCACCCCCGCTTTTTTTTTTTTTCAGATAAGAGACACCAGAGAACAGTATTTGTTGTTGTAGCTACATGGGAAGACTTTTTTTTTTTCTTGAGAGCTGATGCAGTACCTCTTTATTAACAATGAGAACTACCTAAAAAGACGGTTTATCATTTTCATTTTGACTACCAAAATAATCAAAGCCTATTTTGAGCTGCATTTTTTAGCTATTGAATTCAAAATTGTTTTTCCTATAATTGTGATCAATTTTATCTTTAAGTTTAAAATTTATTTTTATTTATTTATTTTTTTAATGAAAAATGTTTTGTTTTAGGGGCAGGGACTTGCCATGTTGCTCAGACTGATCTCAAAGTCCTGGCCTCAAGTGATCCCCCCACCTAAACCTGTGTAGTAGCTGGGATTAGGTACAAGTCACCATGCCTGGCCAAGAAATTATTCTTTAATTCATGTTATTTTCAGATCCTTTTCCTTTAAATTTATATTTTATCATTTTGCCATATGTCTACATATAACAGATGAACATATAATATGCCATTCCACATATTTGAAGAAACATGACAGAGCATAAATAAATTAATGTATCTTGAAATGTGATCCTCTTAACATGTAATGAGGTAGCAAAATGGAAGGCATCTGGAGGTCATTTCAGGGGCTGATCATCTAGTCGTCTCTTGCTATTGGTGACTATACTTTGCAATTTACTGAAAGGGATTGTTGCACACTAGTCTCTTTTCAACTGTTCCTTCTGAAATATAACTGAATGCTAAAAGAGTTTCCATTTCTTCCTCGTTTGCTTTTTTGTCCTACCAGTCTTCCCCAGTCTAAACACATATGAGGTTGAGATGAAGGTTTAAAAATGTCTTTTATAGAGGGTCCATCCATATCTCAACACATAATAGAATAAAGTAAGAACAGAGATTTTTTTTTTTTTGTCCCAAGCTTGATAGTTCTCTTTCATGAAACTGTGGTATAGATCTACCTCTTAAATATAAGAGTGATCCATGTGAATACTTCTTTTGTTCAATCCCTCGCTCTCTCCCTTTCCTCTCCCTGCAAGGACAAGTAAAATGAATCCCTTACTATAACTTTGATGTGGAAGCAGTAAACCTGCAATTCCTGTGCTAAGCAATCTTTAACTCTTTCTTGGCTTTTAAAAAAATACCCAAGATGAACAGTGCACGGTATTAATGGTACTATTTTAGACACCCAATATGGTAATTAGATAGATACGAGAGAGAGAGAGAGGTGCACACTATTTATCACTCAAATCATATAGTATATCATATTACTTAAGCCAGTGAGGTGAGATTATTCAATACAGGCCAGACAACAAATTGTGCTTTTTCATTTCATCATTCCTATGGAAATATCACCATTTAGCCATCCAGAATGATTAAGCTTAACATGATACTTCTGCTTAAAATATTCCTGCTGTGCTGCTTTTAGGATAAAGACAAAAGTTTATAGCCATGTGTGGTGGCTCATGTCTGTAATCCCAGCACTTTGTGAGGCTGAAGGAGGAGGATTGTTTGAACCCAGAAGCTTGAGGCCAGCCTGAGCAACATAATCAGTTTCCATCTCTACAAAAAGTAAAACAATTAGCCAGGCATGATGACATGTGCCTGTCCCCTCAACTACTTGGGAGGCTGAGGTGGGAGGATTGCTTAAACCTGAAGGCTGAGGCTACAGTGAGTTGTGATTGTGCTCCTGCACTCCACCCTGAGCAGCAGAGCTGGACCCTGTCTCAAAACAATTTTTTTTTAACCTGGTTTAACAAGGATACCTTTAATCATCTTCATCCTGATTACTATTCCCACCTTAATACTTACTATTAGGTTCTTTCAGATGATGGGCTAGAGCAATATTCAGTTACACTCCATTCCCTTAATGGGCCATGCTCTATCTCAGTCCTAAACATCGGAACATACACTTATCTTGGACTTCTAGTTTCCTGTTCTTGAGGTCTCAGCCAAGTCATCTCTTTACATGGGAAGCCTTTTCGTAATGTATCTCCCCATGACTCCTCACCCATAATCTGAATTACGTATCTAACTTTTATGCATATTCCTATTATACTACTTCATGTACTGTATTGTAAATCTACTTATTACTTAAAAATATTTTCATTTCCAATATATTTTGAGGGACAAAACTGTGTTTACTTTATGGTTGTATCCCACATCATCCAGCAACCAGAAAATGAATATTAAAAGAAAAATTAGATGAAGAAATGGCTTCAAAATTTATTGAGTAAAACCATGTAGAGAACCAAGGCAACCAAATCCAGTACTACATTCCAGACATACTGCTAAAGAAAATAGACATATAATTTAGAAAAATACCTATTTCTCTTTTTAACCAATGCCTTGTTTTCTTCCCACAGGCGGAAATTCTTTCATTTTTCTATGGCCTAAGTTTCTGTCAGTAGAAAATCTATTAGTAATTCATTTAGACGGAAATAGTAATATCTTTCAACATTCAAATTCCCGAGGAATGATTAGGCTTAGTATTAATTCACTGCCTGTTTTCAGTTGCTTGTCCTCTTGCTTTTCTTATAACAAAGGGATTAGCAAGTTTAAGACTGCTCACTATTATGGTATAAACTGAAATATATAGCAATTCAAAAGGAAATATTAGAAAACTATCTTTCTGTTATTGAGATTCAAATATGGTAAAGATATTAAATATTTCATGTTAATAAAGTTATACAAATTTTCTCATTGGGATATTTGTCCCAATTTATAAAATATGTATAGATATCTATTTTTTTCCTTGGAACAAAATAAAACTAATTTTATAAAATTGACTTTTGTAAAATAATGACTTAACTTGAAACATATTTATTTACCCTAAATTAACACTTATTAAAACGTAGGCCGGGTACAGTGGCTCACACCTATAATACCAGCAGTTTGGAAAGCCAAGGCAGGAGTATCACTTGAGGTCAGGAGTTCAAGACCAGTCTGAGCAAGATAGCAAGACCCAGCCATCTCCACAAGACACAAAATAATAACAGCAATAATAATAATTATCACCAAACTTCTAGCAATTAATTGAAATCAACTGCAGTGCAATTTTGATGAAGAAGAATGCATATAGGCAGGAAAAGATGATCAATGAACATTTTCAGGCATATAGTATTATAGTAGGAGGATGACCTAAGGAACTCTGGACTTGGAAATTTTGAGAAGCCTAGGAAGGCAGCATGATGTCAGGCTCCTAGTACCCACCTCGAAAATTGTAAAAGATTGTATAAACTCATCCCTCCGTGATCATTTTCAATCCCTACTATATGAAAACAACTGAGTATCAGAGCATGACTTCACCAAATTAAAAGACCACAGTAAAAATAACCTCTCTGCCTGGGCGCGGTGGCTCACTCCTGTAATCCCAGTACTTTGGGAGGCTGAGGCAAGTGGATCACCTGAGGTTGGGAGTTCAAGGCCAGCCTAGCCAACATGGCGAAAATCCATCTCTACTAAAAATACAAAAATTAGTCAGGTGTAGTGGCATGCACCTGTAGTCCCAGCTACTTGAGAGACTGAGGCAGGAGAATTGCTTGAACCCAGGAGGTGGAGGTTGCAGTGAGTGGAGATCATGCCACTGCACTCCAGCCTGGGTAACAGAGCGAGACTCCATCGAAAAATAAAATAAATAAAATAAAAATTTAAAAAAAAAAAAAAACACCTCTGGATCTAAGCTCTAACAATTCAAAAAATGTTGAATCATCTACTACAGCTTAAGAAGCACCTAACTTGTATCTAGTGTGTCTACTCATGTAATGGACTAATTAGTTGAAATCTCTTTCTGTCAAAGGAAATGAAGAAAATAAAGGACTTTTTCTTTTCTTCACATTTTAATTCAAAACTTTGTGTTTCTATGTCCAGATTTGTAAACTATTCTTGGCTAATGAGAATTTTAAAAATAAAAGTCCTATAATGGATTTGGCCTTTTAATCTTCAATCAGGCAGCTTTATTTTCAGATAATTCTTCTTAAAATATCAGAATTACTCTGAACAAGTCTTTTGATTGAATATTTCATAATGTTTTCCCACTTCCTATATCAGGATACAATTCTAACTTCTTTTTGAACTTGTTTAGTTTCTCCACATGTGGATAATATCTCTGCATTATCACATCTAAATGTTCTATAATGAACAAGACAATGGGAAAACTTCCTTTGTGATGGTATGCTATTAAAAATTTACAAATCTGCTTCAGAGCATCAACAGAAACTGCAAAATTCTCTCTTAATGCTGTAAATAGAACAGTGGTCAAAACACAGCATTTCATGTTTTTGTCTTTTAATTCTGAGTGAATGAACTCGAACCAGATTTTTATCTCCACCACTCCACTAAAATGACTCTCTCAAGAATTCGGGTAACTTTGATATTGCTTTAGCCAATGGTTCAGCCTTAATTCTCATTTTATTTGAGTAGTCACCCATATTTGACCAGAATTTCAGCATCAAATGTCCAAAAGCCTAGTAGTGTTGGCAATTTCTATTAGAAATCTAGTAAGAATTAGAAGCTTAACGTATCAAAAACTTATATTTTAATCTTTTAACCAAAACTTGTTTACCCTGCAGATTTTCTCCCAAGTCAGTTAATGACAACCTATTCTTCAAATTCATCATGGAGAAATTATTGGTGTCATTCTTCCTTGACCTCTTCCTCTCCCTTGTCC
>CM052586.1:47804337-47884837 GCA_028551445.1 Miopithecus talapoin
GAAGAAAGAGATGCTTGATATGACCCTCCAAGGAAGAAACTGTTTATCTTTAGGTGGTTTAATGATGATCTAGAAATTATAGTAGGAAATCAGGGCACGGTGACCTAATAAAAATGGCAACTTTGAAGCCTCAATATAAAGTAACTGTGGAATTGTGAAGTTTGTGTGTATACTGGTAGGTGTACATATGTGTGTTTGTGTTCCTGCATTGCATTATTCGTGCCTTCTTAATAATATTTAATGAAACTTGAAATCAGAATTTATGGCTAATTAAACAGAGAGAACTTCATGTAGGCTCTTCAGAGCTGTATTTTAAATTTCAAGGAGGGGTATGAGTCCTGGGATTTACCTTTCCCATGGATATACTTATTTACACTCTAAATTAGAGTAAGAACTCATGATTCTTTTTTTGGAGGAAAGATTTTTCTCCTTTTCTTTAGAGGGAAGGGGAGCAGCACTCATCTAAGCAAATAGATTTCATATTTTCATATTCTTCATCTGTGTTACAGACTCTGACATGTGTAGGATGTCATGGTTATCAGCACCTTGCCCAAGTAATAAGAACTGAAGGCAAAAGTAGATGGCACAAGTGTTATGTAAGAATCAATAATTAATATCTCTAATACAGAAATCTTATATGTGCATTCACAATAATAATCATAAAGTAGACCTTAAAACCTAATAGTACAAAAGCAGAATGCTAAGTTTTATTTATGAAACTTAGCATTTCATAAATGTTAAGTTTCATAAATGCTAATTTCCTAAGGTGGGAGAATCCTGTAATACGAAGTCAGGAGTATACAAGAATGTAACTGTGGAATAGGAACTCCGAAGATCAGTATGAAATATTTTGGAATGGATAAAAAAATTGTTAAAGGTAGATGTAACAAAGAAGTGTGCAGATGTGAGGCTCTAAGGTGGAATAACCTTAGGGGTGTTTAAATATTGATGGTTATTGGAAGTGTCCAAGGTATGATATAGAATTAATTAAACTGTATTCAATTTTTCAACAAAAACCAATACATAAAGTTGCTAAAAATCAATTGTAGCAAACTGAATGTTTTTAAGAAATTATGCTTTTAAACATGACTTAGACAATGGCACAGAGGTTTAGACTCTGTATCCGGACCTTGTAGTGAAACAAGCACTGATTTCTATGGTGGAACAATAGGTCTTGCCTGAACTTGGTTATTCTTCAAAGGAAATCCCGGTCAGATACTAACATATTTTGAGAAGATAAAGTTCATGTTCAAAACTGGATTAGTAACTGTTTGCAGTAGTGAAGAATGGTGGGAGCAGTATCACAGACTGGGAACCGGGAGAACGACAGGTACTGTTGTACCACTAACTTTGAGCACACAATTTCTGTTACACATGTGGGAA
This sequence comes from Miopithecus talapoin, assembly GCA_028551445.1. NCBI lineage: Eukaryota > Metazoa > Chordata > Mammalia > Primates > Cercopithecidae > Miopithecus > Miopithecus talapoin. Next base: position 47,805,721 of record CM052586.1, read on the forward strand.
TTTTACAGCCACAACCCACTAGTTATTTTCAGAAAATTATCTTTGTTTAGAGTAAGATAACTTTATTTGGATTTCACTTATGCAGAACACCACATCCTTCCATTCTGCCAGTAAACTAAGTATGTGAAACTCTCCAATTAGGAAAAGCTAGAGAGAGTAGATTCCTCAAGCCAGGTTCACTCTGTACTGTAATCACGAAGCAAAATGGGTGGATGTTTAAAAATGAACGAAGAACTGCATTTTCTTAAAAATCACTCTAATCTAATTCTATAAGGTTGTTAAAAGGACTGATGATCCAACTTGTTGAGGTGCGTGGAACCATTCTGGCACAATGTTATGCTATGTCTTTGTTGAATGAATAAAATCATGATGAGAAGTTTTGAAGTTTTCAGCTGAAAAGTCAGAAGCAACTATTAAGTTCACATCCCGTGGCTTCTGGAGGAAGACATTCTTGAGATTTCAGTTTGTAATTGTGAATTTTCTATGAGAGTAGCTGTATATGTGTGGCGTGTGTTGGGGGGGGGGGGCGGTGGGGGGGGTGTTTTGTTTCTTTAGATTTAATTTTTCTAAATAATTTTTTAGTTTCATACCAAAGTCTCATTATTTAAAACAATACATCAGAGAATACATTCATGTTTCTGAAATTACTGAGTTCAATGTCACAATTAGCAGCTGTGATACAGTTTTACATGCTATTATGTTAAATTAATAGAATTCTATATTTAGTACTCCGCTATAGCTATTTAAGGGATTTATAATGTATTTCAAATTGTTTTAAAATTTGAATTACCAATATAATAATTATGAAGAAACACAGGGAAATATATTTAGAATTTTTTTTGTATTTTACATTAAACTAAATAAAGGCATCATAACATAAATGAACTTTAGCTTTTCTTTGGAGAAGAGATATGAACACTAACTTTGTTAAATGTAGTCAGTCACATGTTGTATGATAGATTTCTTGAATATACAATTAATCATGTAGTAACTGTATATAAACTAATATATTTTTTTTAAATGTTGAGACTGGATATAAAGTGTTCTTACCTCAAAAAAAAAATGATAATTATGTTAGGGAAAGATAATCAGCTAGATTTAGTCATTCCCCAATGTATACACACTTGAAAATATTATGCTGTACATGGTATATACGTGTATTTTTTTCTGTCTTTTCTTTAGTAAGTAATTTTATTAATTAAATTTTGTATATGTTAATCAGAGTCTTAATATAGTTTCAAATAATGGTAACCAATGTTTCTTAGGTAGGAAAAAAGAGAAGTCTTTAATATAAGTTATATGTCCTTCAACAAAAAGCATGAAGTCAGTAAGAAACTCAGTGATTCAATTTTCAGTGTAGTGCACTGTGGTTTAGTTCCATAATTCTCATTATGGCTAATTGGCATCAGGCAGTTAAACTTGCTACACTACACTAAAAATGAAATAAGTACAACAGCAAGCTGTGCATATACTTCAAATATATTTAATATCCTGTTGCTATACTTAAGGTTTACTCACTAGGGAGGTTGTTGTCTTCTAAATCGTCAGAAAGAAGAAAATAACTTTTAACTTTCTAATTTGAACAGTAAATGTGCACAGAGGAAAATAGGCTATGTGGACGAATGACTTAAATGTCCCCACAAAATAACCATCTACACGAAAATACCATATTATTTTTCAATTGCTGTGTAATTACCATAAACCTAATGATTTAGGAATACGCAATTATGATGTCGATTTCTGTGGGTAAGGAGTCTAAGCATGGCTTTGCTAGGTCTGCTGTAGAGGGTCTCACAAGGTTGAAATTAAGGAGTCAGAGAAGCTACATTTTCACCTGAAGGTTTAACTGAGACAAATATCCCTTCAAGCTCATTTAGGGATGAGCAGAATTTATTTCCTTGTTCTACAACCCAGGACCTGGCCTCTTGCTGACTTCTTCAGGAAGCACCCTCATGTCCCAGAAGCCACCAACAGTTTCCTCTCATGGGTGAGTCTCCCTCAAATGTCTCAAAACATGACAGCTTGCTTCTTAGAGGCTAACAAGAGAATAGCTCTCTCTAGCATTCTAAAATGAAGTCTCCTAATTACAAAATGTGACATAACCTAACCCTGGAACTGGCATTCCAATCACCATTGTCATCTATTAGCTAGAATCTAATTTCAGGTCCCACCACAATCAAGGGGAGAGGATTATACAATGATTCACTGGAGTTCATCCTATGGAATGTCCACCACAAATGTCAATCTGCTTGAGACCACTTCTTTACTTCTTTATTCCATATTAAATATAGACTCATCATTTCATTTTAAGCTTTTCTAGCCAGGCAGGGTGGCTCACGCCTGTAATCTCAGCACTTCAGAAGGCCGAGGCAGGAAGATCACTTGCAGTCAGGGATTTAAGACCAGCCTGGTCAAGTTTGGGTGCAGTGGCTCAGGCCTGTAATCCCAGCACTTTGGGAGGCCAAGGCGGGCAGGTCACGAGGTCAGGAGATCAAGACCATCCAGGTTAACATGGTGAAACCGCGTCTCTACTAAGAATGCAAAAAATTAGCTGGGCATGGTGGCAGGAGCTCAGAGTCCCAGTTACTTGGGAGGTTGAGGCAGGAGAATGGCGTGAACCTGGGAGGCAGAGCTTGCAGTGAGTTGAGATCGCTGCACTGCACTCCAGCCTAGGTGCAGAGTGAGACTCCGTCTAAAAAAAAAAAAAAAAAATTTACAAGGAAAAAACAACCCCATCAAAAGGTGGGCAAACGAGCAGACACTTCTCAAAAGAAGACATTTATGCAGCCAACAGACACACGAAAAAATGCTCATCATCACTGGCCATCAGAGAAATGCAAATCAAAACCACAATGAGATACCATCTCACACCAGTTAGAATGGCGATCATTAAAACGTCAGGAAACAACAGGTGCTGGAGAGGATGTGGAGAAACAGGAACACTTTTACACTGTTGGTGGGAGTATAAACTAGTTCAACCATTGTGGAAGACAGTGTGGCGATTCCTCAAGTATTTAGAACTAGAAATACCATTTGACCCAGCCATACCATTACTAGGTATATACCCAAAGGATTATAAATCATGCTGCTATAAAGACACATGCACACGTATGTTTATTGTAGCACTATTCACAATAGCAAAGACTTGGAACCAACCCAAATGTCCATCAATGATAGACTGGATTAAGAAAATGTGGCACATATACACCATGGAATACTATGCAACCGTAAGAAGGGATGAGTCCATGTCCTTTGTAGGGACATGGACGAAACTGGAAACCATCATTCTCAGCAAACTATCACAAGGACAAAAAAACAAACACTGTATGTTCTCACTCTTAGGTGGGAATTGAACAATGAGAACACTTGGACACAGGATGGGGAACATCACATACCAGGGCCTGTCCTGGGGTGCAGGGAGTGGGGAGGGATAGCATTAAGAGATATACCTAATGTAAATGACGAGTTAATGGGTGCAGCACACCAACATGGCACATGTATACATATGCAACAAATCTGCACGTTGTACACATGTACCCTAGAACTTAAAGTATAAAAAAAAAAAAAAAAAAAAAAAAAAAAAGGAAGAGAGAAAGAAAAAAGAAAGACCAGCCTGGGCAACATGGTGAAACCCGTCTCTACAAAAAAATACAAAACAATTAGCCAGGTGTGGTGGCCTGTGCCTGTAATCCCAGCTATTCCGGAGGCTAAGGTGGGAGAATTGCTTGAGCCAGAGAGATCAAGGATACAGTAAACAGTGATTGTGCCACTGCACTCTAGCCTGGGTGACAGGGCGAGACCCTGTCTCAAAAAAAAAAAAAAAAAAAAAAATCAATTTTTTCACTTCATTCCTTGAACTTCCTGTTTTATTTCCTTATAATTTTCACCTTTTTTTCTGATTTTTCACCTTTCTTTCTTGACATAAATGCATACATTATTTCTCATAAAAGCCTTATTAGAGAAAAGATTTCTTCTTAATCCAGCTATCTTTCCTTGTATCTAATTATTTCTATAAATCACCACAACACAACACATTGGATAATTGGATAAATTACCTCCTCTCTTTGTCAAACACACCATGCCTCTAAAAACAACCAAGACTATTCTTTCAATTGTTTGCAAAACAGGTCAGTGTTATGTGATGATACCTGGCCAATACAACAAGGTTTCTGTGATTATTTGTTATGGTTAACACTTAATACACTGGACGGTATTTTAATATAAAGAAGCTATATGAACACCACTAGGTAAATGGTTAGCTGGGTAAAAAGCGTTTTTTAATTTTAAAAAATTATACATGGATATAATATCATTATGAAACATGGATACTATGGAAAATTGTATACGAAAGAATGAATTGACTGACACATGCTTACTTTTAGTATAAACATGGATTTATATTCAGAGATATCAATATTTTTGTTACACATATAAATCATTATTGTCAACATATGGTTTAGCTTTCATTTCTGGAATTAACAATACTACATTGAACACAGAGTTTTATTTAAAACAAAGTGTTGTGGGAATCAACAACCAGTTTCTTTAGTTGTATGGTTGTTGAAATATTTACCACTTGGTGTCATTTCTTATGAAAATTATCAACATCAGAATTTGACAGTGTTTTTGTATTTAAAAATGATTACTTAATAAATTAATATATCCTAGTTATTGCTACAAATAGTGCAGTTTTACTTGAGTTATTTATCACAATCTGTTTCAAAGATTATTATCCTACTCTTGCAACCCTATATTTCACTGTTGATTTTAAGTCCTTCTTTTTATGATTAAGTTATATCTAAAACAGTATTAATAGTATATTGCAGTAATTAGACATTCTACAATCTACCATTTTTAAACATTCAATATTTTTCCTCTAAATAATTGGATATTATAATATGATGAATAATTTGCTTATTTTGAAAAAGATTTCAGTGTTTACTAACTAGGTTTGCTTTGACAACCGCAAATAATAAATAGATAATATGATATAAAAGTAGGCACTTGTGATCTTTAAATCCACATGATAATAGATAATAAATATATTTAAGTGAATTAGTTTTAATAGCAATTTGATTCATTAGAATTTCATTGTTAATTTATTCTATTTTGCATTCATAACAGGCATTTTATTGTTTCCAAAGCTGGCCAGTTATAGCCAGTTTGGAATTTAGTCAGACTTTAGTCACATGAATTCCAATTACTTCAAAACAACTTTTCAAAGACAAAAATGTGCTAATGACCAAAAATAAATTTCTCAAAATACAGAAAACAAAGATTTATTACAAAAAGAAAAATCTTTCCTTCTTTTTAAATGAATAACAAAATTTTAGACTAACATAAAATTGATAATATATATGTTTAAATGGTAAATTATTGCTACAAGACATATTTCCATCTAAAGATCTGTATGCTATTTCCCAGAACATTATACATTAATTTCCAACCTACCTATATATTTACATGTTTTAGGGAAATGAAGTAAATTCACTGTGATATTATTTTTTTGGAAAATAGTTATTCATAGCCCTGGAACTCTTATAAGAGCAAATATTACAAAGAAAAGCATATAAAAATATTACCATGCTTAAATAACACTAGGCATTCTATGAAATTGTAGTAAACAGTGAGGCTGGAAAACTGCTTATTTCAAGAGTCATACTCCTTTTATTTTAAGTAAGCTTTTGGCTTTGAACTTCTAGAGAAGCTAGAGTTTATCTCGTGCAAGAGGGATCAAGGATTTAATCTTCACTATAGGATTTAAAACATTTTCAAGGGAAACATGAACTTCAAAAATGCATCATGCTGCCGGAACTACCCAGGAGTGGTTTCCTTATGTTATATGAACACCCACACAGTGAAAGTAAATATTAAAAAAAAATCTGCTATTCTCATATACTCCTACTTTAAATAGAAGTTTGTTTTTTTAACTTTACACAAACTTTGCATGGATAGGTCATTTGACTCTGCCAAAATTATTATAAGAATTGGATTAGCATGGGGATTCTTAAGCAATGCCTCAAGAAGAAACTTACACATTTTTTTTTCCTTATAAAACAGTTTAAAAAATCTATTCTACTATGACTGAGATGGAAACTTTTATCTAACCCGTTTTTTAAAACTTTACAACCAAATAATATATTTTTAAAATAGCATAACAATTAATTCCGAAAACAAAGTAAAAATTACCTCAAGTCTGAAAATAGTCTCACCAAAATATTGTATAACATTTGTTACATGTTAAATATTTAGCTTTTACTAAAATAGAAAAATAAGAAAGAGAGCTTTTCTGAAAGTATATGTTCTCCACTCTCAATCACATTTCATACCTTTACACTCCTGTGTTTCAAAAATTCTATTGAGATAAAAGTATGTTTTCTTGTGTATTTATTGGTTTGTTTGCACTGTCGTATTAGGGGTTGTGGATAGAAATCAAACTATAGTGTTGGATTTCTGATGCAACTTTGTCCAAGCTTCCATAACAAACTTCATTGTTTTTTAAATGTTTTCTGTGTATAAGGTATAGAATTTATAACGTATAGCCAATCTGTTTCTGAATATGAACAAGTACAGTTAGTTCAAAATTTACTAATTTCATAGTTTATATAATCAATATATTTCTGTTAAAAAGTTGATCATTCAAAAGTAGATATGAATCAAGTGAATAAGATAATACATGCTAAAAGTTACTGATGTCTAAATTATGTACAAATCAGTATATTATAATAAGGAAAATTTATTACTTCAGAGCTCTTACGTGAAAAAAGATAAAATTAAAAAGAACAGAAAATTGTCTTGAAAAGAATGGAGGGAATGCAGCCTAGATGATAAGGTGACTAGCATCCGACCTCTACTGTCAGGACAAACTCAGTAAAGTGTCTTCTTTTAGTTTTCTCGCCTGTAAAATTAAATTATGAAATTAAAAAGCCTTTTTAGATTTGTGATCATCAATGTACTAATAGATGCTAACTTCAAATAACATTCTATGGTCAAATAAATTTTGTGGTTGCCTTAAACCAAGTTCAACATATTCCTTATAATGTTTTCTTAAATGCTAATTGCATTGTGGATAAGGGTTGCCTGCTTTAGCAAATAAAGTACAGAAGTGTCTGTTACATTTAAATTTTAGATAAGCAATGAATAATTATATGACCTATAGTAATCATGTTCTTTGCTATATTTGGGTCATACTAAAATATTATTTCTTGTGTTTCTGACATTGAAATTTAATTGGATGTATTTTATCTGGGAAATTTAATTGTAAAATATTCAAATTTAACTGGGCATATTTCATCTGTCAACGCTATTTGTGAATATAAAATAAAGAGGTGTAGCTTTCCCCAGAGACCTGTTTTTTTTTTTTGTTTTTTGTTTTTTGTTTTTTGTATATTTGATGGGGAAGTTCCAGAAGACATCTAGCTTGTAAACAACTCTAAACTCTGTTAAGTCTCTTCAGTTTGTAAAGAAAATTTGAACTGAGATTAATTTATAAAAAGGAAAATAATATCAACATCTAGTATTTATTCAGCACTTACTCAAGGGAGAAACTATCCTTGAATTTTTTCATTGACTCTACATGACAATTGTTAAAATTATTGCTTTTCCAATGGGGAACTTTAAGGCCTTGAGGCTTCAAGACTGCAGAGTTTATAAGTGGTGGAGCTGAGGTTAAAAACACCAGCTGTTTGTGACAGACTTCTACCACCATCAAAGCTTAGTCACTACTGTGTACCTCCTCTTTACGTGTATTTCATATATAAAAATATTTTATATTTCAAATTTAAAAATATTTTCAAATATAACTGAGTAAACTGTATTTTATTTAGATAATTTGTTTCATTTTGATTTTATTTTTTGAGATTTTTTCTTTTCAGTATTGAATTTATAAGAGTCAGGTTAGCACATAATTGTGTTTTATTAGCAAATCCTTGGCAGGAATAGACATGTGACTATGTGTTCAGAAGCCGTAAGAAAAATAACCAATTCATCTTTTCACTAACTAAATGGAGAAAAAAACAAACTTCCAAGTCATCCCAAATGAATTTTCTTTTTAAAAGTAAGTAAATTTTTTCATTTGAAAAATTTATGTGAATATATATTGAAAGTTGTAAAATATAGAGGCAATAGAATGGATTATGGAAAAACTATTTATACAGGTACTTTATATGGTAACATCGATGTTACAACGCAAAACGGGAATACACAAATTTGGGGTTGGAAGGATTGTAATTCTTATTTTTCCTTTTTTCTCTTATGGTAATAAAGAAATATGGCATTTTATTATATCTATTTTTTTTTCATTTGCAAGAACAAATTGCCTTTTTGTTTAAAATATGCCTTTTAAAACTTCTTGTTTATTAGTAATGTTAAACTGCTTTATGAATAGGAAAGAACAAGCGTTGTTATATCATTGGATCCTGGATGACTAGGTCTACATCATCACCTACCAGATGCAGTTGGGGACTGAGAGGCATTGCTACTGACATTTCAGAGGTATGGAGATATAACGGCAGATGTGACAGGCATAATAAGAAAGTCTGCAGGCTTCTTCTTTAAATTACTAGAAATGAGAAGCCAGAAATACTTAGCGTTACTGAAATAGGACTTTTTATAGCTGAACTGTCCTTCAGCCTGCACACACTTTGCATCCATGTTCAAATTAACATTACTATCTAGTCACTGCAGAGAAGGTGAATTCATATAAATTCAAACATTGTGGAAAAACTTAGCAGGTTAATTTTCTTTCTTAATTATATTCAGGAACTAAAGGAAGACTATAATCATTCTGGCATTTTTGTCACACATTTTCTGTTGTTGCAGAACTTCTAGAAGAAACAAAGTTTGTGTTTTATTCAAAAAAGTAAACGTTAAAAAATTAAATACTTCATGCTTTTATATGATCATTTAGATGGAATTATTATGGAATATTAGAAATAGATAGGAATAAAATACTCTAATAAAGAAATAAAACAGAGACACATGGATGCTTTTAGATTTTAAAAAAATGCTTTTAGACTGGGCTCAGTGGCTAATGTCTGTAATCCCAGCACTTTGGGAGGCCCAGGTGGGTGGATCACTTCTGAGGTCAGGAGTTTGAAACCAGCCTGACCAATATAGTGAAACCCCATCTCTACTAAAAATACAAAATATTAGTCAGGCATGGTTGTGGGCCTGTAGTTTCAGCTACTCTGGAGGCTGAGACGGGAGAATCGCTTGGACCTGGGAGGCAGAGGTTTCAATGAGCCAAGATCTTGCCACTGCACTCCAGCCTGGGTAACAGAGTGAAACTCTGTCTCAAAAAGATAAAAAAAAGTTGCTTCAAACTACTGAGAACACGGCTTGAAAGTGACTTAAAGATCACAAAGATCAACCATCCACCAATAATCCAAATGAGTATATGTTATGTATATCATATTTTATGTATAAACCAAATCTTTTAAATATTCATAATTTGAATGATAATTTTATGTAATATATGTTACATTCAGTACACAGAACCAACAGATTTCATATGTACTTAATGAGATATAAGCATATCTAAGCAAAGCAAGTAAATGAGTTTTTATTCATAAGAAATTTGTTAATATGATAGTAAAATGATTTTAAACATACCATTACATGGATATCATATAAATAAGAGATTATGTCCATCTAAACAAGAAGTTATATCAAATATATGTAGCAATTGGCTTGTTCTAAATAAATCAACTGTATTCTTTCTGCAAGTCTAGATCACGTATCTAAAAAATAGCTTTTATTACTCGAATTATTTTTCTAAAAGTCTTTTCCTGAATAACAATAATAATAATGTTAATAATGTATAAATAACTAAATTGCTATGGTGTTTTATTTTTCTCCATCCCTGTCTCCCATGTAGAGCGTTTTGAGTGTGGTTTGTGAAAGACTGTGAGTGTTTGAAAGAAGGTATGAACCCAGTAAAAATAGTAGAAACATTATTCCTAGAAAAGTAACAAGTCTAAGTGATTCACCTGTCATAAAAGAAACTCTGAAAGGAATCATATTATTGGGGTAGGCTTGTGTCAAATTATAAAACGTTTTTAAAAAGCCAAAAAAATTATACCCTAATTTTTTTCCAACATTACTGCAGAATTGAATGGAAGAAATAAGTAATAGCTCAATTTAGGAAAGGTCCTCTTATTTATGGAGTATGTCATTTAATGTTAATTGCATTTTTGCAGCAAACAGAGAACACTCTATAGTAGCATAAATAATTACAAATTTTTAAAATCTAAACTTTAGGTGAGGTTTAGGTGCTAGGCTCACAGATATGCTGCCCAAGACTCAAATGGATCACAAGGACACATATTCTTTTATTTTTCACTTCTGCCCTTTTGTCATTAATTTGTGGCTTTCCAATCACAAACAAGAGATGTGCTGTGACTCTTCATTTGTTCTGTGTTCCAGGAGAGAAAAAGAGCATTTTCTCTTAATAAAATTGTATCCTTATTATTTTTGGTAATAGCATTTTGAACTATGTTCTACTAAAGCACTTTTACCTTTTCTTTTTTGACTAGATTTCTTTTATATGACCATCTTATGTGCACATGTGAGAAGGTAGATATATTAATTTTGCCACCTAAAAGGTAGGGGGAAAAAGGAGTGAAAAAAATTGTGAATGGCTTTAAAGTAACAAATTTACACTGTCTTCTAAAGGGATATTGTCAGGATGTAGAACTATTTTATATTAAACTAGTCTATGAATATATTAAAGTAGTCATTTTTGTCAGTACTGTCATTTAATCATTTAAAAGTAAGTAATGACTAAAGATTTGCTATTTCTTAAACAGAATAAAAGAAAGAAATTTAGCATGTACTTAAAATTTGCTTTGTTTCCTCATTTTTAGAGCAATCTCTTCCCTCAGCCAGAGAAAAGACAATGAGAAAGATGGTGGCTCAAAGAAGTCTGTGTGTGTGTATGTGTGTATGCGTGCATAATAATAATGTTTTTCCTGAAAAGAAAGTGTAGTCAATGAACATGTATTCTGAGATTAAGCTTTGCTGCTGATTGCTTATATAATGTATTCATCTTACAATTCATTTCCAGATAACAGTTGCATGTAGAGTCCTGGGTTAGTATTAAAAATATTAAAGTTCTCTTCATTTGAGCAAGTCTGCATTGAGTTTTTATTTTATTTTATTTTTTACAATTTCATTACATAAGAAATCAAACACTCCTTTTCAAGTAGTTTGAATTTCTTGAACTTGGCTTCATAATTTATAGATGAAAGAGAATTCTTTGCCTATTCCTCTATTTGATTTTTAAGGGGGGAATGTGTTTGCTTAAAGACTCTGGGCTATACTGCATCCTTAATGAAATCAATAGTCTAGTGCAGAGATCAAGGATGGGTGGCAGCCCTACCTACATATTTAACTTGTGAACATTTTTTTTTTTTTTTTTTCTGCAGAGACCTATGATCACTGTAGCCACCTGGTATCTAAAAGATTTCCATGTAATTTCTTAAACATGAATCTTTTTCATCATGCCGAGACATTACTTGAATATTAGCAGAAATAATTCATTCACTTACTTTTTAGAAATGTCAAGGTAAGCATTGTCAAGAAAAAGAGTACTGTTAGTGCTGAAGTGCTCAACTGCTCTAAAATTACCTTTAAAAATATGTGCACACTATGAAAAAAAGCGAAATCTTAACTACCCTATATAGACTTAGAATTGATGCGTCATTGAAGACTGAATCAATTGGAAATATCTGGCACTAATTTTTCCTCATATTTATTCAAATATACAAAGAGGTGTAATTAGATAACACGTTTGTTTGGTTGGTCAGTTGGTTTTTTTGAGACAGGGTCTCATGGTCGCCCAAGCTGGAGTGCAGTGTCGAGATCTCGGCTCACTGCCACCTCTGCCTCCCGGGTTCAAGCGATTCTCCCACTTCAGCCTCCTGAGTATCTGGGATTACAGGTGCACGCCACCACGTCTTGCTAAGTTTGTGTTTCTTGGTAGAGACGGGATTTCACCAGGTTGGCCAGGCTGTTCTCAAACTCCCGACCTCTGGTGATCTGCCTGTCTCGGCCTCCCAAAGTGCTGGGATTACAGGCATGAGCCACCGCATCTGGCCAGCTACACATATCTGATAGACCAGAATGAGGCATATTTTTAGATACCCAGATTGAGTGTTCGAGAACAGAGAAAGAACATTGGATATTTATTGAACAATAAAGTCTTTGAATATGGGTTCAACTGAAAATAATTTAAAAGAAATAAGAACTGTCCTGCAGATTCCCTTTGATGGTAGTCTTCTAAAATGTGGCTCTAGGGGTTGTATTTGAACCTCTTTCAGGCAAAAATAAACAAAACAACAGAAAACTACTTTCTACAAGTCCAAATAAAAAGTAAATAATTTCTCCTAGACTAATATGAATTTCATTATATTTGAGATTTATTGGAAGAAGCTTTTCCGTTTTTATTTCTTAGCAGGTGAATGGATCTCTAGAGATTAAAAACAATATTTGACATTTTTAGGAAAAACTCTGAAGAAACCCTGAAGATCTTTAGTATGAGAGTAAATTTCTGACTAGCCATTAGTTGCACCATTAGTTAAGCATGTTGAAGTTACTTTCCTTTTAGATCGCAATTCCAAAGGTGGCATTTGATTGCTTCAGACATTGAACAAACAGCCATTAACTTCTGCTCTAAACTATTGCTAGTATTGCTTATTTCAATCCTTCAAAGCCTCTTCTTGTGAGAAATATAGTATTCCAATCTAACTTCCCCCTTTGAGTCATGCCGAACATCTGCATATCTTTTCAATAAAATGGTCAGGACTTAAACTGGCTTTTCCCTGAGGACATTTGATCCTTCTGTTGCTAGTACAATCCTAGGGTTGGACCGGTGCTGGGTCAGGCTGGGAGGCAGGGGCTCAGTGGTTATGTTCTCTTTGATACATTCCAATGCAATTTCTTGTTCTTGTTTTAGCTTCTTGCAAATTAATTAATTCATTAATTCATTCTACTTTGGGGCTTAGGCCATCTGACTTTATCATTGTCATGTAACTATTATTTCATGTTGTTATATGCAGACTTCTGGGTCATTTCCTTGCATTTTTTCCCCCAAAACTGATGTATACAGTGCAAACCAAATGATCTTCACTCATCCCTCCTCACCTAAAAATGCATCAATGCCACACTCATTCTTTCTTCCTTCTAATACTAGTGAATAAGATGTCCATCTAATTAAAGCAATTTCGAATAACATCCTCTGGATCCTTCATATTTGTCTTCTCTTTCCCCCAAAGTTCTCAAGGAAACTTGCTTGATTTCAAGATAATTGAAGTGTTATCTTCTCTGTGAATCTAGCGCTGCCTATACCGGGTTTAAATCAGTGTCCTTTTAAGCTTTCATTTCCTTCCTTCCTTCCTTCCTTCCTTCCTTCCTTCCTTCCTTCCTTCCTTCCTTCCTTCCTTCCTTCCTTTCTCTTTTCTTTCCTTCTCTCTCTCTCTCTCTCCTCTCATCAATTACATTTATCACACTACATTGTAATTTTTTCTTCTAGCTTTTTAAACACACCATAAGGGAAAGAAATGCATCTTTTTCAACCATTTATCCCTCAGATACATCAAAGAATCTATTCAATAAATGTTGTAGAATGTTAGAGAAAAATAAGTAAATGCAATTTCAATTAATTGTTCTCTTTTTCTCATTGATGGGCAAACTAATAATATTTAAACTTTAATATGTGAATGTGTAAAGTAAAATGTGGCACATTTAAAAATAGTCAAATGTAGCAAGTGGAATACGCATATCCAAAAGGATGTTGTGATTATCTGTTACCAAAAATTTTCCATTTGCTATGCCAAATATAAGAATTTACAAAAACATACGGAAACTGAAAATTAACCAACTTCCTCAGATCACTTTACCTATACAGGAAGATCTGTACCTGTATTTAAATTATTGACTGAAATTTTATTGGAAAGTCCTGGAAATGGTCTGTAACATTATCTTCAAAATTCAAATATCCTAAAATATACCACATCTCTTTTATTTATGTATAATTAATAGATTAAAAAATACAAATTTTACTTTTCTACTGACATTTCTGCCTTAACTGTAAATGAAGTTCACATTTATTGTTTGACTTTCAATTCCTCTACTATTAAAATAAGCATATTGTTTCCTGTCACCAATTTTCTACATGAATTATGAAGTTAATATGTATCTAATGAAAATCTTTCTTATAGTTTACATGGTTAAACTTTATACATGGTTGAGTAAAAAAAAGTCAATTATGAAATACCTCGCAAATTGACACAAATATTAAATTATCAACTTGATGGTGAGGGAAATTGTAACATACTTTCCCATCTCTTTGCATTTGTAAGAATGGTTAGCCAACATGAACTCGTGTAAAAATATGTACTAGGTTTTATATAAATTTGGGATAACAAATAATTAGCAATCAACCCATGATTTAATATTTTAATCAATATATGACATGAAAACAACCAAATGTAATATTACTAAGGCTAATTGTCATAACAGAAGGTAAGTGGTTATCAGAATGCCTGCAATATGATTAGAATTTAAAACATAAACATTTCCATCATGAAAAGATAGAATGAGAAGAAATACAATTGAGAAAAGTCTTCATATAAAAAGTCATGATTAAATTGTATTCTGAAGGGCAGCAAAGAATAAAATAGCAACGGTTAAAGCTAACCCTTAATTTATGTTAGAAGTAACGTTATATTGTAGAACATAAGTATTTGATGCTATCTGAACCTTAGTTTCCTAATCTGTAAAGTGGCTTTTAATTTTTTAGTATTAAAAACACTTTTCCCATTGTTAAAAGTACCTACTAAAATATTAACAAATTGTATCTAGTTTAAGAGGCGGGAGAATCACTGGAACCAGGGAGACAGAGATTGCGGTGAGCGAAGATCGCACCACTGCACTTCAGCCTGGGTGACAGAGCAAGATTCCAACCTCAAAAAAAAAAAAAAAAAAAAAAAAATTGCAGTCTATCCATCTGACAAAGGTCTAATATCCAGAATCTACAAGGAACTTAAAGAAATTTACAAGAAAAAAAAAAACACCATCAAAAAGTGGGCAAAGGATATAAACAGATACTTCTCAAAAGAAGACGTTTATGTGGCCAACAAACATATGAAAAAAGGCTCATCATCACTGGCCATTAGAGAAAATGCAAATCAAAACCACATTGATACCATCTCACGCCAGTTAGAATGGCGACCAGTATAAAGTCAGGAAACAACAGATGCTGGAGAGGATGTGGAAAAATAGGAATGTTTTTACACTTTTGGTAGGAGTGTAAATTAGTTCAACCATTGTGGAAGACAGTGTGGTGATTCCTCAAGGATCTAGAACTGGAAATACCATTTGACCCAGCCATCCCATTACTGGGTATATACCCAAAGATTATAAATCATGCTACTATAAAGACACATGCACACGTATGTTTATTGCAGCACTATTCACAATAGTGAAGACTTGGAACCAACCCAAATGCCCATCAGTCATAGACTGGATAAAGAAAATGTGGCACATATACACCATGGAATACTATGCAGCCATAAAAAGGATGAGTTCATGTTCTTTGTATGGACATGGATGAAGCTGGAAACCATTATTCTCAGCAAACTAACACAAGAACAGAAAACTAAACACCACATGTTCTCACTCATAAGTGGGAGTTGAACAATGAGAATACATGGACACATGGAGGGGAACATCACACACTGGGGTCTGTCAGGGGGTTGGGGGCAAGGGGAGGGATAGCATTAGGAGAAATACCTAATGTAGATGACAGGTTGATGGGTGCAGCAGACCACCATGGCAAGTGTATACTTGTGTAACAATCTGTTTGTTCTGCACATGTATCCCAGAACTTAAAGCATAATTTAAAAAATTAAGAAAAAAAAAATGTTAGCAAGACCAAAAAAAAAAAAAAAAAAAGGAAGTAGTTATTTTATTAACAGAGATTCACTCCATGTATAAAATTTTTAAAAAGTCTTCCACCATGCCTAAATATTCTGGTTATTGCAGTAGATACTGTTATGAAAGACCTTTCTAAAACATACATTTCTATAAATAATGGGTGTAATATAGAGTTATAAATGTATATGCAAACTTGGTGATAGTTTAAATGTTTTAAGCTTCTCTGTTTTAATGTATATTTTACTATTTTTCTTGCAATAAATGTTTCATATATTTGTATGATAAAGGCAAACTTGGATACTGTTTATAACATTTTGAAACATTTTGTTTTATCTGTTATAATTAATATTTACCCATAGGACCAAATTACTCATGAATCACTGCTGCTTTGAAAACATAAAAGTTAGAGCCTGCTATAAGATGAATCAACTTAGTTTTGTTCTGAAACTGCATGTTTTTCAAAGTTAGCTATTACATTTCATAAAATATGTCTGTTAAAATATTTATGTTGAATTTCTAAATTCATTCATGTTGACAAATAGCAAAACACCACTACAATTCACCTAGGAATTCTAGTTAATTAAATACCAGTTGATCTGTTCATGCTTCTATTATGTTTTCTATAATAACTTAGAATAAAAAATTCATTGAAAAGACAGAAACACTTCATGGCAAATATTGGATGCTGTGTTAGAAAAAAGTTGAAGCTTTTTGTTCTACTTTAGAAAATGAGGTGTTTATTAAAAGTTTTTGAATTAATAATTTAAATAGCTACCAATAATCACACAGGGACACAGCATACTATCACAAAAGTTAATTTATTAAAAGAAATCATAAAGCTTCCTAGAGAAGCACTTAATTTGGGAGACTCATGGCTTAGCGGAACTATTAGAGTACCAGAATTGTAGGTTTTATTTATAATTCACATTTACTGTTTATTAAATATAAGACCCTAGATATTGACATTTTCTCTCTATTCCTCAAATTCTTTCTCTGTAAAAAAACACACAATTGAACTATATGATATTTATAATTTCTTTCTGCTCCAAAAAGAAGCAAGTTCATGAGATACATGCAAATTATCATTATATTTAAATAAAATATTTAAAATATTTAAATATTTAAATTTTGTTACATTTAAACACTGTTAATAACCTCATTGTTATTTAGAAAACTCTCCCCATAACTATTATGACATATACATAGGAGAATACAATAATGGAAAGGGATAATATTTTGCATTCCTCTTAATCCAAAACAAAACCAAAAAAAATTTTTTTAATTATTATACTAAAAATTGTTTTAAAAACAACATAGCAGGACAATAAATTCCAAATCTGGAATAACATATTAACAAAATCCAATAACACATTTATTTCAGTTTTTCAGTTTTATTAATATCATTTTAATTTTTTAAAAATAATATCACTATAAGTTTGTATTCTGCTGTACTTCTGAGAGTTGATCCTGAGTTTGTTCTTTCTTGTCCCACCCAACTAAAACACAGTCAAGATGCTTGGGGGAATAAAGTACTGAGCATATAACATTGCTCTAAGAATGCAATTTTGGGTGAGCCTGGCTGCTAGAACTGTCTGCTGTAACCTAGAACCAGTATCTAATGGATCTGCTGTAGCTGTAATAGTTTCACTTATTGTCCTCTTTCATTAATCCAAACTTACTAGCTCTCCACAACCTTACTATGCCAATTAACTTTCTCAAAGACTACACGTTTCTTTTTTGCATAAAATCTCTAACCTTCTCTTTGTTCTTTGGACACACCAAAGACAATCCAATCTATGTGTGTGCTCCAAATTGCAATTCTTTCTTCTCAAATAAAATGTTTAACTTCAGAGATTTATCTCTGTTTTATTTTACTTTACCATACATTATGATACAAAAAGAATTACAACATATGAGTTTAAAGTGAATTTTGATTGTTTTCATCCATCGTTGGTATGAATAGCAAAAACAAATGTTGTTGTCTCATTAGAATTCGAGACCCTTAAAATCTACATATAGTAGAATAAGACTTTTATGGTTCACTGAGTAAAACGTTCATAAATGTTTTATATGTGTATCAGAATATGCTGGGGAACTTTTATTGTTGCTTCAAAATTTTACTAGAGCTTCAAAACAGAGGATAAAGCATACTACTGTGATCAGGTTTTAAGTAATGGTGCTAAACAAAATTTGGTGAGTCAAAAAATGTAAAAGATTGCCGTTCCTCTATTAGCTCTATCACACAACTACTGTTCAAATAAGGGTAGATTAGATTTCTGAGGAGATTCCTTAAGGAAATCATAGATGCTTTTGTTTGTTTTCTTTTCTTTTCTTTTTTCTTTTTTTTTTTTTTTTTTTTGAGACAGAGTCTCACTCTGTCGCCCAGGTTGGAGTGCGGTGGCGCGATCTCGGCTCACTGCAAGCTCCGCCTCCCGGGTTTACGCCATTCTCCTGCCTCAGCCTCCCGAGTAGCTGGGACTACAGGTGCCCGCCACCACGCCTTGCAAATTTTTTTTTGTATTTTTAGTAGAGACGGGATTTCACCGTGTTAGTCAGGATGGTCTCGATCTCCTGACCTCGTTATCCGCTCGCCTCGGCCTCCCAAAGTTCTGGGATTACAGGCGTGAGCCACTGGCCCCGACCATTTCTCCCCATTCTTTTCCTCAGCCTAAGGTGGGCATTCCTGGGAAGTCTCCCCTAGACACTGGGGTTGCCACATAAGAGGACATTTTATCTCACACTCTTCCTATATATGTGTGACACTGTTGATACCTGTATACACATTCACTGGATGAGGAGACAAGATCTGGTATTTATTTCTTAACTGGGAAACTCTGAAGACAGGAGGTGACTCATGATAACAAGGCACTATGAGAGGGGAGCATGAGCCAAGCTGCATGTTCACTATTTACTAAGGTCGAGGGTACGTTTTATTTTCTTGGGGAAAAGATGGACAGAGGAAGGTAATGAAACTGAAGTTGTGGTAAAAGAAATCTACCTAAGCTGGCAGCCAGCTAGAGTGAGGAAATTTCTACTGAAAGAAGCTATGATTGAAGTTCTAGAAGCAGGAATTGAGAAAACGGTGTAAGAGACGGTATCACCTATCACATCAACCACGTAAAAGGAAAATTGCACTTTTACTTATCCCCCTTTTCTCTTCTTTAACCCTGGTGTAACCACAAATGTCCACTGTGGGGAAGAGAGAGAACAGTATTTGAATGAATACTGCAACTCCCGACATCCACCTCTGCAACTGCTCCTCTCTAGGCCACTGGTCAGGCCTCTACTTAGAGAATGAAAGGAGGTTCAAAGTGGACATGAGTTTTAAGTTTTGATGTAGTCTGTTCTTAAATAAGTCTGTGCTACTTTTGGAGGCCAAGGCAGGTGGATCACTTGAGGCCAGGAGTTTGAGACCGGCCTGACCAACATGGTGAAACCTCATCTCTACTACAAATACAAAAATCAACCAGGTGTGGTGGCAGACATCTGTAATCCCAGGTACTCCAGAGGCTGAGGCAAGAGAATCACTTGAACCCAGGAATTGGAGGTTGCTGTGAGCCAAGATCATACCAATGTATTCCAGCCTGGGGGACAAAGTGAGACACTGTTTCAAAAAAAAGAAAAAAAGAAAAAGAAAAAAAGAAAGAATCTATTTTAGTAGCTGTTTGTTAATAAGAATCTTTAAGATTTGCTTGAGATGGGTTGAGTGCGGTGGCTCATGCCTGTAATCCCAGCACTTTGGGAAGCTGAGGTGGGCAGATCACCTGAGGTCAGGAGTTCGAGACCAGGCTGATCAACATGGAGAAACCCCGTCTGTACTAAAAATACAAAATTAGTTGAGCGTGGTGGCACATGTCTCTAATCCCAGCTACTCGGGAGGCTGAGGCAGGAGAATCTCTTGAACCCAGGAGGCAGAGGTTGCGATGAGCCGAGATCGCGCCATTGCACTCCAGTCTGTGCAATAAGAGTTAAACTCCATCTCAAAAAAAAAAAAAAAAAAAAAAATTGAGATGTCATGAAGGTTCAAAGAATATTAAAGATTACTGATATTGTTACAACACTGTGTGTGTGATAGAGGTATGATTGTCCTCATTTTCAAATCATAAAACATAGCTACTAACTGTAGGGGATTTACCAAGACTTAAAACTTAAGTTTGTTAGTCTTTGAAGCCTTTGCTATATTTTACTACTCATTTCATGGTTCCTGTAAGAATTTTATAGCTCACCATTTTAATTTTATTTAGTTTTTACCATATGAGGTGCAAGCTCAGATAAGTAATTTTCCAGATCTTTAATTAGTGTTAAGTCCTGTTAGATAAAATGCACTTCAAAGTAATTTCTAACATTCATATGTACTTTTCAGCAAGGCCAGACTTCTGACTACCCCATGATATGCCTTCCCTATTCCTGTGTCTAACTTTGTCTGGGCCGCTTCTTTCTCTAACAGCAATTTTTCCCTTCTTGTCTGCCTACTTTGAAGGTATACAATTTTAAGATCCAGATCAAGCCAGTTTTCCCAACACAACAGAGCTTAACATGACTTGTTCCTTTACAGGTAATATAACTATAATATTAACAAGCTAGCCTTTGAAAGAAAGGTAGAAGAAAATTTTAAACATTGTTAAAACACAACCATACCATTACACAAACTCATCTAAAACAATTTACTTACCAATGAGACAAATTGTTTTCCTTGATTGCTATTTTGTAGTATAAGTTTGGATTGTCTAAGTATTGTAGGAAGGAGAAAGCTGATCTGGGAAAGACATCAAAATAAAGAGGAGTGTTATGCTTTAAATATAAAAATATAATTTAAAGCATTAACTATATTGGAATATATATTACAAGTTCTTATCAATCCTAAAAGTCTAGAAATGGAAATTGGGAAGAAATATATGTTATTATTAGTGGTTAGAGAAAAATGAAAAATCTGTCTAATTTTCAGATGGCAGTTATTAATTTTATTTCCCCATATCTATAAAATAAAGGTATTATTAGATTACACACCTATTTATTTGTTACATAGCTGTACTATATAAAGTGATGTAAATATATTTATAGTTATATATATTAGTATCACTTAGGTATAATGATTAACTACTAATTAAGAACTGATGTGTATAGATCATTTATATGAAAGACACAAATAATTATATTCTAAAATTACATCATGAGAAAAAAAGTCCCAATGTCAATGAATACATTTTATTACTTAATTTAATGACACAATATTATCAGTAAAAGAATATTCAAGGCAGTACATAACTTGGATGTGAATTTAGTTTCCATAAAAACTTTATTTAGGCTTCTAAATTTACTCATCGACTGTACACAACCCATGCCCTGAATCCACCGTGTTGTTCCCTTGATTTTCTTTTAGGAGACATATAGAAACTCCTAAGAATCTAGTAAAAGTACAAAGAGAAGAGAAAGAGAGAGAGATCCCCAAAGAAATTAACAGCTCCCTAATTGCTAATTAAAAGCTCTTTGCTTTCTCTCCACATGGCCAGTACAGCTGCTTCACATCCTATCACTGAAAAGAAACACATAAATTCAAAGACAATATTGAGAGCAGCACCTGGTTCTGAGTGCACCTGTCGTGATGAGAGTATATTTCATACTGTCAGTAAATTAACATTTTCTAGGGTCCCAAAAGATGATTTTTTTTCCCTCATTCAACTTCTTCCATTGTCCCCAGTGTAAAGAATCAGTAGTTTTGCTTCCATTTTCGATACTAAATATATCATATTGTTGTTTGCTTCACTGGTGCAGACACCTGCCTCCTGCTGTAAACGCTGTGTTCCAGCTTTAAAAGATTTCCCCAGGGCTTCCCATTCAAGTATTGGCTTGTAACTATGGCTTAATATCGTGTCAAAATCTCTTAAGGAAGATACAGCCTGTCACGTCATTTCAAGATTGAACCTTCATCTACTGAGATTCTGAAAATGTCCTTTGAGTGTTTGAAGCATGAGCAGACAAATAAAAGGCTAACAAGTCATTTGTAAAGATAATAGCTAACAGCATGCATTCTCCTTTCCCTCCCCCCTTTCCATTAAACGCTGATAAAGAAAAAAGAGAGCAGACTGCAGGGCCCTAGTTTTCATTATTTATAAACAGGTCAGACGAAGCTTAAAACTCAAGCATTTTAGACATGGAAAAAATATATATATATATATCTCCAACATCCTGCAAGAATTCAAGCATCACTGAAACATGGATGAGATGTCAGTTTTCTGAAGAAAATAATTTTACAGACTCAGGATAGAGATGTGGTTGCTAAAATGTTTTTAATGACTTTTTAAATTCACTATATTGTAGAAAATAAACTGGGTCT
Organism: Miopithecus talapoin; assembly: GCA_028551445.1. Taxonomy (NCBI): domain Eukaryota; kingdom Metazoa; phylum Chordata; class Mammalia; order Primates; family Cercopithecidae; genus Miopithecus; species Miopithecus talapoin. The sequence continues at coordinate 47,827,991 of CM052586.1, forward strand.
ACTTTTACCTCATGGTGGCTTTAATGCTTGGTTTGAAGAGTAGTAGAAAAAGCTTTACAAGTTTGGAAGAAGATCAGGAAACCCTATAGAATTTGGTAAGTGGAATGGTCAGTTCTACATTATTGAATTGCCAAAATTCATACAAATCTCATAGATGGCAAATAAATAACTTTAATCTTTGTCATTTAGGAGAATCAAACTTCTCAATTTACAGATACTCCTTGAGTTACGATGAGATTATACACAATAAAGCCATTATAAATAAAATGTATTGTAAATAAAAAATGCATTTAACACGCCAATGAATCCATTTTAAAGCTGAGAGGGGAAAGAGAGCCATCAGGTCAGGTTTGTATTTCTTTCTTTTTTTTTTTTTTTTTTGAGACAGAGTCTCACCCTGTCTCCCAGGTTGGAGTGCAGTGGTGCGATCTCAGCTCACTGCAAGCTCCGCCTCCCGGGTTCACACCGTTCTTCTGCCTCAACCTTCCCAGCAGCTGGGACTGCAGGCGTCCGCCGCCACACTAGGCTAATTTTTTTTTTTTTTTTTTTTTTTTTTGTATTTTTAGTAGAGACGGAGTTTCACCGTGTTAGCCAGAATGGTCTCGATCTCCTGACCTCATGATCCGCCCGCCTCAGCCTCCCAAAGTGCTGGGAGTACACGCGTGAGCCACCACGCCCGGCCAGCCATGTTTGTATTTCTCAAATTCACAATCATTGTCACCTTTGTTGCAGAAGTGATTTGGCCTGAGTTTTAAATTTAGTCCTCCTGAAAATCAGAAGGAGATGTTCCTAAAGAGCATTAACAGTATTTCTGAAAGAGAAATAAACAGGGCAACAGAAAATAATGTCTCAAATAGAACATAGCAAACCCCACACCAAAGTTGAACATAACAAAGAAACCATTCTTGGAGAACATTGTTGATGTCCTACAGATAGTATCCCCAGCCCTACTTCTTCCCTTCTACATCTTGAACTAAGATTACTGAAATATTAAACTCTTTAACTGCCGTTCTTTGGGAACAACATCAAGTGTATTAGGTTGGAGCAAAAGTAGTTGCGATTTTGCAATTAAAAAAAAACTGCAAAAAATTATTTTTGGGTACAAAAATGAAGTGGACTTTGCTTCTCTGATCCTTGACAGGAATCACTCGCCACAAGTCCAAACTCTGTGAGAATACCTCCCCACTCAGTCTTTCTGAAATACACCGTGGTTACTCTAGTGAGGATTCTTCTTTGCTGCATTAAGCTATTTAATGTAACTCTTGTTTGAATACAAGTATGCTCCTGGAAGATCTGGTAGATTTGTGTTTATTAGTGAAAATTTCACTATGACTTGATTGATATCCTTGCTGACGCACACTAGGATTCAGTTTCAGAATGAGATTCATTGAGTCTCTACTTGCTCAAGAACACCTTGCTTAAAATAGTGAGGCAGTTCTTACACTGAATCTGAACTCTGAATACTTTTTTGAGTCCTTTGGTATTAGTCTTATCTTATTTCTCATAAGAATAAAATCTTCAAGGAATTTTTGGTTATGTTGTCAAATATATTTGTGCTTATTTTTTAATGACAATTTGTTACTGAAATTCTAGGGCTTTAGTCTAGGTCCTATTAGCTTGCCACACAGAAAGTCAATCACTGAGACAATGAGTATTGCCAGGGATGGAGTCTTTATTCAGGTGATGTAGCCCAGGAGATGGGCAATTAGTATTAACTCCATCTCTTCAACTGACTGAAATTATGGGTTTATATAGCAAGAAAGAAATGTAGCCATGTGAGGGAAAACAGGAATAAGGGAGGGGTAAGGAAGATACTTGTCAATAGGAAGCATGTGGTTGGTTAGGCAGTCATGATGAATGAGGGGTCTGGTATCTCACTGTCCAGATATGGTGACTTGGTAAGTTTCAGTTTCTTTACAGTATCTGGGAGGTCTTATGGTTTGTTTTCCGAGAAACGAACTCAAATAAGCCAGATGTAACTTTCTCAAGTTTTAAGACTGGGAAGGTCAACTTCTACGTTTATTCAAAAGAAACTACAAACATCAATTCTATGGGATAATTAGGATAGTTTCAGTTTGACAGAGCATGAATTTGTTCCCAGTCTTTCTGTTTGTCTAGTTATTATCTGAACAATTGTCTGTATATAAGGATAGGTTTATATAGAGTAGGACATATATATGGGTTTTATAAGCCTGTATTCTAAGCCAGTACCAAACCCTAATGAGTTCAGAAGTTCTATCACAGCTGCATCCTTTGCTTTGCTTTTCAAAATTTAATAGGAATTTCTTCAGTTTTGGATTTGTGAAATTTGCTTTGAGATCAATCTCCTGGTCACATATTTGCTGACCTAAAATAAGCACATTGTCAATATTGCTTTAATTTGTCCACTAATAAGTTTGTGCTACCTCTGGAAGAATGCTGGGTTATTTTATTATTGTTATTGTTACTATCATTATTTTATTTATCTTTTTAATTGGTCTAACACTGACTTGACCATTTCAAATTGCAGTGGTTATTTAGAAAATTTTTGACACCTAGAAGATTGTTCATTTGAGAGTTACCTAAGAATAACAACAACAAAAGCATTCACAGGGAAATCATGTGTTTTATCTTTGTAAAAGAGGGATTAATTTGTTTAGCATAACAGACATCTTTTCTTTCCACATTTGAGCATTAATAAGAATAACTATTTTAATCATATACTATTTTAATGGTATACTTTTAAAGGAATTTTCAAAGCCAGGTTCTTGATTTAAGTTTTCTGTATATGCTGAATTATTGAAGATATATAAACATAAAAGTTTTCCTTCCTAATTGATAAGGAAATTCATAATTAGCCTCCTATAATAGTAAGTCCATATATAGTAATATTTGTGTTTGAGTATCTGACTTCTTCCAATTTCTTCCATCTCCTTTTCCCCATTTTTTTTTCTTCTCGTCTCTCACAGTTTTCTAGGAAACTTTAATAATTAACTAATAAAAATAAAATTCCACTCACTACACTATTTCAGAATCATACATCTTAATGTGCTAGGGCTATCTCAATATTGACTCATCGTGAAATTTGTTCAGAATAATTCATGGAATACAACAATGTATAGCTATGATTAAGCCACACTATAGCCTGTGAATACAATACATCTGATTATTGAGTTTGCACATATTTATTTCCTTTTGTGGTCTGCATAATTTCCTTTGCAGGTAATTACAAAATTGACTACCAACAGAATTCCTGGCATATTTCACCTTTACTACAAAGGTGTATGATTTATTTCTAACTTAACTAGCCTCGGAAGCATTATCTTCGCAGAATCCATGATAGCAGTTTTAAAATACTCAGGTGTAAGCACGGACCCTGGGTGGCCTTCGAGATGGAAATTAAATGCATAAAAGTGTATCAGTTACAACACAAATACAGAACAGGGTTTTCTTACATTATAAAAGTGATGCTTATCTTCCAGATAGTTCCTGATATCACCTAGGGTACCTTTAGATCAATCAGTTTTCTCATTCAGGAAGTGAAATATTGAAATAACTTCATCCGAGAAAGAAAAATGCATGAGTCCCAACTTGAGTCTCCCTTTTTATAAAGGGAGTGTGCCACATAAAAATCAATTAAATCACAAATCATTAAATCAAAGACCCTGTTCTGAAGTAGATACTTGAGGATGCTAATATTCCAATAATCCACAAATATCCACAGTGAATAATCTGAGATTTAAACTCACACTTTTTAAGCACCACTCTGTTCCGTTCTCACAATACTTTTTCAATTTTAGTTCTTATTTTTGAAAATTGCCAGCATGTTTCTTGGTTGAACGTTTACCGAGCAAAAAGAAACCAAATCCACTTTCAAACCTTAACGTAGGTACTATCTCTAAATGCAACATAATGCATAAAAAAGTATTTTTCTCTACTCTCTGATCTGTATCTGAAACCAGATCAATTATACCATAGATGGTTTTTTTGGACGAACATAGAAATCGACCCTTCTGGTCTTAAAGCTTGAAACTTACATTTGTCTTATCTGAGTTCCTTTCTCAGGAAACTGACCCTCAAGCCTCCTAGATAGTATCCAGGAACTGAAATTACTTTTCCTTACCCTCTCTAATTCCTGTTTTCCTAACTGACTGCTTGCTTCCTGTTGACAAACTCTTCTTCCTTACTCCTCTCTAATTCCTATTTTCCCTCAGGTAGCTACATTCCTTCTCCACTAGAAAAGGCCCCAGTTTTAATCAGTTGGGGAGAAAGATTTAAGATTTACCTCCCGTCTCCTCAGTTGCAGCATCCAAATACAGCTTTTTTCCTTGGTAATACTCATTGTCTCAGTGACTGGTTTTCTTTGTGGTGAGCAATGAGACCTAGTTCAAACTCCTGGCATTTTAGTAACATATCAATTACATTATGTGCTTATAATTTAGATTCTATTGACATATAAAATTTTGCCTGAATAAGTAAGGGAAGAGAGTATATTTTGGAATATGCAGGTATAATGTATGGATTTGTTTATATACTCTATACTCACATCCCTTCTATAAATACACACACATATAATATGTATTTATACTCTCTTTTCTTATATTTTTATTCAAAATAAGTAACAGTGGATCTCTAAACAATATATTTGGATTTAATATACATCAGATATATAAAGCATGCACTATTAAGTACATCAAATAATAATAGATTATAATGTAAACAATGAATTCTTGATTTAATGGGGTTATGTATCTTCTCAAGACATGATGGAATTGAGGAAATTAATTAATAAGGTTTCATCTAATTTTAAGTAGCATGAACACTATTTTTCCTTCAAATCAGCTTTTGTCTTTTTCCTATGTGGTACAAGATAGAGAAACCATCATGAGAAAAATTTGGAGACTTCGGAAGTATGGGAAAGGAGAAAATACAGAATAAGAAGTTGGAAAAAAAATAAATATAGTTTGTAAAAAAATCTCAAACATTATTGACTTTAAGAATCCATTCTGGATTGAAAAACATTTTCATCTTTTCTGTAAATGGTCTTTTATTCAATAAGAGCATGTTCTTTCTTTTCTTTCTTTTTCATCTTTTCTCTCAAGATCCTGTTGAAATTATTTCTTTCAAAGAATCTGTTTTTTTTTTATTCCTTCCCTCCCCTCCTTGCAATCCATTTACCAATTTCTGTAACATTCTCAAAATTTATGTAAAATATAAAAAATTATTTCTATTATCCAACAACTTCCTCTGGTTTCTTCATCACAGTACTATATATATAAATAGACCGCATGTAAATAGTACAGTGCTATTTACCAAAATGAGTACTGAGGTAGGGTTTAGCTCCTCCATTTGTAATTTATTTTACGGACAATAAAAGAAGTAGTTTTTCTTATGACTCCCCTATGAATACAAATTTCTGAAAACTTACTGAGATATACTCCTCATATTGATCCCTTTCTAAAAAGATGGGCTTTCTAACTTCTCTGAACCAATACAAGAACATTTCTATTCTTAACATTTGTACTCTTATTTCCCAACAGATTCAGTCACAAGAACATATTTATGTTGTTATTTTGGGTAGAAATCCAATAATAAGTACATATTCAGTAGAATCAGTTATTCACTTACACACCACAAAAGAAAACAGGAGAAGATATTCATAGTATCTATTTTTACGGAAATTTTTGGCATACATTATAGTATCTATCTAGTTATCATAATTTATTTTTATCTCTTTTCCTGGTAAATAAACGTAATTTTCTCACCTTTAATTTTGTTTACACAATGAAGTCTTAATTATTATGGGCTTTGGTCTCTTTGTTATTGTTGAAGTGTTTACTATTTAAAATAATTTATAATTTTTATTAAAAAGACTTCCAGTAATATTCATAAAGGATATTATAAGAAACATCAGATTGTTGCTATTTTTTTGGATTTTATTTCTGGATTAAAATAAGCATTTTAATCACATAATTTCAAGCAGAATACCACTTACCAAAATCCCACTTGCTGAGATATAAATTACAGTCAACAAAAAAATTGAAAGAATAATTTAAATAAAATGTTCAGTTTATTCCATTTCTATCATCTGCACTCCATGCCCCTCTTTCAATACATCACCAAACAATTCTATTGGTTTGCAGGGGCGGCAGAGATGGACAGTGGATAATGTCAATCCCCAACTCTATACTACCCTCAAACATCTTTCTCTTTAGGCTTTCAGTGATTATTCTCCAATAACCTACAGCAATAACCTGTAAGAAATTCTAATAACTGAAAATACCAATGACACACACACACACACACTTCTGTCTTCCCAAGGGGGTTCTTATGAGTGCAATAGTAACACAGTTTTATTGAGAGCAAACAATTAGTGTTGTTAATAGCAACTTTAAATACTACTTGTAATAAACTCATGCTTGTATTTTCTTTATATTTAGTACACCAGAATTCAAAGCACACCATAAAACCACCACCAGGTTTTGTGGTTTACCCACATGCTGTGTCTTCTACCAATCTATCTTGGCATTCATAAGTTAAGCCAGTAGCTAACATAAGTAAAGATTTTAATATTATATAAAATATTTCTAGAAATATAGAGACATACAAACATGTGTTCCATTGATGAAAAAGAAAAACAAGCACACAAGATACCTTAACTAGCTATACTCTTATTGTAGAGTACATGTTAATAGTTTACATTACATTGAAATCTCTTATTAATGCTTTTCTATACATTGCCTGGTTTTTATATTAGCTTCCACCGCCTATTAAGTTCAGCATGTAAGTATCTTTGTGTCTCTGTCAAGTTTGGCTGTAAAATTGGTGTTTGAGCTGGAACATCACCATGCGACCTTTAGTTCTGAAATACAATTATTTTGTGATAAGGATATATGTTACATAAGTTTACATTTTGTCTTTGACGACTTCATTAACGTCATGCTATATTGATTTTTTAATATTTGTCCTTCATGTGTCTATGTGATTTGTGTTCAAAATTGAATGATACATTTTAATGTAAAGTGCTAATTCAACAAAGAGTAGATGTGACTGTTTCATTTAGACATAATACCTATTCAGCTATCTACTTATCTATCTGTCATCTATTATTGGTAAATACATCTTAGGAAGAATTAAACTTGCTGCCTATAGCTGGATATAAGGATAAAAATCTTCAGTTGGAAAATATGTTCAGTTATTGGTTCATTCTTTGTTTTTTATTCAAATTGTTCTAAATCATTCTATTACCACTTTTTCTTCTGGAACATTATTGCTTTAAATGTCTACTCTGAGCATGTGTGGAATAGCTTCCTTCTGATTGCTAAGCAGAGTAATTTTGCCTTTCTTAAAAACAGCCACAAAGAGGAGACTAAGTAATTGCATAATTGTGATTATATTGGTAAAGTTGAAAATGTTATGATAACTTACAAAAAAATTCAGGGAACTTACACAACAGTCATTTACCCATCTTTTTTGGCAGGTGTATTTTATGGTTGAATTGCTTTATTGCAAATATCTATTATAAATCCCTAGAGTAAAGGCCAAATAGCGTTTTATCACTCTGAGGCAAAAACACAACGGAAACTCTCCATAGAAAAAATTGTGAAAGCGATTTTTAAAATGACACCTTATAGTGGCATGAAGAAAATATTTTTACTTTTTAAGATATGTTTTCATTTTTTACACAAGATTAAAATATAGTACATTTATAGATATGCATATACTTTTTATCCCACACATCTTTTGAAGTAGGCTTACTTTTGAAATAGTCATGTTTAAGACTTAATAATTAGATTCTCAGGCCATGGAAAGTAAAGTTGTGTAAATTATTAAAAAAGGTTTTTATTGTGAATTTAAAGCAAAATGTAAACCACTTTTCTATTGTCTATAAAATTTATCTAAATTATTTTATCTGAGTTTTCAGAAAACTCATAATCAGCTTACTATCTGTATGTAATATCATACTTGAACTCATCACTTCAACTAATAACAATCATGTACCGAGATTCCTTAAACCTGGTATGCTTATTTTCAATCTGTAACTGGGTTAATATGTATACATAAGGTTCTTGCTATCATAGAATTTATAATGTAACAGGATATTTAGTTAATACACAAAACACACAGGCAAGATAATTTCAGATAATGATGACTTCCAGGAAGAAAATTAATTCAAATGGTGATACGATAAACAATTACACGTGGAAGAGAATGGTTGAGTGGTAATTTTTATTGTGTTATGAAATATCCTTTCAGAATTAGATGTTGGAATTTTTTTAATGATTTCAAGAAGTTTCTCAATGAAGATCTGAAAGAAAAGTTTTCAAGTGCAAAGGATGCGTTTAAGTCTCATGTCAAGTTCAAATTTTACTTTCTGTGCAATAAATGGAAATTCACTGTGGCTAAGTACTAGGAGTTGGGGGAATGCTATTTGGAATGAAGTCAGAAAAGCATATAGATGCTGTCAGATGTAGAGGCTTGTAGTGCATGGTAAAGAGCCTAGTTTTACTCTAAGAATAAAGAAAAGTCATTGGAGAGTTGTAAGAAGCAGAATGGCCTAATTTTAGCTAAGTTTTGTTTTGTTTTGTTTTTTTTAGATGGAGTCTTGCTCTGTTTCCCAGGCTGGAGTTCAGTGGCATGATCTCGGATCACTGTAACCTCCACCTCCCAAGTTCAAAGATTCTCCTGCTTTAGCTTGCCGAGTACCTGGGACTACAGGCGCGCCACCATGCCCAGCAATTTTTTTGTGTGTGTGTGAAATAGAATCTGGCTCTGCTGCCCAGGCTGGAGTGCAGTGGCACGATCTCAGCTCATTGCAACCACCATATCCCAGATTCAAGTAATTCTTCCGTCTTAGCCTCCCGAGTAGCTGGGATTACAAGCACCCGCCATCATGCCTGGCTGATTTTTGTATTTTAGTAGAGACAAGGTTTCACCATGTTGGCCAGGCTGGTATTGAACTCCTGACCTCAGGCGATCCACCCACCTCGGCCTCTCAAAAGTGCTAGGATTACAGGTGTGAGCCACCGCGCCCAGCCCAAGATTTTTGTAAAGATTAATCTATCAGGAAATTAAAAGCTAAATCCAACAAATAAGAACAAAAAAGAGGATGGATTGTAGCAAGGCAAGGCTGTATGTAGAAAGGGCAGTCTGAAACTCTTACAGTTTTCCAAGTGAGAAATAATGGTGGTTTGAATTCAAATGAGAGCAGGGTTGGGGGAGCAAGGTGAACAGATTATAAATATAATTCCAACAGTGATTACTTTTGGACTGCAAGTGATGGGATAGGGAAAGAAAATAAACCTAGATCTTTGGTTGGAAATATATTTTTAATAGTTTTGCCATTCATTCACATACACTATCATAACTAAGTGCGTTAAGTGTTAAGTGTGAGGGTTTAACCAGACCCTAGAGATCACTCCAGGCAAGGACACTCTTAAAAATGATGTTTGAGGCCGGGCGCAGTGGCTCATGCCTGTAATCCCAGTACTTTGGGAGGCTGAGGCAGGCAGATCACCTGAGGTCGGGAGTTTGAAATGAGCCTGGCCAATATGGTGAAGCCCCCTTTCTACTGAAAAAAAAAAAAAAAAAAAAAAAAAGGAGAAAAATAGTTGGGCATGATGGCGGGCACCTATAATCCCTGCTACTCAGGAGGTTGAGGCAGGAGAATCGCATGAACCTGGGAGGCAGAGGTTGCAGTGAGCCGAGATCGCACCATTGCACTCCAGCCTGGGGGACAAGAGCAAGACTTAGTCTCAAAAACAAACAAAAAATGATGTTTGAAAATCTGCGTTAATGTTATTTATAGCTACAGCACTTAGGGAAGACTTGCTATTAAAGATCAGAGGCCCAAAGATCAAACTCCTGACCTTGTGATCCACCTGCCTTAGCCTCCCAAAGTGGGGAGGGATTACAGGCATGAGCCAGTGGGCCTGGCTCTGAAGCTCTTTTAAACTTCAGAAAATTTTACAGAAGAAAAAATGTCAATAAATGGCAGAGGGTGTGACTGTGTCCCCTCCAAATTCATGTTGAAACTTAATTCCCAATGAGAGAGTTTGAAGAAGTGGGGCCTGTAAGACATAGTTAGGCCATGAGAGCCTCACTCTCATTCATGGATTAGTGCCTTGTAAAAGGGCCTGAGAGGGTAAGTTCACTCCTTCCATCACTTCTGCCGTGGGCAGACAGTATTCATCCCCTCTGAAGGAAGCAGCAATGAAGCGCCCTGTTGGAAGGAGAAGGTAGCTCTCACCAGACTCTGATCCTGGCAGCACTTTGATCTTGGACCTTCCAGCCTCAAGAACGATAAATAATAATAATAATAATAATAATTTTACTTATTAGCTACTCAGTATTAGTCTCAGATATTTTTTATAGTAGCACAAAGGGACTAAGACAGGGAGACAAAAACAAAGCTTTCTGTCTTGTCCAGGGCTTTTTCTAAAAAAAAGTTTAACAAACACATCACATCACATCATAAGAAAATAGTCTAAACATACCCGCTGAAAAGGTGTGTCACAACGTAAGGAAAACATTAGCGAGGTCCCATACTTTAGCCATCTGTTAGACAGGAAACCTAGTTGTTTCTCCAAAACTAAGGGAAATCTCTAAGAGTGAGTCAAAGAAAAGTACAATGACCTGAAACCAGTACATAGAACAATAAACAGTATATAAATGAAAAAGCAGTGTGGCCTAAAAGGCAAATGATAATATAAGGATTGAGATCTCAAGTCTAAAATTCAATCTGCTACAAAGTAGAAGGATATGGATCTGAGTACTCAACTTAAATCTTAGATGTTAGAATGGATCTAACATAGTCCCCGGTCAACACCAGCTCTTGATAATGGGCAGAATCAAATGGAAATTCATCCTGAACAAAGTTTTTCCAATAAAGCCTTTTAAATATGTAAGGATGAACTCTTATCAAAATATGATATCTCAGAAAATTATAAAAAGTGGTAATAAGCCACAATGAGTTAGAAATAACAAAATCAATTGTAAAAATATATTCAATTGGAAATAGATCTAAAAAACAATTGTTTGAAATATTAAAGAAATTAAATGTGAAAAAAATTGTGAAAGGAAAAAGATTTACCAAACATGTCAAACTGATGTGGTAAAAACTCTAAACAGAAATTTTGAAAGGAAAAATAAATGTGTTGAAATTATACTTGATTGATCACCTAAACAGCAGACTAAAAACTGATAAAAGGATACTAGTAAATTGGAAAGTATATTCAAGAAAATTATCTTAAGAAAAATATTATATAAAAGTTCAAATTGTGAAGGTTAGATAAGAACATATAACTTAGATCTAGTAAGTTTTCGATACTTAGAACTATAAACAATGAAAAATGTAGTATTTGCTGGAAAATGAGAAGTTTCCAGAATTGATAAAATGAATGAATATAGAAGGCACAATATATCAAAAGTGAAATATAAAGAAAATTGCAAATAGGTAATTATAGTAAAGCTTTAGTTCATTAAGAACAAAGAAAAGTTCTTAACAGAAATAAAAGGCTGAAAAAAAGCCACAAAATAATAACAATTTGATCTATGACCAAATTTCTCAAAACTGATAATCGAAGTTGAAAAAGAGAATATTACGCTTATATTACTAAAAAGAAAAAAAACAGTCAATCCAGAATTAGCTATCTATAAAATCGATTTCATGCTTGAGTGTAAAATATATTCATGTGCAATGAGAGAAAAGGAAATGATTAAGAGACAAATTTTAAGTAAATTTCTAAAAGAAGTGCTGCATGAAAAAAAAAATAAACCTGGAAATAATTTTGATACAAAGGAAAAACTCTTAATAAACTAAGCAATTCTGAACAGTATGCCTCTAGAGAACAAATAAGATATTATCAGCTTATTAAGCTAAAAAGGGAAATTGAGAGATGACAGCGTGCTAGCACCCCTCGCTCACTCTAGGCGCCTCGTCAGCCTCGGTGTCTGCTGTGGCCGCGCTTAAGGAGCCCTTCAGCCCGCAGCTGTGCTGTGACGGCCCCTCTCTGGGGCTTGCCCAGGCCGGAGCCCGCTCCCTGTGCTCACCGGGAAGTGTGGAGGGAGAGGCGGGGGCAGGATCCAGGGCTGCGCTCAGCCCTCGCTGCTGTCGCGGGTTCCGGGTGGGCGCGGGCTAGGCGGCCCGCATTCTGCATAGCCGGCTTGGCTTGTTGGGCTTGATCCAGAGACAAGCTCCCTCTGGGCTGTAGGAGTGCCCAGGCTAGGTGCAACAAAGTCCTAAGGTGAGTGCTGGTGAGAGGTGAAGCCGGCTGTGCTTCTGAATCAGGTAGGGACTTGGAGAACTTTTCTGTCTAGCTAGAGCTTTGTAAATGCACCAATCATCACTCTGTGTCTAGCTAATCTAGTGGGGACTTGGAGAACTTTTGTGTCTAGCTAGAGGATTGTAAACGCACGAATCAGCAATCTGTGTCTAGCTAAAGATTTGTAAACACACCAATCAGCACCCTGTCAAAATGGACCAATCAGCTCTCTGTAAAATGAACCAGTCAGTTCTCTGTAAAATGGACCAATCAGCAGGATGTGCGTGGGGTCAGATAAGGGAATAAAAGCAGACTGCCTAAGCTTGGGGTGGTAACCTAGTTGGGTGCTTTCAATGTTTTGTAGGGTTTGTGCCTGTGTTTTTTTTTTTTTTTTTGCAGTAAGTCTTGTTCACTCTTTGGGTCTGCTGCTGCATATATGAGCTGTAACATGTACCACGAAGGTAGCATCACTTCGGAAGCCAGTGAGACCACAAACTCACCAGTTGAAATGTGCCACCTTTAAGAGCTGCAACACTCATTGTGAAGGTTTGCGGCTTACCTCCTGAAGTTAGTGAGTCCACGAACCCACAAGAAGAAAGAAACTCCCAACAAACTCCCACCACGTGTGAGCACCTGAAGGAACAAACTCTGGACACACCCTCTTTAGGAACTGAAACACTCACGGAGAGGGTCTGCAGCTTCATTTTTGAAGTCAGTGAGACCAAGAACCCACGAATTCTGGGACACAAAATGATGTACAAACTGGACAAAACAATATGCAAATTAACATGTAAATGGAAGGACATGTTTTTTCCGAAGAATGCCTTTTCCATTGCAGTCACGTTCATTCTTTTTCAAAGGTATTTTATAGGCATATATTTCTTAATGTTCCCTATTTTCAGGAAGTGAAAAATGAGCAAGTCTCAAAATAGACATGTAAATTGGGATGGAAATATTTTTCCTTCTTGTATTTTGTGGAAAGCATTGAAATACTGATTTGAAACTTCGTTAAACATACAAAATAAACTTTAAAAAGTGTATTAAAAAGGAGAGAATGTGAAAAAAAAGTAGAACAAAAAGCAGTTGAATGTTAAAAACAAAGAAAAATACAATATAAATAGAAACAATACAAATAAGCCTAAATTAAGAAAACAGGAATTAGTAGAAAATTTGATTATATCACATATAAAAGGAATAAAAAAAAACTCTGGAAACAAAAAAAACCTCTAGCTTTTACAATTTAAATGGTCATAAAGCAAAAGAGCACAGCCAGACTCATTCAAAAGTAAAAAGAATGAGAATCTATATTCTAGTAAAATGCTTTCCAAAAAAGATTTTTAAAAGATTATTATAAAATGAGACATTTTAAGAAAAATCACTTTCTTCAAAACATCAGTCTCAATACAAGAAAATAATTTGCATGTATCTAATAAGATAATCTCAACATATATGAAACTAGATTTCATGGAACTACAGGAAGAAATTGTTAAAGTCACCATTAATATGGAAGATTTCAATACGCTCTTCAAAATTATGAGTAAACTACGAAAATATTAAACTGTTTTAGAAAATACACATTCACGTTCCTTTTTTTTTTTTTTTTTTTTACAAGAGTAAACAGCATTTTAAGACATTAAACAAGTTTCATATTTCAATGAATTGGTGTCGTGCAAACCACATCAAAGTGCAATAATATCAAATTAGAAATCATAAACACCTAAGAAAAACTTTTGAAAAGTAATAATTATAAGACTAAACAACTTGTACGTTTTAGAAAACAATATAGGATCAGCTCCTTGATGTATTGTCCGTTTTGGTGACTTCCCAGAAAAGCAAGAAAGAAATCAGTGGAAAAGAATGAGTCAGTGCTGGTTCAGAGTATATAGCTCTGAGTAGGCCAGAGAAGTTGAGGAGATCACCTGGAGCAACGAGGTGACGTTATGTTGTGGTGTCTAGGTGCACATGGGTGTGTGTCTGTCCAGTGAGAAGCACATAGGGGATGGAGTTTCTCATCAAGTGCTGAACTCTTATTTTCCTCATCTCTAAATCAGTTACTCATATAATGTTTTTCCCCTTGAGGAACATTCTGAGCATCACCCAGTCACGGAGGCTTCCAACCCTGGAACCATTTTGACTCCTGTCTTGTTTTCACACCCCACATTTGATCCATCAGTCAACCTGTTACCCCTTTCTAAATGTAGGCAGAGTCTCATAATTCTCACAACTACCCTATTAGCTCTAACCAATATGATCTGTTGCCTGGACCACTGTAGCCCGATCCTAGCCTCTCCACTCACACACAGTCTTTACATACACCAGCTATGAACAATATATATTTTTTTTTCTTAGGCAAGGTCTTTCTCTGTCAACAGGGCTGGAACGCAGTGGTGTGATCATGACTCACTGCAGACGCTACCTCTAGGGTTCGAGATATCCTCCTGCCTCAGGCTCCCAGGTAGCTGGGACTACTGGTGTATGCCACCACGCCTAGCTAATTTTTTGAAGAGATGGGGTCTCTATGTTACCCAGACTGGTCTCAAACTCCTGCCCTCAAGCAATCCTCTTGCCTTGGTATCCCAAATTCCTGGGTTTAGAGGATTGAGCCACTGTGCGCAACCTGAACAAATTTTCTTTTAAAGGAAAGAGATAATTTTAATAGATAAGGTCAGACTGTTTTTTTGTTTGTTTGTTTGTTTGTTTGAGGAGTCTTGCTCTGTTGCCCAGGCCTGAGTGCAGTGACGTGATCTCAGCTCACTGCAAGCTCCGCCTCCGGGGTTCACACCATTCTCCTGCCTCAGCCTCTGGAGTAGCTGGGACTACAGGCGCCCGCCATCACGCCTGGCTAATTTTTTGTATGTTTAGTAGAAATGGGGTTTCACCATGTTAGCAAGGATGGTCTCCATCTCCTGACCTCGTGATCCGACCTCAGCCTTCCAGGTGGCTCACGCCTGTAATCTCCTCGGCTGTGATTATAGGCGTGAGCCACTGCGCCCAGCAAAGGTCAGACTCTTTTAATGACGTCTCGTCACACTTTAATCTCTTCTATACTCAATCTACTCTAGTCATACTGGTCTCTCTGTTTTTGTGTGTGTGTGTGTGTGTTTTGTTTGTTTGTTTTCAGGAACACCAGATGTGATTCAAGTCTTTGCATTTGAAGTTCTCTTTGCCTGAAACACCATTCACCATGTAGGTGCTAGCAGAGGAGGGTCTATTTAAGCTATTTAAGCTTAAAACTAAGATCAAAGCTTAGGCAAGAACATGTGAGATTTTAAGCTTGTGATTAAAATCATTACATTAAAAACTATACCATGCCACTTGAGTAGTTTAGGCAAAAACGATTTGTTTGTAATATGTGTGATTGCAGAAAATGATGCTGTATTCATGTAAGGGAAAAAAGTAGAAGGGAGTTTTGCAATAATCCAGTAGACAAGCTAATATGTCTTCAGTGAATTGATGGGAAGAAAAATTAAGAAATGTAAAAAGAATATATTAAGCAAGAAAAACCCCAATACATGATTACTAACTTGTAATGTGAATATGATTTCAAGTTTTTAACTTAGTCAACAAATTCGTCGGTGGAATTATTCATGAAGATAGGCAACAAGGAAAAGTAATTGGATATAAAGTCTGCAAAAATATTTCTGCAATTGGACAAGAAGTAAAAGAAGCCAGGCGCAGAAAGACAAATATTGCATATTTTCGCTCATATATGGGAGTTAAAATAGTCGATTTCACGGAGGCAGAGAGTAGAATAATAGGTACCAGAGGCTGGAAAGAGTGTGAGGTGGAGGGTGATAAAAGGTTGATTAATGGTTACAAACATACAGTTAGATTAAAGGAAAAGATTGTGACGCATGACAGCAAAGTAGGGTGACTTTTTAATAACAATGTATTGTATATTTCAAACTAGATAGAAGAGAGGACTTGAAATGTTCCCAACAAAAAGAAATGACAAATACTTGCGATGTTGATTACCCCAAATATCCTGATTTGATCATTGCATATTCTATACATGTATTAAATATCACATATACCCTACACATATGTACAAATATTACGCATCAATTTAAAAAATGCAAGGACAAGTTTAAATGTATAAAATTATCACCACTAAAATAATGGTTAATGAAGCTGTCAATTCGCATCAAATTTTAAGATCCAAGATTTCCAATTGTATACAGATTTATCTTATTTGTTAGATGCTAATATGTACGCATTTTACAGAAGAGATTATTGAGGTTTGAGTAATTAACAGTTGAAATTGCACCATGATACACATTACTTAAATCTACTAAATAGGCTCAGAAATACATACAAAAATCAAAGATGTTAAAACATGTTCTTACATTTCTAAAATTTTAAATTTTTGATTTTTATATCTACAATTATTTCACCAAAAGTTTAAATTTTGGTGTGTGTGCGTGTATTGTGTGTGGATTGAGTCAACCTTTGAAATGTAAATGACCATTTATAGTTATCTAAATGTACAGGTTACTAAGTGATATTATAATTTATGAACAAAATGTGAAATAATTATATCAAGTTAGTTAACCTATCCATCACCTGAAATACTTCATATTTTTTTGTGGTGATAACATTTAAAATATACACATTTAGCAATTTTGAAATGTACAATACTCTGTTACTAATTATATTCACCATGTAGTGCAATAGAACTTAAAAGACAAAAATCCTCTTGTCTGAGATTTTGTATCCTTTGACCATCATCTCCCTTTCCCCCATCCCTACCTCTCTAACCACCATTCTGCTCCCTGCTTCTATGAGTTTGATTGTCTTAGATTCCACATATAGGTGAAAGCATGTAGTATTTTTCTTTCTGTGCCTGGCTTGTTTCACTTAGCATAATGGTCTCGATTCTATCTATGTTGTTGCAAATGACAGAATTACCTTATTTTTTACAGGTTAAATAGCAATGCAATGTGTGTATGTATATATATAATGTATTTTTATACATATGTATATATGTATAAACCTTTTCATTGATTTCTCTATTGATGGACACTCAAGTTGATTCCATTAACTTGGCTATTTTAAATATTGCTGAGATTAATATGGCAGTTGCAGAAATACCCAGAAGTTGAATTGTTGGGTAATATAACAATTCTATTTTTAGTATTTTAAGGACCCTCTGTACTATTTGTATGATGGTCGTGCTAATTTACCTTCCCTCTAACAATGTATGAGAGTTCCCTTTTCTCAACATTCTTGCTAACACGTATCTTTCATGTTTTTGATAAAGGTCATTTTGATAGGTGTGAGATGATATCTCACTGTGGTTTCTATTTGCATTTCCCTAATGATTAGTGATGTCGAGCACTTTTTCTTATATTTGTGGCAATTTGTATGTCTTCTGAGAAGTATCTATCCAGGTTCTTTGGCCATTTTAATTAGGTTTTTCTTATTTTTTATATTTTTCTGCTTGCTATTAAGTTATTTGGATATTAATCTCTTATCAGATGTATGGCCTGCAAATATTTTCCCCCATTTCAGAATAGATTGTCTCTATACACTGTTAACTGTTTCCTTTGCTGTATAGAAGATTTGAGATTTGTAGGTTGATGCAATCCCACTTGTCTATTTTTGCTTTTGTTGCCTGCACTTTTGGGGTCAAATACAAAAAAAAAAAAAAAAAAAAAAACCATTGTCCAATCCAATGTAATGTAATTTTTCCCCGTTTTATTCTAATAAGTTTAGAGTTTCCAGTCTATGTTTAAATCTGTAATCCATTTTCAGTTGATTTTTGTATATGCTACAAAATAAAGTTCCAATTCTGCATGTGGAAATCCAGTTTTCCCATCACTTTTATTGAAGAAACTGTCCCTTTCCTATTGCATATTTTTGGCACCTTTGTCAAAATCAGTTGACCAGTGCTAATGAATCACTGAGTTCATTTCTGGACTCTTTATTCTGTTCCATTGATTGATGAGTCTATTTCTTTTTGCCAATACCAAGCTGTTTTAATTATTTCGCAGTACATTTTGAAATTACGTAGTGTGATACCTCCAACTTTGTTCTTTTTAAAAACTATGACTAGTAGGGGTTTTTGTGGTTCCATATACATTTTATTTTTATGAAACATGTTATTGGAATTTTGATTAGGTATTGCATTCAATCTGTAAATCACTTTGGGTAGTATGTACGTTTTAGTAATGTTAATTCTTCCAGTCCATGAACATTCCATTTATTTATGTCTTCTTCAATTTATTCTATTAGTATTTTATGGTTGTCAATGTACAAGCCTTTCACCTCCTTGGATAAATTTATTCTTAAGTATTTATTCTATTTTGTAGCTATTGTAAATAAGATTGTTTTCCTGATATATTTTTAGGTAGTTTGTTGTTGGTGAATAGAAACACTACTGATTTATATGTGTCAATTTTGGATCCTGCAACTTTACTTTATTTATTTATTTATTTATTTATTTATTCTAACAATTTTTTGGTGGAGTGTGAGGGCATTCTATACATAAAATCATGCCATCAATAGCAGTGGTGATTCACTTCTTCTTTTCATATTTAGGTGCCTTTTATTTCTTTCTCTTGACCCATTGCTCTAGGGAGGACTTCCAATACTATGTTGAATAGAAGTATTAAGAATGCATATCCTTGTCTTGTTCCAGATCTTAGAGAAAAGGCTTTCAAATGTCACCATTGAGTATAATATTACTTATGGGCTTCTCATATATTGCCTTTATTATGTTGAAGTTTATTTTTGCTGTACCTAGTTTGGTAAAAGTTTTTATCATAAAAGAATATATTCAGTTTCATCAAATGTTTTCTGCATTGTATGAAATGATCATATTTAAAAAAAACCTATTCTGTTAAGATGATATGTCACATTTATTGATTTGTATATATTGAGCCATCCTTGCATCACAATGATAAATCTTACTTGAACGTGGTGAATGATCCTTTAATGTGTTGTTGAATTCAGTTGGCTAGTATTTTTGTGAAAGATTTTTGAATCTATGTTCATCAAGGATAACAGCCTATATTTTGTAATTTCCTTCTCTGGTTGTATATTAGGGTAATGATGGCTTCATGAAAAGAGTTTGAAAGTAATTCCTCCTCTTTGTTTTTTTGGAAAAGTGTTAGAAGTGTTTTATTACTTTTTCTTTAAGTGTTTGGTAGAACTCAGCTATGAAGCCATGAGATCCTGGGCTTTTCATTGATAGAATACTTTTTATTACTGATTTGATCCCCTTACTCATTATTAGTGTGTTCAGATTTTCTATTTCTTCATGATTCTGTCTTGAATGGTTGTATTAGTCTAGGAATTTAACCATGTTTTCTAGGTTGTCTAATTTGATAACATATAATGGTACATAGTAGTCTCTTATGATCCTTTGTATTTCTCTAGTATCAGCTGTAATGTCTCCTCTTTCATTTTTGATTTTATTTATCTGAATAATCTCTCTTTTTTTCAAGCAAGCTAAAGTTTGTCAGTTTTATTTATCTTTTAAAAAATGCAATTCTTGATTTTCTTGATCCTTTGTATTGTTTCCCTAGTCTCTAACTCATTTGTTTCTACTCTTGTCTTTATTATTTTCTTCCTTCTTTTAACTTTGAGTTTAGCTTGTTCTTTTACCTTCTGGTTTCTTGAGGGAATGTTAGTTTAATTATTTGAGCTGTTTCTTCTTTTTCCAGGTAGGCATATATTGCTATAAAATTTTCTCTTGTAAGTGATTTTGATGTATCCAATAATTTTTGGTATTTTGTGTTTCTGCTATTGTTTGTCTTGAGATATTCTTTAATTTTCATTTTATTCTCTTCAGGGATCCATTAGTTGTTTAAGAGCATATTGTTTAATTTCTATATATTCATGAGTTTTCAAAATTTCTAGTTTTATACCATTGTGATCAAAAGATACTTAATATAAATTCAACCTTCTTAAATTTGCTGAGGATTATTTTGTGTCCTAAGCTTTGATCTATCCTGAAGAATGTTTTGTAGGTGCTT
Source organism: Miopithecus talapoin (assembly GCA_028551445.1). Lineage (NCBI taxonomy): Eukaryota > Metazoa > Chordata > Mammalia > Primates > Cercopithecidae > Miopithecus > Miopithecus talapoin. Next base: position 47,848,212 of record CM052586.1, read on the forward strand.
AAGAAAAATGTCTATTTTGTTGCTATTGGGTGGAATGATCTGTATATGTATGTCAAATCGATTTGGCCTAGAGTGTTGTTTTATTTTTAATTAATTTTCTGTCGAGTTAATTTTTCTGTTGTTGAAAGTGAGGCTTTGAAGTTCCTTACTATTATTATATTATAGTTGATTTCTCTTTAGATCCTTTAATATTTGTTTTGTATATTTAGGTGCTTCAATGACAGGTGCATATAGTTTTATAATTATTATATCATCTTGATAAATGACTTATTTACCATTATTTCTCAAAGAATTTTTTCTACTCATATTTTCTGTATCTTTTAACAAAGAATAGGAATGTGAAGCTAGAAATGGAAAAATTATGGTTTAAGTTTTTACATAATTTTAATTAATCTACTAGTTTTAGATAAGTTTATACACAGACATACATATTAGGGCATACTGACTATATAAAATTACAGCAACCAATTATGGACCTGTTATCAAGATTTCAATTTTTTTTGGTTTCTTAAACATGCCAAGCCCGTTAGAAATTCAGGCGATTTTGCACTGACTCTTTTCAATATCTGGAAGGTTTTTGCGCCAGCATTTTTCAGTCTCTTATTTTTATTAGGTCTCTCCACAAATATTTCCTACTTATGTAAATCAACTCTGAACAGCCTATTAGAAAAACAAACAAACAAACAAACAAACAAGAAAACCTCTGTAGTTATCTGATCTCTTGCTTGTCTTTAGTTTATCTTAAAAATCACATTGCATATCTTTTTTTTTTTTTTTTTTTTGGGGTGGTGGACGGAGTTTCTTTTTGCCCAGGCTGGAGTGCAGCAGCACAATCTCGGCTCACTGCAACCTCCGCTTCCAGGTTCAAGTGATTCTCCTATCTCAGCCTCCGGGATAGCTGGGATTACACACACCTGCCACCATGTCCAGCTAATTTTTGTATTTTTAGTAAGACGGGCTTTCACCATGTTGGCAAGGCTGGTCTCTAACTCTTGACCTCAGGTGATTCACCCGCCTCGGCCTCCCAAAGTGCTGTGATTACAGGTGTCAGCTATCACGTCCTGTCTGTACAGCTATTTAAACCTATGTAACTCTAAAAAATGGGTTCCTGTTACATAAAAAGACAGAATATACATTGATCATATCATATTCAATTTCAGGAAAGTTTGACTGTGAATTTGATGGCCAGCCTTTGATTTGGGTATGTTGATAAAACTTCTATTATTTTTCCAATAATTAGAGAAAGGATAAAGAATCACTAAAAGGTAGATTTTAGAATGAACAAGTCTAGGCAATTCCTTCCCTGCTTTATCTCTCAGTTTGAAAAACCAATCAGAGAAGCCTATCATACACAAAAGAAAATCCTGGAAATACATGAAATACACACTCTGATTTCTGCATTTTATTTGGGAACCTTAGAATTCTAATGACACTCTTGTCAGCATCCATTTGTAATGACCTCTCTGTAATATTTAACACAAACAGAAAATGTGTTGAGACTATGCACACAGAAACTTGTAGGTCACACTTGGCTGTGCTGTATGGTATCACCAAAAAGCAGTGGTGAAACAGGGCTACATTGATTAAGGAAAGGAACTTCTCATATGCATTTTGTTATTTATAATGTTAATTTTAGTACTTCTTTGTTTAAGCCACTACAACTTTTTTTTATTAGTTGTAGCTCACCAAGTCCTAAAAAATGATAACTTCCTTGTTACGAAAGTTACATTTGCTTTGCATTATTCGTCAGTTTACTTGGCTCCTATATCTCTGAATCATTGAGTAGGAACACAAATACTTCCAAATATCTGCAAGAGTAGCTTTGTATCAGAAATTCAATGTGAAATACTCAGTGTTCTGAGCTCAACTGATTATGGAAAATTGCCTTTTTCTGATGAAGTAATCTGCAATTAGATTTTTGTCACCATGGTGAAAGCAGTTTCCTCCAAATTCGTTTTAAAAGGAAGTTTGTAGTTTGGAAATAATTTTCACTTCTTTTTAGAGAGAAAAACATTTTTGAAAAATTCTTTTTTCTTTCAAAAAGACCCTGATGCTTAACATGTCTTAAAATATACTTAATTGACTTTTTTCAAAATTTCCTTTTCCAATTATTGGCCTAAAAAGACATTTTAAAGTCATAAGTAATCTATAATAAAATGAACACAGATCATAATGTAAATCACTAGTAAGTACATTTTGTATTAAAATATCAATTTTGCATATTTATACATAAAATGAGTACTGGCAAATGAAGTTTTATTGATTAAACCGAACAATAAAATATGATAGATATAAAATATAAACCTTCCGTATAATAAATGTTCACTTTTTTTGAGATTTTTATCATTTATTTAGCTTGAAATTGTCTGACAGCTTAAGCACCCAAAGAGTTATTGATTTGGCCAAAGATACATGGCCACCTAGGGACAGCGTCTGGCCTCCAGAGACACTTTCCTGCTGTTCCCCTGCTCCTTTCATTACAATGAGTATTCTGAGTCATTCTGAGGGTTACAACAAAGTGAACAATGGATCTGAAAGTAATTGTTATACCTTAATTTTTAGTCATTTTGCAGCTCAAACATAAGGCAGGGCAGTATACTAAATGCTTAACAAATCTAAGAAAAGATTTTCTGAAATTTTTTCTTAGATTTGCATAATGGCTCTGCCTCCCATTGACTTTGAGATTTTAGTATTTAATTAACTTTTGGGTCTTTGTTTTCTCATAATAGACATTCTATAAAAGGTAGTTATTATTATCTCTGACCACAGTAAATGTATAAAAGAGTTGAAAGACTGGCATACAATTTCTTATATATGAAAAAAAAAAACACTTGTGAAATGTAAAACAGTGAGTTAAGATAAAGGTATTGTGAATATTAAACAAAGACAAAACAAAGATTTTTTAAAGTAGAAGGTGACATTTCAAAAAGAATCACAGACATCACTTGAGTCTTCTGGGTTATCTGATACTTGAATCCACAGCACATTAAATATTGGATAACAGTATCCTCAGTATACTGACTATGAGGTATGGGCTAGGCATCAAGTTCAAAGTTAAACCAAATATAATCCTTGTCCTTAATGGAAGTTAGTACAAGTAAATCAGCTAGTATACTGTAATGAAAGAAATCATAGATGTGAAATATGATGCTAAGTGAGTAGAGAAGAAAGGTTTGGTTAACATTGTGCTTGTGTGTGTTGGGGATTGATGGGCACTGAGTATGTGCGATATAGCAAGAGTTAAAGACCAATGAATGAAGAGATAACAGAGGAGTTGCTTGAGAAGTGAATTAAAATTTGCTTTTACCATCCTATAATTTTATCTTATAACATTTTATACAATCTGTCATTTTATCAGTGTGCAATTGTGGATTTAATGTCTAAATTTCCCACTGAAATGTAAGTTCCATTAGGTTATGTCTCTTTTGCCTACTATTTTTTAAAAATAAATTTTATATTGTATTGATGTTACAAGATATATAACATCATGTTGGATACAAAATAAAATGTATTTAAATAAAGGGCTTGTTATAGTGGAACATATTTAATATATGGATCAGTTCACATCGTTACCCATTTTACCTCTGTGGCAAGAGCAGCTATAATCTACTCATTTAGCAAAAATTTTGAATTTTGAATTACTGTTATTAGTGATAGTCCTCGTGTTGTATATTAGATCTTTTGACTTGTTTATCCTAGAGATCTGCTTTATATTTTTTTATGTATATTTTCTCATTTCATCCCCCCTCGACAACCCCAACCCTGGTAACCTCTGTTTTATTCTTTATCTCCATATATTAACAGTATTTAAAGACTCTACAAATGAGATCATGCAATATTTTTATTTCTGTGTCTGACTTATTTCATTTAGCATTAAGTCCTCCAGTTTCATCTAAATGGTAGAAAGTCCTCCTTTTGTAAGGCTGAATAATATTTCCTTGGATGTGTATATACCAAAGTTTCTTTATTCATTTGTTCATAGATGGACACCTAGGTTGGGTCAAAGTTTATTTGGTTGCGATCAACAGGACCTAACCTTGGTTAACTACAGCAAAATTGGAAGGATGGGGATAGTTCAATGATCCAAAGGAAAGGCTACATAGTAAGGACTAAAATATAAGTGGATTTAGAGCGACCCTTTAAACCTAAATATATATAAAAATATTAGAAATTATTTTCAAATAGAGAGATATTATTAGTTTAGTTTTAGAAATTATTTTAAAACAGAGAGATATTATTAGTTTACTTTTTATTACAGTGGTAACACTTTGGAACATTGAATTTTAAGTAATTTGATAGTATTTTTAAAAATTATGTTCCTCTGTTAATAATATCTATATTTTAAATCGACTTACATTTTGAATAAAATAATTATAAAAAGCAACATCATGTTAAATGTACAACCTATATGATCTCTAATACAGGGTGTTTAGATGTATGTAACGAAATGAAATAAATGAAAAGCAAATTACTACATAATAGAAAACAATGATGCCGCTGTGATAAATTCAGTTTACAGATAGTAACAATCAATAGTTTAATGGAGCCATTTATTAGCATGCAGCAGAAGAAAAATATTAGAAGATGAAATTCAAAACAATAACTTACCACTTCCCAGATGGATTATAGAAAGGCAAATTATCAAAAATAAAACCTCAATCATCACTGTTGTTTCCTTAAGCGTACAGTTAACAAAGGCACATATATAAAAGAAAAAGGACCAAAAATAATATGTGTAAGAAACAGTTATAATTTTAATAACAAATAAACCTATGAGAATTTCCAAAACATGTTACAATAAACACTATATTACATGAAAGATTTTAAGTCTAGATTGAAAATCTGAAACTTGATTACTGAAAAATACATATTCTAAATATTCTAAATGTTGCTATGGCAATAATTTATGTAGAAAACGAAATGCAACAGCATCATAGATACTGTTTGGCTGCAAAGCATAGCTATATATACAAGGGATATTAGCCAGCATAGGGCTTATTGCTGTCATTTCTCTGCTTTTTTTTGTTTATTTTTATCATCATGACGGGTCATATTTTCATCCCTCTTTTCTTTCCTGTTAATTTTTGATTGAATGCCAGACACAATAATTTTACCTTATTGAACATTGGACATTTTTACATACTATAAATATTCTTGAGTTTTGTTTTAAAATACAATCAGCCTGCCAAGAGTGAATAATATTCCATTGTATATGCATACTACATTCTGTTTATTCATTAATCAGTGATATTTTGTTTTCATATCTTAACTATTATAAATAATACTGCAACAAACATAGGAGCACGGATATCTCTTTGAGGTAGTGATTTCATCTCTATTTGGAATGTATCTGAAAGATGGATTGCTGGGTCTTATGTTAGTTCTATTTGTAATTACTTTAGGATCTGCCACATTGCTTTCCATATGGCTGTACTGGTCTATATTCCCACCAACAGTGTATTAGGGTTCCCTTAACTCCACACTCTAACCAGCATTTATTGTCTCTTGTATTTTTCATAATAAACATCCTTACAGGTACGAAGTAACGCTTTGTAGTGGTTTTAATTGGCATTTCCCTGATGATTAGTGATGTCAAGCACTTTTCATATTATTTTTAGTAAAGACATGGTTTTGCCATGTTGGCAAGGCTGGTCTCAAACTCCCGACCTCAGGTGATCTGCCCTCCTGGGCCTCCCAAAGTGCTAGGATTAGAGGTGTAAGCCACTGTGCCCAGCCATTTTTACATATTCATTAGAGAAATGTCCGTTCAGTTCCTTTACCCATTTTTAAATTAGGCTATTTGTTTTTCTACTATTGAGTTGTAATGATTCTTTATAAATTTTGATGCTAACCCCTTATCAGATATATGGCTTACAAATATTTTTTCACAGTCTGTATGTAGTTTGCCTTATTTTGTTTATTTTTGTTTGTTTGGGTGTGCAGAAGCTTTTAATTTTGATATAGTCTTATTTGTTTGTTTTTGCTCTTGTAGCCTGAGCTTTTTCTTTGATATTTAGAAAGTAATTGCCAAGACCAAATGTTGAGGTGCTTTTCTCCTATGTTTTACTTGAAGATTTACGTGGTTTCATTTTTTACATTTAGGTCTTTTATCCATTTTGAGTTGATTGCTGTGTATGACATGACTTCAATTTCACTCATTTTCATGAAGAAATTTCATTCTTCCTAGTAAAGACTATCTTTTCCCCATTGTGTCTTTTTGGTGGTCTTGTCAAAAATTAGGTGCATTTATTTCTTGGCTCTCTATTTGGGCTAATTTTTTTTTACCCCTGAGGCCCTACCTCTCTGAGTTGTCTACTCAATGGTCCATAAATTGCATATTTACTATTCGTATTAAAGTGGTTATAAATTATTCATGTTGGAGAAATCTGTTCTAGCAGGAAAGTAGCTGGTAGCAGGAGCAGGGTTGAAGTTCTATAACCTTATTGCACTTTATGTCAGAAGACTTAGTACCTAGGCTACCTCAGATATTATAGAGTACAGATTTTTTTTTAAATATTACTGCTCATAAGGGCTTATTCCCAGGCTCCAGAGTTTCTGATTTAGTAAGTCTAGAGTGAGATGCAAGGACACACATTTTAGAATTGATCTCTATATGATGCTGATGCAGTGGCCTGTGAGTTCCACTGTGAGGAATCTGATCTAAAAATTGAGATAAACAAGTAAATGGGATTTGAACTGGTATTGATTATAGTTCTATAGAAGTAAATAGAAAAAAAGCCTGTAACTCAAATTCAAGGATAAAGAAAATTCCATGAGGAGTTAATTTGAAGGATGTTTAAGAGATGGTGAGGCAAAAAGATCAGTGTCTCTAAAGGAAGCAGTAAAGTGACAGAGAGGCCTTAAGGTAAAGGCAAACGTAAAATACTTAGACAATGACATGTTTTTAAATATGACTGGATATCTGTACACATTTGTTGATTCAATATTAGATAAAAAGATTGCAAAAAGGGAGAGAAAAATATCGCAAACTAATCAATATACCGCTAACCCAACACTCACAAGTCATCCAAAGAGGAGTGTCCCCTCATAATGCTAATTGTGACCATACTCCTTAATAGATACTTTGATGTACTCTCATGAAAATATTTTATTTTATACATAATGAACAGATATTTGAAATGTTTTATGTGTATGAAATGACTACATTTTTAATTTTCTAGGGTTAAACTGACTTATTTTTCTGGACAGTCATTTATGACAAGTACCTATCTTAGTCCATTTAGTGTTTCTGTAAAGGAATACCAGAGACTGAGTAATTTATTTATAAAAGGTTTATTTGGCTCATGATTCTGATGACTGGAAAGACTGAAGTTGGGCATCTGCAACTGGTGAGGGCTTTGGGTTCTCTCTACTCATGGTGGAAGGCACAGGCGACCTGGTTTGTGTAGAGATCACATAGTGAGAAAAAAGGAAACAGAGAGGGGGTAGGTCCCAGGCTCTTTTTAACAACCAGCTCATGAGAACTCATCCTTGAGGGACAGCCTTTATCTGTTCATAAGGAATCCACCCCCATGACCTAAACACCTTCTATAAGGCCCCCTTTCTAACACTGGAGATCAAATTTCAGCATGAAGTTAGGAGGGAACAAACATTCAAACCAAAGTAGTGGCACATCATTTAAGGGTTTTACAATATCCCACAGAAATATTTTCCTATCCTTGAGAATATTATCTATATAACTTAGCTTTTTACTTAATCAATTAGAATTCACCAACACTTTTTTATACACAGCAGACACGCCAGGGAGATTTAAATCCTTAACACCCATAAATGATACTGTATCAGGTTTCCTTCCTTCTCCACAGAAATGGTATTTCTAATGCCTGCAGTTGTGATTAGAAGCCATTGTTCAGTAAATTTTGAATTTCATTTGGGAATAAATATAAACATTCTGGAGATAACGGATGATATCATAATACAGGCTGTTCCTAACTTAGACTTCCAGTTATTATTAAATAACATTCCTCATTTAAACCCCAAAGACAAGATATATTGTTGGTCCTTCATTCCTGGCAAAGTAAACCATGGGAAATACAATTTTCTTTATATGCATCGTACTTGAGTTAATGGAGAACAATTGCAAGATCTTACTCCTCGGTGATGTCCAGCTACCACTTTAGCATAGTGTTTCTATTTTGGAAATGAAACACCCACCCTCCAGACCTCTAGAAATTTTGGCCACTGTGATTTATAATATCAAATTTCATAATTATTAAAATAATTTTAAATTGTTTTTGTGAGACTCCAAGACCTCTCCCAGCATTGTTGATGAGATTGGTGTTCCATCAACTTAACAACATGCTTAATCAATCCTATTTTTTTTTCTTTCTATACTGATTACCAAGTTAAGTCTCAGAGAAAGTCTCCCATTAGTGCATAAAGTAGGGCCAGCAAATATTTTCCAACGTGATGACAAGCCTCAAATATTTTAATTTTAGTGTGATTCAAAATTCTGAATTTTATTCTTAAAGCTCCTGTTGACTTATTGAAACTAGTACTGACTAAACTATCATATATAATTTTGTTACTGGCAGTTAAGGGAATGTGTGCAATATAAAAGCACAAAATTAACCCCAATTTATGGGTTGCTCTATGAAATCATCTGTCAGGCAGTAAAGTCTGACATAATCCACTTGTCATTGTATGAAGAACCTAGACCTCAAAAAATTTTTCTAAGACGTCTGTAAGCACTTTCTTTTCTAATGATACTTAGTACAGTCCTTTAGCATGATAGTTGTTCACAGAATGTGAAGGGAGTATACTATCATTTGGCTTATCTTTGCGTTGCTTGCACACTTCTGTTTAGACTTATTATATTAACCCATGTGTCCAGTACTAAGCATCTGTGCAACGCATCTGCCTTACAATTCCACTCCCTTTCCATGCCAACCACTCAGTCTGGGTTCTTTCTCCACATTTCCACAAGAACTCATCCATAACTAAATACCCCATATTGATAGTGTCCCATCATCTAGGGTCCATTTGCCTGACTGCATCCTAAAACTATTGTAGCAGTCTAATAATCTGTAAATATTTTATATTTTTCTGAAAACATATATCTAATTTATATTAACACTTCTCAATAGTGGACAGTCAGCTTTACCTATGGTATCAAATCATTCCCACAGTTTTCCACCCAAAATTGACAAACTACAGGCCTTATTTTCAGAGATTTCTAAATCATAGCATGGCTTTCAACCAAGGGGCTTTCATTAATAAATCAAAAAGCTTGTTTTGCCTTGATAGCAAGGGAAGATATACTTTAATTCGTACAGTAATATGAGCAGGGAGGTTCTAAGGTCTCCATTGTTAATCCTAAAGAAATTCAAGTAGGGTTTTCATTAAAAAGAAGAATTCCTCCAGACATTTTATATTGCATAATCTTAAACACTGAATTTCTCCCTCTTCATTTAAATATTTCTCTGCTATTTCACAAGATGTGATAGGTATTTCTAGTCTCAGGGTTTTCTGATGTAATTTTATGTTGAAAACAGACTCTTTGCATATCCAGTAAGGAGCTTCCCATTGTCTTTCAACAGTTGTATTGAGTTTCCACAATGACCTATTTCAAATCTAAAATCCATGTGGTATTTACAAAGTTGTAGTTTTAATCCCTTCCAAATACACCATACTTTATTTTTTTAATTACTTACTTTTTATTAATGTATTATAGTTATGCATTTTTGGGGTGCATGTGATCGTTTGAAACCTGTATACAGTGTGTAATGATCAAATCAGAATAATTGTGATATTCATCACCTCAAATATTTTTCTCTTTTTTGTTTGAGGAACATTACACATTGTCTTTTCCAGCTATTTTGAAATATAAAATAAATGATTGTTAAGAATTTCTCAACGGTACAATTGAATACTAGAACTTACTCTAACTACAAATTTTAAAACTTATTTGAGTACCTAGATCATAAGATCCTAAAAGCAATGTCTCAGTCACATTTGTAAAAAATTAAATATTTATTTCCTTTCAGATCTCATTGAAATACAAATTTTATTAAAATACAGGTATCAGGACCTTGTAGAAAGGGCTCAGCATTATCCCTACATGAGAGATGTAATTCACCAGAACCTAAGCTGCTGCTCCATTAGCCTCTGTACTTCTTATTTGTTGTGGGAGAGAAGGGGTCAGTAAAAGATAGTAATCCATTTCTCATATTTGGGGACATAATCTAGCCCATTATGATTGTTCCACATTTCATGGACGTTGCTGGACGTTGTATTTAGTCTGATTAAATCAGTCATTCTTTAGTTGTCACGAGTGACCACTGACCTTACATTTTTCTGTCTTTTTGAGAAGCAATTATTATTATATTTTCAAGTTAATGCATCAATTAATTCTATTGATTTTGAAGTGTAAGTACTGCTGTAATACTTTATGATAGCATGTCATTGAATTACATGTTGCTTTGGGAGAACTGTGAAAGTGTACTAAAGTCCACTCCACATAATTGAAGATTAAATGTGGCTATATTTAAAACAACAAGGATAAGAGGGGCTAGCCAAATCTGTTATGATGACACACCAATAATCCTTGTTAAATGTCTTGCTATATTGGCTTTATCATGTCAACTCCAGGTAAATCTCTCAAGGAAATTGCCTTGTTTGGTCCCCAGTCTCCTTCCTGTCATTCTCCATGAACCAACTGCCTTGTATATCTACCAGATGGAGTTTTTAAACAGATAGTGGAAGTCAATATGCTCTTTTTTAAATCAGAGCAATATCATCTTGTTACCTTCCTAGAATTCTGTATCAGTTAATTGTTATTAGAAAAAAAGGTCAGGGAAATCTCAAAGGCTTTTGGAGGTCCAATTATAGTCAAGTCAAGGGTACATTTGGCTCACATTCAATTTAAAAATTGTAGGTTAATGTGTTTTCATTTTTACATAATGTCTTCATCTCACTCACACTTTAATGTAATGGTGACATAACACAAAACATATCTCCTGTCATGTTTTTTGATTTTCCACCAAAGCATTTATGTACCCTCCACATTGTACCTTTGGGCCTTTCAGAGTGTTCTCTTCATCCCTCCCATGCACGTTGCACACTTACTGTCTATATCTAGTTATCTCTAAAAGTTTCTCATATTTCTTGTAAACATTTCTCTTATATCATTGCCTAAGATCCTGGCCTCTTTTTTCAGGGATTGTGTTAGATCTCTTCCCTTCAGTTGATCATTTTCAGATTCTTTCCCATTTAAGCAAGGAGGAGAATTGCGCTCCTCATCAACTATTTTATGCCTCATTTGTGATTCTCATTACTGAATTTTAATTCAACCAAAATAAATATGTGGAGTATATGTTATATCTAAAGTTGAAACTATTTTTCAACCTCTCAGCTAGTGTTAATGTGCTACCAGTTCTACAGTGGCAAACTCATCAATTTTCTCTTTTATTTGTAATTCCGTTTTTCAGTAGTTATGTAAACAATTTCACTTGGTTTCGTTCTTCCTCCTTTACTTCATCTTCACTTTAATAACACTTTTTAATTGATAGGAAGTTGTTCAAGGGGAGAAAGTATCAAATTTTTATGCTTATCTAACACATATATGATAACTACCCTCTGCATGTTTTCTTCCCAGACCCAAAGTCAGGTTACAAATAGCACCAAAGATAAGAAGATACACAATTTGTATCAATAATATCAAATTCTCGATGATCTCTTATTCTCACATTGCTGATCTAGATTTGTCTGTTTCCTTTACATTACTATTGTTTTGGAAAGAGTATAGTATACCATTTGTTAGTTTGGGAGGGAGTAGAGCAGTTTGGCTTTCTCAGTGTATGTTTGCTAAATTTCCACCTTCACCCACTGCCATCAGTTAATATTATAATCTGCGAGTGTCTCGTCACAAAAGTTTGTAGCCACATTGGCTATAGAATTATTTCTTTCATTTAGTAACTATCTAAATTAGTGGTATACTTCTCCGATCATTTATTCCAAAAATCCATGATAGCAGGATGCACTGGTCTTCTAACACTTCTCTTTATATTGTTCTAACTCTAACATAATACAGTTTAAATTTAGCTATAATCTTGATATGGCCTCTATCTACTTGTGGATTCTTTTGGAAAATTAATAGCTGTGGGTTAGCTTATGGATAAATATCATTTCTTCCAAGACAGCATCAACAATAGAAGCATCAGAAGATTTTTTCAAAACTGCAAGGCAGTACTACTTACTTTATTTTGTTTTAGTTTCTATATTTATTCTACCTTCAGGGTTTTTTTGTTTTGTTATTATGATTGTTGTTGTTATTTAATTTACAAGTACTGTCACAATAATAAGGGAATGGTCTAGCTCCTTTTTGCTCTATTTGGTGAACCATGATTTATACACTAACAATTTTCAATTATATGTTATACAAATTTTATTAAGACTTCTGTAAAATGATTTGCTGGCCTTTGAAAAACCTGACAAAAACAAGCAATGGTTCTAGAAAGGATTCCCTATTTAATAAATGGTGTTGGGAAAAGTGACCTGCCATATGCAGAAAATTGAAACTGGACCCCTTGCTTACACCTTATACAAAAATTAACTCAAGATGGATTAAAGAGTTAAAGGTAAGACCTAAAACCATAAAAACCCCAGAAGAAAACCTAGGCGATACCATTCAGGACATAAGCATGAGCAAAGACTTCATGACTAAAACACCAAAAGCAATTACAACAAAAGCCAAAATTGACAAATGGGAACTAATTAAATGAAAGAGCTTCTGCACAGCAAAAGAAACTATCATCAGAGTGAACAGGCAACCTACAGAATGGGAGAAAAATTTTGCAATCCATCCATCTGACAAAAGTCTAATATCCAGAATCTACAAGGAACTTAAACAGATGTACAAGAAAAAAGCAAACAACCTCATCAAAAAGTGGGCAAAGAATATGAACAGACATTTCTCAAAAGAAGACATTTATGCAGCCAAAAGCATGAAAAAAAGCTCATCATGACTGGTGATTAGACAAATGCAAATCGAAACAACAGTGAGATACCATCTCAGGTCAGTTATAATGGCAATCATGAAAAAGTCAGGAAACAACAGATGCTGGAGAGGATGTGGAGAAATAGGAACACTTTTACACTGTTGATGGGAGTGTAAATTAGTTCAACCATTGTAGAAGACAGTGTGGCAATTCTTCAAGGATCTAGAACAAGAAATGCCATTTGACCCAGCAGTCCCATTACTGGATATATACCCAAAGGATTATAAATCATTCTACTATAAAGACACGTGCACACGTGTGCTTATTGCAGCACTATTCACAATAGCAAAGAGTTGGAACCAACCCCAAAACCCATCAATTATAGACTAGATAAAATGTGGCACATATACACCATTAAATACTATGCAGCCGTAAAAAATAATGAGTTCATGTCCTTTGCAGGGACATAGATTAAGCTGGAAGCCATAATTCTCAGCAAACTATCACAGGAACAGAAAACCAAACACTGAGTGCTCTCACTCATAAAGGGGAGTTGAACAATGAGAACACATGGACACAGGGAGGGGAACATCACACATCGGGGCCTGTTGGAGGGTGGGCGACAAGGGAAGGGATAGCACTAGGAGAAATACCCAATGTAGATGAGGGGTTGATGGGTGCAGCAAACCACTGTGGCACATGTACACCTATGTAACAAACCTGAATGTTCTGCACATGTATTCCAAAACTTAAAGTATAATAAAAAATAATAACAATTTGCTGGGAGGATTTTCCCTTATTTAACTGGGATTGCATAAGCAGATATTCTGGAATAAAAACATCATATCACTTTTTTAAATCCCCTTTCATTTTTTTGGCAAAAAGTTCATTAGCAATTTTGGTTCATAGATCTGCAAAAATTCTACTTCTATAACCAATTGGTATCATCATAAATGTTAAATTGTAAAACAAAAAGAAAGAAGGAATGAAGAAAGAAGAAGCAAGGAAGGAAGGGAGGGAGGGAGGGAGGAAGGAAGAAAGGAAGGAAGGAAGGAAGGAAGGAAGGAAGGAAGGAAGGAAGGAAGGAAGGAAGGAAGGAAGGAAGGGGCATGTTTTACTTAGCATCAATAAAGTAATCTTTATTATTGATTAGTAAAGCATACAATCATAAGGAAAAGCATTAGTTCTGGTAGCTGAAAAATCAGACGCAGCTCCCTAAATTTACCACTTTCTTCACTTGGATGCATTTTGAGCACAGAGTCAGACCCCTGTCTGGAAAGGAAAATCACTTAGATAAGGATTCTCACAGTTTTAAAAATACCTCAATAGTCACTAGCCACATTTATTTGCTGTTTATTCCCCATCCTCACTTCTCTTTCATTTTAACTTTATATGCAACTGTTCTAATGCATTTGATGAGGGTAATTTTATTTTTACGTGTTCTGTAAACCTATGTACTACTGTTTATGTGTATTTTTAGGTTAGTTGTACTGTACAATAGATTTCATAGTTTATATTTAATTTTACACTAAAATTTTTAAAAAATATTCGTGTACCTTATGAATATTGATAGTATTCTACCATGTTCTTTGTGAAATTTTTCCTAATCCATTGCTTTAGAAATGGAAAACCAGATTGTTCTCATTCCTCACTACTACAATCTCTAATAATATATACATTATATAATATATATGTGTGTATATCATATATATATATATACGACCATATTAGCATGTGTGAGCGTGTCTCTGTATGCATAACAAAAAATAAGATTTCTGGATCATAGTGCTTATATGATCAGTTTGATCAAATACTGCCTGATTGCTTACCAGAATGGCTGCATCAGCTTTGTTTGTTGCCAGTGGTGCATGAAGCTTCCATATTCCATGTCATTGACAACACATGGCATTACCTATCATTATAATTTTTGGATTTCGATGAATGCAAAGTGAAGAGCAACACTGTTTTAAAATTGCGTTAATTAATGTATACATTTGAACACATATTTATATGTTTGTTACTTTTTGACTTTCTTCTTTTATAAATTGCATTTTCCCTGTTATTCTGTTTTAGTTCTTTCATTTCGTTATTGGTATTTAGGAGTTCCTTATATATTCTAGATATTAGTAATGATTAGATTTTAGATGCTGCACATATTTTCTCTAAATAGGGTATTTATGTGTTAAATCTGTCTGTTAATTCTTAATTTTCACTTTAGTCTTTATGGTTCGTGCTGTTGATGTCTTGTTTAAAAAAATCACACTTCAAAAGAATTGAACTTGGGTGTTTGTGAACTATTTATCTTAAACATATTATTAAAATTTTAGGAACTCTTCATTTTCATCTTGAATTTGGATTGAGATTACAATGAATGTACAAATTTATCCTAAAAAGTTAATGTCTTTATATATTGAAGTCATCCAAGCCAATAGCATGGAAAATCTCTCCAAGTCTCCATTTAGTTCCTGTGTGATCCTTTTTAAGTTAATTTCTAAAATGTGTTTTTTTATTGCAAGTATGTTATTTATATTTTCTGGCAGAGTATTGCTGGTTTTGAAAATATAATTGATTTTTTAAATTTGATTTTAGTCATCAATCTTTTTCAATAATTTGCTGATCTTGTTAGTTTTCTTTGTTGAAGAAAGTCAGTGAACCCCAGGACTAAGAGCCCCAGATACTGGAAAACTGTAATCAACCATCTCTGTTTGCCGATTCTCCAACAGCCTATGTCTGTAGGCAAGGACTCAACCATACATCTTTATTTAAAAATCAGAACTGGAAGTATTATACAGGAATACGTCGGTTTAAAAGGTTTGTAGGGACAGAGGTTGGAGAGATGCTTAAATGAGATTTCATCAGGTTCTCTGCACCAAATGCTTTTACTCTACTCTGAAATTTTTATGCCAACACTGACATTGGATGGTTTGTGCCTATAGCAGAGAAATTAAAACAGAACTTAAAAGATCATATCCTCACTGCTGACCCTGGTGTGTTGTCACTGGCTGCCCATCACCCCCATGTAAGTCCGGAATATCCTTAGATCTACCTTGCAATTTATCAGCGTTTAGTTTGTTATTGATATACATTCTTCCATCTCTTTTCTGTAGTTTCTAGGGCTGCTATTGAGGGTAAAAGCCAACAGTTGATGCTAATTTCTCATTTTATCAACAGGAAGACTGCGTTTGAACTTTCAACTTATTATTTTTATTTGTATAAACATTTATACTTTGCTAAAATTAAAATTCATTATTGATGTAATTACAACAAAGTTTTAGTATAACATTCAATTAAAAGTAAAGTTATGGAAGTTGAAGTATCAGGCAAAATGAAATGAATGAAACCTGTAAAAAGTTATACCAGGTTTTTAATTCTGAAACAAGCTGCTCCAATCAAAAGTATTATTTAGCTCAGTCATATGTCTCTAATCTTGGATTTGGATTATCCCTTGTTTATTTATTTTTACATACATTTATCTTATTTTATTCAACTTTCTGATTTTTTAATTTTTAAGTTCTTAAGTAATTTTAAACTTCATTTTAGATTCAGGGGTATATATGCAGGTTCATTACATAGATATATTGTGTGATCCTGAGGACAGGGGTACAAATGATCCCATCACCTAGGTTGTAAGCATAGCACCCAATAGGTTTTTCAGCCCTTGTTTCTCTCACTCTTTCCTTCCTCTAGTAGTCCCCAGTATCTATGTTTTCCATATTTATGTTCATGTAGGATAGTCTATTTTTTATCATTAATTTTCAATATTCTTTTAAAACACTGACTTAATTTTATATATCTCTGTACTGAGGTCTGAGAGCAGAGCTAGGCAGGTGGAACCGCACAACATATGTATTAATAACATAAATCGTAAAAAAAAAAAAATAACATAAATTGTGGCCGCCAACTTGTTGATGAATAAATGTAGAACAGGAAAGGTACATATTTTGAGTATTTTAGAAATTATTAAAGTGTAGTTTTACAACAATTAAGAGTGATAGATCTTACTGCTTGAATCAGTTCCTAGCTCTGCTAGTTATTTAGAAATGATGTGATTCGGATCAATAGAATTAATCTTCCTTTTAGTTTCTCCGTTTATAAAAAGGAGATAAGGATGATGCCTATTGTTGTATTATATATATGCTAATGTTATAAAACACCTCAATATAAATGGACCTTTCTAAAACAACTGGCCTGCATTCTTCAATACCTTAACATCACATAAAAATAAAGCTGAGGCATTTTTCTCTATTTAAGGAGACTAAAGACACATGAAAACAAAATGCAATTCATGTTCATTCTTTGGATGCCAGATTTTTTTGATAGCTATAAAGTACAACTTGGGGACACTTGAATTTCATATTGGTTTTATATTAGCTAATAATTATTTAATTATTAATATTGTATTCACTACAGCTGCCACCTTAACATTTCCTTTAGTTTAACCAAACTTTAGACAGGCTTCTTCCTGCCTCCTCTAAACTTCTTTTTACCTTTAGTCCTTAGAAAATCAGGTTGGCATAAGCAAAGAGCTTCCTCTCCTCTCTTTTCTTAGAGTATTTACTTTAGGTAACTTATAATTTAAAAATATTCTTCTGTCTGTTTAAGCTGTAAAGCTTTTTTTAAAAGCCTGTAGTCAGTTTTTGTAAGCCACAACATTTTAATTTTATTTTATTGTATTTAAGTTCTGGGATACATGTGCAGGATGTGCAGGTTCATTACATAGGTAAACTGTGCCATGGTGGTTTGTTGCCCCTATCAACCCATCCCCCAGGTATTAAGTCCAGCATATGTTAGCTATTTTTCCTGATGCTCTCCCTCCCCCATCCCCCACAGGTGAACCCCAGTGTATGTTGTTCCTCTCCCTGTGTCCATGTGTTCTCATTGTTTATCTCCCAGTTAAAGGGGAGAACATGTGGTTCTTCTAAATTTTCTATTTTATTTGCACAGAGGTGTTTACAATATTCTCTGATGGTTGTTTGTGTTCCTCTAAGGTCAGTGGTGATATCCCCTTTTTCATTTTCACTCTGTCTATTTTATTTCTCTCTCTTTTCTTCTTTAGAAGTCTAGCTAGTGGTATATCTATCTTATTATTTTGGTCAAAAAACCAGCTTCTGGATTCATTTACTTTTTTTACTTTTTGAAGGTTTTTTTTTTTTTTTTTTTTTTTTTTTCATCTCTGTCTCCTTCGGTTCCACTCTGATCTTGGTTATTTCTTGTTTTCTGCTAGCTTTGGGGTTTGTTTGCTCTTATTTCTCTAATGCTTTTATGTAGGATTTGGTTTGCCAAATTAGGATGTAGGTTTGAGATCTTTCTAGCTTTTTGATTAAACCACATTTTTTTTTTAAGGATCTGGGATCCATTCCTTTGCAATGTAATCATCAAGGAATATAGTGTTCCTATCTCTGAGTCTTTGTAGGAGAGTAGACACCTAATTTTTGTGTGTTTTGCTCCAAGCAGTAAAACCACCTACTGTCATGAAGATAAAAGAAAGTTGACTTTTACTTTGGTTAAGAATAATCAGGAAACACGGATGGTCTACCCCAGCTTTTAAAAACCCTGACATTGCTTCGGTGGAGGTGAATTCAGTCTGTGTTCTGATCTCTCTCCAGGATTGAAATAGACATTGAGTATCGTTTTTCTTAACTATTTAGCTTAGACTGGTGAAATTTCTCCTTTGGCAGTATTAATGTTAACTTTTCTGAGTTTGGTAATGTATTATGATATGTAGGGCAATGTTCACGTTATTAAGATATACTTAAGGGTTTAGGAGGTGACACATCAAATAATATCAACTATCCAATTATTTAGCAAAATGTCTCTCTCTCTCTCTTCTCTCTCTCTGTGGGCATGTGCACGTGCACATGCATACATGCATAAGTAATTGACCAACAGTGAGAGCAAAGTGAGAATGAGAGTAAGAGAGAAAGACAGAAGAGAGATACTGGTGAATAATCAGATGGTGAAATGGAATGAATGGACATGGCCTTATGAGATAGTATATACAACATATTACCACATCTGTTATAGTGATTCTGGGGGCATGGTCCTCTTCATCCCTTAATTACAAGAAAATCTTTGTCTCTATTTAGGACTTGATTTTTTTTTTTTTTTCCTGATGGAAAAAAAAAAGATCAAAAATGCTTGTGTCTAAGCATTATACTCTATGATTGTATTATCTTTAATCTACACCTTGAGGTGATTAATTAACATTTGAAATACATTAACAGAATCAATGTAACAGATGTGCTTTCCTGTACCTATTAAATATCATTATTGAAATCTGTACCAGAGGGCATTTCAATTAACCAGAGAAATATTAAAAATCAGTTTTATTCACGAAATGAATGGTTTCAAGAAAAGTGTTTGGGACACACTGTCTTTGTTTTTATGGGTCTCACAGTTTTATGGAACTCACTTTTGTTGTGAGAATGAGTTACAAGAAACTAGAAAACTGATCTTTGAATACCTCCTGAGCAGTGCTCAGAATCTAATTCCCATTAGTCCTGTTTTTCCCCTACTTCATAGAGAATACTGTCTCCTCACGTAATTTCTGCTTCTGGATAGATAAAGTGTGAGCCTTTCAGTGAACCTATGAAAAACAGGACTAATGCATTTTGTGCTGAATTTACTCTAATATTTGTTTTCATAATTATATTCTACATATCAGTGAAGTTAGAAAATACCTCTGGAGAGTCCACCACTCAAGTTAATTAATATTTACCAAAAGAATTTTACAATTAAGAACCACTACTAGATTGACTTCGATTAGTTTGCAACATTAGTTTTTAGAACTGTTGTGAGGATTTAGAGAGATAATAAATATGTTGCTTATAATATTACCTATTGTATTCTAAAATTCAATAAATTTCAGATGTTATTTCACACTAATATTAAACATGTGCTGCTTCTATTTTTTATTTTGAAATTTTTGGTTGAGGCAAGGTCTTGTTTTATTGCCCAGGGTTGTCTTGAACTCCTAGTCTCAAACTATTCTCTACCTCTCAAAGTGCTGAGATTACAGGAGTGAGTCACAACTCCTGGCCAGTATATCTGCAACTTAATAAAAAATATCGATATTTATTTTTAAAAGTTACAACAGTCCTGCCATAAAATCACGCTTATTTAGTAATACACTTTATCAGGCAGAGTTGCTAGAGTGAACAGGATTCTCTTAATGGTTCAGATGAAGGGAATATTTACAGATTTATGAGCAGGCTTACCAGAATATAGAAGAGATGATGAGCTATTCAGAGAAAAGCAACTGTGAGGAGCTATTATAACACCCACGTCTGTATTGTTAAGGGTAGAAAACGGTGTTAGAAAAATCTGAGAAGTGTACTCAGAAATGCTGTGTAGTACAGGAAGGGAACAACTATTCTCTGACAGGCAGTGCTAAAATATGGAGAGAATGGGAAGGAATGGCTGACCTTCCTCTTTCTCTGATCTCCTGTCAGTAACTTGCACTGTACATATCATAGAAAGCCAGAGAGCAGTGGAGCCCAGACGATATAACCCACAGGCTCAGTCTCCAGGACGTCCAGGAAGGCACAGAGAGATGGATGATTTAAGGCAATCAGGAAATAAGCTGTCCATATTCCTTTATTGTCAGATGCAAATTATATAGTGTTAAAAAATTTGCAACAGATGGCACACTACATAAACCATTCTCCAATATTTTTTTGTTGTTTTAAACTGACACAGATAGAATGAAACACGTATGTCTGTCAGTTAATGCTTTGTGAGGCATAGGTTAGTTCAAACCTCAATCTAAACTGCTGAGCACCTCTCCTATCTGTAAACAATGTCTTCATGCACTAAGGCTTTAAATTTCTATGACTATATAAACATCTTCACTGACTCATGGACTTTTTTTCTTTGGTGTCTCATTTTACAGTGTTTGGTATTTCTCGTTTAAAACAAATGGTTTCTCATTTGACAGGTGATAAAAATAAATGTTTCATTTACCACCACATTAAAATAAGTTGACAAAAGTTCTTTATTGTTATTTCCTGTCACTTTTCTTCATCAGGCCTTTTTTTTTTTTTCTTTCACACTCAGTGTAACAGTAATCAATATGCCCTCAAAATGTATTATGTTTTATGGTTATATTTTCCCCAAATTCAAGCTATGGAAGTTAATATTTTATATAGATCTGTATAGATTACAGAAAAATAAGTAATAGTGCACTTAGGGAAGGTATATTAACTACAGATAGATATCACATCCCACCAAATGGCACGTCTATTCTGTACTGAATCTTGCTAACTGTATTTTTAGAGAGTGTTTTAAACATTTTAGTGTAATGTACCCGTTTGAGTCTAATTGAATGTTAAAAAAAGGCAAAGAGAAAAAAAAAAAAAAAACATGTCTACATTAAAAGGCTGCGATACAGTGTTTTTACTTTAAGGGAGAAAATAAACTTTAGGCATTTAAGAAATCAGTTTTTTTATCACTGAAAATGATCAAAATAGGCATTTAGAAAGTTAATTAAGGAGCATATTCTAAGCATCCATGTGTTAAAAATAGAACACTTTTAACGTTTAGACTTTTGTTGTAGTATTAGTCATGCAACTTGGTTCTTATTTCCAAATATGGTTTGGCTGTTATAGAATCTTTGCATGTAGATACGAATTTTTGAATCAGCTTTTGAAGTTCTTCAAAAAATTCTACTAGGATTTTGATAGGGATACATGAATCTACAGATAAGTTTGAGAAAGACTGATGTATTAACAATATCAAGTTTTGCAAACTAACAACAATACATATCTCTCCAATTATTTTTCTTTTATAATTACATTATTTCGTATTTTTATTGACTTTTTTTTAAATTGCAACTTTTATTTCAGCTACAAAGGGTACATGGGTATATTGCCCCAGGTGGTGAACATAGTACACTATAGGTAGTTTTTAAATCCATGCCCCGCCCCCTCCATCCCCCACTAGCAGTCCACAGTGTCTCCTGTTCTCATGTTTATGTCTGTGTGTACTCAAGGTTTAGCTCCTACTTACAAGTAAGAACATGTGGTATTTGGGTTCCTCTTCCTGCATTAACTCTCTTAGGATTATCACCTCCAGCTCCAGTTGCTGTAAATAACATGGTTTTTTTTTTTTTTTTTGAGATGGAGTCTGGCTCTGTCGCCCAGGCTGGAGTGCAGTGGCCCGCTAAATTTTTTATATTTTTAGTAGAGACGGGGTTTTGCCTGTACTAGCCAGGATGATCTCGATCTCCTGACCTCGTGATCCACCCACCTCGGCTTCCCGAAGTGCTGGGATTACAGGCGTGAACCACCGCGCCAGACCGATTTCATTCTTGTCGTGGCTGCATAATATTCCATGGTGTATATGCACTACATATACTCTGCAGATTATCCCATCCACCACTGAGGGACACCTAGGGTGATTCTATGTTTTCAGTATGGTTAATAGTGTATTGATGAACACATGAGTGCATGTGTCTTTTTGGTAGAGTGTTCTATTTCCTTTTGGGGGTATACCAGTAATCCCAGTACTGGGATTGCTGAGTTGAAGGGTAGTTTGTTTTAAGGTCATTGAGAAATCTCTGAACTGCTTTCCACAGTGCTGGAACTAATTTACATTGTCACCAAAAGTATATGTGTTCTCTTTTCTTTGCAGCCTCACCAGCAGCATCGATTGTTTTGTGACTTTTTGATAACAGACATTCTGACTGGTGTGAGATGTTATCTCTTTGTGGTTTTAATCTGCATTTCTGGAATGAGTAGTGATGATGTACATTTTTCAAATATTTGTTAGCTGCTTGTATGTCTTCTTTTGAAAAGTGTCTGTTCATGCTCTTTGTACATTTTTTAATAGAGTATTTGGTTTTGGCTTTTTGATTTGTTAAAATTCCTTATAGATTCTGGATATTAGAACTTTGTTGGATGCATAGTTCATGAATATTTTCTCTCATTCTGTAGGTTGTCTGGTTCTAATTTTTGTTTTGTTTTGTTTTGTTTTGAGATGAAGTGTCACTCACTCTGTCACACGGGCTGAGGTGTAGTGGCACAATCTCGGTTCACTGTAACCTCCACCCTCTGGGTTCAAGCAGTTCTCCTGCCTCAGCCTCCTAGGTAGCTGGGATTATAGCCTGCCATTATGCCCTGTTAATTTTTGTATTTGTAGTATAGATGGGGTTTTACCATGTTGGTCAGGCTGGTCTTGAACTCCTGACCTCGAGTGATCTGCCCACCTTGGCCTTCCAAAGTTCTGGGATTACAGGCGTGAGCCACTGTGCCAGGCATAGGTTGTCTGTTTATTCTGTTGATACAGTTTATTTTGCTGTGCAGAACTTAGATCTTGAATTTATTTTAGTAATATTTAGGTTGTTTGTAATGTGATTACTTAGTTTAAAATTTATCAACTTGCTATTATTTTCTGTTTGTCCCATCTGTTCCTTTCTCCTCCTTTTCCTCTGCCTCTGCCATTTTTTGATTGACTGATGCTTTTGATTAATTTTTGTCTTCCAGAATGCTGATTAGCTATAACTCTGTTTTTTTATGTCAGTGTTTGCTTTAGTGTTCATAGTATACATCTTTAATTTATTATCCTTTTCCTTCATACTGTGATGATCTACTACATTCCTAAAATAAACCTTCAAAATTCTATTCAGTTACCCTACTCCTAGCCTTTGTGTTATTTTTGTCATACAATATTTAAATACGTTACCTTTATTTACATCTTGAAATGTTGAGTTCACATTTTAAATAGAGTAATTAGACTCATTGCAACAAATGGGCCTACATGAACATCAAGTAATATATTACTATTAAGGACACTATATTGTTACTATGTTTAATTAAAGTCAATTTTCCTCTAAAGGTATTTAATAAGAAAAGTCTGATATATTTAATTATGTTATCATTTCTAATACTCGTCCTTCCATTAGGTATATCTGAATATCCATCTGGTGTCATTTTGCTTCTGTGGCAGGCAGTCCTCAAGATTGTCCCATGATCCCCAATTCTTGGTATCTACAACATATGTATTTTCCTCTTACATTGTACTCCAGCTATATGATGAATCCTGAGCCAGTGCTATGCAGATAATCTACTCGTAAATTCTTCACAATATGAAGCTTAGTGAATTAATAATATTTATTGCTTTAAATTGCTAAGTATTGTATGGATTTTTGTGCCACAGTATGTAACTAATACAGATTTTGATAAATGGAAGTAAAGCGTTGTGATCTAGGAATTGCTTTGAAATGACAGTAGGTATTAGTGAGGGTCTAAAATGACTTGAAGAGAGTGACATAAATGTTATTTTAAAAATCTGGGCAGAGATAGGCATCTATCTCTATTTTTTGGTTCTCTATTCTGTCTTACTGTTTATTTGCCTGTTTTTATTCTAACATCATGCTGTTTTGGTTGGTATAGCTCTGTAGTGTATTTTGAAGTCAGGTAACATGATGCCTCCAGCTTTGTTCGTTTTGCTCAACATTTATTTAACTATTCAGAATCTTTTGTGGTTCCATATAAATTTCAGGATTGTTTTATCTATTACTGTGAAGACCATCATTGATTTTTGGAGATGGATTTCACTGAATCTGTAGATTGTTTAGGGTAGTTTTGGCATTTTCACAATATTAATTTTTCAAATCAATGAGCATGGAATATCTTTCCATTTTTTGTGTCCTTTTTAATTTTTTTCATCAGTGTTGGGAAAAATAGATAACCATATGCAAAAAAGTAAAACTACACTTCTATCTCACATCATATACAAAAATCAAATCAGAATTAACCAAAGATTTAAATCTAAGACATGAAAGTATAAAACTAATAGAAGAAAACGTTGGGAAAATGTTCAAGGACATTGGTCTGGGCAACGAGCTTTTGAGTAAGATCTCAAAAGCATAGGCAACAAAAGCAAAAATAGACAAATGAGATCACATCAAGCTGAAAAGATTTGACAGACCAAAGGAAATAATCAATGAAGAGACAACCCACAGAACCGGAGAAAATATTTGCAATTTATTCATCTGACAAGGGATTAATAACCGAATAGATAAGAAACTCAAACAACTCAAGAGCAATATTGCGGGATCCTTGGGGTGTTGTTTTTCTGACCAGAAACCTCGGTGGCCAGCGGTGTCTTTGCCTGAGTTTCATTCAGGCCCACTGGGCTCATTCAGCCCACTCAGCCTGGCAGGGTGTGCTTGGGTCATACTACAGGCCTGGATTCCATGCCTGCCAAAGGCAAGCCAGGTGTGGAGTGGCGAGGGCTATGTGAGCCAGCGAGTGTGGGTTCTGCCCACCGAGCACAGTCAGACATGCTGGCTCCTGCAACGGGATGGGCAGCTCCAAGTACCGGCATGGGCACCGGTTCTCTGTGAGGCTGCAGCTGAACCTGGCGCACTGCAAACTGCTTCCACCGCTGCCACAGGGGAACGCAGTGGTGCTCCGGAAGCTTGGAGATTCTGGGAACGGCAAGGTCCCAAAGAAGGAGTCACATCCCTGGCTTGGGGAGCTCCCAGGTCTGGGGTCCCCAAAGGATTACGGCTCTTCTCTCCTTCTCTTCACCCACAATGTGATCATAAAGGGTGTGTTTAGCCTTGTTTGTGTCACAGCTTTTACAGCCATGCCATTCAGCCAGTCCCAAGTCCTTGTCCTGCATGCAGGAAGAATGACGTATGTGGACAAGTGGAGGGCGAGCAAAGTGAAGATGAGCTTTATTAAGTGACAGAAGAGCTCAGAGGAGGCCCTGGAGTAGGTGGCTCCTCTCTGTAGACAGGTCATCACACGGAGTGTTCAGCTCCCAGCAGACAGGAAGGCCTGGAGTCTGGTAACTCCTCCCTGCAGCTGGTCATCTCAAGGTCTGCTCAGTTCTGGCTGAGCCTAGGCTTTTATGGGTCTCAGAGGGCAGGAAGTGCACACCGATTGGTCCATGAGTGGCCATGAGTAGGCCCCAAAAAGGCACCACAAGTTCCCACCCCAATCTGTAGGACTGGCAGCCTGGCCCCCAGAATTCAGGCCCTCCCTGGTCTGAAGGTAGGGACCTGTCCCCTTCTACCCAGGAGCCTGACTGCCTCCTGCTGCCGTTCATAGTGCCCAGGCTGTAGGTGCCAAGAGGCACATGCAGGCCAGTGGAGAGCTGCCCTCAGCACCCCCCACTGGCTTCCCTCCTGTGCTCAGCGACACTCAAAGTTTGGAGGGAGCTGAGGTGGTGGGGGCTAGCATGGCAACACCGCCCCAAGCATGTACACACCTGTCCAGGCTGTGACAGCACCCAGGTTTGGCCCCAACTTTGTTCTGAGATCAGAGCGGGTACTGACAGCAGGGAGAAGTCAGGCAGTGGGAGCAAACATTTCCAGGCCTTCAAGCGTGGCAGGGACCTTCCTAAGTCCCCAAGAGAGCAGGGATGCCTGGGTCCACAGCTGCAGTTTGGGTGGCTCCAGCTGTGGTGGGGGCAGGGCGGGGCCATCAGAGCTCCTTCCTGCTCCATGGCACAGGAGGCCCAGGTCTGCCGGTTAGGCAGTGACAACTGGTCCTGGAGAGCAGGGCTCCTGTCTGCTCATGGCCCCCTCAGGTATACAGCGAGGCCCAGGAGGGTGGGGGTTCCTGCCAGCCGCATGGAGCAGGAAACCTGGGTTCACAGCTATGATTTGGGTAGCTGTTGCAGCACCCGGAGACTTCTGCCCCACCTCTAGAAGTGGGACTTTCATTTGTCCCCATCTCCTGGCTCCACGGTGTGTGAAGCTGTGTGAAGCCCCAATTGCGCCTCTCTGCCGCAGCCAGCATGGTGACAGCAGCTGCTCCAGGTGGGCCTCTGCCGCCATCAGCAATAAACCCAAATAACCTGATTAAAACTAGGCAAAGTATCTGAATAGACATTTTTCAAAAGAAGACACACAACTAAGCATAGGAAAAAATGTTCAACAGGCCGGGCGCGGTGGCTCACGCCTGTCATCCTAGCACTTTGGGAGGCCGAGGCAGGTGGATCACCTGAGGCCAGAGGTTTGAGACCAGCCTGGCCAATGTGGTGAAAACCCATCTCTACTGGAAATACAAAAAAATTAACTGGTGGGTGCCTGTAATCCCAGCTACTTGAGAGGCTGAGGCAGGAGAATCACTTTAACCCGGAAGGCAGAGGTTGCAGTGAGCCGAGATCACACTATTGCACTCCAGCCTGGGCAACAAGAGTTGGCAACTGCATCTCAAAAAAAAAAAAAAAAAAAAGTTAAACATCACTAATTATCAGAGAAATGCAAATCAAAACCACAATGAAATATCTCACTGAAGGTGAAATGACTATAGTAAAAAGGGGAATAACTGATGCTGAAATGGATGTGGAGAAGGGAGAACCCTTGTACACTGTTGGTGCCCATGTAAATTAGTACAGCCACTACGGAGGTCCTCAAAAAACTAAACTTAGAACTACGACATGATCCAGCAATCCCACTACTGTGTATATATCCACAAGAATGGAAATCAGTATATTGAAGAGTTTTATGGACTCCTATGTTTACTGCATCATTATTCTCAATAGTCAAAATATAAAATCAACCTAAGTGCCCATCAATGGATGAATGAGGAAAGAAAATGTGATATATATGCACAGTTGAATATTATTCAGCCACGAAAAAGAATGAAATTCTATCATTTGTAGCAACATAGATGGAACTGAAAAGCACTATTTATTAAGTGAGTTAATCCAGTCACAGAAAGACAAACATCATATATTCTCACTCATATTTAGGAGCTAAGAAAGTAAATACATGAAAGTAGAAAGTAGATTGGTGGTTACCACCTAGCATAATGAAAAGATAAAAGTTTAAGGTGATAGATATTGTAATTGCCCTGATTTCATCATTACACTTAATATAAACATGTCAAATTATCACATGTAGCTCAAAATATATGCATTTGTTAAATAAATACTGTAGGGGTTCCTGTGATGTAGGGGCAGAAAATTAAGCAAGACTGTCATTTGTAGTTACATGGAAGTTAGAATTGCCTTGATAAAATGGGTTTATAAGCTAGGGAGAATTCTAAACAGATTTTCAAAAGAGCTAGTTAATTACTTCCTGTTTCATATTGTAAGATGTGAGAAAATTATTCTGCTGTAAACATGTCCTAACTTTCAAGGAAAAGAAGAATGAAAAGGTAGAACCTAGAGCCCAGATGGCAGAGCTGACAGCCATGGAGAATTCGTTTGTTTGTTTGTTTGTTGACGGAATCTCACTCTGTTGGCTAGGCTGGAATGCACTAGTGTAAGCTTGGCTTATTGAAACCTCTGCCTCCCAGGTTCAAGTGATTCTCCTGCCTCTGCCTCCTGAGTAGCTGGGATTACAGGCGTGCACTCACCACACCTGGCTAATTTTTTTTAGTAGAGGCGGAGTTTCACCATGTTGGTCAGGCTGGTCTCGAATTCCTGATCTCGTGATCTGCCAGCATCGGCCTCCCAAAGTGTTGGGATTACAGGCATGAGCCACCTTGACCGGCCTGCCATGGAAGAATTTTCTCAGGCATTGAGAGGTAATCAAGGAATTTCCAACATTTGCCTGGCAGGATTTCAGAATTGACATGAATGAGGGCTTGCTTTTGCCTTTTATTTTATCCCTTTTTGAATGTGAGGATCTATAGTGGATTTTCTATGCATATCCCATGATTATATTTTGTGTGGGTGAGGGTTGAATAAATTGTTAAATGTCATAGGTTATGAGAAGCTTATAGTTGAGGAGCTGTACTAAATAAAACAAACCCAAGGAGCAAAATCCAGACTTAGACATAATTCAGAAGACAAGATTCTATATTTTTAGGTGATGTTTTAATGGGATGAGATTTTGCAGGCCTTGAGAAAGTATGCAAATCTTTTGCGGGTTGGAGTTATATTAATCCTTGGGGGTCAAAGGGCTGACTGCGGTAGTTAACCTCAAGGAGGCCCCAGTGATTCCCAAGTTCTGTAATCATAACTTTGTATAGTATCCTACCATGCTATACCAGGGTTTGTATGTGAGACTAATAACATACAGTCTAAGTGATGGATGGCACTTCCAAGGTGAGGTTATAAAAGATTATGGACTTCACAATGACCACTGGATCTCTCTCTCTGTTTCCTATCACTTGTTCTGTGGTAACTCAGTCAACATGTCGTTAGGACACTGATGCACCCTTTAGAGAAATCCGTTATGACAAGGAATGGAAACCTCTGGCCAGCAGCCACTAGGGATTGAAGTTTTCTAGCAATCAATTGCCTGACTGTGTTAGCAGATTCTCAAGCCCCAACTGAGTGTTAAAATAACCAAAACCCCAGCATGACTAAATATCTGTGTAAGTCTTTGTCCCAGATCCCCTCAACTAACCCATTCTTGGAGTCTAAAGTCTCAGAAAGTTTGTTAGATAACAAATCTTTATGGTTTTAAGAGGCTATGTTTTGGGGTAATGGTTTATACATGAATAGACATGCAATACATCATCTACCTGAGGAAATTCCTTTAATATTTCTTATAGTGCAGGTGTGCTGGTGATGAATATTTTCTGATTTTATATTTACAAAAAAATCTTTATTAATATTTTGAAAGATATTATTAATAAATATAGATATCTTGGTTAACAGCCTTTTTTTCTTTCAGTGTTTTAAAGATGGCTTCTTTTATCTTCTGTATTCTTTTTAATAAGAAGCCTCCTATTATTCTTACCTTTGTTCCTCTACATTTAATGTACTTCTATCTCTGACTGCTGTATTTTTTTTACTTTTAAACACTGAGTTTGAAAAATTTGATTATTATGGTAAGTAACTTCTAAGATGACCCCAACATTCTTTACTTTCTGGTATTTAAGTGCTTGTGTAATTACCTATACTTAAATTTGTGGGTTGGACTTTGCTTCAAATCAAATAAATATCAAAAATCTAATGGGATATCACTTTTATGATTAGGTTACATAAGATGGTGACTTCTATCTTGTTTACAGAATCTATCTTTTGTTGGCTTTGATTAAACAAGTTGCTATGTTAGAGAGTCCTACCTGGCAAGGAACTGAAGATGTCCTCCAGTCAACAGACAGCAAGGAATTTAGCCCTTTTAGATCAACAATCCTTGAGGATATGAATCCTGCAAACAACACCTAAGTGGGCTTGGATCTGGATCCTTCCCCAGTCAATTCTTCAGATGAGACTTAAGCACCAGTTGGTATTTTGATTGAAGCCTTGTGAGACAACCTGAAGCAAAAAACCCAGATAAGAAACCAACAGAAACTGTGAAATAATAGATGTGTGTTGCTTTAAGCGTCAAAGTTTTAGGGTAATTTGTTATGGAAAAATAAATATTATAATATGCATTAATAAATAAACTTTTATTTGTTATTCAAACAAACCATTATAATCATTGTCTATAATGTAATCTTAAATGGGAGAGGCCTTTGAATTCACTTTCTTTGAATAATCTTTTTCTGACATATGTTTTCCATGTTGGCAGAATTAATACTTAATGTATAGTAATTCCTTTACTAGTAATAGTCATATATGTTTCCAAATGACATGTATTTATGAGAATATTTTGAATCAATAAAGTTAATATGGAGAATATTTGGGTTTTAACTACTTGATTGCTCTTTTTAAAAAGTTATTACAATTTAATGAATCTCATATTGTATATTTGCATAGGATTTTCAATTCAGATTTCTATGTAAAAAATATTGTAAATGAAATAACCCTCCAAAAAATAAATGTGGATTTTGTCTGAAAGCAGATCAAATAAATGTGTTTGGTTTTATGGACCCCTAAGAACAATTCCAGGCACCTTTTGAGGATGTGGCTCATTTCTATATATACATATCATAGATTTGTAGCTATACAAGAACATACCATGCACACTAAGATATATAAAAAATAGTTAAGAAAGTTTAAAGTATACCAGGTACTATCCAGCAAAAAGCCTTTTAAAGTGGCTCAGAATGTAATTTTTTAATGTTAGGTTGTGGAAATTAAAAACTATTTTAGAAATGTCTTTGATAACAAGAGTAGTTTCCAAGGTTTGTCTATCAGAAACAGCTGATATTAAGATATCTAAATGGTAATTTTTCTTAACTTTAGTTATGTGTCATTTTTTTCATTATGATAATCTTACAGACAGACTCTGAATCACAATTACTCTTTATTAACACTGTCTAGGCTGATCTATATTCCAACAACTAATTGTCTTTGTATATAAACATAGGTATACATACACATATACATATATATGTATAGTTATATATATATAGATATATAGTTATATATCCTTAATTCCTACTACATTGAAGTAATTATTTACCTTTCCCAATGGGGAGTTTGCAATTATTCCTCTTTTGACTGAAGTTAGTGGCCAAACGGACTCATTTACCACCTTTGCATAGAAAAATTTCTAATCTAGTTATTTTGGCAATAAGCAAATTTTGCACCTGAAGCCTGGAAATCAAACTCCAATTTAAGATAACTGCCAAATCATAGTAATAACTGAAGTAACTGAAAAACTGATCTAAAAGCTAGCACGGTATATCAGAAGTGTATTACCTCAGCCTGTGAGGCAAGCTGCTCATGAACACTTTGGGTTACATCCTGAAATCATTTTTTATTTTGAGTTGTCACTCATTTTCAACTACAAGTTTCCTAGAATTTATGGGGAAGATAATGAGATTGTAATGTGCAGATATATTTGAAGATTATTCAAACATTTAAAAAAGTCTATTGCTTATTGAAAGTCAGCAGAAGGCACTTAAAAAAAAAAAAAAGACCCTTATAGTTTTAAGAAGATATTATTTTATAGAAATATATTAAAAGTATTTCTTTTTCTCAGAATTTCTTTTATATAAGAAATCTAGTAGTTATATCCTATATAAGGGCACATGTTACTCAAATATTTTGCAAGATTTCTTTGATGTTCTAGGTTATAATTTATCTAGAAAGAAATCCAGCCCAAGCTTGATCTGCTGAGTGGTGGGTTCTTCAGGGTTCATATCAAATAGTTGGACTTGGCCTGGCGCGGTGGCTCACGCCTGTAATCCCAGCACTTTGGGCGGCCAAGACGGGTGGATCAAGAAGTCAGGAAATCGAGACCATCCTGGCTAACACTGTGAAATCCCGTCTTTACTAAAAATACAAAAAAAAAAAAAAAAATTAGCTAGGCTTGGTGACGGGCCCCTGTAGTCCCAGTTACTTGGGAGGCTGAGGCAGGAGAATGGCATGAACCCAGGAGGTGGAGCCTGCAGCGAGCAGAGATCGCACTACTGCACTCCAGCATGGGCAATAGAGGAGACTCTGTCTAATAATAATAATAATAATAATAATAGTTGGGCTTTAGCCAGGGCTTTGTCAAATACTAATGAAAAAGGCCACCTGCAAGTCAACATCCAGGCCCAATAGGAATCTGGGCAGTTGGATTTTAGTTCTTGTTCATGGCAATCAGGAAAGAGGAGAAAAAAATTAAAAATATTCATTTTGAAGGATGTAGTTACATATTGAAGAAACCAGAGAAAATTGAATATTTGGTATGGATTGACAACCGTGGGAAAGGTAACAAAATCTAGTCTAATATTTAACTTGGTACCAAAACTTCCTCCCCTACAGAATGGTGCATAATAAATGATGCATAGTTTTATATTGAAACGTGAAATTTCGCTCTACAGTCACAATTCCACATTTAAATGAAAATAACCTAAAAGAAATTACATTTAAAAATTGTATACATGGTGCACTACAGGATGTATCAATATGCATATAAATAGTAAAATGATTACTATAGTCAAGTAAATGAACATATTCATCACCTTCCAAAGTTACTTTTTTTGTGCTAACAAAGCCTAAAATCTATTTTGTTAGCAAATTTTTAGTATACTATACTTTGTTATTAACTGTAGTAGCCACACTGTACATTTGATATGTGGACTTATTTGTCCTACATAACTGCAAGTTTGTACCCTTTGATCTACTTCCCTGTATTACCTCCCCATCCCTGCTCCTGGTAACCTCTGTTGTACTCTCCATTATATGTATTCTACTTTTTAAACAAAATCACATAAAATTGATATCATGTGGTATTTTTTTCTGTGTCTTATTACCCTAAGTGTAATTCTGATTACAAAATGATGCTAGTCTTATCAGATTTTGGCTTGATTATTTACGTAGGTGTAGCAATAATGGTAACTCACCAGACTGGGGGATGACTTTTTAAATAACTTGTAAGGTTTTAAACACGTAAGTCTAGGAACACTGTAAACCAAATATCTGACAAGGTTTCCCAAAAGAACCTTGTAAAAATTGACTCCATGAAGCAAAGATTAATTGCACAAAAGTGTCTATTCATACCTTATTAAATAAGCATTATTCTCAAGTATGATATTTCAGGTGAGACCTTGGTTACATGTCTAATATTTATAATCGAATACGGGTAACAAGGAGGACAGATTCTTACAGAACCTATGTAATAAAACTTAGACATCACCAAGTTCTAGCGGGCTCAGGCAGGGAGAAAAATATAGAATTTGCAAATGTTTAATTTCTGTTTATAATAATATTAATTGTTAATTTTTTAATAATTTGTAGGTAGCTTAAGGGAAAAGAGAAACAACTTGTTTATTTTTCTGGAAATTCTAAGTTTACCAGAATGGTTTCAAGGTTGTATAAGTGATATCAATTTACAGATTATTCATAGAAGACTGCATCCAAAAGTATATGGCATAGTCCTGTTTTGGGGGGTTCCAAGATAGTTCTTACTTCTTTTAAAAACAAAACACTAAGGCTGGTAGTTGAATGCAAGAGTCTTTAGGGAAGAATGAGAGGTAAATAGTAGCATACGTTAAGAGTTATTTATTGCTAAACACATCTGAGAATGGTTGTCAATAAATGCACTAATCTTGGCTGAACTCTTTATATGCCGGGGTATGGATAGGTTGACTATTAGCTTCTCTAGGCTTGCCTAGGCTAAGACATTTCTGACTATCTAATGGGTGATGCTGGACATATGGAATATAGCCAAGGTAACCAATCATCCTATTGATGGTGGAAGATGCAAAGGCGTGTGGGTGATAACAGATGAGGGTGCAGGAATGGATAAAGCATTAATACAATCAGTCTATCAGAAAGAAAACCGAGTGATTTAATACAAGTAAAGCAAGTAATAATATCTTTATCATTAAATTAATACACTCAGTACAGTTTATTTTTTTCTTAAATTGCATGGAAGATGTGAAATTCTTCATAGTTTTCCCCATACTTATTTACCAACTATTTGCTGGTTACCTACAGCTGTTCATTGTGTTTTGGCCGAAAATCAGTGATATATATCCTTAAATAACACACAATTTTTTATGGGTTCTTAATGATTAAAATGCATGGTAACCTGTTTTTTAGTGTCATAATAATACCATGTGAGTTCAGAGAAGGAAGCAATCCAAGCTAACTACTGGGGAATGGATAATGTACAATGCTTCGTTGCAGGTAACATGTTAGCTGAAGCTTGACAGATAAATAGGACTTCAATAGGTAGAAACGACAAGGTTTAGCTATTGCAGAAAAAAATAGTGTAAATAAATGAAGGCAATAAACTACAGGACATGTTTTGGAGAAAATCAATGACTATATGAAACTATACATGTAGGTGAAAGAGTTGGATTAGATCTGCACTAACTTCATATAAACCTTAAAATTTTCTTTGTAAAGTCTGTCATTTTACATGTCCTCTGTATTTTTCTCATAAAATTTGAGGATGAACGAAAACACAGTCTAGTTTTTTTAAAGCTTTAACCGTTAAAATCTCTAAAAAATTTTTAGTTTACAGTGTTTGTTTTATTCCTTGAGTTGACCTTTATATTTAAAATGTCAAACATAGCATATACCATATCTGCACAATTATTTTAAAAGATTACATGAACCAAAATTTGCATTGCCAAGAAAGATTTAATTGTTAACATTCAAATTGTGTCCAGAGTTGGTTCCTGCTCGTGGGTTGAGGGTCTTGCTGACTTAAAGAATGAAGCCACTGACCTTTGCAGTGAGTATTACAGCTCTTAAAGGTGGCACAGACCCAAAGAGTGAGTAGCAGCAAGGTTTATTGTGAAAAGCGCAAGAACAAAGCGTGGTAGGGGACCCAAGTGAGTTGCCCTGCTGGCTGGAGTGGTCAGCTTTTATTCCCTTATTTGTCCCCTCGCATGTTTTGTTTCTGTCCTATTAGAATGCCATTTTCTCAACCCTCCCTGAGACTGGCTACTTTGAGAATCCTGCTGATTGGTGCATTTTACAGTGCGCTGATTGGTGCCTTTTGCCAGTGCTGATGGGTGCATTTTACAGAGCACTATTAGTGCCTTTTACAAACCTCTTGTAAGTCAGGAAAGTTCCTGATTGGTGCATTTTACAAACCTCTTGTAAGACAGGAAAGTTCCCCAAGTCCCCACTCGACCCAGGAAGTCCAACTGGCTTCATCTCTCAATTCCCCGTCTAAACAGCACAGCCTAACCCCTCTTGGGAATTGGACAATGATTGCTCTAGCTGCTTCCTGCTGGATAGGGGCAAAGAAGGGGCCCTGTAGTGGTAGTGTCCTCCAGAGGGGAACACTCTAGGCTATTTGAAGGGCCAGTGGGTCAGTCCAGGGGTCCTCCGTAAGTGTTGTCAGTTGAGCTCATTGGAGGTTCCATTTGTAAGACCCTGTGTAGCTTGATGGACTCATTCCTGGAGGAAATAAATTTGACAAGGAGGTTAAAAATATAGGACCTGAGGGCAAGTAATAGCAAGATGGCTGTCATGGGACCTAGAAAGGGGAGAAGCCATGTCGCCAAACTCCAGAGGTTGAGATAAGAGTTTGAGAGGTGTTGTTTAATTTCAGAAACCTTTTCCTGTAAATGCCAGGTGGCATCTCATACTGTCCCTGACTGGTTAGTGTAAAAATAACACTCTTTCCCTAAGAAGGTGGAAAGTCCTTCTTTCTCAGCAGTGAGGAGGTCTAGACCTTGGCGGTTTTGGAGAGTCATTGTTGCCAAAGAGTCTATTTGGGATTGTGGAGTAAGGATAGATTTCATTGTTTCTTGCAAACTCTCTGAGAAATCCTTTGAGAGTGTGTGGTAGTAGGATAACGAAGTAGATAAACTGGCTATTCCGGTTCTTGTAGCAGTGGCCATTCCTAACCCTATAAGTAGGGGTATTAGTTTTATGTCCCTGTGCTGACAGACTTGAACTTTGAGGGGCACTGATAGGGTCTGATTTCCTGGGACTATGTCAATGTTGGGACTTAGGAAGACTCAGGTGCAGGTGCCTGTCCGTTTGCTGGGGAGGCAGATACAGGTTGAAGTTCCATATAAGAAAAATATGCCTTGGCTGGGTAGACAGAACTGGTTGTGTATGCTAAAAATGTGTGTGAGTTTGTTGTTTTCATTTTTCCATACTCCTAGAGTACTTGCCAAGGTAGCTCTGGTGAGTGGCTGGAAAGGGGTGTTGGGAGTAAACTGAGTGGCTCCCTGTGTTCTATTTTCCCATTGGAGAAAAAATCGTTTTGTATCCACTAGGAACGATTCAAGAGAGCAATTGAAAGAGAGGATGAAAAGGCATTCACTAGTGATGGGGTCGCTGCTGCGGGAGGTCCAGGGGTAAATGGTGATGCAGGGCGTATGTTGGCCATTACAAAACCCGGACTGTTTGTTAAGCAGGGAAGAAGTGATGATTCTGGGGGGACCTGAGAAGTGGATAAGC
>CM052586.1:47885337-47925287 GCA_028551445.1 Miopithecus talapoin
AAAACTTCTTTTCCGCTTTTAACTGAAGATATATCCTTTATCAACATCACCCTCTATGGGCTTCCAAATATCACTTTGCAATTTCCACTAGAACAGTCTTAGTGAAAGGCTTCTTGAGGGAAAATCTGTTACTCTGTGAGATGAATTAACAGAACACAAAGCCGTTTCTCAGAAAGCTTCTTTCCAGTTTTTAAAGGAAGATATTTCCTTTTTCACCAGAGCCCTCTATTGGCTTCCAAATATCACTTTTCAAATTTCAGAAGAACAGTCTTATCGAAAGGCTTCTTGAGGGGAAAGCTGTAACACTGTGAGAGGAATTATCGGAAGACAAAGCAGTTTCTCAGAAATCTTCTTTCCAATTTTTATCTGAAGATATTTCCTTTTTCATCATAGCCCTCTATGGGCTTCGAAATATCACTTTGCAAATTCCACAAAAACAGTCTTAGAGAACGGCTTCTTGAGAGGAAAGCTGTAACTCTGTGAGATGAATTAACAGAATGGAAAGCACTTTCTCAGAAAGCTTCTTTGCAGTTTTTATCTTAGGATATTTCCTTTTTCACCATAGCACTCTATGAGCTTCCAAGTATCACTTCGCAAATTCCACAAGAACCGTCTTAGCGAAAGATTTCTTGAGGGTAAAGCTGTAACTCTGTGAGATGAGTTAACAGAACACAAAGCAGTTTCTCAGAAATCTTCTTTCCAGTTTTTGTCTGAAGATATTTCCTTTTTCACCATAGCCCATAGGGGCTTCCTAATATCACTTTGCAAATTCCACAAGAACAATCTTAGTGAACGGCTTCTTGAAGGGAAAGCTGTATCTCCGTGAGATGAATTAACAGAACACAGAGCAGTTTCTCAGAAAGCTTCCTTTCAGTTTTTATCTGAGGACATTTCCTTTTTCACCATAGCGCTCTATGAGCTTCCAAATATCACTTTGCAAATTCCACAGGAACAGTCTTAGCGAAAGGATTCTTGAGGGGAAAGCTGTAACTCTGTGAGATGAATTCACAGATCGCAAAGAAATTTCTCATAATGTTTCTTTCTCATTTTTATCTTAGATATTTCCTTTGCCCCTGTAGTCTTCAAAGGGTTGCAAAATATCAGTTCTCAGATTCCACAGAAATAAGGCTAGCAAACAGCTCTATGAAATACAGCTGCAACTTAGTTAGTGGAAGTCACATATCACAAAGCAGTTTCTCAGAAATCTTCTTTTCAGTTTTTATCTGAAGATATATCCTTTTTCATCATAGCCCTCTGTAGGCTTCCAAATATCACTTTGCAAATTCTACAAAAACAGTCTTAGGAAAAGGCTTCTTGAAGGGAAAACTCTAACTCTGTGAGATGCATTCACAGATAACAAAGAAGTTTCTCAGAAAGCTTCTTTCTCACTTTTATCAGAGGAAATTTCCTTTGGCCCTATAGTCTTCAAAGGGATCCGAAATAACAGTTCTCAGATTACACAGATGTAAGGCTAGCAAACGCCTCTACGAAATACAGCTGTAACTCAGTGAGTGGAAGGCACATATCATAAAGCTGTTTCTCAGAAATCTTCTTTTCAGTTTTTAACTGAAGATATATCCTTTTTCAATATAGCCCTCTATGGGCTTCCAAAAATCACTTTGCAAATTCCACAAGAACACTCTTAGTGAATGGCTTCTTGAGGGGAAAGCTGTAACTCTGTGAAATGAATTAACAGAACACAAAGCAGTTTCTCAGAAAGCTTCTTTCCAGTTTTTATCTGAAGATATATCCTTTTTAACCATAGCCCTCTATGGGCTTCCAAATATCACTTTGCAAGTTCCACAAGAACAGTCTTAGTGAAAGGCTTCTTGAGGAGAAATCTGTAACTCTGTGAGATGAATTAACAGAACACAAAACAGTTTCTCAGAAAGCTTCTTTCCAGTTTTTATCTGAGCATATTTTCTTTTTCACCATAGCACTCCATTGGCTTCCAAATATCACGTTGCAAATTACACAAAAAAAGTATTAATGAAAGGCTTCTTGAGTGGAAAGCTGTAACTTTGTGAAATGAATTTACAGATCACAAAGAAGTTATCAGAAAGGTTCTTTCTCACTTTTATTGGAGGATATTTCCTTTGGCCCTATAGTCTTCAAGGGTATCTGAAATAACAGATCTCAGATTCCACAGAAATAGAGTAGCAAACAGCTCTACGAAATACAGCTGTAACTCAGTGAGTGGAAGTCATATATCACAAAGCAGTTTCTCAGAAAGATTCTTTTCAGTTTTTATCTTAGGATATTTCCTTTTTCACCATAGTCCTCTATGGGCTTCCAAATATCACTTTGCAAATTCCACAAGAACAGTCTTAGCCAAAGGATTCTTGAGGGGAAAGCTGTAACTCTGTGAGATGAATTAACAGCACACAAAGCAGTTTCTCAGAAAGCTTCTTTTCAGCTTTTATCTGAAAATATTTCCTTTTTCACCATAGCCCTCCATTGGCTTCCAAATATCCCTTTGCTAATTCCCCAAGAACAGTCTTAGCGAAAGGCTTCTTTAGGGGAAAGCTGTAACTCTCTGAGATGAATTAACAGAAAAGAAAGCAGTTTCGCAGAAAGCTTCTTTCCAGTTTTTATCTTAGGATATTAAATTTTTCACCATAGCCCTCTATGGGCTTCCAAATATCACTTTGCAAATTCCACAAGAACAGTCTTAGCGAAAGTCTAAGTGATATTTGGGAGCGCTTTGAGGGCTACAGTGAGAAAGGAAATATCTTCAGATAGAAACTGAAATGTGCATTCTGAGAAAATTCTATGTGACCAGTGAATTCATCCCACAGAGTTCAACCTTTCTGTTCATGTAGCTATTTGCTAACACTGTTCTCATGGAATCTGCTAAGTGATATTTGGGAGCGCATTGAGGGCAATAGTTACAAAGGAAATATATTCAGATAAAAACTGTAAGGAAGCATTCTGAAAAGTTTCTGTGTTACTCGTGCATTCTTCTCTCAGAGATCCACATTTCTGTTCATTTAGCTATTTGCTAACACACTTCTAATGGAATCTGCTAAGTGATATTTGGGAGCGCACTGAGGGCTACAGTGAGAAAGGAAATATCTTCAAATAAGAAGTGAAAGGAAGCATTCTGAGAAAGTTCTATGTGACCAGTGAATTCATCCCACAGAATTTCACCTTTCTGTTCATGTAGCTATTTGCTAACACTCTTCTCATGGAATCTGCTAAGTGATATTTGGGAGCGCATTGAGGGCTACAGTAAGAAATGATATATCTTCAGATAAAAACTGAAAGGAAACGTTCTGAGAAACTTCTGTGTTACTCGTGCATTCATCTCTCAGAGATCCACATTTCTATTCATGTAGCTATTTGCTAACACTCTTCTCATGGAATCTGCGAAGAGATATTTGGGAGCGCATTGAGGGCTACAGTGAGAAAGATAATATCTTCAAATAAAAGTGAAAGGAAGGGTTCTGAGAAACTTCTATGTGATCCGTGCATTCATCTCACAGAGTTCCACATTTTAGTTTATATAGCTATTTGCTAACACTCTTCTCATGAAACCTGCTAAGTGATATTAGGGAGCTTACTGAGGGCAACAGTGTCTAAGGAAATATCTTCACATAAAAATTGAATGGAACCGTTCTGAGAAATTTCTGTGTTACCACTGCATTCAGCTCTCAGAGTTCCACATTTCTGTTCATGTAGCTATTATTTGACACTCGTCTCACAGAATCTACTAAGTGATATTTGGGAGCGCATTGACGGCTACAGCGAGAAAGGAAATATCTTCAGATAAAAACTGAAAAGACACGTTCTGAGAAACTCCTGTCTTACCCGTGCATTCATCTCACAGAGTTCCACATTTCTGTTCAT
This sequence comes from Miopithecus talapoin, assembly GCA_028551445.1. Classification (NCBI taxonomy): domain Eukaryota; kingdom Metazoa; phylum Chordata; class Mammalia; order Primates; family Cercopithecidae; genus Miopithecus; species Miopithecus talapoin. The sequence continues at coordinate 47,889,187 of CM052586.1, forward strand.
GTAGCTGTTTGCTAACAGTCTTCTCGTGGAATCTCCAAAGTGATATTTCTGGAACCCATTGAGGGCTACAGTGACTAAGGAAATATCTTCAGATAAAAACTGAAAAGACGCGTTCTGAGAATGTTCTATGTGACCAGTGAATTCATCCAACAGAATTCCACCTTTCTGTTCATGTAGCTATTCGCTAACACTCTTCTCATGGAATCTACTAACTGATATTTGGGAGTGCATTGAAGGCTACAGTGAGAAAGGAAATATCTTCAGATGAAAACTGAAAGGAAGCATTCTGAGAAACTTCTATGTGACCCGTGCATTCATCGCACAGTATTCCACCTTTTCGTTTGTGTAGATATTTGCTAACACTCTTCTCATGGAATGTGCTAAGTGATATTTGGGAGCTCATTGAGGGTAACAGTGACAAAGGAAATATCTTCACATAAAAACTGAAAGGAAGCATTCTGAAAAACTTCTGTGTTACACTGCATTCGTCTCTGAGAGTTCCAGATTTCTGTTCATGTAGCTATTTACTATCACTCTTCTCATGGAATCTCCTAAATGATACTTGGGAACTCATTGAGGGCAACAGTGACAAAGGAAATATCCTCAGATAAAAACGGAAAGGAAGAGTTCTGAGAAACTTCTGTCTTACCCGTGCATTCATCTCTCAGAGTTGCACATTTCTGTTCATGTAGCTATTTGCTAACACTCTTCTCATTGAATCTGCTAAGTGATATTTGGGAGCGCATTGACGACTACAGTGAGAAAGAAAATATCTTCAGATAAAAACTGAAACAAAGCGTTCTGAGAAAGTGCATTGTGAACGTGTGAAAGAAACTCATAGAGTTACACTTTTCTGTTCATTGATCAGTTTGCTAACACACTTTTCTTGAAATCTGCAGTGGGAGATTTCTTTACCCAGTGAAGCTTATGGTGATAAAGGAAATATCCCCAGGTAAAAAGAAGAAAGAATCTTTCTGAGAAACTGCTTTGTGTAGTGGGAATTCAAATCACTGAGGTACAGTGGGGTTTCATAGAGCTGTTTGCTAGTCCAATTTGGATCAATCTGAGATCCGATATTTCTGATCGCTTGGAGGAGTATACAACCAAAGGAAATATCCCCAGATAAAAACGAGAAAGAAGATTTCTGGGAAATACCTTTCTGATCTCTAAGTTCATCTCACAGAGTTCCACCTTTCTTTCCGTGTAGCTGTTTCCTAACACTCTTCTCGTGGAATCAGCAAAGAGATATTTCGGAGCTCTTTGAGGGCTAGAGTAACAAAGGAAATGTCTTCAGATAAAAACTGAAAGGAAGCATTCCGAGAAAGTTCTATGTGACCAGTGAATTCGTCCCACAGAGTTCCACCTTTCCGTTCATGTAGCTATTTGCTAACACTCTTCTCGTGGAATCTGCTAGGTGACATTTGGGAGCACATTGAGGGCACAGTGTAAAAAGGAAATATCTTCAGATAAAAAGTGAAAGGAACAGTTCTGAGAAACTTCTGTCTTACACGTGCATTCATCTCTCAGAGTTCCACATTTCTGGTCATGTAGCTATTTGCTAACGCTCTTCTCAAGGAATCTGTTAAGTGATATTTGGGAGCGCTTTGATGGCTACAGTGAGAAAGGAATTATCTTCAGATAAAAACTTTCAAGGAAGCGTTCTGAGAAACTTCTATGTGACCCGTGCGTTTATCTCACAGAGTTCCACTTCTTCGTTTATGTAGCTATTTGCTAACACTCTTCTCAATGAATATGCTAAATGATATTTGGGAGCTCATTTAGTTCAAAAGTGACAAAGGAAATATCTACAAATAAAAACTGAATGGAAGCATTCTGAGAAAGTTCTAGATGACCAGTGAATTCATCCCACAGAGTTCCACCTTTCTGTTCATGTAGCTATTTGCTAACACTCTTCTCATGGAATGAGCTAAGTGATATTTGGGAGCACATTGAGGGCAACAGTGACAAAGGAAATATCTTCAGATAAAACCTGAAAGGAAGCGTTCTGAGAAACTTCTGTCTTACCCGTGCATTCATCTCTCAGAGGTGCACATTTCTGTTCATGTAGCTATTTGCTAACACTCTTCTCAAAGGATCTGCTAAGTGATATTTGGGAGCGCATTAATGGCTACCGTGAGAAAGGAAATATCTTCAGATAAAAACTGAAACAAAGCGTTCTGAGAAACTGCGTTGTGACGTGTGAATGAAACTCATAGAGTTACACTTTTCTGTTCATTGATCAGTTTGCTAACACAGTTTTCTTGAAATCTGCAGTGGGAGATTTCTTTACCCAATGAAGCTTATGGTGACAAAGGAAATATCCCCAGGTAAAAAGAAGAAAGAATCTTTCTGAGAAACTGCTTTGTGATGTGTGAATTCAACTCACTGAGGTACAGTGGGGTTTCATAGAGCTGTTTGCTAGCCCAATTTTGGATCAATCTGAGATCCGATATTTCTGATCGCTTGGAGGAGTATACAGCCAAAGGAAATATCCCCAGATAAAAACGAGAAAGAAGATTTCGGGGAAATACCTTTCTTATCTTTAAGTTCATTTCACAGAGTTCCACCTTTCTTTCCGTGTAGCTGTTTCCTAACACTCTTCTCGTGGAATCAGCAAAGAGATATTTCGGAGCCCTTTGAGGGCTAGAGTAACAAAGGAAATATCTTCAGATAAAAACTGAAACGAAGCGTTCTGAGAAACTTCTATGTGACCCGTGCATTCATCTCACAGATTTTCACCTTTTAGTTTATGTAGCTCTTTGCTAACACTCTTCTCATGGACTCTTCTAAGTGATATTTGGGACCTCATTGAGGGCAACAGTGACAAAGGAAATATCTTCACATAAAAACTGAAAGGAAGCGTTCTGAGAAACTTCTGTGTTACCCGTGCATTCATCTCTCAGAGTTCCACATTTGTGTTCATGTATATATTTGCTAACACTCTTCTCATAGAATCTGCTAAGTGATATGTGGGAGCACATTGATGGCTACAGTGAGAAAGGAAATATCTTCAGATAAAAAGTGAAACGAAGCGTTCTGAGAAACTGCATTGTGACTTGTGAATGTAACTCACAGAGTAACACTTTTCTGTTCATTGAACAGATTGCTAAAACAGTTTTCTTGAAATCTGCAGGGGGAGATTTCTTAATCCAATGAAGCTAATGGTGACAAAGGAAATACCCTCAGATAAAAAGAAGAAAGAAGCTTTCTGAGAAACTGCTTTGTGATGTGTGAATTTAATTCACTGAGTTACAGCTGTGTTTCATAGAGCTGTGTGCTAGTCCAGTTTGGTTGAATCTGAGAAGCGATATTTCAGATCTCTTGGACGAGTATACAGCCAAAGGAAATATCCCCAGATAAAAACGAGCAAGAAGATTTCTGAGAAACATCATTCTGATTTCTGAGTTCATTTCACAGAGTTTCACCTTTCTGTTCGTGTAGCTGTTGCATAACACTGTTATCGTGGAATCAACAAGGAGATATTTCGGAACTCACTGAGGGCTACAGTGACAAAGGAAATATCTTCAGAAAAAAACTGAAAGGAAGTATTCTGAGAAAGTTCTATGTGACCAGTGAATTCATCCCACAGAGTTCCACCTTTCTGTTCATGTAGCTATTTGCTAACACTCTTCTCATGGAATCTGCTAAGTGATATTTTGGAGCGCATTTGGGCAACAGTGACAAAGGAAATATCTTCACATAAAAACTGAAAGGAAGCATTTTGAGAAACTTCTGTGTTACACATGCATTCATCTCTCAGAGTTCCACCTTTCTGTTCATGTAGCCATTTGCTAACACTCTTCTCATGGAATCTGTTAAGTGATATTTGGGAGCACATTGAGTGAAAAAGGAAATATCTTCAGATAAAAAATTGAAACGAAGCATTCTTAGAAACTTCTGTGTTACCCGTGCATTCATCTCTCGGAGTTCCACATTTCTCTTCATGTAGCTATTTGCTAACATTCTTCTCATGAAATCTGCTAAATGATATTTGGGAGCGCATTGACGGCTACAGTGAAAAACGAAATATCTTCAGATAAAAACTGAAACGAAGCATTCTGAGACACTGCATTGTGACGTGTGAATGTAACTCACAGAGTTACACTTTTCTGTTCAAGATCAGTTTGCTTACAGAGTTTTCTTGAAATCTATAGTGGGAGATTTCGTTACCCAATGAAGCTTACGGTGACAAAGGAAATATCCTCAGATAAAAAGTAGAAAGAAGCTTTCTGAGAAACTGCTTTGTGATGTGTGAATTCAACTCACTGAGTTACAGCTGTGTTTCATAGAGTTTTTTACAGCTGTGTTTCATAGGTTGAATCTGAGAAGCAATATTTCGGATCTCTTGGAGGAGTATACAGCCAAAGGAAATATTTCCAGATAAAAACGAGAAGGAAGATTTGGAAAAAATGTCTTTCTGATCTCTGAGTTCATCTCACAGAGTTTCACCTCTCTGTCCATGTAGCTGTTTCCTAACACTCTTCTCGTGGATTCTGCAAAGTGATATTTCGGAGCACATTGAGGGCTACAGTGACAACGGAAATAACTTCAAATAAAAACTGAAAGGAAGTGTTCTGAGAAACTTCTGTATGACCAGTGCATTCATCTCACAGAGTTTCACCTTTCTGTTCATGTAGCTATTTGCTAACACTCTTTTCATGGAATCTGCTAAGTGATATTTGGGAGCACATTGAGGGCAACAGTTACAAAGGAAATATCTTCAGATAAAAACTGAAAGGAAGCGTTCTGAAAAACTTCTGTGTTACTCGTTCATTCATCTCTCAGAGATACACATTTCTGTTCATTTAGCTATTTGCTAACACTCTTCTCATGGAATCTGCTAAGTGATATTTGGGAGCGCATTGAGGGCTACAGTGACAAAGAAAATATCTTCACATAAAAACTGAAAGGAAGCGTTTTGAGAAACTTCTGTGTTACCCGTGCATTCATCTCTCAGAGTTCCACATTTCTGTTCATGTAACTATTTGCTAACACTCTTCTCATGGAATCTGCTAAGTGATATTTAGGAGCGCATTGAGGGCCAAAGTGAGAAAGGAGATATCTTCAGATAACAACTGAAAAGAAGCATTCTGAGAAACTGCATTGTCATGTGTGAATGCAACTCACGGAGTTTCACTGTTCTGTTCATTGATCAGTTTGCTAACACAGTTTTCTTGAAATCTGCAGCGGAAGATTTCTTTACCCAATGAAGTTCATGGTAACAAAGGAAATATCCTCAGAAAAAAAGTAGGAAGAACCTTTCTGAGAAACTGCTTTGTGATGTGTGAAATTCAACTCACTGTGTTACAACTGTGTTTCATAGAGCTGTTTGCTATTCTAGTTTTGGATGAATCTGAGAACCAATATTTCTGATCGCTTGGAGGAGTATACAGCCAAAGGAAATATCCACAGAGAAAAACGAGAAAGAAGATTTTTGGGAAATATATTTCTGATCTCTGAGTTCATCTCACAGAGTTTCACCTTTCTGCCCATGTAGCTGTTTCCTAACACTCTTCTTGTGGAATCAGCAAAGAGCTATTTCAGAGCTCAATGAGGGTTACAGTGACAAAGGAAATATCTTCCGATAAAACCTGAAAGGAAGCGTTCTGAGAAACTTCTAAGTAACCCGAGCATTCATCTCAGAGAGTTCCACCTTTCTGTTCATGTAGCTATTTGCTAACACTCTTCTCATGGAATCTGCTAAGTGATATTTGAGAATGCATTGGCGGCTACAGTGAAAAAGGAAATATGTTCAGATAAAAACTGAAGTGAAGCATTCTGAGAAACTACTGTGTTACCCGTGCATTCGTCCTTCAGAGTTCCACAATTCTGTTCATGTAGCTATTTGCTAACACTCTTCTCATGGAATCTGCTATGTGATATTTGGGAGCGTATTGACGGCTACCATGAAAAAGGAAGTATCTTCAGATAAAAACTGAAACGAAGCGTTCTGAGAAACTACCTTGTGACGTGTGAATGTAACTCACAGAGATACACCTTTTTGTTCATTGACAAGTGTGCTAACACAGTTTTCTTGAAATCTGCAGTGGGAGATTTCTTTACCCAATGAATCTTACGGTGACAAAGGAAATATCCTCAGATAAAAAGTAGAAGGAAGCTTTGTGAGACACGACTTTGTGATGTGTGAATTCAACTCACTGAGTTACAGCTGTGTTTAATAGAGCTGTTTGCTAGTCCAGTTTTTGTAGAATCTGAGAAGCGATATTTCGGATCTCTTGGAGGAGTGTATAGCCAAAGGACATATCCCCAGTTAAAAATGAGAAAGAAGATTTCTGAGAAATGTCTTTGTGATCTCTGAGTTCATCTCGCAGAGTTCCACTTTTGTGTCCATGTAGCTGTTTCCTAACACTCTTTTCGTGAATACTGCAAAGTGATATTTCGGAGCACATTGAGGGCTACAGTGGCAACAGAAATATCTTCAGATAAAAACTGAAAGGAAGCGTTCTGAGAAACTTCTGTGTGAACCGTGCATTCATCTCATAGATTTTCACCTTTCTGTTCATATAGCTATTTGCTAACACTCTTCTCATGGAATCTGCTAAGAGATATTTGGGAGCGCATTGACTACTACAGTGACAAAGGAATTATCTTCAGATAAAAACTGAAAGGAAGCATTCAGAAAAACTTCTGTGTTACTCGTGCATTCATGTCTCAGAGATCCACATTTCTGTTCATGTAGCTATTTGCTAACACTCTTCTCATGGAATCTGCTAAGTGATATTTGGGAGTGCGTAGAGGGCTACAGTGAGAAAGGAAATATCTTCAGATAAAAACTGAACGGAAGTGTTCTGAGAAACTTCTATGTTACCCCTGCATTCATCTCACAGAGTTCCACTATTTAGTTTATGTAGCTATTTGCTAACACTCTTCTGAAGGAATCTGCTAAGTGATATTTGGGAGCTCTTTGAGGGCAACAGTGACAAAGGAAATATCTTCACATAAACACTGAAAGGAAGCATTCTGAGAAACTTCTGTGTTACCTGTGCATTCATCTCTCAGAGTTCCACATTTCTCTCATGTAGCTATTTGCTAACACTTTTCTCATAGAATCTGCTAAGTGATATTGGGGAGCTCATTGACGGCTACAGTGAGAAAGGAAATATCTTCAGATAAAAACTGAAAGGAAGCGTTCTGAGAAACTATATTTTGACGTGTGAATGTAACTCACAGAGTTACACTTTTCTGTTAATTGACCAGTTTGCTAACACAGTTTTCTTAAAATCTGCAGTGGGAGATTTCTTTACCCAATGAAGCTTATGGTGACAAAGGAAATATCCTCAGATAAAAAGAGGAAAGATGTTTTCTGAGAAACTGCTTTGTGATGTGTGAATTCAACTCACTGAGTTTCAGCTGTATTTCTAGAGCTGTTTGCTAGTCCAGTTTTGTTTGAATCTGAGAAGCGATATTTCGGATCGCTTGGAGGAGTATACAGACAAAGGAAATATCCCCAGATAAAAACGAGAAAGAAGATTTCTGAGAAATGTCTTTCTGATCTCTGAGTTCATCTCACAGAGTTCCACCTTTCTGTCCATGTAGCTGTTTGCTAACACTCTTCTCGTGGAATCTGTAAAGTGATATTTCTTAGCGCATTGAGGACTACAGTGAGAAAGGAAATATCTTCAGATAAAAACTGAAATGAAGTGTCTTGAGAAAGTCCTATGTGACCATGACCAGTGAATTCATCCCACAGAGTTCCACATTTCTCTTTATGTACCTATTTGCTAATACTCTTCTCATGGAATCTGCCATGTGTTATTTGGGAGCGCTTTGACTACTACAGTGAGAAAGGAAATATCTTCAGTTAAAACTGAAATGAAGCGTTCTGAGAAACTGCCTTGGACAAGTGAATGTAACTCACAGAGTTACACTTTTCTGTTCATTGACCAGTTTGCTAACACTGTTTTTTTGAAATCTGCAGTGAGAGATTTCTTTACCCAATGAAGCTTACGGTGACAAAGGAAATATCCTCAGATAAAAAGTAGAAAGAAGCTTTCTGAAAAACTGCTTTATGATGTGTGAATTCAACTCACTGAGTTACAGCTGTGTTTTATAGAGCTGTTTGCTACTCCAGTTTTGGTTGAATCTGAGAAGCGATATTTCAGATTCCTTGGAGGAGTATACAGCCAAAGTAAATATCCCCAGTTAAAAATGAGAAAGAAGATTTCTGAGAAATGTCTTTCTGATCTCTGAGTTCATCTCACAGAGTTCCACCATTCTGTCCTTGTAGCAGTTTCCTAACACTCTTCTCGTGGAATCTGGAAAGCGATATTTTGGAGCACATTGAGGGCTACAGTGACAAAGAAATATCTTCAGATAAAAACTGAAAGGAAGCGTTCTGAGAAACTTCTATGTGACCCTTGCATTCATCTCACAGAGTTCCACCTTTTTGTTCATGTAGCTATTTGGTAACACTCCTCTCATGGGATCTGCTAAGTGGTATTTTGGCGTTCATTGAGGGCAGCAGTGACAAAGGAAATATCTTCAGATAAAAACTGAAAGGAAGCGTTCTGAGAAACTTCTGTGTTACCCGTGCATTCATCTCTCAGAGTTCCACATTTCTGTTCATGTAGCTGTTTGCTAACACTCTTCTCGTGGAATCTGATAAGTGATATTTGGGACCGCATTGACGGCTGCAGTGAAAAAGGAAATACCTTCAGATAAAAACTCAAAAGAAGCATTCTGAGAAACTGCATTTTGACGTGTGAATGCAACTCACAGAGATACACTTTTCTGTTCATTGATCAGTTTGCTAACACAGTTTTCTTAAAATCTGCAGTGGGAGATTTCTTTACCCAATGAATCTTACGGTGACAAAGGAAATATCCTCAAAAAAAAGGTAGAATAAGCTTTCTGAGAAACTGCTTTGTGATGTGTGTATTCAACTCACTGAGTTACAGCTGTGTTTCATAGATCTGTTTGCTAGTTCAGTTTTGGTTGAATCTGAGAAGTGATATTTCGGAACGCTTGGAGGAGTATACAGCCAAAGGAAATATCCCCAGATAAAAACCTGAAAGAAGATTTCTCAGAAATGTCTTTCTGATCTCTGAGTTCTTCTCACAGAGTCCACCTTTCTGTCTATGTAGCTGTTTGCTAACACTCTTTTCATGGAATCTGCAGAGATATTTCGGTGCTCATTGAGGGCTACAGTGACAAAGGAAATATCATCAGATAAAAACTGAAAGGTAGCGTTCTGAAAAACTTCTATGTGACCTGTGAATCCATTTCACAGAGTTCCACCTTTCTGTTCATGGACCTGTTTGATAACACTCTTCTTATGGTATCTGCTAAGTGATATTTGGGACCGCATTAACGTCTACAGTGAAAAAGGAAATATCTTCAGATAAAAACTGAAAAGAAGCGTTCTGAGAACCTGCATTGTGACGTGTGAATGGAACTCACAGAATTACACTTTTCTCTTCATTGATCAGTTTCCTAACCCAGTTTTCTTGAAATCTGCAGTGGGAGATTTCTTTAACCAATGAAGTTTCCAATGACAAAGAAAATAACCTCAGAAAAAAATAGAAAGACGCTTTCTGAGAAACTGCTTTGTGTTGTGTGAATTCAACTCACTGAGTTACTGTTGTGTTTCAAAGAGCTGTTTGCTAGTCCAGTTTTGGTTGTATCTGAGAACCGATATTTCGTATCGCTTCGAGGAGTATATAGCCAAAGGAAATATCGCCAGAGAAAACGAGAAAGAAGATTTCTGAGAAATGTCTTTCTATATCTGAGTTCATCTCACAGAGTTCCACTTCTCTGTCAAAGTAGATGTTTGCTAACACTTTTCTCATGGAATCTACAAAGTGATATTTCGGTGCGCATTGAGGGCTACAGTGACAACGGAAATATCTTCAGATAAAAACTGAAAGGAAGCCTTGTGAGAAACTACTATGTGACCAGTGAATTCATCGCACAGAGTACCACCTTTCTGTTCATGTAGCTGTTGGCGAACACTCTTCTCGTGGAATCTGCTAAGTGATATGTGGGAGCTCATTGACGGCTAGAGTGAAAAAGGAAATATCATCAGATCAAAACTGAAAAGAAGCATTCTGAGAAACTGCATTGTGACGTGTGAATGCAACTCACAGAGTTACACTTTTCTGTCATTGATCAGTTTGCGAACACAGTTTTCTTGAAATCTGCACTGGGAGAATTCTTTACCCAATGATGCTTACGGTGACAAAGGAAATATCCTCAGATAAAAATAAGAAAGAAGCTTTCCGAGAAACTGCTTTGTGATGTGTGACTGCAACTCACTGAGTTACAGCTGCTTTTCATAGAGCTATTTGCTAGTCCAGTTTTGGTTGAATCTGAGAACCGATATTTTGGATAGCTTGGAGAAGTATAGAGCCAAAGGAAATATCTCCAGATAAAGACGAGAAAGAAGATTTCTGAGAAATGTCTTTCTTTTTTTTATTTTTTATTTTTTATTTTTATTATACTTTAAGTTCTATGGTACATGTGCATAACGTGCAAATTTGTTACATATGTATACTTGTGCCATGTTGGTGTGCTGCAACCATCAACTCGTCAGCACCCATCAACTCGTCATTTACATCAGGTATAACTCCCAATGCAACCCCTCCCCCCTCCCCCCTCCCCATGATAGGTCCCGGTGTGTGATGTTCCCCTTTCCGAGTCCAAGTAATCTCACTCTTCAGTTCCCACCTATGAGTGAGAACATGTGGTGTTTGGTTTTCTTTTCTTGTGATAGTTTGTTAAGAATGATGGTTTCCAGCTGCATCCATGTCCCTACAAAGGACACAAACTCATCCTTTTTATGGCTGCTTAGTATTCCATGGTGTATATATGCCACATTTTCTTAATCCAGGCTGTCACTGATGGACATTTGGGTTGATTCCAGGTCTTTGCTATTGTGAATAGTGCTGCAATAAACATACGTGTGCATGTGTCTTTATAGCAGCATGAATTATAATCCTTTGGGTATATCCCCAGTAACAGGATGGCTGGGTCGTATGGTACATCTAGTTCCAGATCCTTGAGGAATCTACTCGTCTAACAAAGGGCTAATATCCAGAACCTACAAAGAACTCAAACAAATTTACAAGAAAAAAACAAACAACTCCATCAAAAAGTGGGCAAAGGATATGAACAGAGATTTCTCAAAAGAAGACATTTATACAGCCAATAGACACATGAAAAAATGCTCATCATCACTGGCCATCAGAAAAATGCAAATCAAAACCACAATGAGATACCATCTCACACCAATTAGAATGTCAATCATTAGAAAGTCAGGAAACAACAGGTGCTGGAGAGGATGTGGAGAAATAGGAACAGTTTTACAATGTTGGTGGGACTGTAAACTAGTTCAACCATTATGGAAAACAGTACGGAGAAATGTCTTTCTGATCTCTGAGTTCATTTCACAGAGTTCCACATTTCTGTCCATGTAGCTGTTTCCTAACACTTTTCTCGTGGAATCTGCAAGGTGATATTTCATAGCACTTTGAGGGCTACAGTGACAAAGGAAATATCTTCAGATAAAAACTGAAACGAAGCGTTCTGAGAAACTTCTATGTGACCAATGAGTTCATCTCACAGATTTCCACCTTTCTGTTCATGTAGCTGTTTGCTAACACTCTTCTCGTGGAACCTGCTAAGGGATATTTGGGAACTCATTGACGGCTACAGTGAAAAAGGAAATATCTTCAGATAAAAACTGAAAAGAAGCATTCAGAGAAACTACATTGTGATGGGTGAATGCAATTCACAGAGTTAAACTTCTCTGTTCATTGATCAGTTTGCTAACATAGTTTTCTTGCAATCTGCAGTGGGAGATTCCTTTACCCAGTGAAGCTTATGGTGACAAAGGTAATACCCTCACATAAAAAGTAGAAACAAGCTTTCTGAGTAACTGCTTTTTGATGTGTGAATTCAACTCACTGAGTTACAGCTGTGTTTCATAGAGCTGTTAGCTAGTCCAGTTTTCCTTGAATCTGAGAACTGATATTTCAGATCAATTGGAGGACTATACAGCCAAAGGAAATATCCCCAGGTAAAAACGAGAAAGAAGATTTCTGAGAAATGTCTTTCTGATCTTTGAGTTCATCTCACAGAGTTCCACCTTTCTGTCCATGTAGCTGTTTCCTAAAACTCTTCGCGTGGAATCTACAAAGTGATATTTCGGAGCACATTGAGGGCTACAGTGACAATGGAAATATCTTCAGATAAAAACTGAAAGGAAGCATTCTAAGAAACTTCTATGTGAACCGTGCATTCATCTCACAGAGTTCCACCTTTCTGTTCATGTAGCTGTTTGCCAACACTCTTCTCATGGAATCTGCTAAGTGATATTTGGGACCGCATTGACGTCTACAGTGAAAAAGGATATATCTTCAGATAAAAAGTGTAAAGAAGCATTCTGAGAAACTGCATTGTCACCTGTGAATGCAACTCACAGAGTTACATTTTCTGTTCATTGATCAGTTTGCTAACACAGTTTCCTTGAAATCTGCAGTGGGAGATTTCTTTACCCAATGAAGCTTACAGTGACAAAGGAAATATCCTCAGATAAAAAGAAGAAAGAAGCTTTCTGAGAAACTGCTTTGTGTTGTGTGAATTCAACTCACTGAGTTACTGTTGTGTTTCAAAGAGCTGTTTGCTAGTCCAGTTTTGGTTGAATCTGAGAACTGATGTTTCGGATTGCTTGGACTAGTATACAGCCATAGGAAACATCCCCAGATAATAACGAGAAATAAGATTTGTGAGAAATATCTTTCTGACCTCTAAGTTCATCTCACAGAGTTCCACCTTTCTGTCAAAGTAGCTGTTTGATAACTCTCTTCTCTTGGAAACTGCAAAGAGATATTTCAGAGCTCATTGAGGACTACAGTGACAAAGGAAATATCTTCAGATAAAAACTGAAAGGAAGCGTTCTGAGAAACTTCTATGTGACTTGTGAAGCCATCTCACAGATTTCCACATTTCTGTCCATGTAACTGTTTGCTAACACTTTTCTCGTGGAATCTGCCAAGTGATATTTCGGAGCACATTGCGGGCTACAGACACAAAGGAAATATCTTCAGATCAAAACTGAAAGGGAGCATTCTGAGAAACTTCTATGTGACCAGTGAATTCATCTCACAGAGTTCTACCTCTCTATTCATGAACCTGTTTGCTAACAGTCTTCTTGTGGAATCTGCTAAGTGATATTTGGGACCGCATTGATGGCTCCAGTGAAAAAGGATATATCTTCACATAAAAACTGAAAAGAAGCATTCTGAGAACCTGCATTGTGACGTGTGAATGCAACTCACAGAGTTACACTTTTCTGTTCATTGATCAGTTTGCGAACACAGTTTTCTTGAAATCTGCAGTGAGAGATTACTTTACCCAATGAAGATTACGGTGACACAGGAAATATCCTCAGATAAAAAGTAGAAAGAAGCTTCCTGAGAAACTGCTTTGTGATATGTGTATTCAACTCACTGAGTTACAGCTGTGTTTCATAGAGTTGTTTGCTAGTCCAATTTTGGTTGAATCTGAGAACTGATATTTCGGATAGCTTGGAGGAGGATACAGCCAAAGGAAATATCCCCATATAAAAAGAAGAAAGAAGATTTCTGAGAAATATCTTTCTGATCTCTGAGTTCATCTCACAGAGTTCCACCTTTCTGTCCATGTAGCTGTTTGCTAACCCTCTTCTCGTGGAACCTGTAAAGTGATATTTCGGAGCGCATTGAGGGCTACAGTGACTAAGGAAATATCTTTAGATAAAAACTGAAAGGAAGCGTTCTGAGAAACTTCTATGTGACCTGTGAATTCATCTCACAGAATTCCACATTTCTGTTCATGTAGCTGTTTGCAAACACTCTTTTCGTGGAATACGCTAAGTGATATTTCGAAGCGCATTGAGGACTATAGTGAGAAAGGAAATATCTTCAGATGAAAACGGGAAGGAAGCCTTCTGAGAAACTTCTGTGTTACCCGTGCATTCATCTCACAGAGTTCCACCTTTCTGTTCATGTAGCTGTTTGCTAACACTCTTCTCGTGGAATCTGCTAACTGATATGTGAGACCGCATTGAGGACTTCAGTGACAAAGGAAATACCTTCAGATAAAAACTGAAAGGAAGCGTTCTGAGAATTTTCTGTGTTACTTGTGCATTCATCTCACAGAGTTCTACCTTTCTTTTCATGTACCCATTTGCTAACACTGTTCTCATGGAATCTGTCAAGTGATATTTGAGAGCGCATTGAAAGCTACAGTTACAAAGGAAACATCTTCAGATTAAAACTGAAAGGAAGTGGTCTGAGAAACTTCTGTTTTACCTGTGCATTCATCTCACAGAGTTCCGCCTTTCTGTTCATGTAGTTTTTTGCTAACAGTCTTCTCGTGGCATCTGCAAAGTGATATTTCGAAGAGCATTGAGGGCTAGAGTGACCAAGGGAACATCTTCAGGTAAAAACTAAAGAACACGTTCTGAGAAACTTCTATGTGACCTGTGAATTCATCTCACAGAGTTCCACCTTTCTGTTCATGTAGCTGTTTGCTAACACATTTCTCATGGAATCTGCTAAGCGATATTTGGGAGTGCATTGACGGCTACAGTGAAAAAGGAAATATCTTCAGATAAAAACTGAAAGGAAGCATGCTGAGATACTTCTCTGTTACCCCTGTATCCATCTCACAGAGTCCCACCTTTCTGTTCATGTAGCTATTTGCTAACACTCTTTTCATGGAGTTTGCTAGGTGATATTTGGGAGCCCAATGATGGTTAGAGTGACAAAGGAAATATCTTCAGATAAAAACGGAAAGGAAGCGTCCTGAGAAACTTCTGTGTTACCCGTGCATTCATCTCACAGAGTTCCACCTTTCTGTTCATGTAGCTATTTGCTTACACTCTTCTCACAGAATCTGCTAAGTGATATTTGGGAGCTTATTGAGGGCAACTGTGACGAAGGAAACATCTTCAGATAAAAACTGAAAGGAAGCATTCTGAGAAAGTTCTATGTGACCAGTGAATTCATCCCACAGAGTTCCACCTTTCTGTTCATGTAGCTATTTGCTAACACTCTTCTCATGGAATCTGCTAAGTGATATTTCGGAGTGCATTGCTGGCTGAAGGGAAAAAGGAAATATCTTCAGAGAAAAACTGAAAGGAAGCATTCTGACAAACTCTTTGTTACTCGTGCTTTCATCTCATAGAGTTCCACCTTTCTGTTCATGTAGCTTGTTGCTATCACTCATCTCATCGGATCTGCTAAGTGATATTTGGGAGCGCATTGACGCCTACAGTGACAAAGGAAATATCTTCAGATAGAAATTGAAACGAAGCGTTCTGAGAAACTGCATTGTGACGTTTGAATGCAACTCACAGTGTTACACATTTCTGTTCGAAGATTAGTTTGCTAACACAGCTTTCTTGAAATCTGCAGTGGGATATTTCTTTGCCCAATGAAGCTGACGTTGACAAAGGAAATATCTTCAGATAAAAAGTGAAAAGAAACTTTCTGAGAAACTGCTTTTTGATGGGTGAATTGAACTCACTGAATGACAGCTGTATTTCCTGGAGCTGTTTGCTAGTCCAGCTTTTGTTGAATCTGAATATCTGTATTGCTGATCGCTTGGAGAAGTATACAGCCAAAGGAAATATCCCCAGATGAAAAGGAGAAAGAAGATATCCGAGAAATGTCTTTCTGATCTCTGAGTTCATCTCACAGAGTTCCACCTTTCTGTCCAGGGAGCTGTTTGCTAACCCTCTTCTCGTGGAATTGGCAAAGTGATATTTCGGAGTGAATTATGGCTACAGTGACAAAGGAAATATCTTCAGATAAAAACTGAAAGGAACCGTTCTGAGAAACTTGTATGTGACCTGAGAATTTTCCTCACAGAGCTCCATCTTTCTGTTTATGTATCTGTTTGCTAACATTCTTCTCATGGAAACTGCTAAGTGATATTTGGGACCGCATTGACTGCTTCAGTGACAAAGGAAATATCTTCTGATAAAAACTGAAAGGAAGCATTCTGAGAAACTTCAGTGTTACCCATACATTCAAGTCACAGAATTGCACCTTTCTCCCAATGTAGCTCTTTGTTAACACTCTTCTCGTGGTATCTGCGAAGTGATATTTCACAGCATATTGAGGGCTACAGTGACAAAGGAAATATCTTCAGATAAAAACTGGAAGGAAGCATTCTGAGAAACTTCTGTGTTACCCGTGCATTCATCTCACAGAGTTCCACATTTCTCTTCATGTAGCTATTTGCTTACACGCTTATCATGGAATTTGCTAAGTGATATTTGGGAGCGCATTGAAGGCTACAGTTACAAAGGCAATGTCCTCAGATTAAAAAATGAAAGAAAGCGTTCTGAGAAACTTCTGTGTTACCCCTGCATTCATCTCTCAGAGTTCCACCTTTCTGTTCATGTTGCTATTTCCTAACACTCTTCTTATGGAATCTGCTAAGTGATATTTGGGAGCGCATTGACGGCTACAGGGAAAAAGGAAATATCTTCACAGAGAAACTGAAACAAAGCTTTCTGACAAACTGCTTTGTGACATGTGAGTGCAACTCACAGAGTTACACTTTTCTGTTCATTAATCAGTTTGCTAACACACGAAACTGCTTTGTGATGTGTGAATTCAACTCACTGAGTTACAGCTTTGTTTCATATAGCTGTTTGGTAGTCCAGTTTTGGTTGAATCTGAGAACCAATAATGCGGATCGCTTGGAGGAGTATACAGCCAAAGGAAATATACCCAGATAAAAACGAGCAAGAAGATTTCTGAGAAATACCTTTCTGATCTCTGAGTTCATCTCACTGAGTCCCCCCATTCTGTTCATGTAGCTGTTTGATAACACTCTTCTCGTAGAATCTGCAAAGTGATATTTTGGAGTGCATTGTGGGGTACAGTGACAAAGGAAATATCTTCAGATAAAAACTGAAAGGAAGCGTTCTGAGAAACTTCTATGTGAACTGTGAGTTCATCTCACAGTGTTCCACCTTTCTGTTCATGTAGCTATTTGCTAACACTCTTCTCATGGAATCTGCTACGTGATATTTCAGAGCACATTGATGGCTACAATGAAAAAGGAAATATCTTCAGATAAAAACTGAAAGGAAGCGTTCTGACATACACTTTGTTACTCGTTCTTTCGTGTCATAGAGTTCCACCTTTCTGTTCATGTAGCTATTTGCTAACACTCTTCTCTTGGTATCTGCTAAGTGATATTTGGATGCGCATTGATGGCGATAGTGTAAAAGGAAATATATTCAGATAAAAATTGAAAAAAAAGCGTTCTGAGAAACTGCATTGTGACTTGTGAATGCAACTCACAGAGGTACACTTTTCTGTTCATTGATCAGTTTGCTAACACAGTTTTCTTGAATCTGCCGTTTGATATTTCTTTACCCAATGAACCTTACATTGATAATCGAAATATCTTCAGATAAAAAGTAGAAAGATATTTTCTGAGAAACTGCTTTGTGGTGTGTGAATTCGACTCACTGAATTATAGCTGTATTTCATGGAGCTCTTTGCTAGTCCAATTTTGTTAAATCTTGGAACCGGTATTTCGGATTGCTTGGAGGAGTATACAGCCAAAGAAAATATCCCTAGATAAAAACGAGAAAGAAGATTTCTGAGAAATATCTTTCTGATCTCTGAGTTCATCTCACGGAGTTCCACCTTTCTATTCATGTAGCTGTTTGCTAACACTCTTCTTGTGGAATCTGCTAAGTGATATTTCGAAGCGCAATGAGGGCTACAGTGAAAAAGGAAATATCTTCAGATAAAAACTGAAAGAAAGTGTGCTGAGATACTTTTGTGTTACCCGTGAGTTCATCTCACAGAGTTCCACCTTTCTGTTCATGTAGCTATTTGCTAACACTCTTCTCATGGAATCTGCTAAGTGATATTTGGGAGCACATTGACGGCTACAGTGATAAAGGAAATATCTTCAGATAAAAACAGAAACGAAGCATTCTGAGAAACTCTGTGTTACCCGTGTATTCATCTCACATAGTTCCACATTTCTGTTCATGTAGCTATTTGCTACCACTCTTCTCAGGGAATCTGTTAAGTGATATTTCAGAGCACATTCACAGCTACAGTGACAAAGGAAACATCTTCAGATAAAAACTGAAAGGAAGCGTTCTGAGAAACTTTGGCATTACCCGTGCATTCTTCCCACAGAGTTTCACCTTTCTGTCCATGTAGCTGTTTGCTACCACTCTTCTCGTGGAATCAGCAAAGTGATATTTTGGAGCACATTTACGATTTCAGTGAAAAAGGAAATATCTTCAGACAAATACTGAAAAGAAGCATTCTGAGAACTGCATTGTGACGTGTGCATGCAACTCACAGAGTTACACTTTTCTGTTCATTGATCAGTTTGCTAACACAGTTTTCTTGAAATCTGCAGTGGGATATTTCTTTACCCAATGAAGCTTCTGGTGACGAAGGAAATATCCTCACATAAAAAGTAGAAAGAAGCTTTCTGAGAAACTGCTTTGTGATGTGTGAATTCCACTCACTGAGTTACAGCTGTGTTTTATAGCGCTGTTTGCTAGTGCAGTTTTCGTTCAAACTGGGAACCGATATTTCGGATCGCTTGGAGTAGTATACAGCCAAAGGAAATATCCCCAGATTAAAACAAGAAAGAAGATTTCTGAGAAATGTCTTTGTGATCTGTGAGTTCATCTCACGGAGTTCCACCTTTCTCCCAATGTAGCTCTTTGGTAACAGTCTTCTCGTTGAATCTGCAAAGTGATATTTTGGAGCACATTGAGGGCTAGAGTGACAAAGGAAATATCTTCAGATAAAAACTGAAAGGAAGTATTCTGAGAAACTTCTGTGTTACATGTGCATTCATCTCCCCGGGTTCCACCTTTCTGTTCATGTAGCTATTTGCTAACACTCTTCTCTGGGAATCTGCTAAGTGATATTTGGGAGCACATTGATGGCTACAGTGAAAAAGGAAATATCTTCAGAAAAAAATTGAAATGAAGCGTTCTGAGAAACTGTATTGTGACGTGTGAATGTATCTCATAGTGTTACACTTTTCTGTTCATTGCTCAGTTTGCTAACACAGTTTTCTTGAAATCTGCAGTGGGAGATTTCTTTGCCCAATGAAGCTAACATTGACAAAGGAAATATCCTCAGATAAAAGTAGAAAGAAGCTTTCTGAGAAACTGCTTTTTGATGTGTGAATTCAACTCACTGAGTTACAGCTGTGTTTCATAGAGCTGTTTGCTAGTCCCGTTTTGGTTGTATCTGAGAACCGATATTTTGGATCGCTTGCAGGAGTATACAGCCAAAGGAAATATTCCCAGATAAAAACGAGAAAGATTTCTGAGAAATGTTTTCTGATCTCTGAGTTCATTTCACAGAGTTACAGCGTTCTGTTCTTGTAGCTGTTTGCTTACACTCTTCTCGTGGAATCTGCAAAGTGATATTTCGGAGCGCATTGTGGGCTACAGTGACAAAGGAAATATCTTCAGGTAAAAGCTGAAAGGAAGCGTTCTGAGAAACTTCCGTGTTACCCGTGCATTCATCTCACAGAGTTCCACGTTTCTGTTCATGTAGCTATTTGCTAACACTTTTCTCATCAAATCTGCTAAGTGATATTTGTGAGCGCTTTGAGGCTACAGTGAAAAAGGAAATATCTTCAGATAAATACTGAAAGGAAGCTTCTGACAAACTCTTTCTTACCCATGCATTCATCTCACAGAGTTCCACCTTTCTGTTCATGTAGCTATTTGCTAACACTCTTCTCATGGAATCTGCTAAATGATATCTGGGAGCGCATTGACGGCTACAGTGAAAAAGGAAATACCTTCAGGTAAAAAATGAAAGGAAGCGTTCTGTCAAACACTGTTTTCCCCGTGCATTCATCTCACCGAGTTCCACCTTTCTGTTAATGTTCCTGTTTGCTAACACTCTTCTCGTGGAATCTGCAATGTGATATTTCGGAGCACATTGAGGACTACAGTGACAAAGGAAATATCTTCAGATAAAAACTGAAAGGAGACATTCTGAGAGACTACTGTGTTACCCGTGCTTTCATCTCACAGAGTTCCAGATTTCTGTTCATGTAGCTATTTGCTAACACTCTCTCGTGGAATCTGCTAAGTGATATTTGGGAGCGCATTGACGGCCACAGTGAAAAACGAAATATCTTCAGATAAAAAATGAAAGGATGCGTTCTGAGAAACTTCTGTTTTACCCATGCATTCATCTCACCGAGTTCCACCTTTCTGTTAATGTTCCTGTTTGCTAACACTCTTTTCGTGGAATCTGCAATGTGATATTTCGGAGCACATTGAGGACTACAGTGAGAAAGGAAATATCTTCAGATAAAATCTGAAAAGAAGCCTTTTGAGAAACTGCACTGTGACGTGTGAATGCAACTCACAGAGTTACACTTTTCTGTTCATTGATCAGTTTGCTAACACAGTTTTCTTGAAATCTTCAGTGTGATATTTCTTGGCCCAATGAAGCTGATGATGACAAAGGAAATATCTTAAGATAAAAAGTAGAAAGAAGCTTTCTCAGAAATGATTTGTGAGGTGTAAATTCAACTCACAGTGTTACAGCTGTTTTTCATGGAGCTGTTTGCTAGTGCTTTTTCTTGAATCTGAGAACCGATATTGCAGAATGCTTGGAGGAGTATACAGCCAAAGGAAATATCCCTAGGTAAAGAAGAGATAGAAGATTTCTGAGACATTTCTATGTGACCTGTGCATTCATTTCACTGAGTTCCACCTTTGTGTTCATGTAGCTGTTTGCTAACATTCTTCTCGTGGAATCTGTAAAGTGGTATTAAGGAACGCTGAGGGCTACTGTGAGAAAGGAAATATCTTCAGATAGAAACTGAAAGGAAGCGTTCTGAGAAACTTCTATGTGACCTGTGCATTTATCTCACAGAGTATCACCTTTCTGTTCTTGTAGCTGTTTGTTAACAGTCTTCTCGTGGAATCTGCAAAGTGATATTTGTGAGCGCTTTGACGGCTCCAGAGAAAAAGGAAATATCTTCAGATAAAAACCGAAAAGAAGCGTTCTGAGAAACTGCATTGTGACATGTGAATGCAACTCACAGAGCTACACTTTTCTGTTCATTGATCAGTTTGCTAACACAGTTTTCTTGAAATCTGCAGTGGAGTATTTCTTTGAGCAATGAAGCTTACTGTGACAAAGGAAATATCTTCAGATAAAAAGTAGAAAGAGGCTTTCTGAGAAACTACTTTGTGATGTGTGAATTCAACTCACTGAGTTACAGCTGTGTTTCTTGGAGCTGTTTGCTAGTCCAGTTTTTGTTGAATATGAGAACCGACATTTCGGATTGCTTGGATAAGTACAGAGCCAAAGGAAATATCTCCAGATAAAAATGAGAAAGAAGATTTCTGAGAAATGTCTTTCTGATCTCTGAGTTCATCTCAGGGAGTTTCACATTTCTGTTCATGTAACTGTTTGCTAACTCTCTTCTCGTGGAATCTGCTAAGTGATATTTGGGAGTGCATTGACGGCTACAGTAAAAACAGAAATATCTTCAGGTAAATACTGAAAAGAAGCGTTCTGAGAAACTGCATTTTGACGGGTGAATGCAATTCACAGAGTTACACTTTTCTGTTCATTGATCAGTTTGCGAACACATTTTTCTTGAAATCTGCAGCGGGATATTTTTTTGCCCAATGAAGCTGATCGTGACCAAGGAAATATCTTCAGATAAAAAGTAGAAAGAAGCTTTCTGAGATACTGCTTTGTGATGTGTGAATTCAACTCACGGAGTTACAGCTGTGTTTCATGGAGTTGTTTGCTAGTCCAGTTTTTGTTGAATCTGAGAATCGGTATTTCAGATCGCTTGGAGGAGTGTACATTTAAAGGAAATATCCCCAGATAAAAACGAGAAAGAAGATTTTTGAGAAATATCTTTCTGATCTCTGAGATCATCTCACGGAGTTTCACCTTTCTGTTCATGTTGGTGTTTGCTAACACTCTTCTTGTGGAATCCACAAAGTGATATATCAAAGCACGTTTTGGGCTACAGTGAAAAAGGAAATATCTTCAGATAAAAACTGAAAGGAAGCGTTCTGAGAAACTTCTATGTGACCTGTGCATTCATCTCACAGAGTTCCACCTTTCTGTTCATGTAGCTATTTGCTAACACTCTTCTCATGGAATCTGCTAAGTGATATTTGGGAGCGCATTGACAGTACAGTGAAAAAGGAAATATCTTCAGATAAAAACTGAAACGAAGCATTCTGAGAAACTGCATTGTGACGTGTGAATGTAACTCACAGAGTTACCCTTTTCTGTTCATTGATTAGTTTGCTAACACAGTTTTCTTGAAAACTGCAGTGGGATATTTCTTTACCCAATGAAACTGACGGTGACAAAGGAAATATCTTCAGATAAAAAGTAGAAAGAAGCTTTCTGAGAAACTACTTGGTAATGTGTGAATTCGTGTCACATTGTTACTCCATTGTGTTCAAGGAGCTGTTTGTTTGCAGTCTTTCTATCGAACCTCAGTAGTGATACTTTGGATTGTATGAAGCCCATGGTGAAATAGGAAATATCCTCGGATAAAATTTGAAAAGAAGCTTTCTCAGAACATTCTTGGTGTTGTGTGAATTCGTCTCACAGAGTTACACTTCTCTTTCAGGGAGCAACTTGCTAGCACTGATTTCCTGGAATCTGAGAAGGAATATTTTGGATCACTGGGCAGTCTGTGCTGGCAAAGGAAATATCCAGAGATAAAAACCAGAAAAAAGCTTTCTGAGAAACCGCAGTTTGATGTGTGT
Source organism: Miopithecus talapoin (assembly GCA_028551445.1). Taxonomy (NCBI): domain Eukaryota; kingdom Metazoa; phylum Chordata; class Mammalia; order Primates; family Cercopithecidae; genus Miopithecus; species Miopithecus talapoin. Next base: position 47,911,976 of record CM052586.1, read on the forward strand.
ATTCATCTCCCCAAATAATACCATCCTTTCCATGGAGCAGATCACCAACACTGTTTTCATGGAATCGACAATCGGATATTCGGAGCTATTTGAGTTTTATGGTGAAATGGAAATATCCTCAGAGAAGACCTGGAGATAATTGTTCGGAGAAACTGCTTTGTGATGTGTGAATTCATCTCACAGAGTTACACCATTCTTTCATTGAGCAGATTGCTAACACTAATATCATGGAACCTGCAATGGGATAATTGGGAGGGCATTGAGGCCAATGGTGAAAAGGGAAATGTCCTCAGATAAAAACGTGAAAGAATCTTTCTGAGAAACTGCTTTGTGATGTGTGAATTCATCTCACAGAGTTACACCAATTATATCCAGAACAGTTTGTTACCTGTGCCTCTGTGATTTCGGAGAAGTGACATTTCTGGTCGCCTTGTGTTCCAATTGTGACAAATGAAATATCCGCAGATAAAAACGAGAAAGAAGCTTTCTGAGAAACTGCTTTGTGATGTGTGAATTCATCTCACAGTATTACAACATTCTCTTCACGGAGAAGTTTGTTAAAATTGCTTCTGTGGTATCTGAGAAGGGATATTTTCGATGGGTTTGAAGCCTATGGTGACAAACTGAACATACTCAGATAAAAAGTAGAAAGAAGTTTTCTGAGAAACTGCTTGGTGATGTGTGAATTCGTCTCACAGTGTTACACCATTCTGTCCATGGAGCAGTTTGTTTGCACTCCTTCCGTGGAATCTCAGTAGCGATACTTTGGATTGTACTGAAGCCCATGGTGAAAAAGTAAATATCCTCAGATAAAATTTGAGAAGAAGCTTTCTCAGTACCTGCTTGGTGTTGTGTGAATTCGTCTCACAGAGTTACACTTCTCTTTCATGTAGAAACTTGCTAGCACTGATTTCCTGGAATCTGAGAAGGAATATTTTGGATCCGTTGGCAGCCTGTGCTGACAAAGGTAATATCCAGAGATACAAACCAGAAAGAAGCTTTCTGAGAAACTGCATTATGATGTGTGTATTCATCTCCCAAAGTAACACTGTACTTTCCATGGAGCAGATCACCAACACTGTTTTTGTGGAATCGACAATGGGATATTTGGAGCACTTTGAGTGTTATGGTGAAAAAGGAAATATCCTTAGAGAAGACCTGGAGATAAGCGTTCAGAGAATCTGTTTAGTGATGTGTGAATTCATCTCACAGAATTACATCATTCTTTCATTGAACAGACTGCTGACACTTATTTCGTGGAATCTGTAATGGGATATTTGGGAGGGCATTGAGGCCATCGGTGAAATGGGAAATGTCCTCAGATAGAAACGAGAAAGAAGCTTTCCTAGAAACTGCTTGGTGTTGTGTGAATTCATCTCACAGAATCACACAAATCTTTCATGGAGTCCTTTTCTGGCACTGGTTTCTGCGAAATCTGACAAGGGACATTTCTGATCACTTGGAATTCTATCGTTTCAGGGGTAATATCCTCAGATAAAAACTGGAAACAAGCTTCCTGAGAAAGTGCTTTGTGATGTGTGAATTCATCCCTCAGAGTTCCGCCACTCTTTCATGGCGCAGCTTGCTAGCAGTGATTTCCTGGAATCTGAGAACGGACATATTAGATGGCTTGTAGGCCAATGGTAAAAATGGAAATATCCTCATAGAAAAGCTAGAACGAGGCTTTCTGAGAAACTGCTCTGTGATGTGTGAATTCACCTCACAGATTTTCACCGTTGTGTACAAGGAGCAGTTTATTAGCACTTCTTCTGTGGAATCTGAGAATGGAGAGTTCAGATGGCATCAAAGCCCATGGGGAAAAAAGAAATATCCTCCAAAGAAAACCGGAGAGAAGTCTTCGGAGTAATTTCTTTGTGATGTGTGAATTCCCCTGACAGCACTACATTATTCTTTCATTGTGAAGTTTGCTGACACTCTTTTCATGGAATCTGCAATGGGAGCTTCGGGAGGACATTGAGGCCGATGGTGAAAAAGGAAATGTCCTCAGATAGAAACGTGAAAGAATCTTTCTGAGAAACTGCTTTGTGATGTATAAACTCATCTCACAGAGTTACACCAATGGTATCCGGAATAGCTTATTATCTGTGCTTCTGTGAATGTGGAGAAGTGACATTTCTGATCGCCTTGTGTACCAATTGTGACAAAGGAAATATCCTCGGATAAAAACGAGAATGAAGCTTTCTGAGAAACTGCTTTGTGATGTGTGAATTCATCTCACAGAGTTACAGCATTCTCTTCATGGAGAAGTTTGTTAGCACTGCTTCTGTGGTATCTGAGAAGGGATATTTTCGATGGGTTTGAAGCCTATGGTGACAAAGGCAACATCCTCAGATACAAAGTAGAAAGATGCTTTCTGAGAAACTGCTTGGTGATGTGTGAATTCGTCTCACAGAGTTACACCATTCTGTTCATGGAGGAGTTTGTTTGCAATCCTTCTGTGGAATCTCAGTAGTGATACTTTTGATTGTACTGAAGCCCATGGTGAAAAAGGAAGTATCCTCAGATAAAATTTGAAAAGAAGCTTTCTCAGAACCTGCTTGGTGTTGTGTGAATTCATCTCAGAGAGTTACACTTCTCTTTCATGGATCACCTTGCTGGCACTGATTTCCTGGAATCTGAGAAGGGATATTTTGGATCCCTTGAAGCCTGTGCTGACAAAGGAAATATCCAGATATAAAAACCAGAAAGAAGCTTACTGAGAAACTGCATTATGATGTGTGTATTCATCTCCCAACGTAACACCGTGTTTCCATGGAGCTGATCACCAACACTGTTTTCATGGAATCGGCAATGGGATATTTGGAGGACTTTGAGTGTTTTGATGAAAAAGGAAATATCCTCAGATAAGACCTGAAGATAAGCGTTCGAAGAAACTTCTTTGTGATGTGTGAATTCATCTCACAGAGTTCCACCATTCTTTCATTGAACAGCTTGCTAACACTAATTTCGTGGAATCTGCAATGGGAAATTTGGGAGGGCATTGAGGCCGACGGTGAAAAGGGAAATGTCCTCAGATAAAAACGAGGAAGAATCTTTCTGAGATTTGGTGATTGTGTGAATTCATCTCACAGAGTCACACAAATCTTTCATGGAGCCCTTTGCCGGCACTGGTATCTGTGGAATCTGACAAGAAACATTTCTGATCGATTTGAATCCTATCATGGCAGGGGAAATATCCTCAGATAAAAACTGGAAACAAGCCTCCTGAGAAAGTGTTTTGTGATGTGTAATTCATCCCTCAGAGTTCCACCACTCTTTCATGGCGCAGCTTGCTAGCACTGATTTCGTGGAATCTGAGAAGGAACATATTGGATGGCTTGTAGACCAACGGTGAAAATGGTAATATCCTTATGGAAAAGCTAGAAAAAAGCTTTCTGAGAAACTGCTCTGTGATGTGTGAATTCACCTCACAGATTTCCACCGTTGTGTACAAGGAGCAGTTTATTAGCACTTCTTCTGTGGAATATGAGAATGGAGAGTTCAGATGGCATTGAAGGCCATGTTGAAAAAGGAAATATCCTCTAATGAAAACTGGAGAGAAGCCTTCGGAGTAATTTCTTTGTGACCTGAGAATTCCCCTGACAGCACTACATTATTCTTTCATTGTGAAGTTTGCTGACACTCTTCTCGTGGAATCTGCAATGGGAGTTTCGGGAGGGCATTGAGGCCGATGGTGAAAAAGGAAATGTCCTCAGATAGAAACGTGAAAGAAGCTTTCTGAGAAACTGCTTTGTGATGTGTGAATTCATCTCACAGAGTTACACCAATGGTATCCAGAATAGTTTATTACCTGTGCTTCTGTGAATTCGGAGAAGTGACATTTCTGATCACCTTGTGTACAATTGTGACAAAGGCAATATCCTCAGATAAAAACGAGAATGAAGCTTTCTGAGAAACTGCTTTGTGATGTGTGAATTCATCTCACAGAGTTACAGCATTCTCTTCATGGAGAAGTTTGTTAGCACTGCTTCTATGGTATCTGAGAAGGGATATTTTCGATGGATTTGAAGCCTATGGTGACAAAGGCAACATCCTCCAATAAAAAGTAGAAAGATGCTTTCTGAGGATCTGCTTGTTGATGTGTTAATGAGTCTCACAGAGTTACACCATTCTGTTCACGGAGCAGTTTGTTTGCACTCCTTCCGTGGAATCTCAGTAGCGATACTTTGGATTGTACTGAAGCCCATGGTGAAAAAGGAAGTATCCTCAGATAAAATTTGAGAAGAAGCTTTCTCGGAACCTGCTTGGTGTTGTGTGAATTCGTCTCAGAGAGTTACACTTCTCTTTCATGGAGCACCTTGCTGGCACTGATTTCCTGGAATCTGAGAAGGGATATTTTGGATCCCTTGCAGCCTGTGCTGACAAAGGAAATATCCTGAGATAAAAACCAGAAAAACTTTCTGAGAAACTGCATTATGATGTGTGTATTCATCTCCCAATGTAACACCCTCCTTTCCATGGAGCAGATCACCAACACTGTTTTCATGGAATCAGCAATGGGATATTCCTAGCACTTGGAGTATTATGGTGAAAAAGGAAATATGCTCAGAGAAGACCTGGAGATAAGCGTTTGGAGAAACTGCTTTGTGATGTGTGAATTCATCTCACAGAGTTACACCATTCTTTCATTGAGCAGATTGCTAACACTAATTTCGTGGAATCTGCAATGGGATATTTGGGGCCGACGGAGAAAAGGGAAATGTCCTCAGATAAAAACTTGAAAGAAGCTTTCTGAGAAACTGTTTGGTGATGTGTGAATTCATCTCACAGAGTCACCCAAATCTTTCATAGAGCCCTTTGCTGGTACTGGTTTCTGTGGAATCTGGCAAGGGACATTTCTGATCACTTGGAATCCTATCGTGGTAAGGGAAATATCCTCAGATAAAAACTGGAAACAAGCTTCCTGAGAAAGTGCTTTGTGATGTGTGAATTCATCCCTCAGAGTTCCACCACTGTTTCATGGCGCAGCTTGCTAGCACTGATTTCGTGCAATCTGAGAAGGGACATATTGGATGGCTTGTAGGCCAATGGTGAAAATGGAAATATCCTCATAGAATAGCTAGAAAGAAGCTTTCTGAGAAACTGCTCTGTGATGTGTGAATTCACCTCACAGATTTCCCCCATTCTATACAAGGAGCAGTTTGTTAGCACTTCTTCTGTGGAATCTGAGAATGGAAAGTTCAGATGGCATTGAAGCCCATGGTTAAAAAGGAAATATCCTCCAATGAAAACTGGAGAGAAGCCTTCAGAGTAATTTCCTTGTGACGTGTGAATTCCCCTCACAGCACTACATCATTCTTTCATTGTGAAGTTTGCTGACACTGTTCTCGTGGAATCTGCAATGGGAGTTTCAGGAGGGCATTGAGGCCGATGGTGAAAAAGGAAATGTCCTCAGATAGAAATGTGAAAGAAGCTTTCTGAGAAACTACTTTGTGATGTGTGAATTCATCTCAGAGAGTTACACCAATGGTATCCGGAACAGTTTGTTACATGTGTTTCTGTGAATTTGGAGAAGTGACATTTCTGATCGCCTTGTGTACAAATTTGACAACGAAAATATGTTCAGATAACAAAGAGAAGGAAGCTTTCTGAGAAACTGCTTTGTGATGTGTGAATTCATCTCACAGAGTTACAGCATTCTCTTCATGGAGAAGTTTGTTAGCACTGCTTCTGTGGTATCTGAGAAGGGATATTTTCGATGGGTTTGAAGCCTATGGTGACAAAGGCAATATCCTCAGATAAAAAGTAGAAAGAAACTTTCTGAGAATCTGCTTGGTGATGTGTGAATTCATCTCACAGCGTTACACCATTGTGTTCTTGGAGCAGTTTGTTTGCACTGCTTCTGTGGAATCTCAGTAGCATTACTTTGGATTGCACCGAAGCCCATGCTTAAAAAGGGAATATCCTCAGATAAAATTTTAAAAGAAGCTTTCTCAGAACCTGCTTGGTGTTGTGTGAATTCGTCTCACAGAGTTGCACTTCTCTTTCACGGAGCAGCTTGCTAGCACTGACGTCCTGGTATCTGAGAAGGGATATTTTGGATCCCTTGGCAGCCTGTGCTGACGAAGGAAATATCCAGAGATAAAAACCAGAAAGAAGATTTCTGAGAAACTGCATTATGCTGTGTGTATTCGTCTCCCATTATAACAACGTCCTTTCCATGGAGCAGATCACCAACACTGTTTTCATGGAATCGGCAATAGGATAATTGGAGCACTTTGAGTGCTATGGTGAAAAAGGAAATATCCTCAGATAAGATCTGAAGATAAGCCTTCCGAGAAACTGCTTTGAGATGTGTGAATTCATCTCACAGAGTTACACCATTCTTTGATTGCGCAGATTGCTAACACTAATTTCGTGGAATCTGCAATGGGATATTTGGGAGGGTATATAGGCCGACGGTGAAAAGGGAAATGTCCTCAGATAAAAACGAGAAAGAACCTTTCTGAGAAACTGCTTGGTGATGTTTGAATTCATCTCACAGTGTCACAGAATCTTTCATGGAGCCCTTTGCTGGCACTGGTTTGTCTGGAATCTGACAAGGGACATTTCTGATAGCTTTGAATCCTATCATGGCAGGGGAAATTTCCTCAGATAAAAACTGGGAACACGCTTCCTGAGAAAGTGCTTTGTGATGTGTGAATTCATCCCTCAGAGTTCCACCACTGTTTCATGGCGCAGCTTGCTAGCACTGATTTCGTGGAATCTGAGAAGGGACATACTGGATGGCGTTTAGGCCAACAGTGAAAATGGAAATATCCTCATAGAAAAGCTAGAAAGAAGCTTTCTGAGAAACTGCTCTGTGATGTGTGAATTCACCTCACAGATTTCCACCGTTGTGTACAAGGAGCAGTTTATTCACACTTCTTCTGTGGAATATGAGAATGGAGAGTTCAGATGGCATTGAAGCCCACGTTGAAAAAGGAAATATCCTGCAATGAAAACTGGAAAGAAGCCCTCAGAGTAATTTATTTGTGATGTGTGTATTCTCATCACAGCACTACATCATTCTTTCATTGTGAATTTTCTGATACTCATCTTGTGGAATCTGCAATGCGAGTTTCAGGAGGGCATTGAGGCCGATGGTGAAAAAGGAAATGTCCTCTGATAAAAACGTGAAAGAAGTTTTCTGAGAAACTGCTTTGTGATGTGTGAATTCATCTCACAGAGTTACACCAATGGTATCCATAACAGTTTGTTACCTGTGCTTCTGTGAATTCAGAGAAGTGACATTTCTGATCGCCTTGTGTCATATTGTGACAAAGGAGATATCCTCAGGTAAAAACGAGAAAGAAACTTTCTGAGAAACTGCTTTGTGATGTGTGAATTCATCTCACAGAGTTACATCATTCTTTCATTGTGCAGTTTGCTAACACTAATTTCGTGGAATCTGCGATGGGATATTTAGGAGGGCATTGAGGCCGACGTTGAAAAGGGAAATGTCCTCAGATAAAAGCTTAAAAGTGGCTTTCTGAGAAACTCCTTGGTGATGTGTGAATTCAACTCACAGAGTCACACAAATCTTTCATGGAGCCCTTTGCTGGCACTGGTTTCTCTGGAATCTGACAAGGGACATTTCAGATCGCTTTGAATCCTATCGTGGCAAAGGAAATATCCTCAGATAAATACCGGAAACAAGCTTTCTGAGAAATTGCTTTGTGATGTGGGAATTCATCCCTCAGTGTTCCACCACTCCTTCATGGCCCAACTTGCTAGCACTGATTTCGTGGAATCTGAGAAGAGCCATATTGTATCGGTTTTAGGCTAATGGTGAAAATGGATATATCCTCATACAAAAGCTACAAATACGCTTTCTGAGAAACTGCTGTGATGTGTGAATTCACGTCACAGATTTACACCTTTCTGTACATGGAGCAGTTTATTAGCACTTCTTCTGTGGAATCTGAGAATAGATACTTTAGATTGCATTGAAGCCATTGTGAAAAAGGAAATATCCTCTAAAGAAAACTAGAGAGAAGCCTTCAGAGAAATTTCTTTGTAACGTGTAACGTGTGAATTCCCCTCGCAGCATTACATCATTCTTTCATTGTGCAGTTTGCTGACACTATTCTCATGGAACCTGCAATGAGAGTTTCGGGAGGGCATTGAGGCCGATTGTGGAAAAGGAAATGTCCTCAGATAGAAACGTGAAAGAAGCTTTCTGAGAAACTTCTTCATGATGTGTGAATTCATCTCACAGAGTTACACCATTCTATTCATGGAGCGTTTGTTAGCGCTTCTTCTGTGGAATCAGAGGAGAGATATTTTCGATCGGTTTGAAGCCTATGGTGACAAAGGCAATATCCTCCAATAAAAAGTAGACAGAAGCTTTCTGAGAAGCTTGTTTGTGATGTGTGAATTCATCGCACAGAGTTACGCCATTCTCTTCATGGAGCAGTTTGTTAGCACTGCTTCTCTGAAATCTGAGATGGGATGTTTTAGATCGGTTTGAAGCCTATGATGACAAAAGCAATATCCTCAGATAAAAACTAGAAAGAAGGTTTCTGAGAAACTGCTATGTCATGCGTGAATTCATCTCATTGAATTACACCATTCTGTTCATGAAGCAGTTTGTTAGCACTGCTTCTGTGGTATCTCAGTAGTGATTCTTTTGATTGTATTGAAGCCCATGGTGAAAAAACAAATATCCTCAGATAAAATCTGAAAAGAGGCTTTTTGAGAAACTGCTTGGTGTTGTGTGAATTCGTCTCACAGAGTTACACTACTCTTTCATGGAGCAACTTACTAGCACTGATGTTGTGAAATTTGAGAAGGGATATTTTGGATCGTTTTGCAGCCTATGGTGACTAAGGAAGTATCCTGATATAAAAAGTAGAAAAAAGCATTCTGAGAAACTGCTTTACTATGTGTGTATTCATCTCACAATGTAATACCATCCTTTTTATACAACAGATTACCAACACTGTTTTCGTGGAATCAGCAATGGGAGATTTGGAGCACTTTGAGTGTTATGGTGAAAAATGAAATGTCCACAGATAAGAAATGGAGATAAGCGTTCAGAGAAACTGCTATGTTCTCTGTGAATTAATCTCCACACACAGTGAAACCATCCTTTCATTGAGCAGTTTGCTAACACTATTTTCGTGAAATCTGCAGTGGGATATTTGGAAGGTCATTGAGGATGATGGTGAAAAGGGAAATGTCCTCAGATAAAAACTTAAGAGAATCTTTCTGAGAAATTGCTTTGTCATGTGTGAATTCATCTCACAGAGTCACACAAATCTTTCATGGAGCCCTTTGCTAGCACTGTTTTTTGTGGAATCTGACAAGGGACATTTCTGAGTGCTTTGAATCCTATCGTGGCAAAGGAAATATCCTCAGATAATAACTGGAACAAGGTTCCTGAGAAAGTGCTTTGTGATGTGTGTGTGTGATGTGATGAAGCTTTCTGCGCTTTCATGGCGCAGCTTGCTAGCACTGATTTCGTGTAATTTGAGAAGGAACATAATGGATGGCTTTTAGGCCAATGGTGAAAGTGGAAATATCCTCAAGGAAAAGCTAGAAAGTAGCTTTCTGAGAAACTGCTTTGTGATCTGTGAATTCACCTCACAGATTTACACCTTTCTGTACAGAGAGCAGTTTATTAGCACTTCTTCTGTGGATTCTGAGAATGGATAGTTTAGATTACATTGAAGCCCATGGTGAAAAAGGAAATATCCTATAATGAAAACTGGAGAGAAGACTTCAGAGTAATTTCTTTGTGATGTGTGAATTCCCCTGACAGCACTACATCGTTCTTTCATTGTGAAGTTTGCTGACACTCTTCTCGTGGAATTTGCAATTGGAATTTCGTGAGGGCATTGAGGCCGATTGTGAAAAAGGAAATGTCCTCAGATAGAAACGTGAAAGAAGTTTTCTGAGAAACTGCTTTGTGATGTGTGAATTCATCTCACCGAGTTATACCAATCTTATCCAAAACAGTTTGTTACCTGTGGTCCTGTGGTTTCTGAGAAGTGGGATTTCTGATGGCGTTGAATCCTCTCATGACTAAGGAAATATTCTCAGATAAAAACTAGAAAGAAGCTTTCTGAGAAACTACTTTGTCGTGTGTGTATTCATCTCACAATGTAACACTGTCCTTTTCCTGTATCAGAATACTAACCCTGTTTTCCTGGAATCGGCACTGGGCTATTCCGAGTGCATTGTTACAGTGAAATAGGAAATATCCTCAGATAAGAACTGAAGTGAAGCATTCGGAAACACGTATCCTCATAGAAAACCTAGAAAGAAGCTTTCTGAGAAACTGCTTTGTGATTGGTGAATTCATCTTTCAGAGGTACACTACTCTTTCATGGAGCAGCCTGCTTGCACTGTTTCTGTGGAATCAGCGAAGGGATAATTTGGATCGTGATGAAGCCTACAGAGACAAAGGATATATCCTCAGATAATAAATAGAAAGAAGCTGTCTGAGAAACTGCTGTGTGATATGTGAATTCACCTCAGAGAATTTACACCATTCTCTTCATGGAGCAGTTTCTTAATGCTGCTTCTGTAGAATCCGAGAAGGGATAGTTTGGATTGCAAGGAAGCCCATGATGAAAAAGGAAGTACCCTCAGATACAAATTAGAAAGGAGCTTTCTGAGAAACTCCTTTGTGCTGTTTGAACTCATCTCACAGAGTTACACCATTCTTTCGTTGAGCAGTTTGCTAATACCAATTTCGTGGAATCTACAATGGGATATTCGGGAGGGCATTGATGCTCATGGTGAAAAAGGAAATGTCCTCAGTTAAAAACTTAAAAGAAGCTTTCCAAGAAACTGCTTTGGATGTGTGAATTCATCTCACAGAGATACACAAATATTTCATGGAGCCCACTGCTAGAACTTTTTTGTGGGATCTGACAAGGGACATTTCTGATCTCTTTGAATCCTATCATGGCAAAGGAAATGTCCTCAGAAAACAACTGGAAACAAGCTTTCTGAGAAAGTGCTTTGTAATATGTGAATTCATCCCTCAGAGTCACACCACTCTTTCATGGTGCAGTTTGCTAGCACTGATTTTGTGGAATCTGAGAATGGAAATTTTGGATTGCTTTGAAGCCTCTGGTGAAAAGAGAAATATCCTCATATAAAAGCTAGAAAGAAGCTTTCTGAGAAACTGCTCTGTGTTGTGTGAATTCAGCTCACACATTTACACCATTCTGTTCATGGAGCAGCTTATTAGTACTTCTTCTGTGGAATCTGAGAAGTAATAGTTTAGATTGCTTTGATGCCCGTGTTGAAAAAGGAAATATCCTCAAGTAAAAACTGGAGAAAAGCCTTCGGAGAAATTTCCTTGTGATATGTGAATTCATCTCACAGAGTTACACCAATGTTATCTGCAGCAGTTTGTTAGCTCTGCTTCTATGGATTCTGAGAAGTGACATTTCTGATTGCTTTGAAACCTATCATGACAAAGGAAATATCCTCAGAGAAAAACCAGAAAGAAGCTTTCTGAGACACTGCTCTCTGATATGTGAATTCACGTCACAGAGTTACACCATTCTGTTCATGGAGCAGTTTATTAGCACTTCTTCTGTGGAATCTGAGAAGGGATACTTTAGATTGTATTGAAGCCCATAGTGAAAAAGAAAACATCCTCAAATAAAAACTAGTAAGAAGCAGAGTTTGGTGCAAGATGGCCGAATAGACAGAGCTCCAGCCTCCAGTTCCCAGCGCAAGTGACACAGGAGTGATTTCTGCATTTTCAGCTGAGTTCATCTCACTGGGGAATGCTGGACAATCAGTGCTGGTCAGCTGGTGCAGCCTGAGCAGCCACAGCTGAAGCAGGGCGAGGCATCGCCTCACCTGGGAAGCACAAGGGGGAAGGGAATCCCTTTTCCTAGCCAAAGGAATCTATGACATACAACACCTGGAAAATCGGATAACTCCCCCCTAATACTGTGCTTTACCAAGGGTCTTAGCAAACAGCACACCAGGAGATTATATCCCACACCTGGCCCAGAAGGTCCCACTCCCAGGATGCCTTTCTCTTTGCTAGCACAGCAGTCTGAGATCTAACTGAAAAGGCAGCAGCATGGCTGAGGGAGGTAAACAAAGTAGGTAGGCTTAAGTAGGTAAACAAAGCCATGGGGAAGCTCGAACTGGGTGGAGCCCAACACAGCCCAAGGAGGCCTGCCTGTCTCTGTAGACTCCACCTCTGGGGACAGGGCATAGTTAACAAAAAGCAGCAGAAACCTCTGCAGATGTTAATGACCCTCTCTGCCAGCTTTGAGGAGAGCAGTGGATCTCCCAGCATGGAAGTTGAGATCTGAGAAGGACAGACTGCCTGCTCAAGTGGGTCCCTGACCCCTGACTAGCTTAACAGGGAGACATCCCCCACTAAGTGTAGACCGACACCTCACACCTCACACGGCAGGGTACACCCCTGAGACGAAGCTTCCAGAGCAAGAATCAGACAGCAGCACTCGCTGTTCAGCAATATTCTATCTTCTGCAGCCTCTGCTGCTGATACCCAGGAAAACAGGGTCTGGAGTGGACCTAAAGCAATATCCAACAGACCTACAGCTGAGGGGCCTGACTGTTAGAAGGAAAACTAACAAACAGAAAGGATACCCACACCAAAACCCCATCAGTACGTCACCAGAATCAAAAACCAAAGGCAGATAAAACCACAAAGATGGCGGAAAAGCAGGGCAGAAAAGATGGAAATTCAAAAAATCAGAGTGCATCTCCCCCTCTAAAGGAATGCAGCTCATCGCCAGCAACGGTTCAAAGCTGGACGGAGAATGACTTTGACGAGTGGAGAGAAGAAGTCTTCAGTTGATCAAACTTCTCAGAACTAAAGGAGGAACTACATACCCAGTTAAAAAAAAAAACTAAAAATCTTGAAAAAAGAATAGAAGAATGGATAACTAGAATAAGTAATGCAGAGAAGGCCATAAACGAACTGACAGAGATAAAAACCATGACAAGAGAAATACATTTCAAATGCACAAGCTTCAGTAACTGACTTAATCAACTGGAAGAAAGAGTATCAGTGATTGAAGATCAAATGAATGAAATGAAGTGAGAAGACAAGTCTAGAGAAAAAAAAGGAAAAAGAAATGAACAAAGCCTCCAAGAAATACAGGATTATGTGAAAAGACCAAATCTACATCTGATTGGGGTGCCTGAACGTGAGGGGGAAAATGGAACCAAGTTGGAAAACACTCTTCAGAATATCATCCAGGAGAACTTCCGCAACCTAGTAAGGCAGGCCAACATTCAATTTCAGGAAATACAAAGAATGCCACAAAGATGCTCCTCGAGAAGAGCAACTCCAAGACAT
>CM052586.1:47925787-47954850 GCA_028551445.1 Miopithecus talapoin
CCAGACCGGCTCAAACCGGTTTTGACCGGCTCAAACCAGACCAAACCGGCTCAAACCAGATCAAACCGGAACAGATCAGCCCAGACCGCGTAAAACCCAGCCAAATCGGCTCAAAACTATTTTGACGGGCTCAAACCAGACCAGACAGGGTGCAACCTGTTTTGATCATATCAAACCAGACCTGACCGGCTCAAACCGATTTTGACCGTATTAGACTGGTTCAAACCGGAGCAGACCTTCTCAAACCGTATCATACCCGACCAGACCAGCACAAACCGGCTCAAACCGGCTCAAACCGAACCAGACTGTCCCAGACAGGCTAAAATCGGGCCAAAACGGCTCAAAACTGTTTTCACCGGCTCAAACCAGACCAGACCGGTTCAAACAGGTTTTGACTGGCTCAATCCGGTTTTGACCAGTTCAAACCGGTTTTGACTGGTTCAATCCGGTTTTAACCGGCTCAAACCGGTTTTGAGCTGATTCGACCGGATCAAACCGGACCAGACCAGCTCAGACAGGCTCGAACCGGTTTTGACAGGCTACAACCAGACCAAACTGACTCAAACCGGTTTTGACTGGCTCGTACCGGTTTTGACAGGATGAGACTGGATCAAACCCAATCAGACTGTCCCAGACCGGCTAAAATCGGATCAAACCGGGCCAAGCAGTCCCGGATCGCCTAAAACTGGGCCACAAACCGGTTTTGACCAGTTCAAACCAGACCAGACGGCTCAAACCAGACCAGACCTGCTCCAACCGGTTTTGACCGGCTCAAATCGTTTTTGACCGGCTCAATCCAGACCAGACCGGTTCAATCCGGTTTTTACCGACTCAAACCAATTTTGAACGGATCGAACCGGTTTTGACCGGCTCCAACCAGTTTTGACAGGCTCAAACCAGTCCAGACCGGCTCAAACCAGACCAGACTGGCTCAAAACGGTTTTGACCGGCTAAAACCGGTTTTGACCGGATGAGACCGGATCAAACTGAATCAGACCGGTCCAGAACAGCTAAAATCGGATCAAACCGGACCAGACCGGACCAGACCCCCTAAAACTGGGCCACAAACCGGTTTTGGCCCCTTGAAACCAGACCAGACCGGATCAAACCGGTGTTGACCGGCGCGAAATGGTTTTTACCGGCTCAAATGAGACCAGACCGGCTCAAACCAGACCAGACCGGCTCAAACCGGTTTTGACGTGCTCAAACCACACCAGACCGGCTGAAACCGGTTTTGACCAGATGAGACCGGATCAAACCGAATCAGACCAGCCCAGACCGGCTAAAATCGGATCAAACTGGACCCGACCGGCCCAGACCACGTTAACTGGACCACAAACCGGTTTTCACCGGTTCAAACCAGACCAGACCGGCTCAAACCGGTTTTCAACGGCTCAAACCAGACCAAACCGGCTCAAACCGGATCAAAGCAGACCAGACCGGCTCAAACCGGTTTTGACCTGCTCAAACCAGACCAGACCGGCTCAAACCGGTTTTGACCTGCTCAAACCACACCATACCGGCTGAAACCGCTTTTGACTGGCTAAAACCGGTTTTGACCGGATGAGACTGGATCAAACCGAATCAGACTGGCCCAGACAGGCTAAAATCGGATCAAACCGGACCAGACCGGCCCAGACCGCCTACAACTGGGCCACATACCGTTATTGACCTGTTCAAACCAGACCAGACCGGCTCAAACCGGTTTTGACTGTCCTGAGCCGGTTTTTACTGGTTCACACCAGACCAGACCGGCTCAAACCAGACCAGACCGGCTCAAACCGGTTTTGACCGGGTCCAAGTGGTTTTCACCGTATCAAACAGGACCAGACCGGCCCAGACAGCCTAAAACTGGGCCACGAACGGGTTTTGACCGGTTCAAACCTGACCAGACCGGTTCAAACCGGTTTTGGCAGGATGACACCGCATCAAACCGGACCAGACCAGCTCACACTGGATCAAAGCGGACCAGACAGGCCCAGACGGGCTCAAACCGGATCAAACCGGAACAGACCGGCCCAGACCGCCTATAACTGGGCCAAACTGGCTCAAACCTATTTTGTCCGGCTCAAACCAGACCACACCGGGTCAAAACTGTTTTGAACGGCTCAAAACAGACCTGGCTGGCTCAAAACGGTTTTGACCGTATTAGACCGGATCAAACCGGACCAGACCTTCTCAAACCGGATCATACTGGACCTGACCAGCATAAACCGGCTCAAACCGAACCACACCGGCCCAGACAGGCTAAAACCGGGCCAGACCGGCTCAAACGAGCTTTGACCAGCTCAAATCAGACCAGACCGGTTCAAACCGGTTTTGACTGGCTCAGTCCGGTTTTGACCGGCTCAAACCGATTTTGACCGGCTCAAACCACTCCAGACCGGCTAAAACCGGTTTTCACTGGCTGAAACCGGTTTTGACCTGATTAGACCGGATCAAACCGGACCAGACCAGCTCAGACAGGGTCGAATCGGTTTTGACTGGCTTCAACCAGACCAAACCGGCTGGAACCAGTTTTGACCGGCTCAAACCAGACCAGACCGGCTCAAACCAGACCAGACCGGCTCAAACCGGTTTTGACCTGCTCAAACCACACCAGACCGGCTGAAACCGGTTTTGACTGGCTAAAAGCGGTTTTGACCAGATGAGACCGTACCAAACCGAATCATACCGGCCCAGACCGGCTAAAATCGAATCAAACCGGACCAGACTAGCCCAGAGCGCCTAAAACTGGGCCACAAACCGGTTTTGACCGGTTCAAACCAGACCAGATCGGCTCAAACCGGTTTTGTCCGACCTGACCCGGTTTTGACCGGCTCAAACCAGACCATACCGGCTCAAACCAGACCAGATCGGCTCAAACCGGTTTTGACAGGCTGAAAGCGGTTTTTACAGGATCAAACCGGACTCGACCGGCCCAGACCAGCTGAAACCGGATCAAACCAGACCAGACCGGCCCAGACCGCATAAAGCTGGCCACAGACGGGTTTTACCGTTTCAAACCAGACCAGACATGCTCAAACCGGTTTTGACCTGATGACACCGGATCTAACAAGACCAGACCGGCCCAGACCAGCTAAAACCGGGCCAGAATGGCTCAAACCGGTTTTCACAGGCTCAAACCAGTCCAGACCGGCTCAAACCAGACCAGACCGGCTCAAACCGGTTTTGACCGGCTCAAACCGGTTTTGACCTGCTCAAACCACACCAGACCGGCTCAAACCGGTTTTGACCGCCTGAAACCAGACCAGATCAGCACAAACCGAATCAAACCGGACCAGACCGGCCGGGACAGGCTAAAACTGGGCCACACCGGCTCAAACCGGTTTTGACCTGCTCAAACCACACCAGACCGGTTCAAACCGGTTTTGACTGGCTCAATCTGGTTTTGACCGGCTCAAACCGGTTTTGACCCGCTCAAAGCACTCCAGACCGGCTAAAACCGGTTTTCACTGACCTGATTATACCGGATGTATCCGGACCAGACCGACTCAGACAGGCTCAAATCGGTTTTGACTGGCTTCAACCAGACCACACCCGCTCAAAGCTATTTTGACCGGCTCGAACCGGTTTTGACTGGCTCAAACCAGACCAGACCGGCTCAAATCAGACAAGACCAGCTCAAACCGGTTTTGACCTGCTCAAACCACACCAGACCGGCTGAAACCGGTTTCGACCAGCTAAAACCGGTTTTGACCGGATGAAACCGGATCAAACCGAATCAGACTGGCCCAGACCGGCTAAAATCGGATCAAACCGGACCAGACCGGCCCAGACCGCCTAAAACTGGGCCACAAACCGGTTTTCACCGGTTCAAACCAGACGAGACCGGCTCAAACGGGTTTCGACCGACCTGAGCCGGTTTTGACCGGCTCAAACCAGACCAGACTGGCTCAAACTAGACCAGACGGGCTCAAACCGGTTTTGACCGGCTCAAAGCGGTTTTGACTGGATCAAACCGGACTCGACGGACCCAGACCGCCTAAAACTGGGCCACAAACCGGTTTTGACCGGTTCCAACCGGACCAGACCGGCTCAAACAGGTTTTGACCGGATGACACCAGATCAAACCGGACCAGACCGGCTCACACCGGATCAAAGTGGACCAGACAGGCCCAGACCGGCAGAAACCAGATCAAACCGGACCAGACCGGCCCAGACCGGCTAAAACCGGGCCAGACCGGCTCAAACCGGATTTGACCAGCTCAAATCAGACAAAATCGGTTCAAACCGGTTTTGACTGGCTCAATCCGGTTTTGACCAGCTCAAACCGGTTTTGACAGTCTCAAACCGGTTTTGACCTGCTCAAACCACACCAGACCGGTAGAAACCGGTTTTGACCGGCTAAAATCGGTTTTGACCGGCTGAGACCGGATCAAACCGAATCAGACGGGCCCAGTCCGGCTAAAATCAGATCAAACCGGACCAGACCGGCCCAGGCCACCTAAATCTGTGCCACAAACCGGTTTTGACCAGTTCCAACCAGACCAGACCGGCTCAAACAAGACCAGACCGGCTCAAAACGGTTTTGACCAGATCAAACCAGACAAGACCGGTTCGATCCGGTTTTGACCGGCTCAAACCGGTTTTGAACGGCTCGAACCGGTTTTGACCGGCTCAAACCGATTTTGACATTCTCAAACCAGTCCAGATTGGCTCAAACCAAACCACACCGGCTAAAACCAGACCAGACCGACTCAAACCGGTTTTGGCCTGCTCAAACCACACCAGACCGGCTAAAACCGGTTTTGACCGGATGACACCGGATCAAACCAAACGAGACCGGCCCAGACTGGCTAAAATCGGATCAAACCGGGCCAGACCGGCTCAAACCGGTTTGGACCGGCTCAAAGCGGTTTTGCCCAGATCAAACTGGACTCGACTGGCCCAAACCAGCTGAAACCGGATCAAACCAGACCAGACCGGCACAGACAGCCTAAAACTGGGCCACAAACCGGTTTTTACCGTTTAAAACCGGACCAGACAGGCTCAAACCAGACCAGACCGGCTCAAACCGGTTTGGACCGTACTGACCCGGTTTTGACCATCTCAAACCAGTCCCGACCGGCTCTAACCAGACTAGACAGGCTCAAAAATATTTGGACTGGCTCAAAGAGGTTTTGCCCGCATCAAACCGGTCTCAACCGGCCCAGACCAGCTGAAACCGGATCAAACCTGACCAGACTGGCTCAAACCGGTTTTGACCTTCTCAAACCACACCAGACCGCCTGAAAACGGTTTTGACTGGCTCGAACAGGTTTTGACCGGATGAGACCGGATCAAACCGAATCAGACTGGCCCAGACCGGCTAAAATCGGATCAAACCGGACCAGACAGGCCCACACCGCCTAAAACTGGGCCACAAACCGTTTTTGACCGGTTCAAACCAGACAAGATCGGCTCAAACCAGACCAGACCGGCTCAAACCGGTTTTGACCGGATGACACCAGACTCGACCGGCCCAGACCAGCTGAAACCGGATCATACCGGACCAGACTGACCCAGACCCGCTAAAACCGTGCCAGAACGGCTCAACAGGTTTTGACCGGCTGAAACCAGACCAGACAAGTTCAAACCGGTTTTGACTGGCTCAATCCGGTTTTGACCGGCTCAAACCGGTTTTGACTGGCTCAAACCACTCCAGACCGGCTAAAACCCGTTTTAACCAGCTCAAAGCGGTTTAGACCTGATTAGACCAGATCAAACCGGACCAGACCGGCTCAGACAGGCTCGAATCGGTTTTGACTGGCTTCAACCAGACCAAACCGGCTCAAACCGGTTTTGACCGGCTCAAACCAGTCCAGACCGGCTCAAACCAGACCAGACCAGCTCAAACCGGTTTTGACCTGCTCAAACAACAGCAGACCATTTGAAACCAGTTTGTACCGGATAAAACCGGTTTTGACCGGATGACACCGGATCAAACCGCACCAGACCGGCTCTTACCGCAAAAAGAGTAGCAGAAAGGCCCATAACAGCTGAAATCGGATCAAACCGGAAAGACCGGCCCAGACAGGCTAACCAGGCCAGAATGGCTGAAACCGGTTTTGACCGTCTCAAACCAGAACAGACCGGTTCAAACCGGTTTTGACTGGCTCGATCCGGTTTTGACGGTCTCAAACCGGTTTTCACGGGCTCAAACCACTCCAGACCATATAAAACCGGTTTTCACCGGGTCAAACCGGTTTTGACCTGATTAGACCGGATCAAACCGGGCCAGACCAGCTCAGACAGGCTCGAATCTGTTTTGACTGGCTTCAACCAGACCAAACCGGCTGAAACCGGTTTTGACCGGCTCGAACCACACCAGACCGGATCAATCCGGTTTTGACCAGCTCAAACCGGTTTTGAACGACTCGAACCGGTTTGGACAGGCTCAAACCGGTTTTGACCGGCTCAAACCAGTCCAGACCGGCTCACACTGGACCAGACCGGCTCAAACCGGTTTTGTCATGCTCAAACCACACCAGACCGGCTGCAACCGGTTTTGACCGGCTAAAACCGCTTTTGAACGGATGAGACCGGATCAAACCGAATCAGACCGTCCAAGACCAGCTGAAACCGGTTCAAAACAGACCAGACCGGCCCAGAACGCCTAAAACAGGGCCACAAACAGGTTTTGACCCGTTCAAACCAGACCAGATCGGCTCAAACCGGTTTTGATAGTCCTGAGCCAGTTGTGACCGGCTCAAACCAGACCAGACCGGCTCAAACAAGACCAGACCGGCTCAAACCGGTTTTGACAGGATCAAAACTGTTTTGACCGGATCAAACCGGACTCGACCGGACCAGACCAGCTGAAACAGGATCAAACCAGGCCAGATCGGCCCAGACCGCCTAAAACTGGGCAACAAACCGGTTGTGACCCGTTCAAACCGGACCAGACCGGCTCAAACCGGTTTTGACCGGATGACACCGGATCAAACCGGACCAGACCGGCTCACACCGGATCAAAGCGGAACAGACAGGCCCAGACCGGCTGAAACCGGATCAAACTGGACCAGAGCGGCCCAGACCGGCAAAAACCGGACTAGACGGGCTCAAACCGGTTTTGACCGTCTCAAATCAGACCAGACGGGTTCAAACCGGTTTTGACTGGCTCAATCCGGTTTTGACCGGCTCAAACCAGTTTTGACTGGCTCAAATCACTCCAGACCGGCTAAAACCGGTTTTAACCGGCTCAAACCGGTGTTGACCTGATTAGAACGGATCAGAACAAACCAGAACGGCTCAGACAGGCTCGAATCGGTTTTGACTGGCTTCAACCAGACCAAACCGGCTCAAACCGATTTTCACCGGCTCGAACCGGTTTTGACCGGCTGCAACCAGACCAGACTGGCTCAAACCACACCAGACGGGCTCAAACCGGTTTTGAACTGCTCATACCACACCAGACCGGGTGAAACCGGTTTTAACCCGCTAAAACCGGTTTTGACCGTATAAGACCGGATAAAACCAAATCAGATCGGCCCAGACCGGCTAAAATCGGATCAAACCGGACCAGACCGACCCAGACCGCCGAAAACTGGGCCAGAATCCGGTTTTGACCTGATCAAACCAGACCAGACCGGCTCAAACCGGTTTTGAGCGTCCTGAGCCAGTTTTGACTGGCTCAAACCAGACCAGACCGGTTCAAACCAGACCAGATAGGCTCAAACCGGTTTTGACCGGCTCAAAGCGGTTTTGACCGGATCAAACTGGACTCGACCGGCCCAGACCATTTAAAATCGGATCAAACCAGACCAGAACGGCCCAGAACGCCTAAAAGTTGGCCACAAACCGGTTTTGACCGGTTCAATCCGGACCATTCCGGCTCAAACCGGTTTTGACCGGATGACACTGGATCAAACCGGACCAGACCAGCTCACACCGGAACAAAGCGTACCAGACAGGCCCAGAATGGCTAAACCGGATCAAACCGGACCAGACTGGCCCAGACCGGCTAAAACTGGCCCAGACCGGCTGAACCCGGTTTTGTCAGGCTCAAATCAGACCAGACCAGTTCAAACCGGTTTTGACTGGCTCAATCCGGTTTTGACCGGCTCAAACCAGTTTTCACCTGCTCAAACCGTTCCAGACGGGCTAAAACCGGATTTCACCGTCTCAAACCTGTGTTGACCTGATTAGACCGGATGAAACAGGACGAGACCGGCACAGACAGGATCGAATCGGTTTCGACTGTCTTCAACCAGACCA
This sequence comes from Miopithecus talapoin, assembly GCA_028551445.1. Taxonomy (NCBI): domain Eukaryota; kingdom Metazoa; phylum Chordata; class Mammalia; order Primates; family Cercopithecidae; genus Miopithecus; species Miopithecus talapoin. Next base: position 47,933,987 of record CM052586.1, read on the forward strand.
AAGCGGCTCAAACTGGGTATGACTGGCTCAAACCAGACCAGACCGGCTCAAACCAGTCTAGACCGGCTCAAACCAGACCAGACCGGCTCAAACTGGTTTTGACCAGCTCAAAGCGGATTTGACCGCATCAAACCGGACCCGACTGACCCAGAACAGGTGAAACCGGTCAAACCGGACTAGACCGGCCCAGACCGGCTAAAACCAGGCCACAAACCGGTTTTGACCAGCTCAAACCAGACCAGAACGTCTCAAACCGGTTTTGACCGGCCTGAGCCGGTTTTGACCGGCTCAAACCAGACTAGACCAGCTCAAACCTGATCAGACCGGCTCAAACAGGTTTTGACCGGATGACACCAGTTCAAACCGGACTAGACCGGCTCAAACCAGATCAAACCGGACCAGACAGGCCCAGACCGGGTGAAAAAAACCGAACCGGCCCAGACCGGCCCAGACCGGCTAAAACCGGGCCAGACCGGCTCAAACCGGTTTTGACCGGCTCAAACCAGACCAGACCGGTTTAAACCGGTTTTGACTGGCTCAATCCGGTTTTGACCAGCTCAAACCACTCCAGACCGGCTAAAACCGGTTTTCACCGGCTCAAACCTGTTTTGAGCTGATTAGACCGGATGAAACCGGACCAGACCGGCTGAGACAGGCTCGAATCGGTTTTGACTGGCTTCAACCAGACCAAACAGGCTCAAACCGGTTTTGACCTGATTAGACCAGATCAAACCGGACCAGACGGGCTCAGATAGGCTCGAAACGGGTTTGACTCGCTTCAACCAGGCCAAACAGGCTGAAACCGGGTTTGAACGTCTCAAACCAGACCAGAACGGCTCAAACCAGACCAGTCCGGCTCAAACCGGTTTTGACCTGCTCAAACCACACCAGACAGGCTTAAACCGGTTTTGACCGGATGAGACCGGATCAAACCTTATCAAACCGGCCCAGACCGGCTAAAATCGGATTAAACCGGCCAAGACCGGCCCAGACCGCGTAAAACTGGGCCACAAACCGGTTTTGACTGGTTCAAACCAGACCAGACCGGCTCAAACCAGTTTTGAACGGCTCAAACCAGACCAGACCGGCTCAAACCGATTTTGATTGGCTCAAAACAGACCAGACCGGCACAAACCGCATCAAACCAGACCTGACCGGCCCAGACCGGCCAAAACCGGGCCAGACCGGCTCAAACCGGTTTTGACCAGCTCAAACCAGACCAGACCGGTTCAAACCGGTTTTGACTGGCTCAATCCGGGTTTGACCGGCTCAAACCGGTTTTGACCGGCTCAAATAACTCCAGAACGGTTAAAACCGGTTTTCACCTTCTCAAACCGGTTTTAACCTGATTAGACCGGATCAAACCGGACCAGACCGGCTCAGACAGGCTCGAATCGGTTTTGACTGGCTTCAACCAGACCTAACGGGCTCAAACAGGTTTTGACCGACCTGAAACAGTTTTGACCGGCTCAAACCAGACCAGACCGGCTCAAACCAGACCAGACCTGCTCAAACCGGTTTTGACCGGCTCAAACCAGACCAGACCGGCTCAGACCACCCCACACCGGCTAAAATCGGTTTTTACCGGCTCAAACCCGTGTTGACCTGATTTGACCGGATGAAACCGGACCAGACCGGCTCAGACAGGCTCGAATCGGTTTTGACTGGCTTCAACCAGACCAAACCAACTCAAACCGGTTTTGACCAGCTCGAACCGGTTGCGACCGTCTCAAACCAGACCAGACCGGCTCAAACCGGTTTTGACCTACTCAAACCACACCAGACCGGCTGAAACCTGTTTTGACCCACTAAAACCGGTTTTGACCGGAAGAGACCGGATGAAACGGAATCAGACTGTCCCTGACCGGCTGAAATCAGATCAAACCGGGCCAGACCGGCCCAGATTGCCTAAAACTGGGCCACAAACCGGTTTTGACCGGGTCAAAACAGACCAGACCGGCTCAAACCAGACCAGACCGGCTCAAACCAGTTTGGACCGGCTCAAAACGGTTTTGACCGGATCAAACCGGACTCGACCGGCCCACACCACCTGAAACAGGATCAAACCGGGCCAGACCGTGCCAGACCGCCTAAAACTGGGCCACAAACCGGTTTTGACCGTTTCAAACCAGATCAGACCGGCTCAAACCGGTTTTGACCGGATGACACCCGATGAAACCGGACCTGACCGGCTCCCACCGGATAAAAGCAGACCAGACAGGCCCAGACCGGCTGAAAAACGGATCAAACCGGACCAGACTGGCCCAAAACGGCTAAAACCGGGCCAGACTGGCTCAAACCGGTTTTGACCGGCTCAAAGCGGTTTTGACCGGATCATACCGGACTCGACCAGCCCAGAACAGCTGAAACCGGATCAAACCGGACCGGACCGGCTCAGACCGGCTAAAACCGGGCCACAAACCGGTATTGACCGTCTCAAACCAGACCAGACCGGCTCAAACCGATTTTGACCGGCGCAAACCGGTTTTAACCTGCTCAAACCACACCAGACCGCCTGAAACCGGTTTTGACCAGCTAAAACCGGTTTTGACCGGAAGAGACCGGATCAAACCGAATCAGACTGGCCCTGACCGGCTAAAATCAGATCAAAACGGTCCAGACCGGCCCAGATTGCCAAAAAATGGGCCAAAAACCGGTTTTGAACGGCTCAAACCAGACCAGACTGGCTCAAACCAGACCAGACCGGCTAAAACCGGTTTGGACCGGCTCAAAGCGGTTTTGACCGGATCAAACTGGACTCGACCGTCCCACACCACCTGAAACAGGATCAACCCGGACCAGACCAGGCCAGACCGCCTAAAACTGGGCCACAAACCGGTTTTGACCGTTTCAAACCGGACCAGACCGGCTCAAACCGGTTTTGACCGGATGACACCAGATGAAACCGGACCAGACCATCTCACACCGGATCAAAGCAGACCAGACAGGCCCAGACCGGCTGAAACCGGTTGAAACCGGACCAGACTGGCCCAAAACGGCTAAAACCGGGCCAGACTGGCTCAAACCGGTTTTGACCGACTCAAACCAGACCAGACCGGTTCAAACCGGTTTTGACTGACTCAATCCGGGTTCCTCTGGCTCAAACCACTCCAGACCGGCTAAAACCGGTTTTGACTGGCTCGAACCGGTTTTTACCGGCTCAAACCGGGCCAGACTGGCTCAAACCAGACCAGATCGGCTCAAACCGGTTTTGACTGGCTCAAACCGGTTTTGACCTGCTCAAACCACACCAGACCGGCTGAAATCGGTTTTGACCGGCTAAAACCGCTTTTGACCAGATGAGACCGGATGAAACCGAATCAGACCGGCCCAGACTGGCTAAAATTAGATCAAACAGGACCAGGCCGGCCCAGATTGCCTGAAACTGGGCCGCAAACCGGTTTTGACCCGTTCATACCAGACGAGACCGGCTCAAACCGGTTTTGACCGACCTGAGCCTGTTTTGACCAGGTCAAACCAGACCAGACCAGCTCAAACCAGATCAGACCGGCTCAAACCGGTTTTCATCGGCTCAAAGCGGTTTTGACCGGTTCAAACCGGAGTCGACCGGCCCAGACCAGCTGAGACCGGATCAAACCGGACAAGACCGGCCCAGACCGCCTAAAATTGGGCCACAAACTGGTTTTGACCGGTTCAAAGCAGGCCAGACCAGCTCAAACCGTTTTTGACCGGATGACAACGGATGAATCCGGGGCAGACTGGCTCACACCGGATCAAACCGACAAGTCAGGCCCAGACCGGCTGAATCCGGATCAAACCGGACCAGACTGGCCCAGACCGGCTAAAACCGGGGCAGACCAGCTCAAACCTGTTTTGACTGGCTCAATCCAGACCAGACCAGTTCAGACCGGTCTTGACTGGCTCAACCCGGGTTTGTCCGGCTCAAACCACTCCAGACCGGCTAAAATCAGACCACACCGGATCAAACTGGTTTTGACTGTCTCAAACCGTTTTTGACCTGCTCAAACCACACCAGACCAGCTGAAACCGGTATTGACCGGCTAACACCGGTTTTGCCCGGATGAGACTGGATCAAACCGAATCAGACCGGCCCAGATCGGCTAAAATCGGATCAAACATGACTAGGCCGGCCCAGACCGGCTATAACCAGGCCACAATCCGGTTTTGAATGGCTCAAACCAGACCAGACCGGCTCAAACCGGTTTTGACTGGACTGAAACGATTTTCACCGGCTCAAACCAGACCAGACCGGCTAAAACCGGATCAAACCGGAACAGACCGGCCCAGACTAACTAAAACAGGGCCAAACCGGCTCAAACCTATTTTGACCGGCTCAAACCAGACTAGACGGGGTCCAAACTGTTTTGACCGGCTCAAACCAGACCAGACCGGCTCAAACCGGTTTTGACCGTATTACACCAAATCAAACCGGACCAGACCTTCTCAAACCGTATCATACCGGACCAGACGAGCACAAACCGGCTCAAACCGGCTCAAACCGAACCAGAATATACAATACAGGCTAAAACTGGGCCAAACCGGCTCAAACGGGTTTTGACCGGCTCAAACCAGACCAGACCGGTTCAAATCGGTTTTGACTGGCTCAATCCGGTTATGACTGGCTCAAACCGGTTTTGACCGTCTCAAACCACTCCAGACCGTCTAAAACCGGTTTTCACCGGCTCAAACCGGTTTTGACGTGATTAGACCGGATCAAACCGTACCAGACCAGCTGAGATAGGCTCGAATCAGTTTTGACTGGCTTCAACGAGACCAAACCGGGTCAAAACGGTTTTGACCGGCTCGAACCTGTTTTGACCGGCTGTAACCAGACCAGACAGGCTCAAACCAGACCACACCGGATCAAACTGGTTTGGATTGTCTCAAACCGTTTTTGACCTGCTCAAACCACACCAGACCAGCTGAAACCGGTATTGACCGGCTAAAACCGGTTTTGCCCGGATGAGACCGGATCAAACTGAATCTGACGGGCCCAGACCGGCTAAAATCGGAAAAACCGGGCCCGACCAGCCCAGACAGCCTAAAACTGAACCACAAACCGGTTTTGACCGGTTCAAGCCAGACCAGACAAGGTGAAACCGGTTTTGACCGACCTGAGCCGGTTTTGAGCAGCTCAAACTGGTTTTGACTGGCTCAAACCAGACCAGACCGGCTCAAACCCGTTTTGACCGACCTGAGCCGGTATTGACCTTCTCAAACCAGACCACACCGGCTCAAACCAGACCAGACCGGAACAAAGCGGTTTTGACCAGATCAAATCTGACTCGACGGGCCCAGACCAGCTGAAACCTGATCAAACGGGACCAGACTGGCCCAGACTGGCTAAAACCGGGCCACAAACCGGTTTTGACCGGCTCAAACCAGACCAGACCGGCTCATACCGGTTTTGACCGGCTAAAACCGGTTTTGACGGGATGAGACCGGATCAAACCGAATCACACCGGCCGAGACCGGTTAAAATCGGATCAAACGGGACCAGACCGGCCCAGACCGCCTAAAACTGGGCCACAAACCGGTTTTGACCTGTTCAAACCAGACCAGACTGGCTCAAAGCGGTTTTGACCGTCCTGAGCCGGTTTTGACTGGCTCAAACCAGACCAGACCGGCTCAAACCAGACCAGACCTGCTCAAACCGTTTTGGACCGGCTCAAAGCGGTTTAGCCCAGATCAAACCGGACTCGACCGCCCCAGACCAGCTGAAACCGGATCAAACCGGACCAGACCGGCCCAGACCGCCTAAAACCGGGCCACAAACCGGTTTTGACCATCTCAAAGCAGACCAGACCGGCACAAATCGGAGCAGACCGGCTCAACACGGTTTTGACCAGATGACACTCGATCAAATCGGAACAGACTGGCTCACACCAGATCAAACCGGACCAGACAGGCCTAGACCAGCTGAAACCAGACCCAACCGGACAAGACCGGCCCAGACCGCCTTAAACTGGGCAACAAACCGCTTTTGACCGGTTCAAACCGGACCAGACAGGCTCAAACCGGTTTTGACCGGATGACACTGGATCAAACCGCACCAGAACAGCTCACACCGGATCAAAGCGGACCAGACAGGCCCAGACCAGCTGAAACCGGATCAAACCGGACCAGACCTGCCCAGACCGGCTAAAACTGGGCCAGACCGGCTCAAACCGGTTTTCACCAGGGCAAACCAGACCACACCGGTTCAAACCGGTTTTGACTGGCTCAATCCGGTTTTCACGAGCTCAAACCGGTTTTGACTGGCCCAAACCACTCTAGACAGGCTAAAACCGGTTTTTACCGGCTCCAACCGGTGTTGACCTGATTAGACTGGATTAAACCGGACCAGACCGGCTCAGACAGGCTCGAATCGGTTTTGACTGGCTTCAACCAGACCAAAACGGCTTAAACCGGTTTTGACTGGCTCGAACCGGTTTTTTACATGCTCAAACCAGACCAGACTGGCTCAAACCAGACCATACCGGCTCAAATTGGTTTTTACCTGCTGAAACCACACCAGACCGGCTCAAAGCTGTTTTGACTGACCTGGGCCGGATGTGACCGGCTCAAACCAGACCAAACCGGCTTAAACCTGTTTTTACCAGCTCAAAGCGGTTTTGACCGGATCAAACAGGACTCGACCAGCCCAGACCAGCTGAAACCGGATCAAAACAGACCAGAGTGGCCCAGACCGGCTAAAACCGGCCACAAACCGGTTTTGACTGGCTCAAACCAGACCAGACTGGGTCAAACCAGACAAGACCGGCTCAAACCGGTTTTGATCGGCTCAAACCACACCAGACTGGCTGAAACCGGTTTTGACCTGCTAAAACCGGTTTTGACGGGATGAGACCGCATCAAACCGAATCAGACCAGCCCTGACCGGCTAAAATCGGAACAAACCGGACCAGACGGGCCCATATTGCCTAAAACTGGGCTACAAACCGGTTTTGACCAGTTCAAACCAGACCAGACTGGCTCAACCCGGTTTTGACCTTCCTGAGCCGGTTTTGACGGGCTCAAACCAGACCAGACCGGCTCAAACCAGACCAGACCGGCTCAAACCGGTTTGGACCGGCTCAAAGCAGTTTTGCCCGGATCAAACCGGACTCGACCGGCCCAGACCAGCTGAAATCGGATCAAACCGGAACAGAACGGCCCAGACCACCTAAAACTGGGCAACAAACCGGTTTTGACCGGTTCAAACCGGACCAGACCGGCTCAAACCGGTTTTGACCGGATGACACCGGATCAAACCGGACCATACCGGCTCACACCTATCAAAGCGGACCAGACAGGCCCAGAGCAGCTGAAAGCGGATCAAACCGGACCAGACCGGCGCAGACCGGCTAAAACCGGGCCAGACCGGCTCAAACCGGTTTTGACTGGCTCAATCGGGATTTTACGAGCTCAAACTGGTTTTGACTGGCTCAAACCACTCCAGACCGGCTAAAACCGCTTTTTACCGGCTCCAACCGGTGTTGACCTGATTACACCAGTTTAAACGGGACCAGACCGGCTCAGACAGGCTCGAATCGGTTTTAACTGGCTTCAACCAGACCAAACCGACTCAAACCGGTTTTTACCGGCTCGAACCGGTTTTTATTGGCTCAAACCAGACCAGACCGGCTCATACTAGACCAGACCGGTTCAAACTGCTTTTGACCTGCTGAAACCACACAAAACCGGCTAAAACCGGTTTTGTCCGACCTGAGCCGGATTTGACCGGTTCAAATCAGACCAGACCGCTCAAACGGGTTTTTACCAGCTCAAAGCGGTTTTGACCGGATCAAACCGGACTCGACCGGCCCAGACCAGCTGAAACCGGATCAAAACAGACCAGACCGGCCCAGACCGGCAAAAAACGGGCCACAAACCGGTTTAGACCGGCTCAAACCGGACCAGACCGGCTCAAACAGGTTTTGACCGGCTCAAACCACTCAGACGGGATAAAACCGGTTTTCACCGGCTCAAACTGGTTTTGACCTGAATAGACCGGATCAAACCGGACCAGACCGGCTCAGACAGGCTCGAATCGGTTTTGACTGGCTTCAACCAGAACAAACCGGCTGAAACCGGTTTTGACCGGCTCAAACCAGACCAGACCGGCTCAAACCAGACCAAACCGTCTCAAACCGGTTTTGCCCTGCTCAAACCACACCAGAGCGGCTGAAACCGGTTTTGACCGGCTAAAACCATTTTTGACAGGATGAGACCGGACCACCCGAATCAGACCGGCCCAGAACGGCTAAAATCGGATCAAACCGGACCAGACCCGCCCAGACCGCCTAAAACTGTGCCACAAACCGTTTTGACCGGTTCAAACCAGACCAGACCGGCTCAAACCGCTTTTGACCGACCTGAGCCGGTTTTGACCGGCTCAAACCAGACCAGACCGGCTCAAACCAGACCATACCAGCTCAAACTGGTTTTGAACGACTCAAAGCGGTTTTGACCAGATCAAACCGGATTCGACCGGCCCAGACCAGCTGAAACCGAATCAAACTGGACCAGACCGGCCCAGACCGGTTAAAACCGGACCACAAACCGGTTTTGACCGGCTCAAACCAGACCAGACCGGTTCAAACCGGTTTTGACTGGCTCAATCCGGTTTTGATCGGCTCAAACCGCTTTTGACTGGCTCAAACCACTCCAGAATGGCTAAAACCGGTTTTCACCGGCTGAAACCGGTTTTGACCTGATTAGATCGGATGAAACCAGTACAGACCTGCTGAGACAGGCTCGAATTGGTTTTGACTGGCTTCAACCAGAACAAACAGGCTGAAACCGGTTTTGAACGGCTCAAACCAGACCAGACCGGCTCATACCAGACCAAACCGTCTCAAACCGGTTTTGCCCTGCTCAAACCACACCAGACCGGCTGAAACCGGTTTTGACCGTCTAAAACAATTTTTGACAAGACGAGACCGGACCACGCAAATCAGACCGGCCCAGACCGGCTAAAATCGGATGAAACCGGACCAGACCCGCCCAGACCGCCTAAAACTGGGCCACAAACCGGTTTTGACCGGTTCAAACCAGACCAGACCGGCTCAAACCGCTTTTGACCGTCCTGAGCCGGTTTTGACCGGCTCAAACCAGACGAGACCGGCTCAAACCAGACCATACCGGCTCAAACCGGTTTTGAACGACTCAAAGCGGTTTTCACCGGATCAAACCGGTTTCGACCGGCCCGGACCAGCTGAAACCGAATCAAGCTGGACCAGACCGGCCCAGACCGGCTAATACCGGGCCACAAACCGGTTTTGACCGGCTCAAACAAGACCAGACTGGCTAAAACCGGACCAGACCGTCTCACAACAGATCAAACGGGACCAAACAGGCCCAGAACAGCTGAAACCGGCTCAAACCGGACCAGACCGGCTCAGACCGGCTAAAACCGGGCCAGATCGTCTCAAACCGTTTTTGACCAGCTCAAACTAGACTAGACCGGTTCAAACAGGTTTTGACTCGCTCAATACGGTTTTGACCGGCACAACTCACTATAGACCGGCTAAAACAGGTTTTCACCGGCTCAAACCGGATTTCACCTGATTAGACCGGATCAAACCGGAACAGACCGGCTCAGACAGGAGCGAATCGGTTTTGACTAGCTTCAACCAGACCAAACCGGTTCAAACTAGTTTTGACCGGCTCGATCCAGTTTTGAGCGGATGAGACCGGATCAAACCGAATCAGACTGTCCCAGACCGGCTAAAATCGGATCAAACGGGACCAGACAGGCCCGGACAGCCTAAAACTGGGCCACAAACGGGATTAGACTGGTTCAAACCAGACCAGACCGGCTCAAACCAGAACAGACCAGCTCAAACCGGTTTTGACCGGCTAAAACCAGTCCAGACCGGCTCAAACCAGACCAGACCGGCTCAAACCGGTTTTGACCAGCACAAACCGGTTTTTACCTGCTCAAACCACACTGGACCGGCTGAAACCGGTTTTGACCGGCTAAAACCGGTTTTGACCAGATGAGACCGGCTCAAACCGGACCAGACCGGCTCAAACCTGTTTTGACCGGCTAAAACCCGTTTTAACCGGATGAGTTCAGATGAAAGCGAATCAGACCGGCCAAGACTGGCTAACATCGGATCAAATCAGACCAGAACGGCCCAGACCACATAAAATTGGGCCACAAACCGGTTTTGACTGGTTCAAACCACACCAGACTGGCTCAAAACGGTTTTGACCATCCTGAGCCGGTTATGACCGGCTCAAACCAGACCAGACCGGCTCAAACCAGACCAGACCGGCTCAAACAGGTTTTGACCGGTTCAAAGCGGTTTTGACCGGATCAAACTGGACTCGACCGGCTCAGACCTGCTGAAACAGGATCAAACCGGATCAGACAGGCCCAGACCGCCTAAAACTCGGCCACAAACCAGTTTTGACCGGTTCAAACCGGACAAGACCGGCTCAAATCGGTTTTGACCGGATGACACCGGATCAAACCGGACCAGACCGGCTCACACCGGATCAAAGCGGAACAGACAGGCCCAGACCGGCTGAAACCGGATCAACCCGGACCAGTTGGACGCAGACTGGCTATAACCGGGCCAGTACGGCTCAACCCGGTTTTGACTGGCTCAAACCAGACCAGACCGGTTCAAACCGGTTTTGACTGGCTCAATCCGGTTTTAACCGGCTCAAACCCGTTTTGACCAGCTCAAACCACTCCAGACCGGCTAAAACCGGTTTTGACTGGCTAAAACCGCTTTTGACTGCAGCAGAGCGGATCAAACTGAATCAGACCGGCCCTGACCTGTTAAAATCGGATCAAACCGGACCAGACCGGCCCAGACCGCCTAAAACTGGGCCACAAACCGGATTTGCCCTGTTCAAACCAGACCAAACCGGATCAAACCGGTTTTGACCGACCTGAGCCGGTTTTGACCAGCTCAAACCAGACCAGACCGGCTCAAACCAGACCGGACCGGCTCAAACCGGTTTTGAACGGCTCAAAGCGGTTTTGAACGGATCAAACCGGACTCGACCGGCCCAGACCAGCTGAAACCGAACCAAAATGGACCAGACCGGCCCAGACCGGCTAAATCCGGGCCACAAACCGGTTTTGACCGGCTCAAAGCAGACCAGACCGGCTCAAACCGGTTTTGACCGTTTCAAACCGGACCAGAATGGCTCAAACCGGTTTTGACCTGCTCAAACCACACCAGACCGGCTGAAACCGGTTTTGACCGGATAAGACAGGATCAAACCGAATAAGAGCGGCCCAGACGGGCTAAAATCGGATCAAACTGGACCAGATCGGCCCAGACCGCGTAAAACTGGGCCACAAACCGGTTTTGAACGTTTCAAACCAGACCAGACCGGGTCAAATTGGTTTTGACCGGCTCAAACCAGACCAGACTGGCTCAAAGCGGTTTTGACCGACCTGAGCCGGTTTTAATCGGCTCAAACCACACCAGACCGCCTCATACCAGACCAGACCGGCTCAAACTGGTTTTGACAGGCTCAAAGCGGTTTTGACCGGATCAAACCGGACTTGACCGGCCCAGACCAGCTGAAACCGGATCCAACAGGACCAGACCGGCGCAGACCGGCTAAAACCGGGCCACAAACTGGTTTTGACCGGTTCAAACAAGACCAGACAGGCTCAAACCGCTTTTGACCGGTCAAACCGGTTTTGACCTGCTCAACCCACACCAGACCGGCTGAAACCGGTTTTGACCGGCTAAAACCGGTTTTGACCAGATGAGACCGGATTAAACCGAATCAGACCGGCCCAGATCGGCTAAAATCGGATCAAACCAGACCAGACAGGCCCAGACCGCCTAAAACTGGGCCACATACCGGTTTTGACCCGTTCGAACCAGACCAGACCGGCTCAAACCGGTTTTGAACGTCCTGATCCGGTTTTGACCGGCTAAAACCAGACCAGACCGGCTCAAATGGGCTCGAATCGGTTTTGACTGGTTTCAACCAGAAGAAACCGGCTGAAACCGGTTTTGACCGGCTCAAACCAGACCAGACCGGCTCAAACCAGCCCAGACCGGCTTAAACCAGTTTTGACCTGCTCAAACCACACCACACCGGCTGAAAACGGTTTTGATCGCCTAAAACCGGGTTTGACCTGATGAGACCAGATCAAACCGAATCAGACTGGCCCTGACCGGCTAAAATCGGATCAAACCGGAGCAGACCCACCCAGACCGCCTAAAACTGGTCCACAAACCGGTTTTGATCGGTTCAAAACAGACCAGACGGGCTGAAACCGGTTTTGACCTGATTAGACCGGATCAAACTGGACCAGACGGGCTCAGACAGGCTCGAATCGGTTTTGAATGGTTTCAACCAGACCAAACCGTCTCAAACCGGTTTTGACCGGCTCAAACCAGACCAGACCGGCTCAAACCAGACCAGACCGGATCAAACCGGTTTTGAATGGTTGAAACCGGTTTTGACCTGCTCAGACCACACCAGACCGGATGAAACCGGATTTGACCGGATGCGACCGGATCAAACCGAATCAGACCGGCCCAGACCGGCTAAAATCGGATCAAACTGGAACAGACCGGGCCAGACCGCTTAAAAGTGGGCCACAAACTGGTTTTGACCCGTTCAAACCAGACCAGACAGGCTCAAACCGGTTTGGACAGTCCTGAGCCGGTTTGACCGGCTCAAACCAGACCAGACCGGCTCAAACCAGACCAGACCGGCTCAAACCGGTTTTCACCGGCTCAAAGCGGTTTTGACCGGATCAAACTGGACTCGACCGGCCCAGAGCATCTGAAATCGTATCAAACCGGACCAGACCAGCACAGACCGCCTAAAACTGGGCCACAAACCGGTGTTGACCGGTTCAAACCGAACCAGACCGGATCAAATTGGTTTTGCCCGGCTCAAACCACTCCAGAACGGCTAAAACCGGTGTTCACCGGCTCAAACCGGTTTTGACCTTATTAGACCGGATCATACCGGACCGGAACAGCTCAGACAGGCTCTAATCGGTTTTGACTGGCTTTAACCAGACCAAACCGACTCAAACCGGTATTGACGGGCTCAAACCAGACCAGACCGGCTCAAACCATACCAGACAGGCTCAAACCCGTTTTGATCTGCTCAAACCGCTTTTGACCTGCTCAAACCACACCAGACCGGCTGAAACTGGTTTTGATAGGATGAGACCGGATCAAACCGAGTCAGACCGGCACAGACCGGCTAAAATCGGATCAAACCTGACCACACCGGCCCAGACCGCCTACAACTGGGCCACAAACTGGTTTTGACCGGTTCAAACCAGACCAGACCGGCACAAACCAGACCAGACCGGCTCAAAAGGGTTTTGACCGGCTCAAACGGGTTTTAACCTTCTCTAATCACACCAGATCGGCTGAAACCGGTTTTGACCAGATGAGACGGGATCAAACCGAATCAGACCTGCCCAGACCGGCTAAAATCGGATCAAACCGGACCAGACCGCCTAAAAGTGGGCCACAAACCGGTTCAAACCAGACCAGACTGTCTCAAACCACACCAGACCGGCTCAAACCGGTTTCGACCGGCTCAAACCGGTTTTCACCGGCTCAAACCAGACCAGACCGACTCAAACAGGTTTTGACCGGCTCAAACCAGAGCAGACAGGCTCAAACCAGAGCAGACAGTCTCAAACCATACCAGACCGGCTCAAACCGGTTTTGACCGGATCAAAGCGGTTTTGACTGGATCAAACCAGACTCAACCGGCCCAGAGCAGCTGAAACCGGATCAAACCGGGCCAGACCGGCCCAGAACGTCTAAGACTGGGCCACAAACCGGTTTTGACCGGTTCAAACCAGACCAGACCGGCTCAAACCGGTTTTGACCGACCAGAGCCGGTTTTGAATGGCAGAAACCAGACCAGACCGGCTCAAACCAGACCAGACCGGCTCAAACCGGTTTTGACCGGCTCAAAGCGGTTTTGACCGCCTCAAATCGGACCCGAGCTGCCCAGACCATCTGAAACCAGTCAAACTGGACTAGACCGGCCCAGACCAGCTATAACCGGGCCACAAACTGGTTTTGACCGGCTCAAACCAGACCAGTCCGGCTCAAACCGGTTTTTACCGGCCTGAGCCGGTTTTGACCGGCTCAAACCAGACCAGACCGTCTCAAACCGGAGCAGACCGGCTCAAAACGTTTTTGACCGGATGACACCCGATCAAAACGGACCAGACCGGCTCACACCAGATCAAACCGGACCAGACAGGCCCAGACCGACTGAAACCAGACCTAACCGTGCCGGACCGGCTCAAACCGGTTTTGACCGGCTGAAACCAGAACAGACCAGCTCAAACCGGTTTTGACGGGCTCAATCCGGTTTTGACCAGCTCAAACCGGTTTTGACTGCCTCAAACCATTCCAGACCGGCTCAAACCGGTTTTGACCGGCTCAAATCAGACCAGATCGGTTCAAACCTGTTTTGTCTGGCTCAATCCGGTTTTGACCGGCTCAAACCTGTTTTGACCGGCTCAAACCACCCCAGACCGGCTAAAACCGGTTTTCATCGGCTCAAACCTGTGTTTACCTGATTGGATCGGATGAAATCGGACCAAACCGGGTCAGAGAGGCTCGAATCGGTTTTGACCGGCTCAAACCAGACCAGACCGGCTCAAACCAGACCAGACTGTCTCAAACCGGATTTGACCTGCTCAAACCACACCAGACCGGCTTAAAGCGGTTTTGACCGGCTAAAATCGGTTTTGACCGGATGGGACCGGATCAAACCGAATCAGACCGGCCCAGAACGGCTAAAATCGGAACATTCTGGAGCAGACCGGACCAGACCTCCTAAAACTGGGCCACAAACCGATTTTGACTGGTTCAAAGCAGACCAGACTGGCTCAAACAAGACCTGACCGGCTCAAACCGGTTTTGACCGTATTAGACCGGATCAAACCTGACCAGACCAGCTCAGACAGGCTCGAATCGGTTTTGACTGGCTTCAACCAGACCAAACCGGCTCAAACCGGTTTTGACCGGCTCAAACCAGACCAGACCGTCTCAAACAAGACTAGACGTGCTCAAACCGGTTTTCACCGGCTCAAACTAGAACAGACCGGCTCAAACCGGTTTTGACCTGTTCGAACCACACCAGACCGGCTCAAACCGGTTTTGAACGGCTCATAGCGGTTTTGACCGAATCAAACCAGACTCGACTGGCCCAGACCAGCTGAATACGGATCAAACAGGACCAGACCGGCCCAGACTGGCTAAAACCGGGCCACAAACCGGTTTTGAAAGGGCGCAAACCAGACCAGACCGGCTCAAACCGGTTTTGACCGGCTCAAACCGGTTTTGACCGGATGAGACCGGATCAAACCAAATCAGACCGGCCCAGACCGGCTAAAATCCGATGAAACCGGACCAGACAAGCCCAGACCGCCTAAAACTGGGCCACAAACCGGTTTTGACAGGTTCAAACCAGACCAGACCAGCTCAAACGGATTTTGACCGACCTGAGCCGGTTTTGACCGGCTCAAACCAGACCAGACCGGCTCAAACCGGTTTTGAACGGCTCAAAGCGGTTTTTACCAGATCAAACCGGACTCGACCAGCCCAGACCAGCTGAAACCGAATGAAACTGGACCAGACCGGCCCAGACCGGCTAAAACCGGGCCACAAACCGGTTGTGACTGGCTCAAACCAGACCAGACCTGCTCAAACCAGACCAGACCGGCTCAAACCGGTTTTGACCTGCTAAAACCACACCAAACCGACTGAAACCGGTTTTGACCAGCTGAAACCGGTTTTGACCGGAAGAGACCGGATCAAACCGAATCAGACCGGCCCTGACCGGTTAAAATCGGATCAAACCGGACCAGACCGGCCCAGATTGCCTAAAACTGGGCCACAAACCGGTTTTGACCGGTTCAAACCAGACCAGACTGGCTCAAACCGGTTTTGATCGTCCTGGGACGATTTTGACCGGCTCAAACCAGACCAGACCGGCTCAAACCAGACCAGACCAGCTCAAACCAGTTTTGACCGGTTCAAAGCGGTTTTGACCGGATCAAACCGGACTCGACCGGCCCAGACCAGCTGAAACAGGATCAAACCGGACCAGACCGGGCCAGACCGCCTAAAACTGGGCCAAAAACCGGTTTTGACCGTTTCAAACCGGACCAGACCGGCTCAAACCGGGTTTAACGGGATGACACCGGATGAATCCGGACAGACCGGCTCACACCGGATCAAACCGGACGATTCAGGCCCAGACCGGCTGAAACCGTATCAAACCAGACCAGACCGGCCCAGACCGGCTAACACCGGACGAGACCGGCTCAGACAGGCTCGAATCGGTTTTGACTAACTTCAACCAGACCAAACTGGCTCAAACCGGTTTTGAACGGCTCGAACCGGTTTTGACCGGTTCAAACCGGTTTTGACCGCATCAAACAAGTCCAGACCGGCTCAAACCAGACCAGACCGGCTCAAACCGGTTTTGACGTGCTCAAACCACACCAGACAGGCTGAAACCGGTTTTGACCGGATGAGACCGGATTAAACCGAATCAGACCGGCCTAGACTGGCTAAAATCGGATCAAACCGGACCTGAGCGGCCCATACCGCCTAAAATTGGGCCACAAACCGGTTTTGACCCGTTCAAACCATACCAGACCGGCTCAAACCGGTTTTGACCGTCCTGAGCCGGTTTTGACCGGCTCAAACCAGACCAGACCGACTCAAACCAGACCTGACCGGCTCAAACAGGTTTTGATCGGTTCAAAGCTGTTTTGACCGGATCAAACTGGACTCGGCCGGCCAGTTTTGACAGGCTCAAAACGGTTTTAACCAGCTGAAACTGGTTTTGACCTGATTCGACCGGATCAAACCAGACCAGACCAGCTCAGACAGGCTTGAATCGGTTTTGATTGCCTTTAACCAGACCAAACAGGCTCAAACCGGTTTTCACCGGCGCGATACGGTTTTCACCGGCTCAAACCAGGCCAGACCGGCTCAAACCAGACCAGACCGGCTCAAACCGGTTTTGACCTGCTCATGCCACACTAGACCGGCTGAAACCGGATTTGACCGGCTAAAACCATTTTTGACCAGCTCAAGGCAGTTTTGACCGCATCAAACCGGACCCGACCATCCCAGAACAGCTGAAACCGCTCAAACCGGGCTAGACCGGGCCAGACCTGCTCAAACCGGGTCACAAATCGGATTTCACCAGCGCAAACCAGACCAGACCAGCTCAAACCACTCCAGACCGGCTAAAACCGGTTTTCACCGGCTCAAGCCGTTTTTGACCTGATTAGACCGGATTAAACCGTACCAGACCAGCTCAGACAGGCTCGAATCGGTTTTGACTGGCTTCATCCAGACCAAACCGGTTCAAACCGGTTTTGACCGGCTCAAACCAGACCAGACCGGCTCAAACCAGACCGAACCGGCTGAAACTGGTTTTGATCTGCTCAAACCACACCAGACCGACTAAAACCGATATTCACCGGATGAGACTGCATCAAACCGAATCAGACAGGCCCAGACCATCTAAAATCGGATCAAACTGGACCAGACCCACACAGACCGCCTAAAACTGGGCCACAAACCGGTTTTGACCGGTTCAAAGCAGACCAGACCGGCTCAAACCGGTTTTGACCGACCTTTGCCGGTTTTGACTGACTCAAACTAGACTAGACCATCTCACCAGACCAGACTGGCTCAAACCGGTTTTGACCGGCACAAAGCGGTGTTGACCGGATCAAATCGGACTCGACCGGCCCAGACCAGCTGAAACCGGATCGAACCGGACCAGACAGTCCCAGACCGGCTAAAACCCGGCCAGACCGGCTCAAACCGGTTTTCACCCGCTCAAACCAGAACAGACCGGCTCAAACCGGTTTTGACCTGCTCAAACCACACTAGACTGGCGGAAACGGATTTTGACCGGCTAAAACCGGTTTTGACCGAATGAGACCGGATCAACCGAATCAGACCAGCCCAGACCGGCTAAAATCGCATCAAACCGGACCAGTCCGGCCCAGACCGCCTAAAACTGGGCCACAAACCGGTTTTGACCCGTTCAAACCAGACCAGACCGGCTCAAACCGGTTTTGACAGTCCTGACCCGGTTTTGACTGGCTCAAACCAGACCAGAGAGGCTCAAACCAGAACAGACCAGCTCAAACTGGTTTTAACTGGCTCAAAGCGGTTTTGACCTTATCAAACCGTACTCGACCGGCCCAGACCGGCTGAAACCGGATGAAACCGGACCAGACCGGCCCAGACCGCCTAAGCCTGGGCCCCAAACCGGTTTTGACCGGTTCAAACCGTACCAGACCGGCTCAAACCGGTTTTGACCAGATGACATCTGATCAAACCGGACGAGACCGGCTCACAACGGATCAAACCGGACAAGACAGCCCCAGACCGGCTGAAACCGCATCAAACCGGACCAGACCAGCCCAGACCGGCTAAAACCGTACCAGATCGCCTCAATCTGGTTTCGACCGGCTCAAACCAGACCACAGCGGTACAAACCGGTTTTGACAGTCTCAATCCGGGTTGGTCCGGCTCAAACCACTCCGGACCACCTAAAACTGGTTTTGACTGGCTCGATCCGGTTTTGACCGGCTCAAACCAGACCAGACTGGCTCAAACCAGACCAGACCGGCTCAAACCGGTTTTGACTGGCTCAAACCGGTTTTGACCTGATCAAACCACACCAGACCGGCTCAAGCCACTTGTAACCGGCTCATAGCGGATTTGACCGAATCAAACCGGACTCACCGGCCCAGACAAGCTGAAACCGGATCAAACCGGACCAGACAGTCCCAGACCGGCTAAAACCCGGCCAGACCGGCTCAAACCGGTTTTGACCCGCTCAAACCAGAACAGACCGGCTCAAACCGGTTTTGACCTGCTCAAACCACACTAGACTGGCGGAAACGGATTTTGACCGGCTAAAACCGGTTTTGACCGGATGAGACCGGATCAAACCGAATCAGACCAGCCCAGACCGGCTAAAATCGCATCAAACCGGACCAGTCCGGCCCAGACCGCCTAAAACTGGGCCACAAACCGGTTTTGACCCGTTCAAACCAGACCAGACCGGCTCAAACCGGTTTTGACAGTCCTGACCCGGTTTTGACTGGCTCAAACCAGACCAGAGAGGCTCAAACCAGAGCAGACCAGCTCAAACTGGTTTTAACTGGTTCAAAGCGGTTTTGACCTTATCAAACCGTACTCGACCAGCCCAGACTGGCTGAAACCGGATGAAACCGGACCAGACCGGCCCAGACCGCCTAAGCCTGGGCCCCAAACCGGTTTTGACCGGTTCAAACCGCACCAGACCGGCTCAAAATGGTTTTGACCGGATGACATCTCATCAATCCGGACGAGACCGGCTCACAATGGATCAAACCGGACAAGACAGCCCCAGACCGGCTGAAACCGCATCAAACCGGACCAGACCGGCCCAGACCGGCTAAAACCGTACCAGATCGCCTCAATCTGGTTTTGACCGGCTCAAACCAGACCACACCGGTACAAACCGGTTTTGACAGTCTCAATCCGGGTTGGTCCGGCTCAAACCACTCCGGACCAGCTAAAACTGGTTTTGACTGGCTCGATCCGGTTTTGACCGGCTCAAACCAGACCAGACTGGCTCAAACCAGACCAGACTGGCTCAAACCGGTTTTGACTGGCTCAAACCGGTTTTGACCTGCTCAAACCACACCAGACCGGCTCAAACCAGTTTTGACCGGCTCATAGCGGATTTGACCGAATCAAACCGGACTCACCGGCCCAGACCAGCTGAAACCGGATCAAACAGGACCAGACCATCCCAGACTGGCTAAAACCGGGCCACAACCGGTTTTGACCGGCGCAAACCAGACCAGAACGGCTCAAACCGGTTTTGACCGGATGCCATCCGATCAAACCGGACGAGACCGGCTCACAACGGATGAAACCGGACAAGACAGGCCCAGACCAGCTGCAACCGGATCAAACCGGACCAGACTGGCTCAAACTGGTTTTGACCACATCAAACCAGACCAGACCGGTACAAACCGGTTTTGACAGTCTCAATCCGGGTTGGTCCGTCTCAAACCACTCCAGACCAGCTAAAACCGGTTTTGACTGGCTCGAACCGGTTTTGAGCTGCTCAAACCACACCAGACCGGCTCCAACCGGTGTTGACAAGCTCATAGCGGTTTTGACCGGATCAAACCTGACTCGACCGGCCCAGACCAGCTGAAAAGAGATCAAAAGAGACCGGACAGGCCAGACCGGCTAAAACAGGGCCACAAACCGATTTTGACCGGCTCAAAGCGGACCAGACCGGCTCAAACCGGTTGTGACCGGCTCAAACTACTCCAGACCTGCTAAAACCGATTTTGACCGGCTCGACCCAATTTTGACCAGCTCAAACCAGACCAGACGGGCTCAAACCAGACCAGACCGGCTCAAACCGGTTTTGACGGACTCAAACCGCTCTTGACCTGCTCAAACCACACCAGACCGGCTGAAACCGGTTTTGACCAGCTAAAACCGGTTTTGACCGGATGAGACCGGATCAAACCAAATCAGACCGGCCCAGACCGGCTAAAATCGGATCAAACCGGACCAGGCTGGCCCAGACCACCTAAAACTGGGCCACAAACCTGTTTTGACCGGTTCAAACCAGACCAGACCGGCTCAAACCGGTTTTGACCGACCTGAGCCGGATTTGACCAGCTCAAACCAGACCAGACCGGCTCAAACCTGTTTTGAACGGCTCAAAGCGGTTTTTACCAGATCAAACCGGACTCGACCGGCCCAGACCAGCTGAAACCGAATGAAACTGGACCAGACCGGCCCAGACTGGCTAAAACCGGGCCACAAACCGGTTGTGACTGGCTCAAACCAGACCAGACCTGCTCA
>CM052586.1:47955350-47967837 GCA_028551445.1 Miopithecus talapoin
ATTGCATTGGGAGTTATACCTGATGTAAATGACGAGTTGTTGGGTGCTGACGAGTTGATGGGTGCAGCACAGCAACAGGACACAAGTATACATATGTAACAAACCTGCACGTTATGCACATGCACCCTAGAACTTAAAATATAATAATAAAAAATAAAAAAAAAGAAAATTCAAGAAAAAAAAAACTGGAAAGAAGCTTTCTGAGAAACTGCTTTGTGTTCTGCTAATTCATCTCACAGAGTTACAACTTTCTCCTCAAGAAGCCTTTCGCTAAGACTGTTCTTGTGGAATTTGCAAAGTGATATTTGGAAGCCCATAGAGGGCTATGGTTAAAAAAGATATATCTTCAGTTAAAAACTGAAAAGAAGCTTTCTGAGAAACTGCTTTGTGATATGTGACTTCCACTCACTGAGTTACAGCTGTATTTCGAAGAGCTGTTTGGTAGCCTTTTTTCTGTGGAATCGGAGAACAGTTATTTCGGATCCCTTTGAAGACTATAGGGCCAAAGGAAATATCCGCCGCTAAAAGTGAGAAAGAAGCTTTCTGAGAAACTTCTTTGTGATCTGTGAAATCATCTCACAGAGTTACAGCTTTCCCCTCAAGAAGCCTTTTGCTAAGACTGTTCTTGTGGAATTTACAAAGTGATATTTGGAAGCCCATGGAGGGCTATGGTGAAAAAGGAAATATCCTAAGATAAAAACTGAAAAGAAGCTTTCAGAGAAACTGCTTTGTGCTCTGTTAATTCATATCACAGAGTTAAAGCTTTTCCCTCAAGAAGCCTTTCGCAGAGTCTGTTGTTGTGGAATTTGCAAAGAGATATTCGGAAGACCATAGATGGCTTTGGTGAAAAAGGAAATATCTTAAGATAAAAACTGAATAGAAGTTTTCTGAGAAACTGCTTTGGGTTCGGTTAATTCATCTCACAGAGGTACAGCATTTCCCTCAAGAAGCCGTTCACTGAGACTGTTCTTGTGGAATTTGCAAAGTGATATTTGGAAGCCCATGGAGGGCTATGGTGAAAGAAGAAATATCTTCAGTCAAAAACTGGGAAGAAGCTTTTGGAGAAACTGCTTTGCGTTCCGTTAATTCAACTCACAGAGTTACAGCTTTCCCCTCAAGAAGCCTTTCGCTAAGACTGCTCTTGTGGAATTTGCAAAGTGATATTTGGAAGCCCATAGAGGGCTATGGTTAATAAGGATATATCTTCAGGTAAAAACGAAAAGAAGCTTTCTGAGAAACTGCTTTGTGATATGTGACTTCCACTCACTGAGATACAGATGTAATTAGTTGAGCTGTTTGCTAGCCTTATTTCTGTGGAATCGGAGAACTGTTATTTCGGATCCCTTTGAAGACTATAGGGCCAAAGGAAATATCTGCCGCTAAAAGTGAGAAAGAAGCTTTCTGAGAAACTTCTTTGTGATCCGTGAATTCATCTCACAGAGTTACAGCTTTCCCCTCAAGAAGACTTTCGTTAAGACTGTTCTTGTGGAATTTGCAAAGTGATATTTGGAAGCCCTTAGAGGGCTATGGTGAAAAAGGAAATATCCTAAGATGAAAACTGAAAAGAACCTTTCTGAGAAGCTGCTCTCTGTTCTGTTAATTCATCTCACAGAGATACAGCTTTCCCGTCAAGAAGACGTTCACTAAGAATGTTCTTGTGGAATTTGCAAAGTGATATTTGGAAACCCAGAGGGCTATGGTGAAAAGGAAATATCTTCATATGAAAACTGGAAGGAAGCTTTCTGAGAAACTGCTTTGTGTTCTGTTAATTCATCTCACAGTGTTGCAGCTTTCCCCTCAAGAAACCTTTCGCTAAGACTGTTCTTGTGGAATTTGCAAAGTGATATTTGGAAGCCCATAGAGGGCTATGGAGAAAAAGGAAATATCTTCCGTTAAAAACTGGAAAGAAGCTTTCTAAGAAACTGCTTTGTGTTCTGTTAATTCATCTCACAGTGTTACAGCTTTCCCCTCAAGAATCCTTTTGCTAAGACTGTTCTTGTGGAATTTGCAAAGTGATATTAGGAAGCCCATAGAGAGCTATGCTGAAAGAGAAAATATCCTGAGATAAAAACTGAAATGAAGCTTTCTGAGAAACTGCTTTGAATTCTGTGAATTCATCTCACAGAGTCACAGTTTTTCCCTCAGGAAGCCGTTCACTGAGGCTGTTCTTGTGGAAGTTGCAAAGTGATATTTGGGAGCCCATAGAGGGCTATGCTGAAAAAGGAAATATCGTCAGTTAAAAACTGGAAAGAAGCTTTCTGAGAAACTGCTTTGTGATATGTGACTTCCACTCACTGAGTTACAGCTGTATTTTGTAGAACTGTTTGCTAGCCTTATTTCTGTGGAATCTGAGAACTGTTATTTCGTATCCCTTTGAAGACTATAGGGCCAAAGTAATTATCTGCCGCTAAAAGCGAGAAAGAAGCTTTCTGAGAAACTTCTTTGTGATCTGTGAATTCATCTCACATAGTTACAGCTTTCCCCTCAAGAAGACTTTCGCTAAGAATGGTGTTGTGGAATTTGCAAAGTGATATTTGGAAGCCCATATAGGGCTATGGTGAAAAAGGAAATATCCTAAGAAAAAAACTGAAAAGAAGCTTTCTGAGAAAGGGCTTTGTGTCCTCTTAATTCATCTCACAGAGTTACAGCTTTCCCCTCAAGAAGCCGTTCACTAAGAGTGTTCTTGTGGAATTTCCAAAGTGATATTTGGAATAACAGAGGGCTATGGTGAAGAGGAAATATCTTCAGGAATAAACTGGAAAGAAGGTTTCTGAGAAACTGCTTTGTGTTCTGCTAATTCATCTCACAGAGTTACAGCTTTCCCCTCAATAGGCCTTTCCCTAAGTCTGTTCTTGAGGAATTTGCAATGTGATATTTTGAAGCCCATAGAAGGCTATGGTGAAAAATAAAATATCCTAAGATAAAAACTAAAAGAAGCTTTCTGAGAAACTGCTTTGTGTTCTCTTAATTCATCTCATAGAGTTGCAGCTTTCGCCTGAAGAAGCCGTTCACTGAGACTGTTCTTGTGGAATTTGCAAAGTGATATTTCGAGGCCCATAGCAGGCTAAGGTGAAAAGGAAATATCTTCAGATAAAAACTGGAAAGAAGCTTTCTGAGAAACTGCTTTGGGTTCTGTTAATTCATCTCACAGAGTTACAGCTTTCCCCTCAAAAAACCTTTTGCTAAGACTGTTCTTGTGGATTTTTCACAGTGATATTTGGAATCCCATAGAGAGCTATGGTGAAAAAGGAAATTTCCTAGGATAAAAACTCAAAAGAAGCTTTCTGAGAAACTTCTTTGTGTTCTGTGAATTCATGTCATAGAGTTACAGCTTTCCACTCAAGAAGCCGTTCACGAGGACTGTTCTTGTGGAATTTGCAAAGTGATATTTGGAAGCCCGTAGCAGGCTATGGTGAAAAAGGAAATATCATCAGTTAAAAACTGGAAAGAAACTTTCTGAGAAACTGCTTTGTGATATGTGACTTCCACTCACTGAGTTACAGCTGTATTTCGTAGAGCTCTTTGCTAGCCTTATTTCTGTGGATCTGAGAACTGTTATTTCGGATTCCTTTGAAGACAATAGGGCTAAACGAAATATCCGCCGCTAAAAGTGAGAAAGAAGCTTTCTGAGAAACTTCTTTGTGATTTGTGAAATCATCTCACAGAGTTAGAACTTTCCCCTCAAGAAACCTTTCGCTAAGACTGTTATTATGGAATTTGCAAAGTGATATTTGGAAGCCCATAGAGGGCTATGGTGAAAAAGGAAATATCCTAAGGTAAAAACTGAAAAGAAGCTTTCTGAGAAACTGCTTTGTGTTCTGTTAATTCATCTCACAGAGATATAGCTTTCCTCTCAAGAAGCCGTTCACTAAGACTGTTCTTGTGGAATTTGCAAAGTGATATTTGGAAGCCCTTAGAAGGCTATGGTTAAAAGGAAATATCTTCAGATAAAAACTGGAAAGAATTTTTCTGAGAAACTGTTTTGTGTTCTGTTAATTCATCTCACAGAGTTCCACCTTTGTGTTCATGTAGCTATTTGCTAACACTCTTCTCATGGAATCTGGTAAGTGATATATGGGAGCGCATTGGGGGTAACAGTGACAAAGGAAATACGTTCAGATAAAAACTGAAAGGAAGAATTCTGAAGAATTTCTGTGTTACTCGTGCATTCATCTCTTAGAGATCCACATTTATGTTCATGTAACTATTTTCTAACACTCTTCTCATGGAATCTGCTGAGTGATATTTAGGAGTGCCTTGAGGGCTACAGTGAGAAAGGAAATATCTTCAGATAAAAACTGAAAGGAAGCATTCTGACAAACTTCTATGTGACCAGTGCATTCATCTCTCAGAGTTCAACATTTTTGTTTATGTAGCTATTTGCTAACACTCTTCTCATGGAATATACTAAGTGATATTTGGGAGCTCATTGAGGGCAACAGTGACAAAGGAAATGTCTTCACATAAAAACTGAAAGGAAATGTTATGAGAAACTTCTGTCTTACCCGTGCATTCACCTCTCAGAGTTCCACATTTCTGTTCATGTAGCTATTTGCTACCACTCTTCTCGCAGAATCTGCTAAGTGATATTTGGGAGCGCATTGAGGGCTACAGTGAGAAAGGAAATATCTTCAGATAAAAACTGAAAGGAAGCGTTCTGAGAAACTTCTATGTGATAAGTGCATTCCTCTCACAGAGTTCCACCTTTTAGTTTATGTAGCTATTTGCTAACACTCTTCTCATGGAATCTGCTAAGTGATATTTGGGAGCGCATTGAGGGCAACAGTGACAAAGGAAATATCTTCAAATAAAAACTGAAAGGAAGTGTTATGAGAAACTTCTGTCTTACCCGTGCATTCACCTCTCAGAGTTCCACATTTCTCTTCATGTAGCTATTTGCTAACACTCTTCTCATGGAATCTGCTAAGTGATAATTATGAGCTCATTGAGGGAAAGAGTGACAAAGGAAATATCTTTAGCTAAAAACTGAAAGGAAGGGTTCTGAGAAACTTCTGTGTTACTCATGCATTCACCTTTCAGAGATCCACATTTCTGTTCATGTAGCTATTTGCTAACACACTTCTCATGGAATCTGCGAAGTGATATTTGGGAGCGCATTTTGGGCTACTGTGAGAAAGGAAATATCTTCAGATAAAAACTGAAAGGAAGCGTTCTGAGAAACATCTATGTGACCAGTGCATTCTTCTCACAGAGTTCAACATTTTAGATTATGTAGCTATTTGCTAACACTCTTCTGATGGAATCTGCTAAGTGATATTAGGGAGCTCATTGAGGGCAACAGTGACAAAGGAAATATCTTCACATAAATACTGAAGGGAACCGTTCTGAGAAACTTCTGTGTTAGCCCTGCATTCATCTCTCAGAGTTCCAGATTTCTGTTCATGTAGCTATTTGCTAACACTCTTCTCATAGAATCTGCTAAGTGATATTTGGGAGCACATTGAGTGCTACAGTGACAAAGGAAATATGTTCCGATAAAAACTGAAAGGAAGCGTTCTGAAAAACTTCTGTGTTACTCGTGCATTCATCTCTCAGAGATCCACATTTCTGTTCATGTAGCTATTTGCTAACACACTTCTCATGGAATCTGCGAGTGATATTTGGGAGCACATTGAGGGCTACAGTGAGAAAGGAAATATCTTCAGATAACAACTGAAAGGAAGCGTTCTGAGAAACTTCTGTCTTACCCGTGTATTCATCTCTCGAATTTCCACATTTCTCTTCATGTAGCTATTTGCTAACACTCTTCTCACAGAATCTGCTAAGTGATATTTGGGAACGCATGGAGGACTACAGTGAGAAAGGAAATATCTTCAGATAAAAACTGAAAGGAAGCGTTCTGAGAAACTTCTGTCTTACCCGTGTATTCATGTCTCGAATTTCCTCATTTCTCTTCATGTAGCTATTTGCTAACACTCTTCTCACAGAATCTGCTAAGTGATATTTGGGAGTGCATGGAGGACTACAGTGAGAAAGGAAATATCTTCAGATAAAACCTGAAAGGAAGCGTTCTGAGAAACTTCTATGTGACCAGTGCATTCCTCTCACAGAGTTCCACCTTTTAGTTTATCTAGCTATTTGCTAACACTCTTCTCATGGAATCTGCTAAGTGATATTTGGGAGCTCATTGAGGGCAACAGTGACAAAGGAAATATCTTCACAGAAAAACTGAAAGGAACCGTTTTGAGAAACTTCTGTGTTACCCCTGCATTCCTCTCTCAGAGTTCTACATTTCTGTTCATGTAGCTATTTGCTAACACTCTTCTCACAGAATCTGCAAAGTGATATTTGGGAGCGTATTAAGGGCAACAGTGAGAAATTAAATATCTTCGGATAAAAACTGAAAGGAGGCATTCCGGGAAAATTCTATGTGACCAGTGAATTCATCCCACAGAGTTCCACCTTTCTGTTCATGTAGCTATTTGCTAACACTCTTCTCACAGAATCTGCTAAGTGATATTTGGGAGCGCATTGAGGGCTACAGTGAGAAATTAAATATCTTCAGATAAAAACTGAAAGGAAGGATTCTGAGAAAGTTCTATGTGACCAGTGAATTCATCCCACAGAATTCCACCTTTCTGTTCATGTAGCCATTTGCTAACACTCTTCTCATGGAATCTGCTAAGCGATTTTGGGAGCGCATGGAGTGCAACAGTGACAAAGGAAATATCTTCAGATAAAAACTGAAAAGAAGTGTTCTGAGATACTTCGGTGCTACTCGTGCATTCATCTCTCAGAGATCCACATTTCTGTTCATGTAGCTATTTACTAATACACTTCTCATGGAATCTGCGAAGTGATATTTGGGAACGTGTTGAGGGCTACAGTGAGAAAGGAAATATCTTCAGATAAAAACTGAAAGGAAGCATTCTGAGAAACATTTATGCGACTAGTTCATTCATCTCACAGAGTTCCAGCTTTTAGTTTACGTAGCTATTTGCTAACACTTTTCTCATGGAATCTGCTAAGTGATATTTGGGAGCTCATTGAGGGCAACAGTAACAAAGAAAATATCTTCATATAAAAACTGAAAGGAAGTGTTATGAGAAACTTCTGTCTTGCCCATGCATTCACCACTCAGAGTTCCACCTTTTAGTTTATGTAGCTATTTGCTAACACTCTTCTCATGGAATCTGCTAAGTTATATTTGGGAGCACATTGAGGGCTACAGTGAGAAAGGAAATATCTTCAGATAACAACTGAAAGGAAGCGTTCTGAGAAACTTCTGTCTTACCCGTGCATTCATCTCTCGGATTTCCACATTTCTGTTCATGTAGCTATTTGCTAACACTCTTCTTACAGAATCTGCTATGTGATACTTGGGAGCTCATTGAGGGCTACAGTGAGAATGGAAATATCTTCAGATAAAAACTGAAAGAAAGCATTCTGAGAAAGTTCTATGTAACCAGTGAATTCATCCCACAGAGTTCCACCTTTCTGTTCATGTAGCTATTTGCTAACACTCTTCTCATGGAATCTGCTAAGTGATATTAGGCAGCTCTTTGAGGGCAACAGTGACAAAGAAAATATCTTCATATAACAACTGAAAGGAAGTGTCATGAGAAACTTCTGTCTTACCTGTGAATTCACCTCTCAGAGTTCCACATTTCTGTTCATGTAGCTATTTGCTAACACTCTTCTCACAGAATCTGCTAAGTGATATTTGGGAGCGCATTGAGGGCTACAGTGAGAAATTAAATATCTTCAGATAAAAACTGAAAGGAAGCATTCTGAGAAAGTTCTATGTGACCAGTGAATTCATCCCACAGAGTCCCATATTTCTGTTCATGTAGCTATTTGCTAACACTCTTCTCATGGAATCTGCTAAGTGACATTTGGGAGCGCATTGAGGGCAACAGTGACAAAGGAAATATCTTTAGATAAAAACTGAAAGGAAGCGTTCTGAAAAACTTCTGTGTTACTCGTGCATGCATTTCTCAGGGATCCACATTTCTGTTCATGTAGCTATTTGCTAACGCATTTCTCACGGAATCTGTGATGTGATATTTGGGAGAGCATTGAGGGCTACAGTGAGAAAGGAAATATCTTCAGATAAAAACTGAAAACAAGCATTCTGAGAAACTTCTAAGTGACCAGTGCATTCATCTCACAGAGTTCCACTTTTTAGTTTATGTAGCTATTTGCTAACACTCTTCTCATGGAATTTCCGAAGAGATATTAGGGAGCTCATTGAGTGCTACAATGACAAAGGAAATATCTTCACATAAAAACTGAAAGGAAGTGATATGAGAAATTTCTGTGTTCCCCCTGCGTTCATCTCTCAGAGTTCCACATTTCTGTACACGTAGCTATTTGCTAACACTCTTCTCACACTCTTGAGATGAATTAACAGAACACAAAGCAGTTTCTCAGATTCTTTTTAGTTTTTATCTTAGGATATTTCCTTTTTCACCATAGCCCTATATGGGCTTACAAGTATCAATTTGCAAATTCCACAAGAACAGTCTTAGCGAAAGGCTTCTTGAGGGGAAAGCTGTAACTCTGTGAGATGAATTCACAGATCACAAAGAAGTCTCTCAGAAAGCTTCTTTCTCATTTTTATCGGAGGATATTTCCTTTGACCATATAGTCTTCAAAGGGATCCGACATATCAGTTCTCAGATCAAACAGAAATAAGGCTAGTAAACAGCTCTATGAAATACACCTGCAACGTAGTGAGTGGAAGACACATATCACAAAGCAGTTTCTCAGAAAGCTTCTTTTCCGTTTTTATCTGAAGATATATCCTTTTTCACCACAGCCCTCTATGGGACCCAAATATCACTTTGCAAATTACACAAGAAAAGGTTTAGTAAACGGCTTCTTCGGGGCAAACCTGTACCTCTGTGAGATGAATTAACAGAACACAGAGAAGTTTCTCAGAAAGCTTCTTTTCAGTTTCTATCTTAGAATATTTCCTTTTTCACGATAGCCCTCTATGAGCTTCCAAATATCACTTTGCAAATTCCACAGGAACAGTCTTAGCGAAAGGCTTCTTGAGGGGGAAAGCTGTAACTCTGTGAGATGAATTAAAAGAACACAAAGCGGTTTCTCACAAAGCTTCTTTCCAGTTATTATCTGAAGATATTACATTTTTCAACATAGCCATCTATGGGCTGCCAAATATCACTTTGCAAATTCCACAAGAACAGTCTTATTGAACGGCTTCATGAGAGAAAGCTGTATCTCTATGAGATGAATTAACAGAACACAAAGTAGTTTCTCAAAAAGCTTCTTTCCAGTTTTTATCTGAGGACATTTCCTTTTTCAACATAGCCCTCTATGGGCTGACGAATATCACTGTGCAAATTCCACAAGAACAGTCTTAGCGAAAGGCTTCTTGAGGGGAAAGCTGTAGCTCTGTGAAATGAAAAAACAGAACACAAAGGAGTTTCTCAGAAAGCTTCTTTCCAGTTTTTAACAGAAGATATTTCCTTTTTCACCATAGCCCTCTAAGGGCTTCTAAATATCACTTTGCAAATTCCACAAAAACAGTCTTAGTGAACGGCTTCTTGAGGGAAAAGCGGTAACTCTGCGAGATGAATTCACAGATCACAAAGAAGTTTCTCAGAAAGCTTCGTTCTCATTTTTGTCGGAGGATATTTCCTTTGGCAATATAGTCTTCAAAGGGACCCGAAATATCAGTTCTCAGATTCCACAGAAATAAGGCTAGTAAACAGTTCTACGAAATACAGCTGCAACCTAGTGAGTGGAAGTCACACATCACAAAGCAGTTTCTAAGAAAGTTTCTCTTCAGTTTTCATCAGAAGATATATGCTTTTTCACCACAGCCCACTATGGGCTTCCAAATATCACTTTGCAAATTCCACAAGAACAGTCTTAGCGGAAGGCTTATTGAGGGGAAAGCTGTAACTCTGTGAGATGAATTAACAGAACACAAAGCAGTTTCTCCGAAACCATCTTTTCAGTTTTTATCTTAGGATATTTCCTTTTTCACTATAGCCCTCTTTGGGCTTCCAAATATCACTTTGAACATTCCACAAAACAGTCTTAGCGGAAGGCTTCTTGAGGGAAGAGCTGTAAGTCTGTGAGATGAAAAGAGAGAACAAAAAGCAGTTTTTCAGAAAGCTTGTTTTCCGCTGTTAACTGAATATATATCCTTTTTCACCATAGCCCTCTTTGGGCTTCCAAATACCACTCAGCAAATTCCACAAGAACAGTCTTAGCGAAAGGCTTCTTGAGGGGAAAGCTGTAACAATGTGAAATGAATTAACAGAACACAAAGCAGTTTCTCAAAACGCTTCTTTTCCGCTTTTAACTGAAGATATATCCTTTTTCACGATAGCCCACTATGGGCTTCTAAATATCACTTTGCAAATTACACAAGAACAGTCTTAGCAAAAGGCTTCTGGAGGGGAAAGCTGTAACTCTGTGAGACGAATTAAAAGAACACAAAGCAGTTTCTCAGAAAGCATCTTTTCCGCTTTTAACTGAAGATGTATACTTTTTTGCTATAGCCCTCTAAGGGCTTCCAAATATCACTCTGCAAATTCCACAAGAACAGTCTTAGCGAAAGGCTTCTTAAGTGGAAAGCTGTAACTATGTGACATGAATTAACAGGACAAAAACCAGTTTCTCAGAAAACTTCCTTCAGTTTTTAAATGAAAATATTACCTTTTTCACCATAGCCCTCTATGGGCTTCCAAATATCACTTTGCAAATTCCACAAGAACCGTCTTAGTGAACGGCTTGTTGAGAGGAAAGCTGTAACTCTGTGAGGCGAATTAACAGAACACAAGGCAATTTCTCGGAAAGCTTCTTTCCAGTTTCTATCTGAGGACATTTCCTTTATCACCATAGCCCTAAATGGGCTTCCAAATATCACTTTACAAATTCCACAAGAACAGTCTCAGCGGAAGGCTTCTTGAGGGGAAAGCTGTACCTCTGTGAGATGAATTAACAAAACACAAAGCAGTTTCTCAGAAAACTTCTCTTCAGTTTTTATCTTAGGATATTTCCTTTTTCTATATAGCCCTCTATGGGTTTCCAAATATCACTCTGCAAATTCCACAAGAACAGTCTTAGCGAAAGGCATCTTGAAGGGAAAGCTGTAACCCTGAGAGATGAATTAACACAACACAAAGCAGTTTCTCAGTAGCTTCTTTTCAGTTTTTAATTGAAGATACTTCCTTTTTCACTATAGACTTCTATGGGCTTTCAAATATCACTTTGCATATTCCACAAGAACAGTGTTAGTGAACGGCTTGTTGACAGGAAAGCTGTAACTCTGTGAGATGAATTAAGAGAACACAAAGAAGTTTCCCATAAAGCTTCTTTTCCGCTTTTAATTGAAGATATATCCTCTTTCACCGCAGCCCTTTATGGGCTTCCAAATATCACTTTACAAATTCCACATGAACAGTCTTAGCGAAAGACTTCTTGAGGGGAAAGCTGTAACTCTGTGAGATGAATTAGCAGAACACAAAGCAGTTTCTCAGAAGCTTGTTTTCGGTTTTTAACTGAAGATATTTCCTTTTTCACCATAGACCTCTATGGACTTCCAAATATCACTTTACAAATACCACAAGAACCGTCTTAGCGGAAGTCTTTTTGAGGGGAAAGCTGTAATTCTGTGAGATGAATTAACAGAACACAAAGCATTTTCTCAGAAAGCTTCTTTTCCGTTTTTAACTGAAGATATTTCCTTTTTCACAGTAGCCCTCTATGAGCTTCCAAATATCACTTTACAAATTCCACAAGAACCGTCTTAGCGAAAGACTCCTTGAGGGGAAAGTTGTAACTCTGTGAGATGAATAAAAAGAACACAAAGTAGTTTCTCAGAAAGCTTCATTTCCAGTTTTAATCTGAGGACATTTTCTTTATCACCATAGTAATTAATGGGCTTTCTAATATCACTTTACAAATTCCACAAAACAGTCTTAACGGAAGACTTCTTGAGGGGAAAGTTGTAACTCTGTGAGCTGAATTAACAGAGCACAAACGAGTTTCTCAGAAACCTTTCTTTCAGTTTTTATCTTAGGATATTTCCTTTTTCACTATATCCCTCTGTGGGATTCCAAATATCATTCTGCAAAATCCACAAGAACAGTCTTAGCGAAAGGCTTCTTGAGGGGAAAGCTGTAACTCTGTGAGATGAATTAAGAGAACAAAAAGTAGTTTCTCAGAAAGCTTCCTTTCCGCTTCTAACTGAAGATATATCGTCTTTCACCACAGCCCTCTATGGGCTTCGAAATATCACCTTGCAAATTCCACAAGAACAGTCTTAGCCAAAGGCTTCTTGAGGGGAAAGCTGTAACACTGTGAGACGAATTAACAGAACTCAAAGCAGTTTCTCACAAAGCTTCTTTCCATTTTTATCAGAGGACATTTCCTTTATCACCATAACCCTCTATGGGCTTCCAAATATCACTTTGCAAATTCCACAAGAACAGTCTTAGCGAAAGGCTTCTTGAGGGGAAAGCTGTAACTCTGTGAGATGAATTAA
>CM052586.1:47967937-48009498 GCA_028551445.1 Miopithecus talapoin
AGGCTTCTTGAGGGGAAAGCTGTAACTCTGTGAGATGAAATAACAGAACACAAAGCAGTTTTTCAAAAACCTTCTTTTCAGTTTTTATCCAAGCATATTTCCTTTTTCACTATAGCCCTCTATGGGCTTCCAAATATCACTTTGCAAATTCCACAAACAGTCTTAGTGAAAGGTTTCTTGAGGGGAAAGTTGTAACTCTCTGAGATGAATTAACAGAACACAAAGCAGTTTCTCAGAAATCTTCTTTTCCGCTTTTAACTGAAGATATATCCTTTTTCACCATAGCCCTCTATGGGCTTCCAAATATCACTTTGCAAATTCCGTAAGAAGAGTCTTAGCGAAAGGCTTCTTGAGTGGAAAGCTGTAACTCGGCGAGGGGAAATAACAGAACACAAAG
The DNA here is from genome assembly GCA_028551445.1 of Miopithecus talapoin. Classification (NCBI taxonomy): domain Eukaryota; kingdom Metazoa; phylum Chordata; class Mammalia; order Primates; family Cercopithecidae; genus Miopithecus; species Miopithecus talapoin. Next base: position 47,968,335 of record CM052586.1, read on the forward strand.
CAGTTTCTCAGAAAGCTTCTTTTCAGTTTTTACCTGAAGTTATTTCCTTTTTCACCATAGACCTCTATGAGCTTCCAAATATCACTTTGCAAATTCCATAAGAACAGTCTTACTGAACGCCTCGTTGAGGAGAAAGCTGTAACTCTGTGAGATGAATTAACAGAACACAAAGCAGTTTCTCAGAGAGCTTCTTTTCTGTTTTTAACTGAAAATATTTCCTTTCTCACCAGAGACCTGTATGGTCTTCCAAATATCACTTTGCAAATTACACAAGAACAGTCTTGGTGAACGGCCAGTTGAGATGAGAGCTGTACCTCTGTGAGATGAATTAACAGAACACAAAGCAGTTTCATAGAAACCTGTTTTTCAGTTCTTATCTTAGGATAGTTCCTTAATCCCTATAGCCCTCTATGAGCTTCCAAATATCACTTTACGAATTCCACAAGAACAGTCTTAGCGAAAAGTTTCTTGAGGGAAAAACTGTAACTCTGTGAGATGAATTAACAGAACACAAAGCAGTTTCTCAGAAATCTTCCTTTCAGTTTTTATCTTAGATAGTTCCTTTTTCACTATAGCCCTCTATGGGATTCCAAATTTCACTTTGCAAATTCCACAAGAACAGTCCTAGAGAAAGGCTTCTTGAGGGGAAAGCTGTAATTCTGTGAGATGAATTAACAGAACACAAAGCACTTTCTCAGAAAGCTTCGTCTCAGTTTTTACCTGAAGATATTTCCTTTTTCACCATAGAACTCTATGGGCTTCCAAATATAACTTTGCAAATTCCACAAGAACAGTCTTCGTGAGCGGCACGTTGAGGGGAGAGCTGTAACTCTGTGAGATAAATTAACGGAACACAAAGCAATTTCTTAGAAAGCTTCTTTCCAGTTTTTATCTGAGGACATTTCCTTTATCACCATAACCCTCTATGGGCTTCCAAATATCACTTTACAAATTCCACAAGAACAGTCTTAGCGGAAGGCTTCTTGAGGGGAAAGCTGTAACTCTGTGAGACGAATTAACAGAACACAAAGCAGTTTCTCAGAGAGCTTCCTTCCAGTTTTTATCTGAGGACATTTCCTTTACCACCATATCCCTCTATGGGCTTCCAAATATCCCTTTACATATTCCACTAGAACCGTCTTACCAGAAGGCTTCTTGATTGGAAAGCTGTAACTCTGTGAGATGAATTAACAGAACACAAGCAGTTTCTCAGAAACCTTCTTTTCAGTTTTTATCTTAGGATGTTTCCTTTTTCACTATAGCCCTCTATGGGCTTCCAAATATCACTATGCAAATTCTACAAGAACGGTCTTAGTGAATGGCTTGTTGAGGGGAAAGCTGTTACTCTGTGAGATGAATTAGCAGAACACAAAACAGTTTTTCAGAAACCTTCTTTTCTGCTTTTAACTGAAGATACATTCTTTTTCACCATAGCCCTTTATGCGCTTCCAAATATCACTTTGCAAGTTCCACAAGAACAGTCTTAGCAAAAGGCTTCTTGAGGGGATAGCTGTAACTCTGTGAGATGAATTAAAGGAGCACAAAGCAGTTTCTCATAAAGCTTCTTTTCCAGTTTTACCTAAGGATGTATCCTTTTTCACCATAGCCCTCTTTGGGCTTCCAAATATCACCTTGCAAATTCCAAAAGAATAGTTTTAGCGAAAGGCTTCTTGATGGGAAACCTGTAACTCTGTCAGATGAATTAAGAGAACGCCAAGCAGTTTCTCAGAAAGCTTCTTTCCAGTTTTTATCTGAGGACATTTCCTTTATCACCACAGCCCTCTATGGGCTTCCAAATATCACTTTGCAAATTCCTCAAGATCAGTCTTTGCGGAAGGCTTCTTTAGGGGAAAGCTGTAACTCTGTGAGATGAAATAACAGAACACAAAGCAGTTTTTCAAAAACCTTCTTTTCAGTTTTTATCTAAGCATATTTCCTTTTTCACTATAGCCCTCTATGGGCTTCCAAATATCACTTTGCAAATTCCACAAGAACAGTCTTAGCAAAAGGCTTCTTGAGATAAAGCTGTAACTCTGTGAGATTAATTAAGAGAACACAAAGCAGTTTCTCAGAAAGCATCTTTTCCGCTTTTAAGTGGTCCGGTTGGATCCGGTTTGAGCCGGTCTGGTCCAGTATGAGCCGGTATGGTCCCGTTTGAGCCGGTGAAAACCGGTATGAGCCGCTCTGGTCCGGTTTGATCCTGTCTTTTCCGGTTTGATCTGGTCTAATCCGGTCAAAACACGTTTGAGCCCGTCTGGTCCTTTTTGAGTCTGGTTTGAGACCGGTTTGAGCCGTTCTGGTCTGGTTTCATCCGGTCTAATCCAGTCAAAACAGGTTTGAACCGGTCTGTTTTGGTCTGAGCCGGTCAAAACCAGTTTGAGCTGGTGTAATCCTGTCACAACAGGTTTGAGCTGGTCAAAACAATTGTAAGCCGTTTTGTTCCGGTTTGAGCCTGTCTGGTCCGGTTTGATCCGTTTTGAGACGTTCGGGTACGGTTTGAGCCGGTCAAAACCAGTTTGAGCCGGTCTGGTGTGGTTTCAGTCCAGTTTGGGCATGTCTGATCCGGTTTGAGCCGTTCTGGTCCGGTTTGAGCCGGTCAAAAGAGGTTTGAGCCGTTCTGGTCCGTTTAGAGCCGGTCTGGTCTGGTTTGACCTGGTATGAGCTGGTCTGGTCCGGTTTGAGCTGGTCAAAACCGGTTTGAACCTGTCTGGTCCGGCTTGAGCCGTTCAAATCCAGTTTGAGCCGGTCTGGTTCCGGTCAAAACAGGTTTGAGCTGTTTTGAGCCGGTTGGATCCGGTCTCATTTGGTTTGAGCCGGTTAGATCCGGTCTAGTCCGGTTCGATCCGGTCTAATCTGGTCAAAACAGGTTTGTGTCGGTCTGGTCCGGTTTGAGTCCGGTTTGAGCCGGTCAAAACCGGTTTGAGCCGGTCTGGTCTGGTTTGAGCCGGTCTTTCCAGTTTGATCCGGTCTAATCCGGTCAAAACAGGTTTGAGCCTGTCTGTTCCGGTTTGATTCGGTTTGGTCCCGTCTGGTCCGGTTTCAGCCGGTGGGATCCGGTCTAGTCCCGTTTGATCCGGTCTGGTCCGGTTTGAGCCGCTCAAAACCGGTTTCATCCGGCGGTTTTATCCGGTCAAATCCGGTTTGAGCCAGCCTGGTCCGGTTTCATCTGGTCTAATACAATCAAAAGAGGTTTGAGCCGGTCTGGTCCGGTTTGAGCCGGTCAAAACTGGTTTGAGCCGGTCTGGTCCCTTGAGAGTCCTGTTTGAGCTGGTCAAAACCGGTTTGAGCCGATCTGGTCCGGTTTGAACCTTTCATGTCTGGTATGGTCCGGTTTGAGGATGTCTGGTCCGGTTTTATCCCGTTTCAGCCGGTCTCGTCCAGTTTGATACAGTCTAATCTGTTCATAACAGGTTTGAGCCTGTCTGTTCCGGTATGAGCCGGTCCAAACCGGTTTGAGCCGATGTAATCCGGTCAAAACAGGTTTTGAGCCTGTCAAAACCGGTTTGAGAAGATTTGGTCCAGTTTGAGCCTGTCTGGTCCGGTTTCATCTGGTTTCATCCGGTCTAATCCAGTCAAAACAGGTTTGAGCCGGTCTGATCCAGTTTGATCCGGTTTGAGCCAGTCTGGTCCGGTTTGAGCCGGTCAAAACCGGTTTGAGCTGGTCTGGTGCGGTTTGTTCCGGTTTGAGCCGGTCAAAACCGGTTTTAGCCAGTCTAGCCTGTCTGGTCTGGTTTGATCCGCTCAAAACCGGTTTGAGCCGGTCTGGTCTGGTTTCAGCCGGTCTGGTCCGGGTTGATCCGGTTTGAGCCAGTCTGCTCCGGTTTGGGCCGCTCAAAACCAATTTGATCCGGCGGTTTGATATGGTCTAATCGGGTTTGACCCGGTGTGGTCAGTTTTCATCCGGTTTCAGCGGGTCTGGACCGATTTGAGTCCAGTTTGTGCCGGTCAAAACCGCTTTGAGCCAGTCTGGTCCTGTTTGATCTGGTTTTACCCGGTCTGGTGCGGATTGATCCAGTTTGAGCCGGTCTGTTCCGGTTTGATTCGGTTTAATCCGGTCAAAACATGTTTGAGCCCGTCTGGTCCGGTTTGCTCCGGTCTGGTCCAGTTTCATCCAGTCTAATCCGGTCAAAACATGTTTGAGCCGGTCTGGTGCGGTTTGAGTCCAGTTTGAGCCCAGTTTGAGCCTGTGTGGTCCGGTTTGATCCGGTTTGAGGCGCTCTGGACCGGTTTGAGTCGGTTTGAGCCGGTTTGAGCTGGTTTCAGCCATTCTGATCTGGTTTGAGCCAGTCAAAACCGGTTTGAGCCAGTCTAACCGGTCTGGTCTGGTTTGAGCCGGTCAAAACTGGTTTGAGCCGGTCTGGTCTGGTTGGAGCCGGTCTGGTCCGGTTTGATCCGGTTTGAGCCGGTCTGGTCCGGTTTGAGTCGGTCAAAACCGGTTTGATCCGGCGGTTTGATCCGATCTAATCCGGTTTGAGCTGGTCTGGTCCAGTTTGATCTGGTCTAACCCAGTCAAAACAGGTTTGAACTGGTCTGGTCCAGTTTGATCCGGTTTGAGCCAGTGTGGTCCGGTTTGAGCCGGTTTGAGCCGGTCTGGTCCAGTTGGAGACGGTCTGGTCCGGTTTCATCCGGTCTAATCTTGACAAAACAGGTTTGAGCCAGTCTGGTGTAGTTTGATCCGGTTTGAGCCAGTCTGGTCCAGTTTGAGCCGGTCAAAACCGGTTTGAGACGGTGTAATCCGGTCAAAACAGGTTTGAGCTGGTCAAAACAGGTTTGAACCGGTTTGGTCCGGTTTGAGCCTGTATGGTCCGGTTGGATCCGGTTTGAGCCGGTCTGGTCCAGTTTGAGAAGGTCAAAACCGGTTTGAGCCGGTCTAATACGGTCAAAACAGGTTTGAGACTGGTTTGAGCCGGTCAGGTCCGATTTGAGCCGGTCTCATCCGGTATGAGCCGGTTTGAGCCGGTGTGGACCGGTTAGTGCTGGACTGGTCCGTTTTGAGGCGGTGTGGTCCGGTTTGTTCCGGTTTGAGGCGGTCAAACCCGGTTTGAGCCAGTCTAGCCGGTCTGGTCTGGTTTGAGCTGGTCAAAACTGGTTTGAGCCGGTCAGGTTTGTTTTGAGCTGGTCTGGTCCAGTGAGATCCGATTTGAGCTGGTCTGGTCCGGTTTGAGCAGGACAAAACCGGTTTGATCCAGCGGTTTGATCTGGTCTAATCCGGTTTGAGACGGTCTGGTCCAGTTTCATCCGGTCTAATCCAGTCAAAACAGGTTTGACAAAGTCTGGTCCAGTTTGAGCCGATCAAAACCGGTTTGAGCCAGTCTGTTCCGGTTTGAGCCAATCTGGTCCTGTTTGAGCCAGTCTTGTCCAGTTTGATCTGGTTTGAGCCGGTCTGGTCCACTTTGAGCCGTTTTGATCCGGTCTGGTCCGGTTTGAGACGGTCTGGTCCGGTTTCATCCGGTCTAATCCGGTCAAAACAGGTTTGAGCCAGTCAGGTCCGGTTTCAGTCCGGTTTGAGCCCGGTTTGAGCCGGTCAGGTCCAGATTGAGCCGGTCAAAACCGGTTTGAGCCGGTCTGGTTCGGCTTGTTCCGGTTTGAGGCGGTCACAACTGGTTTTAGACAATCTAGCCAGTCTGGTCCGGTTTGAGCTGGTCAAAACCGGTTTGAGCCGGTCAGGTCTGGTTTCAGCCGGCCTGTTCTGGTTTGATCCGGTTTGAGACGGTCTGGTCCGGTTTGAACCGGTTTGGTCCGGTTTGAGCCGGTCTTGTCTGATTTGAGACGGTCTGGTCTGGTTTCATCCGGTCTCATCCGGTCAAAACAGGTTTGAGCTGGTCTGGTTCGGTTTGATCCAGTTTGAGCTGGTCTGGTCTGGTTTGAGCCGGTCAAAACCGGTTTGAGCCGCTCTGGACCGGTTTGAGTCCAGTTTGAGGCAGTCAAAACCGCTTTGAGCCTGTCTGGTACAGTCAAAACAGGTTTCAGCCGGTCTGGTGCGGTTTTAACCCGTCTGGTCCGGTTTGAGCTGGTCAAAACTGGTGTGAGCCGGTCTGGTCCGGTTTGTTCCGGTTTGAGCCGGTCACAACCGGTTTTAGCCAGTCTAGCCGGTCTGGTCTGGTTTAGGCCGGTCAAAACCGGTTTGAGCCGGTCTGGTCCAGTTTGAGCCACTCAAAACTGGTTTGATCCGGTCTGTTACGGTCAAAACAGGTGTGAGCCGGTCTGCTCCGGTTTGAGCCGGTTTGGTCCGGTTTGAGCCTGTTTGAGCCGATCCAAACCCGTTTGAGCCGGTCTGGTCCAGTTTCAGTGTGTCAGAACGAAGAGCTCATCCAGCAGGCTGGAGGGAGTGCAGACGAGCGCCCAGGCTCCTGGAGCGGCGGCCGGGCGGCCGGATTGCTTGCATCTGCTCCTGTCCCACGGAGGCCTCCAGGGGCGCGGGCCCCGGAGGCAGAGCTGACCCGACTTGGGGCTCCCACGCCGCCCTGGCGACCTGGGGCCCCTGGCCCCAGCCCCACCATGGACTCCCCTGGGATGTAGACGGCGCGAGCACACCCTGGCCCTGTGGCTTAGCTCCGGTGGGCCCAGGCTGTCCCACCCAGAAAGGGCCCGGCAGGCTGTTGTGCTGCGGGTCCTCATCCCCCCGCCATTGGCTTGTGCGCGGAGGCCACCCCCGGGGAGTCTGAGGGTGGGAGAGCGCCCCTTCAGGAGTCGCCAGGGCAATGTAGGAAAATTCCCAATCCCCACCTGCCGGGGCTGGATGGCGGATCCTTGCCTCGTGTGCGGCCCGGCTGGGCTGCAGCGGGGTGACGGCCCCTGCTCCCTGGCTCAGGAAAGCCCCCGGTGGGAGAGTCCAGGGCACACAGGGCACGTGGGGCACGGGAAGCCCCGTTCCCCACGCCCCGGGGTGGGCGAAGGCCACCAGCGAGGGAGCGGGGGGACACCCGCTGGGGGCTGCATCGCACGGGCCGCCTGCGTGCGCCGGTGCCCTGCCACCCTGGCCTGGGTGCCTGGCCCTCCGGTTCTGAAACCAAATCTGAATCCGGGACTCCGGGAGGCCCGTCTCTCTGGCCAGTTCTTCCCAGGTGGCGACGCCCGGAAAGCGATCCTGCTGGAAAGCTCGCAGGAGCAGGGCGGTCTGGGACTGGGTGACGGCGGTCCGCTTTCGCCTGCCTTCTTGCGGGTCGCGTTTCCCGGGCCGGGGCCGAGATTCCCGCCGGTGCCGCTTCAGCTGGCGTGATCTCTCATTCTGAAGCCAAATCTGGACCCTGGGCTCCGGAATGCCGATGGCCCGGGCCAGCTCTTCCCTGGTGACGATGCCCGGGTACGGGTTCCACTCAAAGCAGGCTCACAGGGCCTCCCTCTGGCTCGGGGTCCAAAAGAGTCTCCTTCGCCATCCTCGTCCTCGGGCCTCCGCCGGGAGGGCGCCTTCTCCAGGTGTCGGGAGAGCCATCGTGGGGAGACCTGACCGGAATTCCGCGGACAGACACGGGCAGAGAGAGGCCGGCGGGTTCCCGTGTCCCTCAGTCGGCCTGTGCAGGGTGAGGAGGTCCAGCCAGGAGGCCGGCCCAGCTGGTCAGCGGCCCTTATAAAGGCCCATAGGCTCCACCCCTTCAGGAATGCCAGAGGAGCCCAGGACCAGCCCGACCTCGAAGGCCGGGACCCACAGGGCCCAGGTCACTGTGGCCTGGGTGTGGGTGGGGCCGGAGAAGGCCGGGTAGTGGGGAGTGGGGTGGGAGATGGGGGGAGGGGGCGGGGGTCGGGCTTCGGGGGCTCTCTCTCTGGGCCTCTCCAGGGATCCTGCGGGGACTGGAGGTCGCCCTCGTGGCTCCACGGGCGTCTTCAGCAGGGAGAAGCCAGCCCGGAAGGGTGGAGTGGAGTGCGGAACTGGACCTCCGTGAGAGTCTTGAGTTTTCCAGGCCCTCTCTCTGGGAAGGAGGCCATGCCCGTGGTTGTCGCCGTTGCCATCGTAGGCTCACACACGCAGGTGTGTGGGTGGCGTTCACTTCCACGTGGAAGGGCTGAGCAAAACCCCGGAGAAAGACTGCACCCCCGGCGTCACGGCCTGACGATGGATGCCTGCATCATGCAAAGTAGGGGGAGTCTCCTCCACTCTGGCCCGCTCTGGAAACAGGCGAGTAGAGTGAAGACACGGTGCTGGCGTTCCACGCCTCCCCAGAAGATTCTGGGTCTCCGCAGAGCCCGGGAATCAAACGGTCAACACGGTCAGGCTTCCGGGGGCTTCAGAGACGTGAGCAACTGGCCCCCTGGCAGACGGCAAAACAACGTGGAATCCCGATTCGTGCCTCAGTCGTCCTGAGTGTGACTCCCGTGTGGACGGGGCTGCCCGCCTCGCGCTGCATTGCAGGGCTCAGCCTGGGGATGGGAGGTCTGTAAACCATGTGGGTGAAAACCGGACGGCCACCCGAGTCTGGGTCTTTTGCCTTTGCAGACATGGCCCATTCCTCGGGGAATGAGTGTCCCGCCGGCCGATGCGGCAGCCGTGGGCCCAGCCCTCTGCCCGCGCTGGGCGCTCGCCTTTCTCCCGGCGCACTGGGGCCTGGGGGAGGGGTGGTCCTGTTGCTGCTGGAGGCCGGAGACCGCTTTTCCTCCCTGCCAGGGTCCCTTGGACCCGTGCTCCCTCCCGCTCCCCCGTCCCTCCGTCGCTCCGACTTTCCCTCCGTTCCCCACTCACTCCCTCTCTCCTTCCCTCCGTCCCTCCGTCCCTCCCTCCCTCCCTCCCAACGTCCCTCCTCCGTCCATCCCCCGAGGTCTGGCTATCATCTCTCCATCTCTGCCTGCCTTCCCCCCGCCTGGAGCGGTCGGCATCCCGGGTTTGTGTGGGATCCGGGGTGTGCACGTAGCCGCCAGGTGCTCCATGGTGACAGCGGGGAGGCTGCAGGGGCACGGGTGGGCGAGTGACGGTGCAACAGAGGCACAGAGGAGGCGAGCCGCTGGTGGAAGAGCAGGCCCGGACGCTGCCCGGGCCCGGGGTTTCGGGGCATGGAGGTCTCCAACCAGCAGCCCAGTGCGGAACACAGTGGTGGTGCTGGCGGTCGTGGTGGGGGTGGGGGTGGGGGTGGGGTGGTGTCTTTGGGTGTGTGGGTGTGTGGTTGTGTGGGTGTGTCGGGGTGTGTGTGCGTGCGCGCGCGCGTACCCGCGCGTTGTGTTGGGGAGCAGGGTGGGGGATCAAGCGGGGGTCGGGTGGTGGAAAAGCCTGAGAGCTCTGCCGGGGCCGCTCCCAGGGCCTAGGCCGCTGCCCGCACACCCACGCATGCTCAGTAGACGGTCCCCCTCCTGGAACCTGGGCCGGCTCTGGAATCCCCGGGATGCTCAGTCCTCCTCGGTGTGGAGTCTCTGGCTGCCGCCGCCGCCGCCGCGCCCGGACCCGGAAGGCAGGAATGCCAGGCTGGTCAGCCCGGAGGGAAAACAGGCCTCTCCACAGTGAGCCAGGTGCTGACCGCGAAAGGGAGGCCACCGCCCCGCCCCCGATCCCGTCCCAACCCCGTGTCCTAAAGCTCCTCCAGCAGAGCCCGGTATTCCTCCTCGCTGAGGAGTAGCGGTTCCAGCAAAGCGGGCTCTCCCACGTCCTGCAGCTCCGTCGGGGCCTCCGTTTCTAGCAAAGGTTGAGTCTGCCACAGAAGCTCGGGGGTCTCCAGGAGCTCATCCAGCAGGCTGGAGGGGAGTGCAGACGAGCGCCCAGGCTCCTGGAGCGGCGGGGAGGGCACCTGGATGGCTTGCATCTGCTCCTGCCCCGCGGAGGCCTCCGGGGGCACGGGCCCCGGAGGCGGAGCTGCCCCGACTTGGGGTTCCTACACCACCCCGGCGACCTGGGGCCCCTGGCCCCAGCCCCACCACGAACTCCCCTGGGACATGGGCAGTGCGAGCACACCCGGGCCCTGGGGCTCAGCTCCCGCGGGCCCAGGCTGTCCCACCCAGCAAGGGCCCGGCAGGCTGTTGTGCTGCGGGTCCTCATCCCCCCGCCATTGGCTCGGGCGCGGAGGCCACCCCTGGGGAGTCTGAGGGTGGGAGAGCGCCCCTTCTGGAGTCGCCAGGGCAGCGTAGGAAAATTCCCAATCCCCGCCTGCCGGGGCTGGATGGGGGATCCCTGCTGCGTGCGCGGCCCAGTTGGGCTGCAGCGGGGCGACGGCCCCTGCTCCCTGGCTCAGGAAAGCCCCCGGTGGGAGAGTCTAGGGCGCGCAGGGCACGTGGGGTGCGGGAAGCCCCGTTCCCCACGCCCCGGGGTGTGCGAAGGCCACCGGCGAGGGAGCGAGGGGACACCTGCCGGGGGCAGCGTCGCACAGGCCGCCTGCGTGCGCCGGTGCCCCGCCACCCTGGCCTGGGTGCCTGGCCCTCCGGTTCTGAAACCAAATCTGAATCCGGGACTCCGGGAGGCCCGTCTCTCTGGCCAGTTCTTCCCGGGTGGCAATGCCTGGAAAGCGATCCTGCTGGAAGTCTCGCAGGAGCAGGGCGGTCTGGGACCGGGTGACGGCGGTCCGCTTTTGCCTGCCTTCTTGCGGGCCGCGTTCCCTGGGCCGGGGCCGAGATTCCCGCCGGTGCCGCCTCAGCTGGCGTGATCTCTCGTTCTGAAACCAAATCTGGACTCTGGGCTCCGGAATGCCGATGGCCCGGGCCAGCTCTTCCCTGGTGGTGATGCCCGGTTACGGGTTCTGCTCAAAGCAGGCTCGCAGGGCCTCCCTCTGGCTCGGGGTCCAAACGAGTCTCCTTCGCCGTCCTCGTCCTCGGGCCTCCGCCGGGAGGGCGCCTTCTCCAGGTGTCGGGAGAGCCATCGCGGGGAGACCTGGCCGGAATTCCGCGGACAGACACAGGCAGAGAGAGGCCAGCGGGTTCCCGTGCCCCTCAGTCGGCCTGTGCAGGGCGAGCAGGTCCAGCCAGGAGGCCGGCGGGCGATGGGGAGCGGGCTTCGAGGGCTGGCTCTCTGGGCCTCTCCAGGGATTCTGCGGGGACTGGAAGCCACTGTCGGGGCTCCCCAGGCGTCTTCAGCAGGGAGAAGCCAGCCCGGAAGGGTGGAGTGGAGTGTGGAACTGGACCGGTCTGGTCCGGTTTGAGTCCGGTTTGAGCCGGTCAACACCACTTTGAGCCGGTCTGGTCCGGTCAGAACAGGTTTGAGCCGGTCTGGTCCGGTTTCAGCCATTCTGGTCCTGTTTGAAGCGGTTAAAACCCATTTGAGCCAGTCTGGTCCGGTTTGAGTCGGTCAAAACCAGTTTGAGCTGGTCTGGTCCGTTTCAAACAGGTTTGAGCCGGTTTAAGCCGTTGGGTCCAGTCTGGTCCGGTTTGAGCTGGTTGGATGCAGTCTAGTCCGGTTTGATCCGGTCTAATCCGGTCAAAACAGGTTTGAGCCAGTCTGGTCCGGTTTGAGTCCGGTTTGAGCCGGTCAAAACCGGCTTGAGCCGGTCTGGTCCGGTCAAAACAGATTTGAGCCGGTCTGGTCCGGTTTGAGCCGGTCAAAACAGGTTTGAGCTCGTATGGTCCGGATTGATCCGGTCTAATCCGGTCAAAACAGTATTGAGCAGGTCTGGTCCAGTTTGAGCCGGTCTGGTACTGTTTGAGCTGGTCTTGTCCGGTTTGAGATGGTCTGGTCCCGTTTCATCTGGTCTAATCCGGTTAAAACAGGTTTGAGCCGGTCTCGTCCGGTTTCATCCGGTGTAATCCGGTCAAAACAGGTTTGAACCGGTCTGGTCCAGTTTGAGCAGGTCAAAACCGGTTTGAACTGGTGTAATCCGGTCAAAACAGGTTTGAGCCGGTCAAAACAGGTTTGAGCCGGTTTGATACGGTTTGAGCCTGTCTGGTCCGGTTTCATCCGGTGTAATCCGGTCAAAACAGGTTTGAGCCAGTTGAAACAGGTTTGAGTCGGTTTCATCCGGTTTGAGCCTGTCTGGTCCGGTTTGATCCGGATGAGCCAGTCTGGTCCGGTTTGAGCCGGTCAAAACCGGTTTCAGCCGCTCCAATATGGTCAAAACAGGTTTGAGACCGGTTTGAGCCGGTCTGGTCTGGTTTGAGCCGGTATGGTCCGGTTTGAGCCGGTCTGCTCCGGTTTGTTCCGGTTTGAGGCGGTCAAAACCGGTTTGAAGCATTTTAGCCGGTGTGGTCTGGTTTGAGCCGATCAAAACAGGTTTGATGCAGTCTGGTCCGATTTGAGCCTTTCAAAACCAATTTGATCCGTCGGTTTGATACAGTCTAATCCGGTTTGAGCCGGTCTGGTCCGGTTTGATTCGGTCTAATCCGATCAAAACAGGTTTGAGCCGGTCTGGTGCGGTTGGTGTCCGGTTTGAGCCCAGTTTGAGCGTGTCTGGTCCGGTTTGATCCGGTTTGAGCTGGTCTGGTCCGTTTTCATCCGGTTTGATCGGGTCTGGTCGGGTTTGAGTCCAGTTTGAGCCGGTCAAAACCACTTTGAGCTGCTCTGGTCCAGTCAAAAGAGGTTAGAGTCGGTCTGGTCCGGTTTGAACCTGTCTGGTGCGGTTTGAGCCGGTCAAAACAGGTTTTAGCCGGTCTGGTCCGCTTTGAGCCGGTCAAAACCTGTTTGATACAGCGGTTTGATCCGGTCTAATCGGCTGTGAGCCATTCTGGTCGGTTCTCATCCGGTTTGAGCGGGTCTGGTCCGTTTTGATATGGTCTAATCCGGTCAAAACAGGTTTGACCCGGTCTGGTCCAGTTTGAGCTGGTCAAAACCGGTTTGAGCCGGTCTAATACGGTCAAAACTGGTTGGAGCTGGTCAAAACCGGTTTGAGCCGGTTTGAGCCGGTCTAATCTGGCCAAAACAGGTTCGAGACCGGTTTGAGCCGGTCTGGTCCGGTTTGAGCCGGTCAAAACCGGTTTGAGCTGGTCTGATCCGGTTTGAGCCGGTATGGACCGGTTAGAGTTGGTCTGGTCCGGTTTGAGCCAGTCTGGTCCGGTTTGTTCCGGTTTGAGGTGGTGAAAACCGGTTTGAGCCAGTCTAGCCGGTCTGGTCTGGTTTGAGCCGGTCAAAACCGGTTTGAGCCGGTCTGGTCTGGTTTCAGCCTGTCTGGTCCGGTTTGATCCGGTTTGAGCCGGTCTGGTCCGCTTTGAGCAGGTCAAAACCAGTTTGATCCGGCGGTTTGATTCGGTCTAATCCGGTTTGAGTCAGTCTGTTCCGGTTTCATCCGGTCTAATCCAGTCAAAACAGGTTTGAGCCGGTCTGGTCCGTTTTGATCCGGTGTGAGCCGGTCTGGTCCGGTTTGAGCCGGTCAAAATGGATTTGAGCCGGTCTGGTACGATTAGCTCCGGTTTTAGCCAGTCTGGTCCGGTTTGAGCCGGTTGGATCTGGTCTGTTCTGGTTTGAGCCGGTTGGATCCGGTCTAGTCTGGTTTGATCCGGTCTAATCCGGTCTAAATAGGTTTGTGCCAGTCTGGTCCGGTTTGAGTCCGGTTTGAGCCGGTCAAAACCTGTTTGAGCCGGTCTGGTCCGGTTTGATTCGGTCTGGTCCAGTTTGATCCGTTCTAATCCGGTCAAAACAGGTTAGAGCCGGTCTGGTCCAGTTTGAGCCGGTATGGTCCTGTTTGAGCCGGTCTTGTCCGGTTTGAGACTGTCTGGTCCGGTTTCATCTGGTCTAATCCGGTCAAAAGAGGTTTGAGCCGGTCTGGTCCAGTTTGAGTACGGTTTTAGCCCGGTTTGAGACGGTGTGTTCCGGTTTGATCCGGTTTAATCCGGTCAAAACAGGTTTGAGCCCGTCTGGTCCGGTTTGAGCTGGTCTGGTCCGGTTTCATCCAGTCTAATCCGATCAAAACAGGTTTGAGCCGGTCTGGTCCGGATTGAGTCCGGTTTGAGCCTGGTTTGTGTCGGTCTGTTCTGGTTTGATCCGGTCTAATCCGGTCAAAACAGGTTTGAGCCGGTCTGGTCCGGTTTCATCCGGTCTAATCCGGTCAAAACACGTTTGAGCCGGTCTGCTCCCTCTTCAGCTGTCAAAACCGGTTTGAGCCGGTGTAATCCGGTCAAAACAGGTTTGAGCCGGTCAAAACCAGTTTGAGCCGGTTTGGTTCGGTTTGAGCCTGTCTGGTCCGGTCTGATCCGGTTTGAGCCGGTCTGGTCCAGTTTGAGCCCGTCAAAACTGGTTTGAGCCAGTCAGGTCTGGTGTGAGCTGGTCTGGTCTGGTTTGAGCCGGTCACAACCGGTTTCAGCAAGTCTAGCCGGTCTGGTCTGGTTTGAGCTGGTCAAAACTGGTTTGAGCCGGTCTGGTCTGGTTTCAGCCGGTCTGGTCCGGTTTGATCCGGTTTGAGCCGTACTGGTCCGGTTTGAGCCGGTCAAAACCGGTATGATCTGGCGGTTTGATCCGGTCTAATCGGGTTTGAGCCGGTCTGGTCTGTTTTCATCTGTTTTGAGTGGGTCTGGTCGGATTTGAGCCCAGTTTGAGCCGGTCAAAACTGGTCAAAACTGGTTTGAGCCAGTCTGGTCTGGTTTGAGCTGGTTTGAGCCGTTCTGGTCCGGTTTGACCCGGTCAAAACTGGTTGGAGCCGGTCTCGCCCGGTTTGAGTCTGGTTTGAGCCGGTCAAAACACGTTTGTGCCGGTCTGGTCTGGTTTGAGCCAGTCTTGTCCGGTTGGATCCGGTTTGAGCCGGTCAAAGCTGGTTCCAGCAGGTCTGGTCCGGTTTGAGTCTTGTGTGAGCCGGTCAAAACCGCTTTGAGCCGGTCTGGTCCAGTCAAAACAGGTTTGAGCCGGTCTGGTCTGGTTTGAGCCGGTCAGGTCCGGTTTCAGCCGGACAAAACCGGTTTGAGACGGTCAAAACAGGTTTCAGACGATTTGGTCCGGTTTGAGCCTGTCTGGTCCGGTTTGATCCGGTCAAAACCGGTTGGAGACCGTCTAATACGGTCAAAACAGGTTTGAGCTGCTCAAAACCAGTGTGAGCCGGTTTGAGCTGGTCAAAACCGCTTAGAGCCTGTTTGAGCCCGTCTAATCCGGTCAAAACAGTTTTCAGACCGGTTTGAGCCTGTCTGGTGCGGTTTGAGGTGGTCAAAACCGGTTTGAGCCGGTCTGGTTTGGTTTGTTCCGGTTAGAGCCGCTCACAACCGGTTTGAGCCAGTCTAGTCGGTGGGGCCTTGTTTGAGCCGGTCAAAACAGGTTTGAGCCGGTCTAGTCCGGTTTTTTTCCGGTTTGAGCCGGTCACAACCGGTTTGAGCCAGTCTAGCCGGTCTGGTCTTGTTTGAGCCGGTCAAAACCGGTTTGAGCCGCTCTGGTCCGGTTGGTTCTGGTTTGAGCCGGTCACAACCAGTTTGAGCCAGTCTAGCTGGTCTGGTCTGGTTTGAGCCGGTCAAAACTGGTTTGAGCCGCTCTGGTCCGGTTTGTTCCAGTTTGAGCCGGTCACAACCGGTTTGTGCAAGTCAGCCGGTCTGGTCTGGTTTGAGCCGGTCAAAACTGGTTTGAGCCGCTCTGGTCCGGTTTGTTCCGGTTTGAGCCGTTCACAACCGGTTTGAGCCAGTCTAGCCGGTCTGGTCTGGTTTGAGCCGGTCAAAACCAGTTTGAGCCTGTCTGGTCCGGTTTGTTCCGGTTTGAGCCGGTCACAACCGGTTTGAGCCATTCTAGCCGGTTTGGTCTGGTTTGAGCCGGTCAAAACCGGTTTGAGCTGGTCTGGTGTGGTTTGAGCCGGTCTGGTCCAGTTTGATGCGGTTTGAGCCGGTCTGGTCCTGTTTGAGCCGGACACAACCTGTTTGATCCGGCGGTTTGATCCGGTCTAATCGGGTTTGAGCCGGTCTGGTCCATTTTCATCCGGTTTGAGCGGGTCTGGTCCGGTTTCAGTTCAGTTTGAGCCGGTCAAAACCACTTTGAGCCTATCTGGTCCAGTCAAAACAGATTTGAGCCAGTCTGGTACGGTTTGATCTGGTCTGGTCCGGTTTGAGCCGTTCAAAACCGGTTTGAGCCGGTCTGGTCCTGTTTGAGCCGGTCTGGTCCTGTTTGAGCCGGTCTGGTCCGGTTTGAGATGGTCTGGTGCGGTTTCATCCGGTCTAATCTGGTCAAAACACGTTGGAGCCGGTCTGGTCTGGCTTTAGTCCAGTTTGAGCCCGGTTTGAGCTGGTCTTTTCCGGTTTGATCCGGTCTAATCCGGTCAAAACAGGTTTGAGTCCGTCTTGTCCAGTTTGAGCCGGTCTGGTCCGGTTTCATCCGGTCTACTCCGGTCAAAACCGGTTTGAGCCGGTCTGGTCCAGTTTTAGTCCGTTTTTAGCCCGGTTTGAGCCAGTCTGGTCCGGTTTCATCCGGTCTAATCCGGTCAAAACCGGTTTGAGCCTGTCTGGTCCGGTTTGATCTGGTCTAATCCGGTCAAAACATGTTTTACCCGGTCTGGTCCGGTTTGAGCCAGTCAAAAACGTTTTGAGCCGGTGTAATCTGGTCAAAAGAGGTTTATGAGCCGGTCTGGTCCGGTTTGAGCCGGTCAAAACCGGTTTGAGCTGGTGTAATCGAGTAAAAACATGTTTGAGCCGGTCGAAACCTGTTTGAGCCGGTTTGGTCCCGTTTGAGCCTGTCTGATCCTGTTTGATCTGGTTTTAGCCGGTCTGGTCCGGATTGATCCGGTGTGAGCCGGTCTGGTCCGGTTTCATACTGTCTAATCCTGTCAAAACAGGTTTCAGCCGGTCTGGTCCGGTTTGAGCCGGTCTGGTCCGGATTGAGCCGGTAAAAACCCGTTTGAGCCGGTCTGGTCAGGCTTGAGCCAGTCAAAACCTGTTTGAGCCGGTCTGGTCCGGTCAAAACAGGTTTGAGCAGGTTTGAGCCGGTTGGATCCGTTCTGGTCTGGTTTGAGCCAGTTGGATCCGGTCTAGTCGGGTTTGATCCGGTCTAATCCTGTCAAAACAGGTTTGTGCCGGTCTGGTCCAGTTTGAGTCCGGTTTGAGCCGGTCAAAACAGGTTTGTGCCGGTCTGGTCTGGTTTGAGTCTGGTTTTAGCCAGTCAAAACCCTTTTGAGCTGGTCTGGTCCGGCTTGAGCCGCTCGAAACCAGTTTGAGCCGGTCTGGTCCAGTAAAAACTGGTTTGAGCCGGTTCGAGCCGGTTGGATCCGGTCTGGTCCGTTTTGAGCCGGTTGGATCCGGTCTAGTCTGGTTTGATCCGGTCTAATCCGGTGAAAACAGGTTTGTGCCGGTCTGGTCGTGTTTGAGTCCGGTTTGAGCCGGTCAAAACCGGTTTGAGCCGGTCTGGTCCGGTTTGAGCCAGTCTAGTCCAGTTTGATCTGGTCCAATCCAGTCAAAACAGGTTTGAGCCGGTCTGGTCCGGTTTGATACGGTTTGGTCTGGTCTGGTCCTGTTTCAGCCGGTGGGATCTGGTCTAGTCCGGTTTGATCCAGTCTGGTCTGGTTTGAGCCGGTCATAACCGGTTTAATCCGGCGGTTTTATCCGGTCTTATCCGGTTTGAGCCAGTCCGGTCCATTTTCGTCCAGTCTAATCCAGTCAAAACAGGTTTGAGCCGGTCTGGTCCGGTTTTATCCGGTTTGAGCCGGTCTGGTCCGGTTTGAGCAGGTCAAAACCGGTTTGAGCTGGTCTGGTCCGGTTTGAGCCTGTCTGGTCTGGTTTGATCCAGTTTGAGCCGGTCTGGTCCGGTTTGATCCGGTTTGAGACTGTCTGGTCTGGTTTGATCCGGTTTCAGCTGGTCTGGTCCGGTTTTATCCGGTTTGAGCCGGTCTGGTCCAGTTTGATCCGGTCTAATCTGGTCAAAACAGGTTTGAGCCTGTCTGGTCCAGTTAGAGCTGGTCAAAACTGGTTTGAGCCGGTGTAATCCGGTCAAAACAGGTTTTGAGCCGGTCAAAACCGGTTTGAGAGGATTTGGTCCAGTTTGAGCCTGTCTGGTCCGGTTTGATTCGGTTTCATCCGGTCTAATCCAGTCAAAACAGGTTTGAGCCAGTCTAGTCCTGTTTGATCCGGTTTGAGCCGGTCTGGTCCGGTTTGTTCCGCTTTGAGCCAGTCACAACGGGTTTTAGCCAGTCTAGCCGGTCTGGTCTGATTTGAGCCGCTCAAAACTGGTTTGACCCGGTCTGGTCCGGTTTGAGCTGGTCAAAACCGGTTTGATCCCGCAGTTTCATTTGGTCTAATCGGGTTTGACCCGGTCTGGTCCGTTTTCATCCGGTTTGAGGGGGTCTGGACCGATTTGCGTCCAGTTTGAGCTGGTCAAAACCGCTTTGAGCCGGTTTGGTCCAGTTTGATCCGGTTTGAGTCGGTCTGGTCCGATTTGATTCGGTTTAATCCGGTCAAAACTGGTTTGAGCCCGTCTCGTCTGGTTTGAGCTGGTCTGGTCCGGTTTCATCTAGTCTAATCCGGTAAAAACAGGTTTGAGGCGGTCTGGTGCGGTTTGAGTCAGGTTTGAGCCCGGTTTGAGCCTGTCTGGTCCTGTTTGATCCAGTTTGAGCCGTTCTGGTCCGGTTTGAGCCAGTTTGAGCCGGTTTGGTCCGGTTTGAGCTGGTTTGAGCTGTTCTGGTCCGGTTAAAGCTGGTCAAAACGGGTTTGAGCCAGTCTAACCGGTATGGTCTGGTTTGAGCCCGTCAAAACCGGTTTGAACCGGTCTGTTCTGGTTTGAGCCGGTCTGGTCCGGTTTGATCCTGTTTGAGCAAATCTGGTCCGCTTTGAGCCGGTTTGAGCCGGTCTGGTCTGGTTTGAGACGGTCTGGTCCGGTTTCATCCGGTCTAATCCGGTCAAAACAGGTTTGAGTCGGTCTGGTCTGGTTTGATCCGGTTTGAGCCGGTCTGGTCCGGTTTGAGCCGTTCAAAACCGGTTTGAGCTGGTCTGGTCCGGTTTGTTCCAGTTTGAGCCGTTCACAACCAGTTTTAGCCAGTCTAGCCGGTCTGTTCTGGTTTGAGCCGGTCAAAACCGGTTTGAGCCGGTCTGGTCCAGTTTCAACCGGTCTGGTCCGGTTTGAGGCGGTCAAAACCGGTTTCATCTGGCGGTTTTATCCGGTCTAATCCGGTTTTAGCCAGTCTGGTCTGGTTTCACCTGGTCTAATCAAGTCAAAACAGGTTTGAGCTGGTCTGGTCCGGTTTGGTCCGGTTTGAGCCGGTCTGGTCCGGTTTGAGCTGGTCACAACCGGTTTGAGCCGGTCTGGTCCAGTTTGAGCCAGTCTGGTCCTGTTTGATCCGGTCTAATCCGGTCAAAACAGGATTGAGCCTGTCTGGTCCGGTTTGATTCGATTTGGTCTAGTCTGGTCCAGTTTCAGCCAGTGGGATCCGGTCTAGTTCAGTTTGATCCGGCCTGGTCCGGTTTGAGCCAGTCAAAACCGGTTTCATCCGAGGGTTTTATCCGGTCTAATCCGGTTTGAGCCAGTCTGGTCCGGTTTCATCCGGTCTAATCTGGTCAAAACACGTTTGTGCCGGTCTGGTTTAGTTTGAGCCTGTTTGGTCCGGTTTGATCCTGTTTGAGCCGGTCAAAACCGGTTTGAGCCGGTCTGGTCCGGTTTGAGCCTGTCTGTTCCGGTTTGATCCGGTCTAATCCGATCAAAACACGTTTGAGCCGGTCTGGTCCGGTTTGAACCAGTTTGAGCCGGTCTGGTCCGGTTTGAGTTGGACAAAACCGGTTTGAGCTGGTGAAAACCGTTTTGAGCCGGTGTAATGCGGTCAAAACAGGTTTGAGCAGGTCAAAACAGGTTTGAGCAGGTCAAAACCGGTTTGAGCCGGTCTGGTCCGGTTTGAGCCGGTCTGATCCGGTTTGAGCCGGTTAAAACCGGTTTGAGCCGGCCTGGATCGGTTTGAGCCTGTCTGTTCTGGTTTGATCCGGTCTAATCCGGTCAAAACACGTTGGAGCCGGTCTGGTCCGGTTTGAGTCTGGTTTGAGCCAATCTGGTCTGGTTTCATTCGTTCTAATCTGGTCAAAACAGGTTTCATCCGGTCTGGTCTGGTTTGAGCTGATTAAAACCGGTTTGAGCCGTTGTAATCCGGTCAAAACAGATTTGAGCCGGTCAAAACAGGTTTTAGCCAGTCTAGCCGGTCTGGTCTGGTTTCAGCCGGTCAAAACCGGTTTGAGCCGGTTTGATCTGGTTTGAACCTGTCTGGTCCGGTTTGATCTGGATTGAGCCGCCCTTGTCCGGTTTGAGCCGGTCAAAACCGGTTTGAGCTCAAACGTGTTTTGACTGGATTAGACCGGATCAAACTGGAACAGACAGGCTCAAACCGGACCAGAGCGGCTCAAACCGATTTTCACCGGCTCAAACCGGACCATACAGGCTCAAACAGGACCAGACCAGCTCAAACAGGTTGTGACCAGCTCTAACCGGACCAGGTCGTCTCAAACTGGCTCAATCCAGACCACACCACCTGAAAACGGATCAGACCAGCTCAAACCGGCTCAAACCGGACCAGACAGGCTCAAACCAGATCAAACCGGCTCAAACCTGTTTTGACCGGCTCATACCTGTTTTGACCGGATTACACCGGCTCAAACCGGTTTTGATCGGCTCAAACTTGACCAAACCGGCTCAAACCTGTTTTGACCGGATTGGAATGGATGAAACCAAATCAGACCATATCAAACCGGGCTCAAACTGGACTCAAACCGGACCAGACCGGCTCAAACGTGGTTAGACCGGATTAGACCGGATGAAACTGGAGCAGACCAGCTTCAACCGGGTTTCACCGTGCTCAAACCGGACCAGACAGGCTCAAACCGGACCAGACCAGCTGAAACCGGTTTTCACCGGCTCAAAACTGTTTTGACCGGATTAGACCAGCTCAAACCGGTTTTGACCGGCTCAAACTGGATCTGACCAGCTCAAACCTGACCAGACCGGCTGAAACCGGTTTTGACTGACTCAATCCTTTTTTGACCGTATTACAGCTGCCCTAACCGGTTTTCACCAGCTCAAACCGGTTTGGACCTACTCAAACTGGACCAGATCGTCTCAATCCTGTTTTGACCGGATTAGACCGGATGAAACTGGACAAGACTGTTTCAAACCGCACAAGACCGGCTCAAACAGGACCAGACCGGCTCAAACCTGTCCAGACTGGCTCAAACTGGTTTTGACCGGCTCAAACCGGACCAGACCAGCTCAATCCGGGCTCAAACCCTCTGGTCCGGTGTGAGCCGGCCTGGTCCAGTTTGATCCGGTTTGAGCCGGTCTGGTCCGGTTTGTTCAGGTTTGAGCCAATCACAACCTGTTTTAGCCAGTCTAGCCCGTCTGGTCTGGTTTGAGCTGGTCAAAACTGGTTTGAGCCGGTCTGGTCTGGTTTCAGCCTGTCTGGTCCTGTTTGATCCGGTTTGAGCCAGTCTGGTCTGCTTTGAGCAGGTCAAAACCGGTTGGAGCCGGTCTAATACGGTCAAAACAGGTTTGAGACGGTCAAAACCGGTTTGAGACGGTTTGAGCCAGTCTAATCTGATCAAAACAGGTTTGAGACCGGTCTGAGCCGGTCTGGTCCGGTTTGAGCCGGTGTGGTCTGGTTTGAGCCGGTGTGGTCCGGTTTGAGCCGGTCTGGTCCGGTTTGCTCCAATTTGAGCCGGTGTGGTCTAGTTTGAGCTGGTCTGCTCCAGTTTGAGCTGGTCAAAACCGGTTTGAGCCGGTCTGGTCCGGTTAGAGCCGGTCTGGTCGGGTTTGATCCGGTTTGAGCTGTTCTGCTCCGGTTTGAGATGGTCAAAACCGGTTTGAGATGCTCTGGTCCAGTTTGAGTCCGGTGTGATCCGTTATGCACTGGTCTGGTCCGATTTGAGCCGGACAAAACCGGTTTGAGCCGGTCTAATCCGTCAAAAGAGGTTTGAGCCAGTCAAAACCGGTTAGAGCCGGTTTGAGCTGGTCTAATCCGGTCAAAACAGGTTTGAGACCGGTTTCAGCCTGTCTGGTCCGGTTTGAGCTGGTCAAAACCAGTTTGAGCCGGTCTAACCGGTCTGGTCTGGTTTGAGCCGGTCAAAACCGGTTTTAGCCGGTCTGCTCTGGTTTGAGCCAGTCTGGTCCTGTTTGATCCGGTTTGAGCTGGTCTGGTCTGCTTTGAGCCGGTCAAAACTGGTTTGATCCGGCGGTTTGGTCCGGTCTAATCTGGTTTGAGCTGGTTTGGTCCGGTTTCATCCATTCTAATACAGTCAAAACAGGTTTGAGCTGGTCTCGTCCAGTTTGATCCGGTTTGAGCTGGTTTGGTCCGGTTTGAGCTGGTTTGAGCCGGTCTCGTCCGGTTTGAGACGGTCAGGTCCGGATTCATCCGGTCTAATCCGGTCAAAACAGGTTTGAGCCGGTCTGGTCCGGTTTGATCCGGTTTGAGCCGGTCTGGTCCGGTTTGAGCCATTCAAAACCGGTTTGAGCCAATCTAGCCGGTCTGGTCTGGTTTGAGCCGGTCAAAACCGTTTTGAGCCGGTCTGGTCCGGTTTCAGCCGGTGTGGTCCGGATTGAGTCCGGTTTGAGTCGGTCAAAACCGATTTGATATGGTCTGGTCCGATTTGAGCCCGTCAAAACCGATTTGATACGGCGGTTTGATCCGGTCTAATCCAGTTTGAGCCGGTCTGGTCCGGTTTCATCCGGTCTAATCCGGTCAAAACAGTTTTGAGCCGGTCTGGTCTGGTTTGAGCTGGTCTGGTCCGGATTGAGCTGGTCAAAACCCGTTTGAGCCAGTCTGGTCCGGCTTGAGCCGATCAAAACCAGTTTGAGCCGGTCTGGTCCTGTCACAACAGGTTTGAGCCGGTTTTAGCCGGTTGGATCCGGTCTGGTCCGGTTTGAGCCAGTCAAAGCCGGTTTGATCCGGTGGTTTGATCCGGTCTAATCCGGTTTGAGCCGGTCTGGTCCGGTTTCATCCGGTCTAATCCAGTCAAAACAGGTTTGAGGCGGTCTGGTCCGGTTTGATCCAGTTTGAGCTGGTCTGGTCCTGTTTGAGCCGGTCAAAACCGGTTTGAGCTGGTGTAATCCGGTCAACACAAGTTTGAGCCGGTCAAAACCTGTTTGAGCCGTTTTGATCTGATACGGTTTGAGCCTGTCTGTTCCAGTCAAAACAGGTTGGATCTGGTCTGGTCCGGTTTGAGCCGGTCTGGTCCGTACTGAGCCAATCAAAACCCGTTTGAGCCAGTCTTCTCTGGCTTGAGCTGGTCCAAAACCAGTTTGAGCCGGTGTGGTCCGGTCAAAACAGGTTTGTGCCTGTCTGGTCCGGTTTGAGTCCGGTTTGAGCTGGTCAAACCCGATTTGAGCCTGTCTGGTATGGTTTGAGTCGGTCTGGTCCGATTTGATCCGGTCTAATGCGGTCAAAACAGCTATGAGCCGCTCTGGTCCGGTTTGATTCAGTTTGGTCCGGTCTGGTCCGGTTTCAGCCGGTGGGATCCAGTCTAGTTCGGTTTGATGCGCTCTGGTCCGGTTTAAGCCGGTCAAAACCGGTTTCATCTGGCGTTTTTATCCAGTCTAATCCGGTTTGAGGCAGTCTGGTCCGGTTTCATCCGGTCTAATCCAGTCAAAACACGTTTGAGCCGGTCTGGTCCGGTTTGATCCGGTTTGAGCGGTTCTGGTCCGGTTTGAGTCCAGTTTGAGCCAGTCAAAACCGCTTTGAGCCGGTCTGGTCCGGTTTGAGCCGGTCTGGTCCGCTTTGTTCCAGTTTGAAGCGGTCAAAACTGTTGTGAGCCAGTCTAGCCGGTCTGGTCTGGTTGGAGCCGGTCAAAACCGGTCTGATCCGGCGGTTTGATCCGGTCTAATCCGGTTTGAACCGGTATGGTCCGGTTTCATCCGGTCTAATCCAGTCAAAACAGGTTTGAGCCGGTCTGGTCCGGTTTGTTCCGGTTTGAGCCAGTCAAAACCGGTTTCAGCCAGTCTAACCGGTCTGGTCTGGTTTGAGCTGGTCAAAACTGGTTTGAGACGGTGTAATCCGGTCAAAACAAGTTGGAGCCGGACAAAGCAGGTTTGAACGGGTTTGGTCCAGTTTGAGCCTGTCTGGTCAAGTTTGGTCCGGTTTGAGACGGTCTGGTCCGGTTCAAGCCGGTCAAAACTGGTTTGAGCCGGTCTGATATGGTCAAAACAGGTTTGAGACCGTTTTGAGCCGGTCTGGTCCTGTTTGAGCCTGTCTGGTCCGGTTTGAGCCAGTGAAAATCGGTTGAGCCGGTCTGGTCCGTTTTGAGCCTGTCTGGTCCAGTTTGATCCTTTCTAATCCGGTCAAAACAGGTTTGAGCCGGTCTGGTCCAGTTTCATCCGGTTTAATCCAATCTGGTCCGGTGTCATCCGGTCTAATCCTGTCAAAACAGGGTTGAGCCAGTCTGGTCAGGTTTGAGTCCGGTTTGAGCCCGTTTTGAGCCGTTCTGGTCCGGTTTGAGCCAGTCAAAAACGTTTTGAGCCGGTCTAATATGGTCAAAACAGGTTTGAGCCGGTTTGAGCCTGTCTAATCCTGTCAAAACAGGTTTGAGACGGGTTTGAGCCGGTCTGGACCTGTTTGAGACGGTCAAAACCGGTTTGAGCTGGACTGATCTGGTTTGAGCTGGTTTGAGCCAGTGTGGACCGGTTAGAGCCGGTCTTGTCCAGTTTGAGCCGATCTGGTCCGGTTTGTTCCAGTTTGAGCCGGTCAAAACCGGTTTGAGCCAGTCTAGTCTGTCTGGTCTGGTTTGAGCCAGTCAAAACCGCTGTGAGCCGGTCTGGTCTGGTTTGAGCAGGTCTGGTCCGGTTTGAGCCGGTCAAAACCGGTTTGATCTGGCGGTTTGATCCGGTCTAATACAGTTTGAGCCATTCTGGTCTGGTTTCACCCGGTCTAAACCAGTCAAAACAGGTTTGAGCAGGTCTGCTCCGGTTTGATCCGGTTTGAGCCGGTGTGGTCCGGTGTCATCCGTTCTAATCCAGTCAAAACACGTTTGAGCCGGTTTGGTCCAGTTTGAGTCCGGTTTGAGCCCGGTTTGAGCCGGTCTGGTCCGGTTTGAGCCGTTCAAAACCGGTTTGAGCCGGTGTAATCCGGTCAAAACCTGTTTGAGCCGGTCTGGTCTGGTTTGAGCCGGTCGGATCCGGTTTGATCCGCTCAAAACCGGTTTGAGCGGGTCTAATCCGGTCAAAACAAGTCTGAGCCGGTGGAAAGTGGTTTCAGCCGGTCTTGTCCGGTTTGAAGCTGTCTGGTCAGGTTTGAGCCGGTCTGGGCCAGTTTTCAGCCTGTCTGGTCTGGTTTGATCCTATCTAATCCGGTGAAAACAGGTTTGAGCCCTTCTGGTCCGCTGTGAGATGGTCTGGTTCGGTTCCATCCGGTCTAATCCGGTCAAAACACGTTTGAGCCCGTCTGGTCCAGTTTGAGTCCGGTTTGAGCCCGGTTTGAGCCAGTCTGATCCGGTTTCATCCGATCTAATCCGGTCAAAACACGTTTGAGCCTGTCTGGTCTGGTTTGAGACGGTCAAAACCGGTTTGAGCCGGTGTAATACGGTCAAAACAGGTTTGAGCCGGTCAAAACAGGTTTGAGCCGGTTTGGTCCGGTTTGAGCCTATCTGGTCCGGTTTGATCTGGTTTGAGCCGGTCTGGTCCGGTTTGAGCCGGTCAAAACCGGATTGAGCCGGTCTAATACGGTCAAAACAGGTTTGAGGCGGTCAAAACCGGTTTGAGCCGGTTTGAGCCACTCTAATCCGGTCAAAACAGATATGAGAAGGGTTTGAACTGGTCTGGTGAAGTTTGAGATGGTCAAAACCGGTTTGAGCCGGTCTGATCCGGTTTGAGCTGGTTAGAGCCGGTGTGGACCGGTTAGAGCCGGTCTTGTCCGGTTTGAGCCGGTCTGGTCCGGTTTGTTCCGGTTTGAGCCGATCAAAACCGGTTTGAGCCGTTGTTATCCGGTTAAAACAGGTTTGAGCTGGTCAAAACCGGTTTGAGTCGGTCGTATACGGTCAAAACAGGTTTGAGGCGGTCAAAACCGGTTTCAGCCGGTTTGAGCTGCCTTAATCCAGTCAAAACAGGTTCGAGAACGGTTTGACCCGGTCTGGTCCGGTTTGAGCCTATCAAAAGCGGGTTGCACCTGTCTGATCTGGTTTGAGCCGGTGTGGACCGGTTAGAGCCGGTCTCGTCCGGTTTGAGCCTGTCTGGTCCGTTTTCATCCGGTTTGAGCGGATCTGGTCCGGTTTGAGTCCAGTTTGAGCCGGTCAAAACCACATTGAGCCGGTCTGGTCCGGTCAAAAGAGGTTTGAGCTGGTCTGGTACGGTTTGAGCCGGTCTGGTCTGGGTTGTTCCAGTTAGAGGCAGACAAAACCGGTTTGAGCCAGTCCAGCCGGTCTGGTCTGGTTTGAGCCGGTACAAAACCGGTTTGAGCCGGTCTGGTCTGGTTTGAGCCAGTCTGGTCCGGTTTGATCGGGTTTGAGCCGGTCTGGTCCGGTATGAGCCGTTCAAAACCGGTTTGATCTGGTGGTTTGATCCGGTCTAATCCGGTTTGAGCTGGTCTGGCCCGTTTTATCCGGTTTGAGCCAGTCTGGTCCTGTTTGAGTCCGGTTTGAGCCCTGTTTGAGCCTGTCTGGTTCGGTTTGATCCGGTTTGAGCCGGTCTGGTCCGTTTTCATCCGGTTTGAGCGGGTCTGGTCTGTTTTGAGTCCAGTTTGAGCTGGTCAAAACCGGTTTCAGCAGGTCTGGTCCAGTCATAACAGGTTTGAGCCAGTCTGGTCCGGTTTGAACCGGTTTGGTCTGGTTTGAGCCGGTTAAAACCGGTTTGAGTCGGCCTGGTCCGGTTTGAACCGGTTTGAGCCAGTCTCATCTGGTTTGAGCCGGTCAAAACCTTTTTGAGGTGGTCTGGTCTGGTTGAAGCCGGTCAAAACCGGTTTGAGCCAGTCTGGTCCGGTCAAAACAGATTTGAGCAGGTCTGGTCAAATTAGATCCGGTCTGGTCCGGTTTGAGCCGGTCAAAACCGATTTGAGCCGGTGAAAACCGGTTTGAGCCGCTGTAATCCGGTCAAAACAGGTTTGAGCCGGTCAAAACAGGTTTGAGCCGGTCTGGTCTGGTGTGAGCCGGTCTGGTCTGGTTTGTTCCAGTCTGGTCCTTTTTGAGCCGGTCTTGTCCGGTTTGATCCGGTCTGAGCCTCTCTGGTCCGGTTTGATCTGGTTTGAGCCAGTCTGGTCCGTTTTCATCCGGTTTCAGTGGGTCTGGTCCGGTTTGAGTCCAGTTTGAGCCGGTGAAAACCACTTTCAGCTGGTCTGGTCCAGTCAAAACAGGTTTGAGCCGGTTTGGTCTGGTTTGAACCTTTCTGGTCTGGTTTGAGCCGGTCAAAACCGGTTTGAGTCGGTCTGGTCCAGTTTGAGCCTGTCTGGTCCGATCTGATCCGGTTTGAGCTGGTCTGGTCCGGTTTGAGCCGGTCTGATCCGGTCAGAGCCGGTTTTAGCCGGTATGGACTGGTTAGAGCCGGTCTTGTCCGGTTTGAGCCGGTGTGGTCCGGTTTGTTCCGGTTTGAGGTGGTCAAAACCGGTTTGAGCCAGTCTAGCCGGTCTGGTCTGGTTTGAGCTGGTCAAAACCGGTTTGAGCCAGTCTGGTCTGGTTTGAGCCAGTCTGGTCCAGTTTGAGCCAGTCTGGTCTGGTTTGAGCCGGTCAAATCCGGTTTGATCCGGCGGTTTGATCCGGTCTAATACTGTTTGAGCCGGTCTGGTCCGGTTTCATCCTGTCTAATCCAGTCAAAACAGGTTTGAGCCGGTCTGCTCCGGTTTAAACCTGTTTGAGCCGGTCTGGTCCGGTTTCATCCATTCTAATCCGGTCAAAACACGTTTGAGCCGGTTTGATCCAGTTTGAGTCCGGTTTGAGCCCGGTTTGAGCCGGTCTGGTCCGGTTTGAGCCTGTCAAAACCGGTTTGAGCCGGGTAATCCGGTCAAAGCATGTTTGAGCCGGTTTGGTCCGGTTTGAGCCTGTCTGGTTCGGTTTGATCCGGTTTGAGCCGGTCTGGTCCGGTATGAGTCCTGTTTGAGTCTGGTTTGAGCCGGTCTGGTCAGGTTTCATCCGGTCTAATCCAGGCAAAACAGGTTTGAGCCGGTCTGTTCCGGTTTGATGCGGTTTGAGCCGGACTGGTCGGGTTTGAGCCGTTCAAAACCGGTTTGATACGGCGCTATGATCCTGTCTAGTCGGATTAGAGCCGGTCTAGTAGGTTTTCATCCGGTTTGAGCGTGTCTTGTCCTGTTTGAGTCCAGTTTGAGCCGGTCAAAACCGCTTTGAGCCGGTCTGATCCGATTTTATCCGATTTTAGCCGCTCTGGTCCGGATTGAGCCGGTTTGAGCCGGTCTGTTCCAGTTTGAGACGGTCTGGTCCGGTTTCATCCGGTCTAATCCGGTCAAAACAAGTTTGAGCCGGTCTGGTCCTGTTTGAGTCCGGTTTGAGGCTGGTTTGAGACGGTCTGTTCCGGTTTGATACGATTTAATCCTGTCAAAACAGTTTTGAGCCGGTCTGGTCCGGTTTGAGTCCGGTTGGAGCCCGGTTTGAGCCTGTCTGGTCCCGTTTGATCCGGTTTGAGCCGGTCTGGTCCGTTTTCATCCGGTTTGGGCGGGTCTGGTCCGGTTTGAGTCCAGTTTGAGCCGGTCAAAACCTGTTTCAGCCGGTCTGGTCCAGTCAAAACAGGTTTGAGCCGGTCTGGTCCGGTGTGAACCGGTTTGGTCAGGTTTGAGCCAGTTAAAACCGGTTTGAGTCGGCCTGGTCCGGTTTGAACTGGTTTGAGCCGATTTGGTCCGGTTTGAGCCGGTCAAAACCGTTTTGAGCTGGTCTGGTCCGGTTGAAGCCGGTCAAAACCGGTTTGAGCCGGTCTGGTCCGGTCAAAACAGATTTGAGCAGGTCTGGTCCGGTTTGAGCCGGTCAAAACCGATTTGAGCCGGTGAAAACCGGTTTGAGCCACTGTAATCCTGTCAAAACAGGTTTGAGCCGGTCAAAACCGGTTTGAGCCGGTCTGGTCCGGTTTGAGCCGGTGAAAACCGGTTTGAGCCTCTCTGGTCCGGTTTGAGCCGGTGAAAACCGGTTTGAGCCGGTCTGTTCCGGTTCCATCTGGTCTAATCAGGTCAAAACAGGTTTGAGCCGGTCTGGTCCGGTTTGAGCCTGTCTGGTCCTGTTTGAGCCGGTCTTGTCCGGTTTGATCTAGTTTGAGCCTCTCTGGTCCGGTTTGATCTGGTTTGAGCCGGTCTGGTTCGTTTTCATCCGGTTTGAGTGGGTATGGTCCGATTTGAGTCCAGTTTGAGCGGTGAAAACCGCTTTCAGCCAGTCTGGTCCAGTCAAAACAGGTTTGAGCCGGTTTGGTCCGGTTTGAACCGGTCTGGTCCGGTTTGAGCCGGTCAAAACCGGATTGAGTCGGTCTGGTCCGGTTTGAACAGGTTTGAGCCAGTTTGGTCCGGTTTGAGATGATCACAACCGATTTGAGCCGGTGAAAACCAGTTTGAGTCGCTGTAATCTGGTCAAAACAGGTTTGAGCCGGTCAAAACCGGTTTCAGCCGGTCTGGTCCGGTTTGAGCCAGTCTGGTCTGGTTTAAGCCAGTGAAAACCGGTTTGAGCCGCTCTTGTCCAGTTTGAGCCTTTCTGGTACGGTTTGATCCGGTCTACTCCGGTCAAAACACGTTTGAGCCGGTCTGGTCTGGTTTGAGTCCGGTAAGAGCCCGGTTTGAGACAGTCTGGTCCGGTTTCATCCGTTCTAATCCGGTCAAAACAGGTTTGAGCCGGTCTGGTCCGGTTTGAGCCGGTCAAAACTGGTTTGAGCGGGTGTAATCCGGTCAAAACAGGTTTGAGCCGGTTTGGTCCGGTTTGAGCCTGTCTGGTCCGGTTTGAGCCACTCTGGTCCGGTTTAAGCCGGTGAAAACCGGTTTGAGCCTGTCTAATCCGGTCAAAACAGGTTTGAGCCGGTCAAAACCGGTTTGAGCCGGTTTGATCCCGTTTGAGCCTGTCTGATCCGGTTTGATCCGGTTTGAGCCGATCTGGTCGGGTTTGATCCGGTTTGAGCCGGTCTGGTCCGGTTTCATCCGGTCTTATCCTGTCAAAACAGGTTTGAGCCGGTCTGGTCAGGTTTGAGTCCGGTTGGAGCCCGGTTTGAGCCGGTCTGGTCTGGTTTGTTCCGGTCTAATCCGGTCAAAACAGGTTTGAGCCTGTCTGGTGCGGTTCGAGCCATTCAAAACCGGTTTTAGCCGGTGAAAACCGGTTTGAGCCGCTGTAATGCGGTCAAAACTGGTTTGAGCCTGTCAAAACCGGTTTGAGCCGGTCAGGTCCGGTATGAGCCTGTCTGGTACAGTTTGATCCGGTCTAATCCGGTCAAAACACGTTTGAGACCGTCTGGTCCGTTTTGAGGCCGGTTTGAGCCCAGTTTGAGTTGCTCTGGTCCGGTTTCATCTGTTCTCATCTGGTCAACACAGGTTTGAGCCGCTCTCGTCCGGTTTGAGTCTGGTTTGAGTCCCGTTTCAGCCAGTCTAGCCGGTCTGGTCTGGTTTCAGCCGGTCAAAACCGGTTTGATCCGGCGGTTTGATCTGGTCTAATCCGGTTTGAGTCGGTCTGGTGCGTTTTCATCCGGTATGAGCGTGTCTGGTCCAGTTTGAGTCCAGTTTGAGCTGTCAAAACCGCTTTGAGCCGGTGTGGTCCGGTCAAAACAGGTTTGAGCCGGTCTGGTCCTGTTTGAGTCGGTCTTGTCCGGTTTGATCCGATTTTAACCGGTCTTGTCCGGTTTGAGCCGGTTTGAGCCAGTCTGGTCCGGATTGAGACGGTATAATCCGGTCAAAACAGGTTTGAGCCGGTCTGGTCCGGATTGAGTGTGGTTTGAGCCCGGTTTGAGACAGTCTGGTCCGGTTTGAGCCGGTCAAAACTGGTTTGATCTGGCGGTTTGTTCCGGACTAATCTGGTTTGAGCCGGTCTGTTCCGGTTTCCTCCGGTCTAATCCAGTCAAAACAGGTTTGAGCCGGTCAAAACAGGTTTGAGCCGGTTTGGTCCGGTTTCAGCCTGTCTGGTCTGGTTTGATCCGGTTTGAGCCGATCTGGTCCGATGTCATCTGGTCTAATCCTGTCAAAACAGGGTTGAGCCGGTCAAAACCGGCTTGAGCCGGTTTGAGCCGGTCTAATCCTGTCAAAACAGGTTTGAGACGGGTTTGAGCCGGTCTGGTCCAGTTTGATCCAGTCTAATCTGGTCAAAATAAGTTTGAGCCTGTCTGGATCTGTTTGAGCCGGTTTGAGCCGGTCTGGTCCAGTTTGAGAGGGTCAAAACCGGTTTGAGCCGGTCTCGTCCGGTTTGAGTCCGGATTGGGCCGGTCCAAACCGGTTTGAGCCGGTCTGGTCTGGTTTGAGCCGGTTTGGTCCGGTTTGAGTCCGGTGTGAGCTGGTCAAAACCGCTTTGAGCTGGTCTGGTCCAGTCAAAACAGGTTTGAGCCAGTCTGGTCCGGTTTGAGCCGGTCTGGTCAAGTTTGTGCCGGTGTAACCGGTTTGAGCCGGTCTCGTCCGGTTTGAGTCCGGTTTGAGCTGGTCAAAACAGGTTTGATCCAGTCTGCTCCGATTTGAGCCGGTCAAAACCGATTTGATCCGGCGGTTTGATCTGGTCTAATCCGGTTTGAGCTGGTCTGTTCCGGTTTCATCCGGTCTAATCCAGTCAAAACAAGTTTGAGCCGATCAAAACAGGTTTGAGCCGGTTTGGTCCGGTTTGAGCCTGTCGGGTCCGGTTTGATCCGGTTTGAGCCGGTCTCGTCCGGTTTGAGCTGTCAAAACCGCTTTGAGCCGCTCTAATACGATCAAAACAGGTATCAGCCGGTCAAAACCGGTTTGATCCGGTATGAGCCGGTGTAATACAGGCAAAACAGGTTAGAGACCGATTTGAGCCGGTCTCGTCCGGTTTGAGCTGTTCAAAACCGGTTTGAGCCGCTCTGATACGATCAAATCAGGTATCAGCCGGTCAAAACCGGTTTGATCCGGTATAAGCCGGTATAATACAGGCAAAACAGGTTTGAGACTGGTTTGAGCCGGTCTGGTCTGGTTTGAGCCGGTCAAAACCGGTTTGAGCTGGTCAGGTCTGGTTTCAGCCGGTTTGGTCTGGTTTGATCCAGTTTGAGCCGGTCTGGTCCGGTTTGAGCCGGTCTGGTCCGGTTTGTTCCGGTTTGAGGCGGTGAAAACCGGTTTGAGACAGTCTAGCCGATCTGGTCTGGTTTGAGCGGGTCTGGTTTGGTTTGAGCTGGTCTGGTCCGGTTTGATACGGTTTGAGCCGGTCTGGTCCGGTTTGAGCCGATCAAAACCGATTTGAGCCTGTCTGGTCTGGTTCGTTCCGGTTTGAACCGGTCACAAACGGTTTTAGCCAGTCTAGCCGGTCTGGTCTGGTTTGAGCCGGTCAAAACCGGTTTGAGCTGGTCTGGTCTGGTTTCAGCCAATCTGGTCCGGTTTGATCCGGTTTGAGCCGTTCTGCTGTGGTTTAAGCCGGTAAAAACCGGTTTGATCCGCCAGTTTGATCCGGTCTAATCGGGTTTGATCTCTTCTGGTCCGTTTTCATCCGGTTTCAGCTGTTCTGGTCTGGTTTGAGTCCAGTTTGAGCCGGTCAAAACCGCTTTGAGCCGGTCTGGTCCAGTCAAAACAGGTTTCAGCAAGTCTGGTCCGGTTTGAGCCGGTCTGGTCCGGTTTCATCCAGTCTAATCCGGTCAAAACACGTTGGAGCCAGTCTGGTCCAGTTTGAGTTCAGTTTGAGCCCAGTTTGGGCCGGTCTGATCTGGTTTCATCCGGTCTAATCCAGTCAAAACAGGTTTTAGCCGGTTTGGTCCGGTTGGAGCCAGTCAAAACCGGTTTGAGCCGGTATAATCCAGTCAAACAATTTGAACCGGTTTGGTCTGGTTTGAGCCTGTCTGGTCCAGTTTGATCCGGTATGATCCGGTCTGGTCTGGTTTGAGCCGGTCAAAACCGGTTTGAGCCTGTCTAATACGGTCAAAAGAGGTTTGAGCCGGTCAAAACCGGTTTGAGCCGGTTTGAGCCGGTCTAATCTGGTCAAAACAGGTTCGAGACCGGTTTGAGACGGGCTGGTCCGGTTTGAGCCAATCAAAACCGATTTGAGCCGGTTTCATCTGGTTTGAGCCGGTGTGGACCAGTTAGAGCCGGTCTGCTTCAGTTTGAGCCGGTCTGGTTCGGTTTGTTCCGGTTTGAGCCAGTCTGGTCCGGTTTCATCCGGTCTAATCCTGTCAAAACAGGTTTGAGCCGGTCTGGTCCGGTTTGAGCCAGTCTGGTCCGGTTTGAGTCGGTCAAAACTGGTTTGAGCCGGTCTGCTCTGGTTTAAGCCACTCTGGTCTGGTTTGAGACGGTCAAAACCGGTTAGAGCCGGTCTGGTCTGGTTTCAGCCGTCCTGGTCCAGTTTGATCCGGTTTGAGCCGGTCTGGTCCGGTTTGAGCCGGTCAAAACCACTTTGATCCGGCGGTTTGATCCAGTCTGATCGGGATTGAGCCGGTCTGGTCCGTTTTCATCTGGTTTGAGCGCTTCTGGTATTGTTTGAGCCAGTCTGGTACAGTTTGATCCTTTCTAATCCGGTCTGGTCCGGTTTGAGCAATTCAAAACCGGTTTGAGCCGGTCTGGTCCGCTTTGATCCGGATTGAGCTGGTCTGGTCCTGTTTGAGCCAGTCAAAACTGGTTTGAGCCGTTCTGGTCCGGTTTGAGCCGTTCTGGTCCGGTTTCATCCGGTCTAATCGGTCAAAACGGGTTCGAGCCGGTCTGTTCCTGTTTGATTCTGGTTTGAGCCCGTTTTGAGGCGGTCTGTTCTGGTTTGAACCGGCCTAATCCGGTCAAAACTGGTTTGAGCCGGTCTGGTCCTCTTTGGGCTGGTCAAAACCGGTTTGAGCCGGTCTTGTCCGGCTTGAGCCGGTCTGGTCCTCTTTGAGCCGGTTTGTCCGGTTTGATCCGGTTTTAGCTTGTCTGGTCAGGTTTGAGCCGATTTGAGCTGGTCTGGTCCGGTTTGAGACCGTCTGGTTCGGTTTCATCGGTCTAATCTGGTCAAAACAGGTTTGAGACGGTCTGGTCCGGTTTGAAACCGGTTTGAGCCGGTCTGTTCCGGTTTGATCCAGTTTAATCCGGTCAAAACAGGTTTGAGCCTGTCTGGTCCGGTTTGAGATGGTCTGGTTCGGTTACATCCGGTCTAATCCGGTCAAAACCGGTTTCAGCCGGTCTGGTCCGGTTTGATCCGGTTTTAGCCGGTCTACTCCGGTTTGAGCCGGTCCAAACCTGTTTGATCCGGCGGTTTGATGCTGTCTAATCGGGTTTGATCTCGTCTGGTCCGTTTTCAACCGGTTTGAGCGGGTCTGGTCCGGTTTGAGTCCAGTTTGAGCCGGTCAAAACCGCTTTGAGCTGGTCTGGTCCAGTCAAAACAGGTTGAGCCGGTGTGGTACGGTTTGAGCCGATGTGGTCCGGTTTCAACCGGTCTAATCCAATCAAAACACGTTTGAGACAGTCTGGTCCAGTTTGAGTCGGGTTTGAGCCCGGTTTGAGCCGGTCTGGTCCAGTTTGAGCTGGTCAAAACCGGTTTAAGCCGGTGTAATCTGGTCAAAACATGTTTGAGCCGGTCAAAACAGGTTTGAGCCGGTTTGGTCCGATTTGAGCATGTCTGGTCCAGTTTGATCCGGTTTGAGCCGGTCTGGTCCGGTTTGAGTCCGGTTTGAGTCCAGTTTGAGCCAGTCTGGTCCGGTTTGATCCGGTCTAATCCAGTCAAAACAGGTTTGAGACGGTCAAAACCTGTTTGAGCCGGTCTGGTCCTGTTTGAGCCGGTCGGATCCTGTTTGATACCCTCAAAACCGGTTTGAGCTGGTCTAATCTGGTCAAAACAGGTCTGAGCCAGTGAAAACCGGTTTCAGCCGGTCTGGTCCGGTTTGAGGCTGTCTGGTCTGGTTTGAGCCGGTATGGTCCAGTTTGAGCCTCTCTGGTCCGGTGTGATCCGATCCAATCCGGTCAAAACAGGATTGAGCCCGTCTGGTCCAGTGTGAGACGGTCTGGTCCGGTTTCATCCAGTCTAATCCAGTCAAAACACGTTTGAGTCCGTCTGGTCCAGTTTGAGTCTGGTTTGAGCCCGGTTTGAGCCGGTCTGATCCTGTTTCATCCAGTCTAATCCGGTCAAAACACGTTTGAGCCTGTCTGGTCCGGTTTGAGCCGGTCAAAACCGGTTTGAGCTGGTCGAAAGAGGTTTGAGCCAGTCTGGTCGGTTTGAGACCAGTTTGGGCTGGTCTGATCCGGTTTGAGGCGGTCTTGTCCGGTTTGAGCCGGTTTGAGCCGATCTGGACCGGTTTGAGTCGGTCAAAAGAGGTTTGAGCCGTTCTGGTCCAGTCAAAACAGGTTTGAGCCGGTCTGGTATGGTTTGAGCCGGTGTGGTCCGGTTTCATCCGGTCTAATCTGGTCAAAACACGTTGGAGCCGGTCTGGTCCAGTCTGAGTCCGGTTTGACCCCAGTTTGAGCCAGTCTGCTCTGGTTTGATCCGGTTTGAGCCGGTCTAGTCCGGTTTGAGCCTGTCAAAACCGGTTTGAGCTGGTCTGGTCCGGTTTGAGCCTGTCTGGTCCGGTTTGATCCGGTTTGAGATGATCTGGTCCAGTTTCATCCGGTTTTAGCCTGTCTGGTCCGGTTTGATCCGGTTTGAGCCGGTCTGTTCCGGTTTGATCCGGTTTGAGCCGGTCTGGTCCAGTTTGATCCGGTCTAATCTGGTCAAAACAGGTTTGAGCCTGTCTGGTCCGGTTTGAACTGGTCAAAACCGGTGTGAACCGGTGTAATCCTGTCAAAACAGGTTTAAGCCGGTCAAAACCGGTTTGAGCCGATTTGGTCCACTTTGAGCCTGTCTGGTCCGGTTTGATCCGATTTGAGCCGGTCTGGTCCGGTTTGATCCGGTTTGAGCCAGTCTGGACCAGTTTCAGCCGGTCTGCTCCAGTTTGTTCCGGTTTGAGCCGGTCACAACCGGTTTGAGCCAGTCTAGCCGGTCTGGTCTTGTTTGAGCCGGTCAAAACCGCTTTGAGCTGGTCTGGTTTTGTTTTAGCCGGTCTGGTCCGGTTTGAGTCCAGTTTGAGCCGGTCAAAACCGCTTTGAGCCGGTCTGGTCCGGTCAAAACAGGTTTGAGTCGGTCTGGTCCAGTTTGAGCCGGTCTTTTCCGGTTTGTTCCGGTTTGAGGCGGTCAAAACTGGTGTGAGCCTGTCTAGCCGGTCTGGTATGGTTTGAATCGGTCAAAGCCAGTTTGATCCGGCGGTTTGATCCAGTCTAATCCGGTTTGAGCCGGTATGGTCCGGTTTCATCCTGTCTAATCCAGTCAAAACAGGTTTGAGCCGGTCTGGTCCGGTTTGATGCGGTTTGAGCCGGACAGGTCCGGTTTGAGCTGGTCAAAACCGGTTTGATACGGCACTTTGATCCAGTCTAATCGGGTTTGAGTCGGTCTGGTCCGTTTTCATCTGATTTGAGCACGTCTGCTCCGGTTTGAGTCCAGTTTGAGCCGGTGTGGACCGGTTAGAGCCGGTCTGGTCTGGTTTGTTCCAGTTTGAGGAGGTCAAAACCGGTTTGAGCCAGTGTAGCCGGTCTGGTCTGGTTTGAGCCGGTCAAAACCGGTTAGAGCCGGTCTGGTTCGGTTTGATCCGGTTGAAACCGGTTTGAGCTGGTCTAATCCGGTCAAAACAGGTTTGAGCCGGTGAAAACCGGTTTGAGCTGGTCTGGTCCGGTTTGAGCCTGTCTGGTCCGGTTTGAGCTGGTCTGGTCCGGTTTGAGCCTCTCTGGTCCGGTTTGATCCTATCTAATCCGGTCAAAACAGGTTTGAGCCCGTCTGGTCCGGTGTGAGACAGTCTGGTCCGGTTTCATCCGGTCTAATCCGATCGAAACACGATTGAGCCCGTCTGGTCCAGTTTGAGTCTGGTTTGAGCCCGGGTTGAGCCGGTCTGGTCCGGTTTCATCTGGTCTAATCTGGTCAAAACACATGTGAGCCGGTCTGGTCCGGTTTGAGCCGGTGAAAACCGGTTTGAGCCACTGTAATCCGGTCAAAACAGGTTTGAGCCAGTCAAAACCGGTTTGAGTTTGTCTGGTCCAGTTTGAGCCGGTGAAAACCGGTTTGAACCGCTCTGTTCTGGTTTGAGCCTGTCTGGTACGGTTTGATCCGGTCTAATCCGGTCAAAACACGTTTGAGCCCGTCTGGTCCGGTTTGAGTCCGGTTTGAGCCCGGTTTGAGCCGGTCTGGTCCGGTTTCATCTGTTCTAATCCGGTCAAAACAGGTTTGAGCCTGTCTGCTCCGGTTTGAGTCCGGTTTGAGCCCTGTTTGAGCCAGTCTAACCGGTCTGGTCTGGTTTCAGCCGGTCAAAACAGGTTTGATCCGGTGGTTTGATCCGGTCTAATCCGGTTTGAGCCAGTCTGCTCCGGTTTGAGCCGGTCTGGTCCGGTTTGAGCCGGTCAAAACCGGTTTGAGCCGGTCTCGTCCGGTTTGAGTCTGGATTGGGCCAGTCCAAACCGGTTTGAGTCGCTCAGGTCTGATTTGAGCCGGTTTGGTCCGGTTGAGTCCTGTTTGAGCCGGTCAAAACCGCTTTGAGTCGGTCGGGTCCAGTCAAAACAGATTTCAGCTGGTCTGGTACGGTTTGAGCCGATCTGCTCCGATTTGTGCTGGTGAAACCGGTTTGAGCCGGTCTCGTCCGGTTTGAGTCTGGTTTGAGCCAGTCAAAAAAGGTTTGAGCCGGTCTGGTCCGATTTGAGCCGGTCAAAACCAATTTGATCCGGCCGTTTGATCCGGTCCAATCGGGTTTGAGCCGGTCTGGTCCCGTTTCACCTGGTCTAATCCAGTCAAAACAGGTTTGAGCCAGTCTGCTCCAGTTTGAGTCCGGTTTGAACCAGGTTTGAGCCGGTCTGGTCTGGTTTCATCCGTTCTAATCCGGTCAAAACACGTTTGAGCTGGTCTCGTCCAGTTTGAGTCCGGTTTGAGCCCGGTTTGAGCCGGTCTGGTCCGGTTTCATCCGGTCTATCCGGTCATAACAGGTTTGAGCCGGTCTATTCCGGTTTGAGTCTATCAAAACCGGTTGAGCCAGTGTAATCCGGTCAAAACTGGTTTGAGCTGGTGTAATCCGGTCAAAACAGGTTTGAGCCGGTTTGGTTCCGTTTGAGCCTCTCTGATCCGATTTGATCCGGTTTGAGCCTGTCTGGTCGGGTTTGATCTGGTTTTAGCCGATCTGGTCCGTTGTCATCCGGTCTAATCCTGTCAAAACAGGTTTGAGCCGGTCTGGTCTGCTTTGAGTCCGGTTTGAGCCCGGTTTGAGACGGTCTGGTGCGGTTTGATCCAGTCTAATCCGGTCAAAATAGGTTTGAGATGGTCAAAACCTCTTTGAGCCGGTCTGGTCCGGTTTGAGCCGGTCGGATCCGGTTTGATCCGGTCAAAACCGGTTTGAGCTGGTCTAATCCGCTCAAAACAGGTTTGAGCCGGTGAAAACCGGTTTCAGCCGATCTGGTCCGGTTTGAGCCTCTCTGGTCCTGTTTGAGACGGTCTGGTCCGGTTTGATCCGGTCTAATCCGGTCAAAACAGGTTTGAGCCGGTCTTGTCCGGTAGGAGCCGGGATAATCCGGTCAAAACAGGTTTGAGACGGTCAAAACCTCTTTGAGCCGGTCTGGTCCGGTTTGAGCCGGTCGGATCGGGTTTGATCCTGTCAAAACCTTTTTGAGCTGGTCTAATCCGGTCAAAACAGGTTTGAGCCGGTGAAAACCGTTTTGAGCCAGTCTAGCCGGTCGGTCTGGTTTGAGCTGGTCAAAACCGGTTTGAGCCGGTCTGGTCTGGTTTCAGCCGATCTGGTCCAGCTTGATCTGGTTTGAGCCGATCTGCTCCAGTTTGAGCCGGTCAAAACCAGTTTGATCCAGTGATTTGATCCGGTCTATCGGGGGTGAGCCGGTCTGGTCAGTTTTCATCCGGTTTGAGCGGGTCTGGTCCGATTTGAGTCCAGATTGAGCCGGTCAAAACCGCTTTGAGCTGGTCTGGTCCAGTCAAAACAGGTGTGAGCCGGTCTGGTCCGGTTTCATCCGGTCTAATCCGGTCGAAACACGTTTGAGCCGGTCTGCTCCAGTTTGAGTCCGGTTTGAGCCCTGTTTGAGCCTGTCTTGTCTGGTATCATTCGGTGTAATCCGTTCAAAACAGATTCGAGCCCGTCTGGTCCGGTTTGACCCGGTCAAAACTGGTTTGAGCCGGTGTAATCTGGTCAAAACAGGTTTGAGCCGGTCAAAACAGTTTTGAGCTGGTTTGGTCCGGTTTGAGCCTGTCTGGTCCGGTTTGATGCGGTTTGAGATGGTCTGGTCCGGTATGAGCCGGTCAAAACCGGTTTGAGCCGGTCTAGTACGTTCAAAACAGGTTTGAGCCGATCAAAACCGGTTTGAGCCGGCTTGGTTCGGTTTGAGCCGGTTTGAGCTGGTGTGGACTGGTTAGAGGCGGTCTGGTCCGGTTTGAGCCATTATGGTCCGGTTTGTTCTGGTTTGAGGCGATCAAAACCGGTTTGAGCCAGTCTAGCCTGTCTGGTCTGGTTTGAGCTGGTCAAACCCGGTTTGAGCCGGTCTGGTCTGCTTTGAGCTGGTCTGTTCTGGTTTGAGACCGGTTTGAGCCTGTCTGGTCCGGTTTGAGGCGGTCAAAACCGGTTTGAGCCGGTTTGATCCGGTTCGAGCCGGTCTGGTCCGGTTTGAGCCGGTCAAAACCGGTTTGATCTGGCGGTTTGATCCGGTGTAATCCGTTTTGAGCCGGTCTGGTCCAGTTTCTTCAGGTCTAATGCAGTCAAAACAGGTTTGAGCCAGTCTGGTCCGGTTTGAGTCCTGTTTGAGCCCGGTTTGAGCCAGTCTGTTCTGGTTTCACCCGGTCTAATCCGGTCAAAACCGGTTTGAGCCGGTGTAATATGATCAAAACAGGGTTGAGCCGGTGAAAACCGGTTTGAGCCGGTGTGAGCCAGTCTAATCCATGCAAAACAGGTTTGAGACCGGTTTGAGCCGGTTTGATCCGGTTTGAGCTTGTCTGGTCCAGTTTGAGCCGGTCTTGTCCTGTTTGTTCCGGTTTGAGGCGGTGAAAACCGGTTTGAGCCTGTCTAGCCCGTCTGGTCTGGTTTGAGCCGGTCAAAACCGGTTTGAGCCGGTTTGAGCCGCTCTAATCCGGTCAAAACTGGTTGAAGACGGGTTTGAACCGGTCTCCTCCTGTTTGAGGCGGTGAAAACCGGTTTGAGCCGTTGTGATTCGGTATGAGCCGGTTTGAGCCGGTGTGGACCGGTTAGAGCCGGTCTTGTCCGGTTTGAGCCGGTCTGATCCGGTTTGTTCCGGTTTGAGGCGGTCAAAACCGGTTTGAGCCAGTCTAGCCGGTCTGGTCTGGTTTGAGCCGGTCAAAACCGGTTTGATCCGGCGGTTTGATCCAGTCAAATACGGTTTGAGCCGGTCTGGTCCGATTTCATCTGGTCTAATCCAGTCAAAACAGGTTTGAGCCAGTCTGCTCCAGTTTGAGTCTGGTTTGAACCCGGTTTGAGCCGGTCTGGTTTGGTTTAATCCGTTCTAATCTGGTCAAAACACGTTTGAGCCGGTCTCGTCCAGTTTGAGTCTGGTTTGAGCCTGGTTTGAGCCGGTCTTGTCCCGTTTCATCCGGTCTAATCCGGTCATAACAGGTTTGAGCCGGTCTATTCCGGTTTGAGCCGATCTAAACCAGTTGAGCCAGTGTAATCCGGTCAAAACTGGTTTGAGCTGGTAAAAACCGGTTTGAGCTGGTGTAATCCGGTCAAAACAGGTTTGAGCTGGTTTGGTCCCGTTTGAGCCTCTCTGATCCGGTTTGATCCGGTCTGGTCCAGTTTGAGTCCGGTTTGAGCCGGTCTGGTCCGGTTTGATCCGGTCTAATCCGGTCAAGACAGGTTTGAGACGGTCAAAACCTGTTTGAGCCAGTCTGGTCCGGTTTGAGCCGGTCAGATCCGGTTTGATGTAGTCATAACAGGTTTGCGCCGGTAAGGTCCGGTTTGAGTCTGGTTTGAGCCCGGTTTGAGCTGGTCTGGTCCGGGTTCATCCGTTCTAATCCGGTCAAAACACGTTTGAGCTTGTCTCGTCCAGTTTGAGTCGGGTTTGAGCCCGGTTTGAGCCGGTCTGGTCCAATTTCATCCGGTCTAATCCGATCATAACAGGTTTGAGCCGGTCTATTCCGGTTTGAGCCGATCAAAACCGGTTTGAGCCGGTGTAATCCGGTCAAAACTGGTTTGAGCCGGTCAAAACCGGTTTGAGCCGGTGTAATCCGGTCAAAACAGGTTTGAGCTGGTCAAAACAGGTTTGAGCCGGTTTGGTCCTGTTTGAGCCTCTCTGATCCGGTTTGATCCGGTTTGACCCTGTATGGTCGGGTTTGATCTGGTTTGAGCCGATGTGGTACGGTGTCATCCGGTCTAATCCTGTCAAAACAGGTTTGAGCCGGTCTGGTC
>CM052586.1:48009998-48042766 GCA_028551445.1 Miopithecus talapoin
GACTCAAACAGGTTTTGACCGGCTCAAACCGGTTTTGACCGTCTTGACCCGGTTTTGACCGGCTCAAACCAGAGCAGACCGGCTCAAAACAGACCAGACCGGCTCAAACCTGTTTTGACCGGCTTAAAGCGGTTTTGACCAGATCAAACTGGACTCGACCGGCCCAGACCAGCTGAAACAGGATCAAACCGGACCAGACCGGCCCAGTCCGCCTATGACTGGGCCACAAACCGGTTTTGACAGGTTCAAACCAGACCAGACCGGCTCAAACCGGTTTTGACCGACCAGAGCCGATTTTGAATGGCTCAAACCAGACAAGATCGGCTCAAACCAGACCAGACCGGCTCAAACCGGTTTTGACCGGCTCAAAGCGGTTTTGACCGCCTCAAATGGGACCCAACCTGCCCAGACCATCTGAAACCAGTCAAACTGGACTAGACCGGCCCAGACCGGCTAAAACCGGGCCACCAACCGGATTTGACCTGCTCAAACCAGACCAGTCCGGCTCAAACCGGTTTTTACCGGCCTGAGCCGGTTTTGACCGGCTCAAACCAGACCAGACCGTCTCAAACCGGAGCAGACCAGCTCAAACCGGTTTTGACCGGATGACACCCGATCAAAACGGACCAGACCGGCTCACACCAGATCAAACCGGTCCAAACAGGCCCAGACCGACTGAAACCAGACCAAACCAGGCCGGACCGGCTCAAACCGGTATTGACCGGCTCAAACTAGACCAGACCAGTTCAAACCGGTTTTGATGGGCTCAATCCGGTTTTGACCAGCTCAAACCGATTTTGACTGGCTCAAACCATTCCAGACCGGCGAAAACCATTTTTGAACCGCTCAAATCAGACCAGTTCGGTTCAAACCCGTTTTGACTGGCTCAATCAGGTTTTGACCGGCTCAAACCTGTTTTGACCGGCTCAAACCACCGCAGACCGGCTAAAACCGGTTTTCACGGGCTCAAACCTGTGTTTACCTGATTGGATCGGATGAAACCGGACCAAACCGGCTCAGAGAGGCTCGAATCAGTTTTGACTGGCTCAAACCAGACCAGTTCGGCTCAAACCAGACCAGACCGGCTCAAACCGGTTTTAACCTGCTCAAACCACACCAGACCGGCTGAAACCGGTTTTGACCGGCTAAAACCGGTTTTGACCGGATGAGACCGGATCAAACCGAATCAGACCGGCCCAGAACGGCTAAAATCGTATCAATCTGGGGCAGACAGGCCCAGACCGCCTAAAACTGGGCCACAAACCGATTTTGACCGGTTCAAAGCAGAACAGACCGGCTCAAACCAGACCTGACCGGCTCAAACCGGTTTTGACCGTATTAGTCCGGATCAAACCTACCAGACCCCCTCAGACTGGCTCGAATCGGTTTTGACTGGCTTCAACCACACCAAACCGGCACAAACCGGTTTTGACCGGCTCGAACCGGTTTTGACTGGCTCAAACCAGACCAGACCGGCTCAAACCGGTTTTGACCTGCTCAAACCACAGCAGACTGCCTGAAACCGGTTTTGACCGGCTAAAACCGGTTTTGACCGGATGAGACCGTATCAAACCGAATCAGACCGGCCCAGACCGGCTAAAATCGGATCAAACCGGCCAAGACCGGCCCAGACCGCCTAAAACTGGGCCACAAACCGGTTTTCACACATTCAAACGAGACGAGACCGGCTCAAACTGGTTTTGACCGACCTGAGACGGGTTTGACCAACTCAAACCAGACCAGACCGGCTCAAACCAGACCAGACCGGCTCAAACC
The DNA here is from genome assembly GCA_028551445.1 of Miopithecus talapoin. Classification (NCBI taxonomy): domain Eukaryota; kingdom Metazoa; phylum Chordata; class Mammalia; order Primates; family Cercopithecidae; genus Miopithecus; species Miopithecus talapoin. Next base: position 48,011,775 of record CM052586.1, read on the forward strand.
GGTTTCGACCGGCTCAAAGCGGTTTTGACCACATGAAACCGGACTCGACCGGCCCAGACCAGCTGAAACCGGATCAAACCATACCAGACCGGCCCAGACCGGCTAAAACTGGGCCGCAAAACTGTTTTAACCGGGTCAAACCAGACCAGACCGGCTCAAACCGGTTTTGACCGGTCTGAGCCGGTTTTGATCGGCTCAAACCATACCAGTCCGGCTGAAACCGGACGAGACCGGCTCAAACCGGTTTTGACCGCATGACACCGGATCAAACCGGACCAGACCGGCCAACACCGCCTAAAACTGGTCAACAAACCGGTTTTGACCGGTTCAAACCAGACGAGACTGTCTCAAACCAGTTTTGACGGAACTGAGCCGGTTTTGATGGTCTCAAACCGGTTTTGACCGACCTGAGCCGGGTTTGACCGGCTGAAACCAGTCCAGACCGGCTAAAACCAGACCAGAACGGCTCAAACCGGTTTTGACCGGCTCACACCGGTTTTGACCGGATCAAACCATACCAGACCGCTTCAATCCGGTTTTGACCGGCTCAAACCGGTTTTGAATTTCTCGAACCGGTTTTGACCAGCTCAAACCACACCAGACCGGCTCAAACCGGTTTTGACCGGCTGAAACCCATTTTGACCGGATGAGACTGGATCAAACCGGTCCAGACCGCTCCAGATCGGCTCAAACCGGATAAAACCGGACCAGACCGGCCCAGACCGCCTAAAACCGGGCCAAACCGGCTCAAACCTATTTTGACCGGCTCAAACCAGACCAGACCGGCTCGAACCTGTTTTAACCGGCTCAAACCAGACCAGACCGGCTCAAACCGGTTTTCATCGACTCAAACCAGACCAGACCGGCTCAACCCGGTTTTGACCGCATGAGACAGGATAAAACAGGACCAGCCCGTCTCAAACCGGAATAAACCGCACCAGACCGGCCCAGAAAAGCTGAAGCCGGAGCAAACCGGACCAGACCGGCCCAGACCGGCTAAAACCAGGCCACAAACCGGTTTTCACCGGCTCAAACCAGACCACACAAGATCAATCCGGTTTTGACCGGCCTGAGAAGGTTTTGACCGGCTCAAACCAGACCAGACCGGCCCAAACGGGACCAGACCGGCTCAAACTGGATTTCACCAGATGACACCGGATCAAACCGGACCAGACCGGCTCACACCGGAGCAAACCGGACCAGACAGGTCCAGACCGGCTGAAACCGGATCAAACCAGAGAAGACCGGCTCAAAGCAGTTTTGACCGAAAGGAGCCGGTTTTGACCTGCTCAAACCAGACCAGACTAGCTCTAACCGGTTTTGACTGGAACAAAGCGGTTTTGACCGCATCAAACTGGACTCGACCGGCCCAGACCAGCTGAAACCGGATCAAACCGGACAGACCGGCCCAGATCGGCTAAAACTGGGCCACAAAACGATTTTGACCGGCTCAAAGCAGACCAGACCGGCTCAAAACTGTTTTGACCGGCCTGAGCTGGTTTTGACCGGCTCAAACCATACCAGATCGGCTGAAACTGGACCAGACCGGCTCAAACCGGTTTTGACCAGATGACACCGGATCAAACCGGACCAGACAGGCCCAGACCGCCTATAACTGGGCCATAAAACTGTTTTTACTGGTTCAAACCAGACGAGACAGGCTCAAATCAGTTTTGACTGACCTGAGCCAGTTTTGACCGGCTCAAACCGGTTGTGACCGACCTGAGCTGGGTTTGACCAGCTCAAACCACACCAGACTGGCTCAAACCAGGCCAGAACGGCTCAAACCGGTTTTGACCGGATCAAACCAGTCCAGACCGGCTCAAACCAGACAAGACCGGCTCAAACCGGTTTTGACCGACTCAAAACAGATCAGACTGGTTCAAACCGGTTTTGACTGTCACAATCCGGGTTTATCCGGCTCAAACCACTCCAGACCGGCTAAAACTGGTTTTGACTGGCTCAAACCGGTTTTGACCTGCTTAAACCACACCAGACGGGCTCAAACCGCTTTTGACCGTCCTGAGCCGGTTTTGACCGGCTCAAACCAGACCAGACCTGCTCAAACCAGACAAGACCGTCTCAAACCGGTTTTGACCGGCTTCAAGCAGTTTTGAACAGATCAAACCGGACTCGACCGGCTCAGACCAGTTGAAAACGGATCAAACAGGCCGAAACCGGCCCAGATCGCCTAAGACTGGGCCACAAACCGGTTTTGACCGTTTCAAACCGGACCAGACCGCCTCAAACCGGTTTTGACCGGATGACACCGGATCAAACCGGACCACACCGGCTCACACCGGATCATACCGGACAAGACAGGCCCAGACCGGCTGAAACCAGATCAAACCGGCCCAGACCGGCCCAGACCGGCTAAAACTGGGCCAGACCGGCTCAAACCGGTTTTGATCGACTCAAACCAGACCAGACCAATTCAAACCGGTTTTGACTGTCTCAATCCGTGTTTGTCCGGCTCAAACACTGCAGAGGGGCTAAAACCGGGTTTGACTGGCTCGAACTGGTTTTGACCTTATCAAACCAGACCACACTGGCTCAAACCAGTACAGACCGGCTCAAACAGGTTTTAACTGGCTCAAACGGATTTTTACCTGCTCAAAACACACCAGACCGGCTGAAACCACTTTTGACCGGCTCAAACCAGACCAGACAGGCTCAAACCAGACCAGACCGGCTCACACCGGATCAAACGGGACCAGACAGGCCCAGACCGGCTGAAACCGGCTCAAACCGCACCAGACCGGCTCAGACCGGCTAAGACTGTCTAAAACCGGGCCAGATAGGCTCAAACCGGTTTTGACCAGCTCAAACCAGACCAGACCGGTTCAAACCGCTTTTGACTGGCTCAATCCGGTTTTGCGCGTCTCAACCCAGTCCAGACTGGCGAAAACGGGTTTTCACCGGCTCAAAGCAGATTTGACCTGATTAGACCGGATCAAACCAGACCAGACCGGCTCAGACAGGCTTGAATCGGTTTTGACTGGCTTCAACCAGAGCAAACTGGCTCAAACCGGTTTTGACTGACTCGAATCGGATTTGACCGGCTCAAACAAGACCAGACGGGCTCAAACCAGACCAGACAAGCTCAAACCGGTTTGACCTGCTCAAACCACACCAGACAGGCTGAAACCGGTTTTGACAAGCTAAAACCGCTTTTGACCGGATGAGATCAGATCAAACCGAATCACTGGCCCAGACTGGCTAACATCAGATCAAACCGGACCAGACCGGCCCAGGCCGCCTAAAACTGGGCCACAAACCGGTTTGGAGTGGTTCAAACCAGACCAGACCGGCTCAAACCGGTTTTGACCACCCTGAGCCGGTTTTGACCGGCTGAAACCAGACCAGACCGGCTCAAACCGGTTTTTACCAGCTCAAAGCGGTTTTGCCTGAATCAAACCGAACTCCACCGGCCCAGACCAGCTGAAACCGGATCAAACCGGACCAGACCGGCCCAGAACGCCTAAAACTGGGCCACAAACCGGTTTTGACCGGTTCAAACCGGACCAGATGGCTCAAAACGGTTTTGACCGGATGACACCGGATCAAACCGGACCAGACCGGCTCACACCAGATCAAAGCGTACCCGACAGGACCAGACCGGCTGAAACCGGATGAAACCGGACCAGACCGGCTCAGACAGGCTCGAATCGGTTTTGACTGGCTTCAACCAGACCAAACCAGCTCAAACTGGTTTTGACCGGCTCGAACCGGTTTTGACCGGCTCAAGCCAGACCAGACCGGCTCAAACCAGACCAGACCGGCTCAAACCGGTTTTGACCAGCTCAAAGCGGTTTTGACCGCCTCAAATCGGATCTGACCTGCCCAGACCATCTGAAACCAGTCAAACTGGACTAGACCGGCCCAGACCGGCTAAAACCGGGCCACAAACCGGTTTTGACCAGCTCAAACCAGACCAGTCCGGCTCAAACCGGTTTTTACCGGCCTGAGCCGGTTGTGACCGGCTCAAACCAGACCAGACCGTCTCAAACAGAAGCAGACCGGCTCAAACCGGTTTTGACCGGATGACACCCGATCAAAACGGACCAGACCGGCTCACACCAGATCAAACTGGTCCAAACAGGCCCAGACCATCTGAAACCAGACCAAACCATACCAGACCAGCTCAAACCGGTTTTAACGGGCTCAATCCGGTTTTGACCAGCTCAAACCGGTTTTGACTGGCTCAAACCATTCCAGACCAGCGAAAACCGGTTTTGACCGGCAAAAACCAGACCAGACCGGCTAAACCGGTTTTGACCGGCTCAAACCGACTTTGACCTGCTCTAATCACACCAGACCGGCTGAAACCGGTTTTGACCGGATGAGACCGGATCAAACCGAATCAGACCTGCCCAGACCGGCTAAAATCGGATCAAACTGGACCAGACCGGCCCAGACCGCCTAAAAGTGGGCCACAAACCGGTTTTGACCCGTTCAAACCAGACCAGGCCGGCTCAAACCACACCAGACCGGCTCAAACCGGTTTTGACCGGCTCAAACCAGACCAGACCGGTTCAATCCGGTTTTGACTGGCTCAAACCGGTTTTGAACGTATCGAACTGGTTTTGACTGCTCAAACCGGTTTTGACCGGCTCAAACCAGTCCAGACCGGCTCAAACCAGACCAGACCGACTCAAACAGGTTTTGACCGCCTCAAACCGGTTTTGACCGTCCTGACCCGGTTTTGACCGGCTCAAACCAGAGCAGACCGGCTCAAATTAGACCAGAACGGCTCAAACCGGTTTTGACCGGCTCAAAGCAGTTTTGACTGAATCAAACTGGACTCGACCGGCCCAGACCAGCTGAAACCGGATCAAACCGGACCAGACCGGCCCAGACCGCCTAAGACTGGGCCACAAACCGGTTTTGACCGGTTCAAACCAGACCATACCGGCTCAAACCAGTTTTGACTGGCCAGAGCCGGTTTTGACCGGCTCAAGCCAGACCAGACCGGCTCAAACCAGACCAGAACGGCTTAAACCGTTTTTGACCTGCTCAAACCACACCAGACCGGCTGAAACCGGTTTTGATCCCCTAAAACCGGGTGTGACCTAATGAGACCAGATCAAACCGAATCAGACCGGCCCAGACTGGCTATAATCGGATCAAACCGGAGCAGACCGGCCCAGACGGCCTAAAACTGGTCCACAAACCGGTTTTGATCGGCACAAACCAGACCAGACCGGCTGAAACCGTTTTCGACCAGATTAGACCGGATCAAACTGGACCAGACGGGCTCAGACAGGCTCGAATCGGTTTTGACTGGTTTCAACCAGACCAAACCGTCTCAAACCGGTTTTGATCGGCTCAAACCAGAGCAGACCGGCTCAAACAAGACCAGAACGGCTCAAACCGGTTTTGACCGGCTCACAGCGGTATTGACCGGATCAAACCGGACTCGACCAGCCCAGACCATCTGAAATCGTATCTAACCGGACCAGACCGGCACAGACCGCCTAAAACTGGGCCACAAACCAGTGTTGACCGGTTCAAACGGGACCAGACCGGATCAAATCGGTTTTGACCGGCTCAAACCACTCCAGACTGGCTAAAAGCGGTTTTCACCGGCTCAAACGGGTTTTGACCTTATTAGACCGGATCAAACCGGACCGGACCTGGTCAGACAGGCTCTAATCGGTTTTGACTGGCTTTAACCAGACCAAACCGACTCAAACCGGTATTGACCGGCTCAAACCAGACCAGACTGGCTCAAACCAGACCAGACCGGCTCAAACCCGTTTTGATCGGCTCAAACAGGTTTTGACCTGCTCAAACCACACCAGACTGGCTGAAACTGGTTTTGATAGGATGAGACAGGATCAAACCGAGTCAGAGCGGCCCAGACTGGCTAAAATCGGATCAAACCTGACCAGAACGACCCAGACTGCATACAACTGGGCCACAAACTGGTTTTGACAGGCTCAAACCAGACCAGACCGGCTCAAACCGGTTTTGACCAGCTCAAACCAGACCAGACCGGCTCAAACCGGTTTTGACCGGCTCAAACCAGACCAGACCGGCACAAACCAGACCAGACCGGCTCAAACCGGTTTTCACCGGATCAAACCGGTTTTGACCTGCTCTAATCACACCAGACCGTCTGAAACCGGTTTTGACCGGATGAGACCGGATCAAACCGAATCAGACCTGCCCAGACCGGCTAAAATCGCATCAAACCGGATCAGACTGGCACAGACCGCCTAAAAGTGGGCCACAAACCGGTTTTGACCCTTTCAAACCAGACCACAACGGCTCAAACCACACCAGACCGGCTCAAACCGGTTTTGACTGGCTCAAAGCGGTTTTGACCAGCTCAAATCAGACCAGACCGGTTCAATCCGGTTTTGACCGGCTCAAACCGGTCCAGACCGGCTCAAACCAGACCAGACCGACTCAAACAGGTTTTGACGGGCTCAAACCGGTTTTGACCGTCCTGACCCGGTTTTGACCGGCTCAAACCAGAGCAGACCGGCTCAAAACAGACCAGACCGGCTCAAACCGGTTTTGACCGGCTTAAAGCGGTTTTGACCAGATCAAACTGGACTCGACCGGCCCAGACCAGCTGAAACAGGATCAAACCGGACCAGACCGGCCCTGACCACCTAAGACTGGGCCACAAACCGGTTTTGACCGGTTCAAACCAGACCAGACCGGGTCAAACCGGTTTTGACCGACCAGAGCCGATTTTGAATGGCTCAAACCAGACCAGACCGGCTCAAACCAGACCAGAACGGCTCAAACCGGTTTTGGCCGGCTCAAAACGGTTTTGACCGCCTCAAATCGGACCCGACCTGCCCAGACCATCTGAAACCAGTCAAACTGCACTAAAACGGCCCAGACGGCCTAAAATCGGGCCAAAAACCAGTTTTGACCAGCTCAAACCTGACCACTCCGGCTCAAACCGGTTTTTAACGGCCTGAGCCGGTTGTGACCGGCTCAAACCAGACCAGACCGTCTCAAAGCGGAGCAGACCGGCTCAAACCGGTTTTGACCGGATGACACCCGATCAAAACGGACCAGACCGGCTCACACCAGATCAAACCGGTCCAAACAGGCCCAGACCGACTGAAACCAGACCAAACCAGGCTGGACCGGCTCAAACCGGTTTTGACCGGCTCAAACCAGAGCAGACCAGCTCAAACCGGTTTTGACGGGCTCAATCCGGTTTTGACCAGCTCAAACTGGTTTTGACCAGCTCAAAACATTCCAGACAGGCGAAAACCGGTTTTGACCGGCTCAAATCAGACCAGATCGGTTCAAACCTGTTTTGAATGTCTCAATCCGGTTTTGACCGGCTCAAACCTGTTTTGACCGGCTCAAACCACCCCAGACCGGCTAAAACCGGTTTTCACCGGCTCAAACCTGTGTTTACCTGATTGGATCGGATGAAACCGGACCAAACTGGCTCAGAGAGGCTCGAATCGGTTTGGACTGGCTCAAACCATACCAGACCGGCTGAAACCGGTTTTGACCTGCTCAAACCACACCAGACCGGCTGAAACCGGTTTTGACCGGTTAAAACAGGTTTTGACCGGATGAGACCGGACCAAACCGAATCAGAACGGCCCAGAACGGCTAAAATCGGATCAATCTGGAGCAGACAGGCCCAGACCGCCTAAAACTGGGCCACAAACAGATTTTGACCGGTACAAAGCAGACCAAACCGGCTCAAACCAGACCTGACCGGCTCAAACCGGTTTTGACCGTATTAGACCGGATCAAACCTGACCAGACCGGATCAGACAGGCTCGAATCGGTTTTGACTGGCATCAACCAGACCAAACCGGCTCAAACCGGTTTTGACCAGCTCAAACGAGACCAGACCGGCTCAAACAAGACCAGACCTGCTCAAACCGGTTTTCACCGGCTCAAATCGCTTTTGACCTGCTCAGACCACACCAGACTGGCTGAACCGGTTGTGACCGGATGAGACCGGTTCAAACCGAATCAGACTGGCGCAGACCGGCTAAAATCGGATTGAACCGGACCAGACAGGCCCAGACCGCCTAAAAGGGGGCCACAAACCGCTTTTGACCCGTTCAAACCAGACCGGAGCAGCTCAAATCACCCCAGACCGGCTCAAACCGGTTTTGACCGACTCAAACCGGTTTTGACCGTCTCAAGTCAGACCAGACCGGCTCAAACCGGTTTTGACTGGCTTAATCCGGTTTTGACCGGGTCAAACCGGTTTTGACCAGCTCAAACCACTCCAGACCGGCTAAAACTGGTTTTCACTGGCTCAAACCGTTTTTGACCTGATTAGACCGGATCAAACCGGACCGTACCGGCTCAGACAGGCTCGAATCGGTTTTGACTGGCTCAACCAGACCAAACCGGCTCAAACCGGTTTTGATCGGCTCGAACCGGTTTGGAACGGCTCAAACCAGACCAGACCGGCTCAAACCAGACCAGACCGGCTCAAACCGGTTTCACCTGCTCAAACCACACCAGTCCGGCTGAAACCGGTTTTGAACAGCTAAAACCGGTTGTGACCGGATGAGACCGGATGAAAGCGAATCAGACTGGCCCAGATCGGCTAAAATTGGATCCAATCGGACCAGAACGGCTAAAAGCAGGCCACAAACTGGTTTTGACCGGCTCAAACCAGACCAGACTGGCTCAAAGCGGTTTTGACTGACCTGAGCCGTTTTTGCCCGGCTCAAACGAGACCAGACCGGCACAAACCAGACCAGACCGGCTCAAACCGGTTTTGACCGGCTCAAACCGCTTTTGACCTGCTCTAATCACACCAGACCGGCTGAAACCGGTTTTGACTGGATGAGACCGGATCAAACCGAATCAGACCTGCCCAGACTGGCTAAAATCGGATCAAACTGGACCAGACCGGCCCAGACCGCCTAAAAGTGGGCCACAAACCGGTTTTGACCCGTTCAAACCGGACCAGGCCGGCTCAAATCACACCAGACCGGCTCAAACCGGTTTTGACCGGCTCAAACCAGACCAGACCGGTTCAATCCGGTTTTGACTGACTCAAACCAGTTTTGAAGGTATCGAACCGGTTTTGACCACTCAAACCGGTTTTGACTGGCTCAAACCAGTCCAGACCGGCTCAAACCAGACCAGACCGACTCAAACAGGTTTTGACCTGCTCAAACCGGTTTTGACCATCCTGACCCGGTTTTGACCAGCTCAAACCAGAGCAGTCCGGCTCAAACCAAACCAGACCGGCACAAACCCGTTTTGACCAGCTCAAAGCGGCTTTGACTGGATCAAACCGGACTCGACCGGCCCAGACCAGCTGAAACCGGATCAAACCGGCCCAGACCGGACCAGACCGCCTAAGACTGGGCCACAAACCGGTTTTGACCGGTTCAAACCAGACCAGACCGGCTCAAACCGATTTTGACCGACCAGAGCCGGTTTTGAACGGCTCAAAACAGACCAGACCTGCTGAAACCAGACCAGTCCGGCTCAAACCGGTTTTGACCGGCTCAATGCGGTTTTGACCACCTCCAATCGGACCCAACCTGCCCAGACCATCTGAAACCGGTCAAACTGGACTAGACCGGCCCAGACCGGCTAAAACCGGGCCACAAACCGGTTTTCACCGGCTCAAACCAGACCAGTCCGGCTCAAACCGGTTTTTACCGGCCTGAGCCGGTTTTGACCGGCTCAAACCAGACCAGACCGTCTCAAACCGGAGCAGACCGTCTCACACCGGTTTTGACCGGATGACACCCGATCAAAACGGACCAGACCGGCTCACGCCAGATCAAACCGGTCCAAACAGGCCCAGACCAACTGAAACTAGACAAAACCGGGCCGGACCGGCTCAAACCGGTTTTGACCGGCTCAAACCAGACCAGACCAGCTCAAACCGGTTTTGACGGGCTCAATCCGGTTTTAACCAGCTCAAACCGGTTTTGACCGGCTCAAACCATTCCAGACCGGCGAAAACCGGTTTTAACCGGCTCAAATCAGACCAGATCGGTTCAAACCTGTTTTGACTGGCTCAATCCGGTTTTAACCGGCTCAAACCTGTTTTGACTGGCTCAAACCATACCAGACCGGCTAAAACCGGTTTTCACCGGCTCAAATCAGACCAGATCGGCTCAAACCGGTTTTGACTGGCTCAAACCGGTTTTAACCTGCTCAAACCACACCAGACCGGCTGAAACCGGTTTTGACCAGCTAAAACCGGTTTTGACCGGATGAGACCGGATCAAACTGAATCAGACCGGCCCAGACCGGCTAAAATCGGATCAAACAGGACCAGGCAGGCCCAGACCGCATAAAACTGGGCCACAAACCGTTTTTGACCGGTTCAAACCTGACCAGACCGCCTCACACCAGACCAGACCAGCTCAAACCGATTTTGACCGACCTGATCCGGTTTTGACCGGCTCAAACCAGACCAGACCGGCTCAAACCAGACCAGACTGGCTCAAACCGGTTCTGACCGTCTCAAAGCGATTTTGACCAGATCAAATCGGATTCGACAGGCCCAGACCAGCAGAAACCGGATCAAACTGGACCAGACCGGCCCAGACCGGCTAAAACCAGGCCACAAACCGGTTTTGAAAGACTCAAACCATACCAGATCAGCGCAAACCGGTTTTGACTGTCCTGAGCCGGTTTTGACCGGCTCAAACCAGACCAGACCGGCTCAAACCAGACCAGACCGGCTCCCACAGGATCAAAGCAGACCAGACAGGCCCAGACCGGCTGAATCCGGATCAAACCGGACCAGACCGTCCCAGACGGGGTAAAACCGGGCCAGACCGGCTCAAACCGGTTTTGACCGGCTGAAACCAGCCCAGACTGGTTCAAACCGGTTTTGCCTGGCTCAATCCGGTTTTGACCGGCTCAAACCGGTTTTGACCGGCTCAAACCACTCCAGACTGGCTAAAACCGGTTTTCACCGGCTCAAACCAGTGTTGACCTGATTAGACCTGATGAAACCGGAGCAGACCGGCTCAGACAGGCTCGAATCGGTTTTGACTGGCTTCAACCAGACCAAACCGGCTCAAACCGGTTTTGACCAGCTCGAAACGGTTTTGACCGGCTCATACCAGACCAGACCGGCTGAAACCAGACCAGACCAGCTTAAACCGGTTTTGACCTGCTCAAACCACACCAGACCGGCTGAAACCGGTTTTGACCGGCTAAAACCGGTTTTGACCAGATGAGACCGGATCAAACCGAATCAGACCGGCCCAGACCGGCTAAAATCGGATAAAACTGGAGCAGACCGGCCCAGAACGCCTAAAACTGGGCCACAACCGGTTTTGACCCGTTCAAACCAGACCACACCGGCTCAAACCGGTTTTGAGCAACCTGAGACGGTGGCTCAAACCAGACCTGACTGGCTCAAACCAGACCAGAACGGCTCAAACCGGTTTTGTCGGTCTCAAACCAAGCCAGACCGGTTCAAACCGGTTTTGACTGGCTCAAACCAATCCAGACTGGCTAAAACCGGTTTTCACCGGCTCCAACCACTTTTGACCTGATTAGACCGGATGAAACCGGACCAGACCGGCTCAGACAGGCACGAATCGGTTTTGACTGGCTTCAACCAGACCAAACCGTCTCAAACAGGTTTTGACCGGATAAGACCGGATCAAACCGAATCAGACTGGCCCAGACCGGCTAAAATCGGATCAAACCGGACCAGACCGGCCCAGACCGCCTAAAACTGGGCCACAAACCTGTTTTGACAGGTTCAAATCAGACCAGACCGGCTCAAACCCGGCCAGAGCGGCTCAAACCGGTTTTGACCTGGTCAAACTGCACCAGACCGGCTTAAACCGGTTTTGACCAGCCTGAGCCGGTTTTGACCGGCTAAACCAGACCAGACCGGCTTAAACCGGTTTTGACTGGCGCAAACCGGTTTTGACCTGCTCAAACCACACCAGACCGGCTGAAACCTGTTTTCACCGGCTAAAACCGGTTTTCCCGGATGAGACCGGATCAAACCGAATCAGACCGGCCCAGACCGGCTAAAATCGGATCAAATAGGACCAGGCCGGTCCAGACCGCATAAAACTGGGCCATAAACCGGTTTTGACTGGTTCAAACCAGACCAGACAGGCTGAAACCGGTTTTGACCGAACTGATCCGGTTTTGACTGGCTCAAACCAGACCAGACAGGCTCAAACCAGACCATACCAGCTCATACCGGTTTTGACTGGCTCAATCCGGTTTTGACCGGATCAAAACGGTTTTGACTGGCTCAAACCACTGCAGACCGGCTAAAACCGGTTTTCACCGGCTCAAACCGGTTTTGACCTGATTAGACCGGATGAAACCGGAGCAGACAGGCTCAGACAGGCTCGAATCGGTTTTCACTGGCTTCAACCAGACCAAACCGGCTCAAACCGGTTTTGATCGGCTCGAACCGGTTTTAACTGTCTCAAACCAGACCAGACCGGCTCAAAACAGACCAAACTGCTTCAAACCGGTTTTGACCTGCTCAAACCGCCCCAGACCGGCTGAAACCGGTTTTGACCGGCTCAAACCAGACCAGACCGGTTCAATCCGGTTTTGACTGACTCAAACCGGTTTTGAACGTATCGAACTGGTTTTGACTGCTCAAACCGGTTTTGACCGGCTCAAACCAGTCCAGACCAGCTCAAACCAGACCAGACCGACTCAAACAGGTTTTGACCTGCTCAACCCGGTTTTGACCGTCCTGACCCGTTTTTGACCGGCTCAAACTAGAGCAGACCGGCTCAAACCAAACCAGACCGGCACAAACCGGTTTTGGCCGGCTCAAAGCGGCTTTGACTGGATCAAACCGGACTCGACCGGCCCAGACCAGCTGAAACCGGATCAAACCGGACCAGACCGGCCCAGACCGCCTAAGACTGGGCCACAAACCGGTTTTGACCGGTTCAAACCAGACCAGACCGCCTCAAACCGGTTTTGACCGACCAGAGCCGGTTTTGAACGGCTCAAACCACACCAGACCGGCTCAAACCAGACCAGACCGGCTCAAACCGGTTTTGACCGGCTTAATGCGGTTTTGACCGCCTCAAATCGGACCCGAACTGCCCAGACCATCTGAAACCGGTCAAACTGGACTAGACTGGCCCAGACTGGCTAAAACCGGGCCACAAACCGGATTTGACTGGCTCAAACCAGACTAGTCCGGCTCAAACCGGTTTTTACCGGCCTGAGCCGGTTTTGACCGGCTCAAACCAGACCAGACCGTCTCAAACCGGAGCAGACCGGCTCAAACCGGTTTTGACCGGATGACACCCGATCAAAACGGACCAGACCGGCTCACACGAGATCAAACCGGACCAGACAGGTCCAGACCGACTGAAACCAGACCAAACCGGGCCGGACCGGCTCAAACCGGTTTTGACTGGCTCAAACCAGACCAGACCAGCTCAAACCGGTTTTGACGGGCTCAATCCGGTTTTGACCAGCTCAAACCGGTTTTGACCGGCTCAAACCATTCCAGACCGGCGAAAACCGGTTTTGACCGGCTCAAATCAGACCAGATCGGTTCAAACAAGTTTTGACTGGCTCAATCCGGTTTTAACCGGCTCAAACCTGTTTTGACCGGCTCAAACCATACCAGACCGGCTAAAACCGGTTTTCACCGGCTCAAACCTGTGTTTACCTGATTGGATCGGATGAAACCAGACCAAACCGGCTCAGAGAGGCTCGAATTGGTTTTGACCGGCTCAAACCAGACCAGACCGGCTCAAACCGGTTTTGACCTGCTCAAACCACACCAGACCGGCTGAAACCGTTTTTGACCGGCTAAAATCGCTTTTAACCGGATGAGACCGGATCAAACAGAATCAGACGGGCCCAGAATGGCTAAAATCGGATCAATCTGGAGCAGACAGGCCCAGACCGCCTAAAACTGGGTCACAAACCGATTTTGACTGGTTCAAAGTAGACCAGACCGGCACAAACCAGACCTGATCGGCTCAAACCGGTTTTGACCATATTAGACCGGATCAAACCTGACCAGACCGGCTCAGACAGGCTCGAATCGGTTTTCACTGGCTTCAAACAGACCAAACCGGCTCAAACCGGTTTTCACCGGCTCAAACGAGAACAGACCAGCTCAAACAAGACCAGACCTGCTCAAACCGGTTTTCACCGGCTCAAACCGGTTTTGACCTGCTCAAACCACACCAGACCGGCTGAAACCGGTTTTGACCGGATGAGACCGGTTCAAACCGAATCAGACCGGCCCAGACCGGCTAAAATCAGATCGAACCGAACCAGACCGGCCCAGACCGCCTAAAACTGTGCCACAACCTGATTTTGACTGGTTCAAACGAGACCAGACCGGCTCAAACGAGACCAGACCGGCTCAAACCGGTTTTGACCGGCTCAAACCAGACCAGACCGGCTCAAACCAGACCAGACCAGCTCAAAGCGAATCAAACCGGACCAGACCGGCCCAGACCGGCTAAAACCGGGCCAGACCGGCCCAGACCGGCTAAAACCGGGCCACAATCCGGTTTTGACGGGCTCAAACCAGACCAGACCGGCTCAAACCGATTTTGACCGGCCTGAACCTCTTTTGACCAGCTCAAACCAGACTAGACCGGCTCAAACTGGACCAGACCGGGTCAAACCGGTTTTGACCGGATGACACCCAATCAAACCAGACCAGACCATCTCACACCAGATCAAACCGGACCAGACAGGCCCAGACCGGCAGAAACCAGACCAAACAGGAACAGACTGGCTCAGACCGGCTAATACCGGGCCAGACCGGCTCAAACTGGTTTTGACCGGCTCAAACCAGAGCAGACCGGCTCAAACCGGTTTTGACTGGCTTAATCCGGTTTTGACCGGGTCAAACCTGTTTTGACCAGCTCAAACCACTCCAGACAGGCTAAAACTGGTTTTCACTGGCTCAAACCGGTTTTGACCTGATTAGACCGGATCAAACCGGACCGGACCGGCTCAGAGAGGCTCGAATCGGTATTGACTGGCTCAACCAGACCAAACCGGCTCAAATCGGTTTTGATCGGCTCGAACCGGTTTTGAATGCCTCAAACCAGACCAGACCGGCTCAAACCAGACGAGACCGGCTCAAACCGGTTTCAGCTGCTCAAACAACACCAGACGGGCTGAAACCGGTTTTGACCAGCTAAAACCGGTTGTGACCGGATGAGACCGGATGAAAGCGAATCAGACTGGCCCAGACCGGCTAAAATCGGATCCAATCGAACCAGACCGGCTAAAACCGGGCCACAAATCGGTTTTGACCAGCTCAAACCAGACTAGACTGGCTCAAAGCGTTTTTGACGGACCTGAGCCGGTTTTGATCGGCTCAAACCACACCAGACCGTCTCATACCAGACCAGACCGGTTCAAACCGGTTTGGACCGGCTCAAAGCGGTTTTGACCGGATCAAACCGGACTCGACCGGCCCAGACCAGCTGAAACCGGATCAAACCGGACCAGACCAGCCCAGACCACGTAAAACTGGGCCACAAACCGGTTTTGACCGTTTCAAACCGGACCAGACTGGCTCAAACCGGTTTTGACCGGATGACACCGGATCAAACCGGACCAGACCGGCTGAAACCGGATCAAACCGGACAAGACAGGCCCAGACCGGCTGAAACCGTATCAAACCGGACCAGACCAGCCCAGACCGGCTAAAACCAGCCCAGACCGGCTCAAACCGGTTTTGACCGGCTCAAACCAGACCAGACCGGTTCAAACCAGTTTTGACTCTCTCAATCCGGGTTTGTCCGGCTCAAACCACTCCAGACTGGCTAAAACCGGTTTTGACTGGCTCGAACCGATTTTGACCGGCTCAAACCACACCAGACCGGCTGAAACCGGTTTTGACCAGATAAAACCGGTTTTGACCGGATGAGACAGGATCAAACTGAATCAGACCGGCCCAGACCGGCTAAAATCGGATCAAACAGGACCAGGCTGGCCCAGACCGCATAAAACTGGGCCACAAACCGTTTTTGACCTGTTCAAACCTGACCAGACCGCCTCACACCAGACCAGACCGGCTCAAACCGATTTTGACTGACCTGATACGGTTTTGAGCGGCTCAAACCAGACCAGACCGGCTCAAACCATACCAGACTGGCTCAAACCGGTTCTGTCCGTCTCAAAGCGATTTTGATCAGATCAAATCGGATTCGACAGGCACAGACCAGCAGAAACCGGATCCAACCGGACCAGACCGGCCCAGACCGGCTAAAATCGGGCCAGACCGGCTCAAACCGGTTTTGACCGTCTCAAATCAGACCAGATCCGTTCAAACCGGTTTTGACTGGCTCAATCCGGTTTTAACCGGCTCAAACCTGTTTTGACCGGCTCAAACCAGACCAGACCGGCTCAAACCAGACCAGACCGGCTCAAACCGGTTTTGACCTGCTCAAACCACACCAGACCGGCTGAAACCGGTTTTGACCGGCTAAAACCGGTTTTGACCGGTTGAGAACGGATCAAACCGAATCAGACCGACCCAGACCGGATAAATTGGATCAATCTGGAGCAGACCTTCCCAGATTGCCTAAAACTCGGCCACAAACCGATTTTGACCGGTTCAAAGCAGACCAGACCGGCTCAAACCAGACCTGACCGGCTCAAACCGGTTTTGACCGTATTAGATCGGATCAAACCTGACCAGACCGGCTCAGACATGCTCGAATGGGTTTTGACAGGCTTCAACCAGACCAAACCGGCTCAAACCAGTTTTGACCGGCTCAATCGAGACCAGACCGGATCAAACAAGACCAGACCTGCTCAAACCGGTTTTCACCGGCTCAAACCGGTTTTGACCTGCTCAAACCACACTAGACCGGCTGAAACCGGTTTTGACCGGATGAGACCAGTTCAAACCGAATCAGACCAGCCCAGACTGGCTAAAATCGGATCGAACCGGACCAGACCGGCCCAGACCGCCTAAAACTGGGCCACAACCTGGTTTTGACCGGTTTAAACGAGACCAGACAGTGTCAAACCGGTTTTGACCGGCTCAAACCAGACCAGACCGGCTCAAACCAGACTCGACCAGCTCAAACCGGATCAAACCGGGCCACACCGGACCAGACAGGCTAAAACCGGGCCAGACCGGCCCAGACCGGCTAAAACCGGGCCACAAACCGGTTTTGACCGTCTCAAACCAGACCAGACCAGCTCAAACCGATTTTGACTGGCCTGAGCCTGTTTTGACCTGCTCAAACCAGACCAGACCGACTCAAACTGGACCAGACCGGGTCAAACCGGTTTTGACCGGATGACACCCGATCACACCGGACCAGACCGGCTCACACGAGATCAAACCGGACGAGACAGGCCCAGACCAGCTGAAACCAGCCCAAACAGGACCAGACCGGCTCAGTCCGGCTAAAACCGGGGCAGACCGGCTCAAACTGGTTTTGACCGGCTCAAACCAGACCAGACCGGCTCAAACCGGTTTTGACTGGCGTAATCTGGTTTTGACCGGCTGAACCCGGTTTTGACCAACTCAAACCACTCCAGACCGACTAAAACTGGTTTTCACTGGCTCAAATCGGTTTTGACCTGATTAGACCGGATCAAACCGGACCAGACCAGGTCAAACCGCTTTTGACCGGCTCAAAGCGGTTTTGACCGGATAAAACCAGACTCCACCGGCCCCGACCAACTGAAAGCGGATCAAACCGGACCAGACCGGCGCAGACCGGCTAAAACTGGGCCACAAACTTGTTTTGACCGGTTCAAACCAGACCAGACCGGCTCAAACCGGTTTTGACCTTCTCAAACCGGTTTTGACCTGCTCAACCCACACCAGACCGGCTGAAATCGGTTTTGACCAGCTAAAACTGGTTTTGACCAGATGAGACTGGATTAAACCGAATCAGAACGGCCCAGACCGGCTAAAATCGGATCAAACCGGACCAGACCCACCCAGACCGCCTAAAACTGGGCCACAAACCGGTTTTGACCCGTTCGAACCAGACCAGACCGGCTCAAACCGGTTTTGACCGTCCTGAGCCTGTTTTGACTGGCTCAAACCAGACCAGACCGGCTCAAACCAGACCAGACTGGCTCAAACCGGTTTGGACCGGCTCAAAGCGGTTTTGCCCGGATCAAACCGAACTCGACCGGCCCAGACCAGCTGAAACCGGATCAAACCGGACCAGACCGGCCCAGACCGGCTAAAACCGGACCAGACCGGCTCAAACTGGTTTTGACCAGCTCTAACCAGACCAGACCGGTATAAAACGGTTTTAACAGTCTCAATCCGGGTTGGTCTGGCTCAAACCACTCCAGACCAGCTAAAACCGGTTTTGACTGGCTCGAACCGGTTTTGACCGGCTCAAACCAGACCAGACTGGCTCAAACCAGACCAGACCGGCTCAAACAGGTTTTGACTGGCTGAAACCGGTTTTGACCTGCTCAAACCACACCAGACCGGCTCAAACCGGTTTTGACCGACTAAAACTGGTTTTGACCGGATGAGACCAGATCAAACCGTATCAGACCGGTCCAGACTGGCTAAAATCGGATCAAACCAAAGCAGACCGGCCCAGACCGCCTAAAACTGGACCACAAACCGGTTTTGACCGGTTCAAAGCAGACCAGACCGGCTCAAACCGGTTTTGACCGACCTAAGACGGTTTTGACCGGTTCAAACCAGACCAGACCGGCTCAAACCAGACCAGACCGGCTCAAATCGGTTTTGACCGTCTCAAACCAGACCAGACCGGTTCAAACCGGATCACACCGGAACAGAACGGCCCAGACCGCCTAAAACCGGGCCAAACCGGCTCAAACCTATTTTGACCAGCACAAACCAGACCAGACGTGGTCCAACCTGTTTTGACCGGCTCAAAGCAGACGTGACCGGCTCAAACCGGTTTTGACCATATTAGACCGGATCAAACCGGACCAGACCTTCTCAAACCGTATCATACCGGACCAGACGAGCAAAAACCGACTCAAACCGGCTCAAACCGAACCAGACTGTCCCAGACAGGCTAAAACCGGGACAAATCGGCTCAAACCGGTTTTGACCGACTCAAACCAGGCCAGACCGGTTCAAAGCTGTTTTGACTGGCTCAGTCCGGTCTTGACGGCCTCAAACCGGTTTTGACCGTCTCAAACCACTCCAGACCGTCTAAAACCAGTTTTCACCAGCTCAAACCGGTTTTGACCTGATTAGACCGGATCAAACCGGACCAGACCAGCTCAGACAGGCCAGAATCGGTTATGACTGGCTTCAACCAGACTAAACCGGCTGAAACCGGTTTTGACCGGCTCAAAGCGGTTTTGACCGGATGAGACCGGATCAAACCGAATCAGACTGGCCCAGACCGGCTAAAATCGGATCAAACTGGACCAGGCCGGCTCAAACCCGAGCAGACCGGCTCAAACCGGTTTTGACCGGCTCAAACCAGACCAGAACGGTTCAATCCGGTTTTGACCGGCTCAAACCATTTTTGAATGGCTCGAATCGGTTTTAACCGGCTCAAACCTGTTTTGACCGGCTCAAACCAGTCCAGACCGGCTCAAACCAGACCAGACCGACTCAAACCGGTTTTGACCGGCTCAGACCAAACCAGACCGGCTGAAACCGGTTTTGACCGGATGAGACCGGATGAAAGCGAATCAGACCGGCCCAGACCGGCTAAAATCGGATCAAACCAGCCCAGACCGGCCCAGACTGCCTAAAACTGGGCCAGAAACCGGTTTTGACCGTCTCAAACCAGAACAGACCGGTTCAAACCGGTTTTGACTGGCTCAATACGGTTTTGACCAGCTCAAACCTGTTTTGACTGGCTCAAACCACTCCAGACGGGCTGAAACCGGTTTTCACCGGGTAAAAACGGTTTTAACCTGATTAGACCGGATCAAACCGGATCAGACCAGCTCAGACAGGCTCAAATCGGTTTTGACGGGCTTCAACCAGACCAAATTGTCTCAAACCGGTTTTGAGCGGATCAAACGAGACCAGACCGGCTCCAACCAGACCAGACCGGCTCAAACCGGTTTTGAACGGCTGAAACCGGTTTTGACCTGCTCAGACCACACCAGACCGCCTGAAACCGGTTTTGGCAGGCTAAAACCGGTTTTGACAGGAAGAGACTGGATCAAACCGAATCAGACAGGCCCTGACCGGCTAAATTCCGATCAAACCGGACCAGAAGAGCCCAGATTGCCTAAAACTGGACCACAAACGGGTTTTGACCGGTTCAAACCAGACCACACCGGCTCAAACCATACCAGACAGGCTCAAACCGGTTTTGACATGCTCAAACCACACCACACCGGCTGAAACCGCTTTTGACCGGCTAAAACCGGTTTTGAAACTGTGAGACCGGATCAAACAGAATCACCCCGGCCCAGACGGCTAAAATCGGTTCACACCGGACCAGACCGGCCCAGACCGCCTAAAACTGGGCCACAAACCGGTTTTGACCAGTTCAAACCAGACCAGACCGGCTCAAACCAGACCAGACCGGCTCAAACCGGTTTTGACCGGCTCAAACCAGACCAGACCGGCTCAAACCAGACCAGACCAGCTCGAAGCGCATCAAACCGGACCAGACCAGCCCATACCGGCTAAAACATGGCCAGACTGGCCCTGACCGGATAAAACCGGGCCACAATCCGGTTTTGACTGGATCAAACCAGACCAGACCGGCTCAAACCGATTTGGACTGGCCTGAGCCTGTTTGGACCGGCTCAAACCAGACCAGACCGGCTCAAACTGGACCAGACCGGGTCAAACCGGTTTTGACCGGATGACACTCATTCAAACCGGACCAGACCGTCTCACACCAGATCAAACTGGACCAGACAGGCCCAGACCGGCAGAAACCAGACCAAACAGGACCAGACCGGCTCAGACCGGCTAAAACCGGGCCAGACCGACTCAAACTGGTTTTGACCGGCTCAAACCAGACCAGACCGGCTCAAACCAGACCAGACCGTCTCAAACCAGACCAGACCGGCTCAAACCGGTTTCACCTGCTCAAACCACACCAGACGGGCTGAAACCGGTTTTGACCAGCTAAAACCGGTTTTGACCGGATGAGACCGGATGAAAGCGAATCAGACTGGCCCAGACCGGCTAAAATCGGATCAAACCGGATCAGACCGGTTAAAACCGGGCCACAAACCGGTTTTGACCGGCTCAAACCGGACCAGACTGGCTCAAACCAGTTTTGACCGACCTGAGCCGGTTTTGATCGGCTAAAACCACACCAGACCGCCTCATACCAGACCAGACCGGCTCAAACCGGATTTGACCGGCTCAAAGCGGTTTTGACCGGATCAAACCGGACTCGACCGGCCCAGACCAGCTGAAACCGGATCAAACACGACCAGACCGGCGCAGACCGGCTAAAACTGGGCCACAACTGGTTTGGACCGGTTCAAACCAGACCAGACCGGCTCAAACCGGTTTTGACCTGCTCAACCCACACCAGACCGGCTGAAACCGGTTTTGACCGGCTAAAACCGGTTTTGACCAGATGAGACCGGATTAAACCGAATCAGACCGGCCCAGGCCGGCTAAAATCGGATCAAACCAGACCAGACAGGCCCAGACCGGCTAAAACTGGGCCACATACCGGTATTGACTCGTTCGAACCAGACCAGACCGGCTCAAACCGGTTTTGATCGTCCTGAGCCGGTTTTGACCGGCTCAAACCAGACCAGACCGACTCAAACCAGACCAGACCGGCTCAAAAAGGTTTGGACCGGCTCAAAGCGGTTTTGCCCGGATCAAACCGAACTCGACCGGCCCAGACCAGATGAAACCGCATCAAACCGGACCAAACCGGCGCAGACCGCCTAAAACTGGGCCACAAACCGGTTTTGACCGGTTCAAACCGGACCAGAATGGCTCAAAACGGTTTTTACCGGATGACACCGGATCAAACCGGACCAGACCGGCTCACACCGGATCAAAGCGTACCCGACAGGACCAGACCAGCTGAAAGCGCATAAAACCGGACCAGAACGGCCCACCCCGGCTAAATCCAGGCCAGAACGGCTCAAACCGCTTTTGACCAGCTCAAACCAGACCAGACCGGTTCAAACCGGTTTTGACTGGCTCAATCCGGTTTTGACCGGCTCAAACTTGTGTTGACCTTATTAGACCGGATGAAACCGGACCAGACTGGCTCAGACAGGCTCGAATCGGTTTTGACTGACTTCAAACAGACCAAACCGGCTCAAACTGGTTTTGACCGGCTCGAACCGGTTTTGACCGGCTCAAACCAGACCAGACCGGCTCAAACCGGACCAGACCGGCTTAAACCGTTTTTGACCTGGTCAAACCACACCAGACCGGCTGAAACCGGTTTTTATCGCGTAAAACCGGGTTTGACCTGATGAGAACAGTTCAAACCGAATCAGACCAGCCCAGACCGGCTATAATCGGATCAAACCAGAGCAGACCGGCCCAGACCGCCTAAAACTGTTCCACAAACCGGTTTTGATCGGTTCAAACCAAAGCAGACCGGCTGAAACCGGTTTTGACCTGACTAGACCGAATCAAACCGTACCAGACCGGCTCAGACAGGCTCGAATAGGTTTTGACTAGTTCCAACCAGACCAAATCGTCTCAGACCGGTTTTGACCGGCTCAAACCAGACCAGACCGGCTAAAACCGGATCAAACCAGACCAGACCGGCCCAGACCACCTAAAACTGGGCCAAAAACCGGTTTTGACAGGTTCAAACCGGACCAGACCGGCTCAAACCGGTTTTGAGCGGATGACACCGGATCAAACCGTACCAGATCGGCTCACACCGGATCAAAGCGGACCAGACAGGCCCAGACCAGCAGAAACCAGATCAAACCGGACCAGACTGGCCTAGACCAGCTGAAACAGGGCCAGACCGGCTCAAACCGGTTTTGACTGGCTCAAATCAGACCAGATCGGTTCAAACCGGTTTTGACTGGCTCAATCCGGTTTTGACCGGCTCAAACCAGTTTTGACCGGCTCAAACCACCCCAGACCGGCTAAAACCGGTTTTCACGGGATCAAACCTGTGTTGACCTGATAGGACCAGATGAAACCGGACCAGACCAGTACAGACAGGCTCGAATCAGTTTTAACTGGCTTCAATGAGACCAAACCGGCTCAAATCAGTTTTGACCAGCTCAAACCAGACCAGACCAGCTCAAACCAGTCCAGACCGGCTCAGAACAGTTTTGTCCTGCTCAAACCACACCAGACATGCTGAAACCGGTTTTTACCGGCTGAAACCGGATTGACCGGATGAGACCGGATCAAACCGTATCAGACCGGCCGAAACCGGCTAAAATGAGATCAAACTGTAGCAGACCGGCCCAGACCGCCTAAAATTGGGCCACAAACCGATTTTGACCGGTTCAAAAAAGACCAGACCGGCTCAAACCGCTTTTGACCGACCTGAGACGGTTTTGACCGGCTCAAAACAGACCAGACCGGCTCAAACCAGACCACACCGGCTCAAACCGGTTTTGACCGGTTCAAACCAGACCAGACCGGCTCAAACCAGATCAAACCGGAAAAGACCGGCACAGACTACCTAAAACCGGGCCAAACTGGCTCAAAACTATTTTGACTGGCTCAATCCAGACCAGACGGGGTCCAACCTGTTTTGACCGGCTCAAACCAGATCTGACCGGCTCAAACCGGTTTTGACCGTATTAGACCGGATCAAACCGGACCAGACCTTCTCAAATCGTATCATACTGGACCAGACGAGCACAAACCGGCTCAAACCGGCACAAACCGATCCAGACATTCCCAGACAGGCTAAAACTGGGCCAAACCGGCTCAAACCGGTTTTGACTGGCTCAAACCAGACCAGACTGGCTCAAACCGGTTTTGACTGACTCAATCCCGTTTTGACTGGCTCAAACCGGTTTTGACCAGCTCAAACCACTCCAGACAGGCTAAAACCGGTTTTCACCAGCTCAAACCGGTTTTGACCTGATTAGACCGGATCAAACCGGACCAGACCAGCTCAGACAGGCTCGAATAGGTTTTGACTGGCTTTTACCAGACCATACTGGCTCAAACCGGTTTTCACCAGCTCAATACTGTTTTGACCGGCTCAAACCAGACCAGACCGGCTCAAACCAGACCAGGCCGACTCAAACCGGTTTTGACAGCCTAAAACAGGTTTTGACCGGATGAGACCGGATCAAACCGGACCAGACCGGCTCACACCGGATCAAAGCGTACCAGACAGGCCCGGACCAGCTGAAACCGGATCAAATGGGACCAGACCGGCCCAGACCGGCTAAAACCGGTCTACACCAGCTCAAACCAGTTTTGACCGGCTGAAACCAGACCAGACCGGTTCAAACCGGTTTTGAATGGCTCAATCCGGTTTTGACCGGCTCAAACCGGTTTTGACCGGCTCAAACCACTCCAGACAGGCTAAAACCGGTTTTCACCGGCTCAAACCGGTTTTGACCTGATTAGACCGTATCAAACCGGATCAGAGCGGCTCAGACTGGCTCGATCAGTTTTGACTGGCTTCAACCAGACCAAACGGGCTCAAACCGGTTTTGACCGGCTCAAACCACACCAGACCGGGTGAAACTGGTTTTGATCAGATGAGGCAGGATCAAACCAAATCAGACCGGCCCAGACCGGCTAAAATCGGATCAAACCGGACCAGACCGGCCCAGACCGCCCCAAACTGGGCCACAAACCTATTTTGACCGGTTCAAACCAGACCAGACCGGCTCAAACCGGTTTTGAACGACCAGAGCCGGTTTTCAGCGTCTGAAACCAGACCAGACCGGCTCAAACCAGACCAGACCGGCTCAATCCGGTTTTCACAGGCTCAAAGCGGTTTTGACCGCCTCAAACCGGACCCGACCAGCCCAGACCAGCTGAAACCGGTCAAACCGGACTGGACCGGCCCACACCGGCTAAAACCAGGCCACAAAACGGTTTTGACCGTCTACAACCAGACCAGACCGGCTCAAACCTGTTTTTACCGGCCTGAGCCGAATTTGACTGGCACAAACCAGACCAGACCGTTTCAAACCGGACCAGACCGGCTCAAACCGGTTTTGACCGGATGACATCCGATTAAACCAGACCAGACCGGCTCACAGCGGATCAAAGCGTACCAGACAGGCGCAGGCCAGCTGAAACCAGACCAAACAGGACAGGAACGGCCCAGACCGGCTGAAACCGGGCCAGACCGGCTCAAACCGGTTTTCACAGGCTCAAACCAGACCAGACCAGCTCAAACCGGTTTTGACCGGATCAATCCGCCTTTGACTGGCTAAAACCGGTTTTGACCGGCTCAAACCCCTCCAGACCGGCTAACACTGGTTTTCACCGTCTCAAACCGGTTTTGACCTGATTAGACAGGATGAAACCGGACCAGACCGGCTGAGACAGGCTCGAATCGGTTTTGACTGGCTTCAACCAGACCAAACCGGCTCCAACCTGTTTTGACCGGCTCGGACTGGTTTTGACCGGCTCAAACCAGACCAGACCATCTCAAACCAGACCAGACCGGCTCAAACCGGTTTTGACCTACTCAAACCACACCAGACCGGCTGAAACCGGTTTTGACCAGCTAAAACCGGTTTTGACCGGATGAGACGGGATCAAACCGAATCAGACCTGCCCAGACCAGATGAAACCGGATCAAACCAGACCAGACCGGCCCAGACCACCGAAAACTGGGCCACAAACCGGTTTTGACCGGATCAAACTGGACCAGAACGGCTCACAAGGGATCAAAGTGGACCAGACAGGCCCAGACAGGCAGATACCGGATCAAACCGGACCAGACCGGCCCAGACCGGCTAAAACCGGGCCAGACCGGCTGAAACCGGTTTTGACCGGCTAAAACCGCTTTTGACCGGATGAGACCGGATCAAACCGAATCAGACCGGCCCAGACCGGCTAAAATCGGATCAAACTGGAGCAGACCGGCCCAGACCGCCTAAAACTGGGCCACAAACCGATTTTGACCTTTTCAAAAAAGACTAGACCGGCTCAAACCGGTTTTGACCGACCTGAGACCGTTTGGACCAGCTCAAACCAGACCCGACCTGCTCAAACCAGACCAGACCCGCTCAAAACGGTTTTGACTGATTCATACCAGACCAGACCAGCTCAAACCGGATCAAACCGGAACAGACCGGCCTAGACTACCTAAAACCGGGCCAAACCGGCTCAAACCTGTTTTGACCGTCTCAAACCAGACCAGACGGGGTCCAACCTGTTTTGACCGGCTCAAACCAGACCTGACCGGCTCAAACCGGTTTTGACCGTATTAGACCGGATCAAGCCGGACCAGACCTTCTCAACCCGTATCATACCGGACCAGACGAGCACAAACTGGCTCAAACCGGCTCAAACCGAACCAGACTTTCCCAAACAGGCTAAAACTGGGCCAAACCGGTTCAAACCCGTTTTGACTGGCTCAGACAGGATCAAACCGAATCAGACG
Source organism: Miopithecus talapoin (assembly GCA_028551445.1). Lineage (NCBI taxonomy): Eukaryota > Metazoa > Chordata > Mammalia > Primates > Cercopithecidae > Miopithecus > Miopithecus talapoin. Next base: position 48,038,183 of record CM052586.1, read on the forward strand.
GGCCCAGACCGCCTAAAACTGGGCCACAAACCTATTTTGACCGATTGAAACCAGACCAGACCGGCTCAAACCGGTTTTGAATGACCAGAGCCGGTTTTCACCGTCTCAAACCAGACCAGACCGGCTCAAACCAGACCAGTCCGGCTCAATCCGGTTTTGACAGGCTGAAACCGGTTTTGACCGGCTCAAAGCGGTTTTGCCCGGATCAATCCGGACTCGACCGGCCCAGACCAGCTGAAACCGGATCAAACCGGACCAGACCAGCCCAGACTGCCTAAAACTGGGCGACAAACCGGTTTTTACTGGTCCAAACCGGACCAGACCGGATCAAACCGGTTTAAATCGGATGACACCTGATCAAACCGGACCAGACCGGCTCACAGCGGATCAAAGCGTACCAGACAGGCCCAGACCGGCTGAAACCGGATCAAACCAGACCAGAGCGGCCCAGACCGGCTAAAACAGGGCCAGAACGGCTCAAACCGGTTTTGACCGGCTCAAACCAGACCAGACCGGTTCAAACCGGTTTAGACTGGCTCAATCCGGTTTTGATTGGCTCAAACCGGTATTGACCGGATCAAACCATTCTAGACCGGCTCAAACCGGTTTTCACCGGCTCAAACCGGTTTTGACCTGATTGAACCGGATCAAACCGGACCAGACCGGCTCAGACTGTCTCGAATCGGTTTTGACTGGCTTCAACCAGACCAAACGGGCTCAAACCGGTTTTGACCTCCTCAAACCACACCAGACCAGGTGAAACCGGTTTTGATCGGATGAGACAGGATCAAACCGAATCAGACTGGTCTAGACCGGCTGAAATTGGATCAAACTGGAGCAGACCGCCCAAGACCGCCTAAAACTGGGCCACAAACCGATTTTGACCTGTTCAAAAAAGACTAGACCGGCTCAAACCGGTTTTGACCGACCTGAGACGGTTTTGACCAGCTCAAACCAGACCAGACCGGCTCAAACTGGTTTTCACCGGCTCAAACCAGTCCAGACCGGCTCATACCAGACCAGACAGGCTCAAACCGGTTTTGACCGGCTCAAACCACTCCAGACTGGCTAAAACCGGTTTTCACTGGCTCAAACCGGTTTTGACCTCATTAGACCGGATCAAACCGCACCAGACCAGCTCAAACAGGCTCGAGTCGGTTTTGACTGTCTTTAACCAGACCAAACCGTCTCAAACCGGTTTTGACCGGCTCAAACCAGACCAGACCGGCCCAAACCAGACCAGACCAGGTCAAACCGGTTTTGACTGCCTCAATCCGGTTTTGACCGGCTCAAACCTGTTTTGACCGGATCAAACCACTCCAGGCCGGCTAAAACCGGTTTTCACCGGCTCAAACCGGTTTGGACCTGATTAGACGGGATCAAACCAGACCAGACCGGCTCAGACAGGCTCGAATCGGTTTTGACTGTCATCAACCAGACCAAACCGGCTCAAACCGGTTTTGAGCGGCTCAAACCAGACCAGTACGACTCAAACCAACCAGATCGGCTCAAACCGGTTTTGACCGGCTCGAACCGGTTTTGACCGGCTCAAACAGACCAGACCGGTTCAAACAAGACCAGACCGGCTCAAACCGATTTTGACCTGCTCAAACCACACCAGACCGGCTGAAACCGGTTTTGACCAGCTAAAACCGGTTTTGACCGGATGAGACCGGATTAAACCGAATCAGATTTTAGCCCAGACCGGCTAAAATCGGATCAAACTGGAGCAGACCGGCCCAGAACGCTTAAAACTGGGCCACAAACTGGTTTTGACCGACTCAAACCAGACCAGACCAGCTCAAACCGGTTTTGACCGGCTCAAACCAGACCAGACCGGCTCAAACCGGATCAAACCAGAACAGACCGTCCCAGACAGACTTAAACAGGGCCAAACCGGCTCAAACCTATTTTGACCGGCTCAAACCAGACCAGACGGGGTCCAATCTGTTTTGACTGGCTCAAACCAGACCTGACCGGCTCAAGCCAGTTTTGACCGTATTAGACCGGATCAAACTGGACCAGACCTTCTCAAACCGTATCATACCGGACCAGAGCAGCACAAACCGGCTCAAACCGGGTGAAACCGAACGAGACTTTCCCAGACAGGCTAAAACCGGGCCAAACAGGCTCAAACCGGTTTTGACTGGCTCAAACCAGACCAGAGCGGTTCAAACCGATTTTGACTGGCTCAATCCGGCTTTGACCGGCTGAAACCGATTTTGACCGGCTCAAACCACTCCAGACCGTCTAAAATCGGTTTTCACCGGCTCAAACCGGTTTTCACCGGATTAGACCGGATCAAACCGGACCAGACCAGCTCAGACCGGCTCGAATCGGTTTTGACTGGCTTCAACAAGACCAAATGAGCTCAAACCGGTTTTGACTGGCTCGAACCGGTTTCGACTGGCTTAAACCAGACCAGTCCGGCTCAAACCGGTTTTGACAGGCTCAAACCGGTTTTGACCTGCTCAAACCACACCAGACCGGCTGAAACCGGTTTTGACCGGCTAAAACTGGTTTTGACCGGATGAGACCGGATCAAACCGGACTAGACCGTCCCAGACCGCCTAAAACTGGGCCACAAACCGGTTTTGACTGGTTCAAACCAGACCAGACCGGCTGAAACCAGACCAGACCGGCTTAACCGGTTTTGACCAGCTCAAACCAGACCAGACCGGTTCAATCCGGTTTTGACCAGCTCAAACAGGTTTTGAACGGCTCGAACCGGTTTTGACAGGCTCAAACCGGTCTTGACCGGCTCAAACCAGTCCAGATGTCTCAAACCAGACCAGACCGGCTCAAACCGGTTTTGACCTCCTCAAACCACACTAGACCGTCTGAAACCGGTTTTGACCAGCTAAAACCGGTTTTGACCGGATGAGACCGGATCAAACCGAATCAGACCGGCCGAGACCGGCTAAAATCGGACCAAACCGGACCAGACGGGCCCAGACTGCCTAAAACTGGGCCACAACCCGGTTTTGACCTTCCTGAGCCGGTTTGGACGGGATCAAACCAGACCAGACCGGCTCAAACCAGACCAGACCGGCTCAAACCGGTTTGGACCGGCTCAAAGCGGTTTTGCCCGGATCAAACCGGACTCGACCGGCCCAGACCGTCTGAAACCGGATCAAACCGGAGAAGACCGGCCCACACCGCCTAAAACTGGGCAACAAACCGGTTTTGACCGCTTCAAACCGGACAAGACCGGCTCAAATCGGTTTTGATCGGATGACACCGGATCAAACCGGACCAGACCGGCTCACACCGGATCAAAGCTGACCAGACAGGTCCAGACCGGCTGAAACCGGATCAAACTGGACCTGACCGGCCCAGACCGGCCAAAACCGGGCCAGACTGGTTCAAACCGGTTTTGACCGGCTCAAACTAGACCAGACCGGTTCAAACCTATTTTCACTGGCTCAATCCGGTTTTCACGAGATCAAACCGATTTTGACCGGCTCAAACCATTCCAGACTGGCTAAAACCGGTTTTTACCGGCTCAAACCGGTGTTGACCTGATTAGACCGGATGAAACCGGACCAGACCGGCTCAGACAGGCTCGAAACAGTTTGACTGGCTTCAACCAGACCAAACCGGCTCAAACCGGTTTTGACCGGCTCGAACCTGTTTTTACCGGCTCAAACCAGACCAGACCGGCTCAAACCAGACCAGACCGGCTCACACCGGTTTTTACCAGCTCAAAGCGATTTTGACCGGATCATACCGGACTCGACCGGCCCAGACCAGCTGAACCCGGATCAAAACAGTCCAGACCGGCCCAGACCGGCTAAAACCGGGCCACAAACCGGTTTTAACCAGCTCAAACCGGACCAGACCGCCTCAAACTGGTTTTGACCGGCTCAAACCACTCAGACCGGCTAAAACCGGTTTTCACCGGCTCAAACCGGTTTTGACCTGATTAGACCGGATCAAATCGGAGCAGACCGGCTCAGACAGGCTCAAATCGGTTTTGACTGGCTTCAACCAGCACAAAACGGTTGAAAACGGTTTTGACCGAGTCAAACCAGACCAGACCGGCTCAAACCAGACCAAACTGGCCCAAACCGGTTTTAACCTGCTCAAACCACACCAGACCGGCTGAAACCGGTTTTGACCGGCTAAAACCGTTTTTGACCGGATGAGACCGGATCTAACCGAATGAGACCGGCCCAGACCGGCTAAAATCGGAACAAACCGGACCAGACCCGCCCAGACCGCCTGAAACTGGGCCACAAACAGGTTTTGACCGGTTCAAATCAGACCAGACCGGCTCAAACCGGTTTTGACCGACCTGAGCCGGTTTTGAACAGCTCAAACCAGACCAGACCGTCTCAAACCGGTTTTGACCGGCTCAAACCACTCAGACCGGCTAAAACCGGTTTTCACCAGCTCAAACCGGTTTTGACCTGCTCAAACCACACCAGACCGGCTGAAACCGGTTTTGACTGGCTAAAACCGGTTATGACCGGAAGAGACCGGATCAAACCGAATCAGACTGGCCCTGACCGGTTAAAATCGGATCAAACCGGACCAGACCAGCCCAGATTCCCTAAAACTGGGCCACAAACCGGTTTTGAC
>CM052586.1:48053286-48093931 GCA_028551445.1 Miopithecus talapoin
GGCTAAAACCGGTTTTGACCGGATGAGACCGGATCAAACCGGATCAGACCGGCCCAGACCGGCTAAAATCGAATCAAACTGGATTAGACCGGCCCAGACCGCCTAAAACTGGGCCACAAACCGATTTTGACCGGTTCAAAAAAGACTAGACCGGCTCAAACCGGTTTTGACCGACCTGAGACGGTTTGGACCAGCTCAAACCAGACCCGACCTGCTCAAACCAGACCAGACCCGCTCAAAACGGTTTTGACCGATTCAAACCAGACCAGACCGGCTCAAACCGGATCAAACCGGAACAGACCGGCCTAGACTACCTAAAACCGGGCCAAACCGGCTCAAACCTGTTTTGACCGGCTCAAACCAGACCAGACGGGGTCCAACCTGTTTTGACCGGCTCAAACCAAACCTGACCGGCTCAAACCGGTTTTGACCGTATTAGACCGGATCAAACCGGACCAGACCTTCTCAACCCGTATCACACCGGACCAGACGAGCACAAACCAGCTCAAACCGGCTCAAACCTAACCAGACTTTCCCAGACAGGCTAAAACTGGGCCAAACCGGTTCAAACCGGTTTTGACCGGCTCAGACCACACCAGACCGGGTGAAACCGGTTTTGATCGGATGAGACAGGATCAAACCGAATCAGACCGGCCCAGACCGCCTAAAACTGGGCCACAAACCTATTTTGACCGGTTGAAACCAGACCAGACCGGCTCAAACCGGTTTTGAATGACCAGAGCCGGTTTTCAATGTCTCAAACCAGACCAGACCGGCTCAAACCAGACCAGTCCGGTTCAATCCGGTTTTGACCGTCATGAGCCGGTTTTGACAGGCTCAAACCAGACCAGACCAGCTCAAACCAGACCAGACTGGCTCAAACCAGACCAGACCAGCTCAAACTGGTTTTGACCTGCTGAAACCACACCAGACCAGCTCAAACAGCTTTTGACCGACCTGAGCCGGATTTGACCGGCTCAAACCAGACCAGACCGGCTCAAACCGGTGTTTACCAGCTCAAAGCGGTTTTGACCGGATCAAACTGGACTCGACCGGCCCAGAGCAGCTGAAACCGGATCAAAACAGACTAGACCGGCCCAGACTGGCTAAAACGGGCTCACAAACCAGTTTTGACCGGCTCAAACCAGACCAGACCGGCTAAAACCGGTTTTGACAGGCTCAAACCACTCCAGACCGGCTAAAACCGGTTTTCACCGGCTCAAACCTGTTCTGACCTGATTAGACCGGATCAAACCGGACCAGAACGGCTCAGACAGGCTCGAATCGGTTTTGACTGGCTTCAACCAGAACAAACCGGCTGAAACCGGTGTGGACCGACTCAAACCAGACCAGACCAGCTCAAACCAGACCAAACCGGCTCAAACCGGTTTTGATCTGCTCAAACAACACCACACCGGCTGAAACCAGGATGACCGGCTAAAACCGTTTTTGACCGGTTGAGACCGGATCAAACCGAATCAGACCGGCCCAGACCGGCTAAAATCGGATCAAACCGGACCGGACACACCCAGACCGCCTAAAACTGGGCCACAATCCGCTTTTGACCGGTTCAAAGCAGACCAGACCGGCTCAAACCGGTTATGACGAATCTGAGCCGGTTTTGACCGGCTCAAACCAGAGCAGACCAGCTCAAACCGGTTTTGAACGGCTCAAAGCGGTTTTGACCAGATCAAACCAGAATCGACCGGCCCAGACCACCTGAAACCGGATCAAACCAGACCAGACCGGCCCAGACCGCCTTAAACTGGGCTACAAACCGGTTTTGACCGGTTCAAACCGGACCAGAATGTCTCAAACCGGTTGTGACCGGATGAAACCGGATCAAACCGGACCAGACCAGCTCACACCGGATCAAAGCGTACCAGACAGTCCCAGACGGGCTGAAACCGAATCAAACCGGACCAGAATGGCGCAGACCGGCTAAATCCGGGCCAGAACGGCTCAAACCAGTTTTGTCCGGCTCAAAGCAGGCCAGTACGGTTCAAACCTGTTTTGACTGCCTCAATCCGGTTTTGACCGGCTCAAACCGGTTTTGACCGGCTCAAACAACTCCAGACCGGCTAATACCCGTTTTCACCAGCTCAAACCGGTTTTCCCCTTATTTTTATACCGGATCAAACCAGACCAGACTGGCTCAAACCAGATCAGACCGGCTCAAACCGGTTTTGACCGGCTCAAACCGGTTTTGACCTGCTCAAACCACACCAGATAGGCTGAAACCCGTTTCGAACGGCTCAAACCAGACCAGACCGTCTCAAACCGGATTTGACCGGCTCAAACCAGACCACACTGGCTCTAACCAGATCAAACTGGACCAGAACGGCCCTGACCGGCTAAAACCGCGCCAGACCGGCTCAAACCGGTTTTTACCTGCTCAAAGCAGACCAGAGCAGTTCAAACCGGTTTAGACTGGCTCAATCCAGTTTTGACTGGCTCAAACCGGGTTTGACGGGCTCAAACCACTCCAGACTGGCTAAAACCGGTTTTCACCGGCTCAAACCGATTTTGCCGTAATTAGACTGGATCAAACCGGACAAGACCAGCTCAGACCGGCTCGAATCGGTTTTGACTGGCTTTAACCAGACCAAACCGGCTCAAACCGGTTTTCACCGGCTCGATACGGTTTTGACCGGCTCAAACCAGACCAGACCGGCTCAAACCAGACCAGACCAGCTCAAACTGGTTTTGACCGGCTCAAACCGGTTTTGAACTGCTCAAATCACACCAGACCGTCTCAAACCGGTTTTGACCGTATCACACCCAGTCAAAACGGACCAGACCGGCTCACACCAGATCAAACCGGACCAGACAGGCCCAGACCGGCTGAAACCAGACGAAACCGGACCAGACCAACCACACTGGCTAAAACCGGGCCAGACCGGCTCAAACCGGTTTTCACCGGTTCAAACCAGACCAGACTGGTTCAAACCGGTTTTGACTGGCTCAATCCGGTTTTGACCGGCTCAAACCGGTTTTGACCAGCTCAAACCACTCCAGACCGGCTAAAACCGGTTTTCACCGTCTCAAACCGGTTGGACCTGATTAGACTGGATGAATGCGGATCAGACCGGCTCAGACATGCTCCAATCGGTTTTGACTGGCTTCAACCAGACCAAACCGGCTCAAACCGGTTTTGACCGGCTCCAACCGGTTTTGACCGGATGAGACCGGATCAACCGAATCAGACTGGCCCAGACCGGCTAAAATCTGATCAAACCGGAACAGACCAGCAACAGACCGCCTAAAACTGCGCCACAAACCGGTTTTGAACGGTTCAAACCAGACTAGACTGGCTCAAACCAGACCAGACCGGCTCAAAACGGTTTGGACCGGCTCAAAGCGGTTTTGACCGGCTCAAACCAGACCAGACAGGTTCATTCCGGTTTTGACCGGCTCTAACCACTTTTGACCTGCTCAAACCACACCAGACCGGCTGATACCAGTGTTGACCAGAGGAGACCGGATCAAACCGAATCAGACCAGCCCAGACTGGGTAAAATCGGATCAAACCGGAGCAGACCGTCCCAGACCGCCTAAAATTGGGCCACAAACCGGTTTTGACCCGTTCAAACCAGACCAGACCGACTCAAACCGGTTTTGACCGACCTGAGCCGGTTTTGAGCGGCTCAATCCGGTTTTGACCTGCTCAAACCACACCAGACGGGCTGAAACCAGTTTTGACCGGCTAAAACCGGTTGTGACTGGATGAGACCGGATCAAACCGAATCAGACCGGCCCAGACTGGCTAAAATCGGATCAAACCGGACCAGACCGGACGAGACCGCCTAAAACTCGGCCACAAACCGGTTTTGACCGGTTCAAACCAGACCAGAACGGCTCAAACCGGTTTCGACCGACCTGAGCCGGTTTTGAGCGGCTCAAACCGGTTTTGACAGGCTCAAATCTGACCAGTCTGGCTCAAACCGATTTTTACCAGCTCAAAACGGTTTTGACCTTATCAAACTGGACTCGACAGGCCCAGACCTGCTGAAACCGGATCAAAACAGACCAGACCGGCCCAGACCGGCTAAAGCCGGGCCACAAACTGGTTTTTAACGGCTCAAACCAGACCAGACCGCTTCAAACCGGTTTTGACTGTCTCAATCCGGATTTGTCCGGCTCAAACCACTCCAGACCGGCTAAAACCGGTTTTGACTGGCTCGAACCGGTTTTGACCGGCTCAAACCAGACCCGACTGACTCACACCAGACCAGACGTGCTCAAACCGGTTTTGACTGGCTCAAACCCGTTTTGAGCTGCTCAAACCACACCAGACCGGCTGAAACCAATTTTGACCGGCTAAAACCAGTTTTGACCGGATGAGACCGGATCAAAACGAATCAGACTGGCCCAGACCGGCTAAAATCGGATGAAACCGGACCAGGCCTGTCCAGACCGCCTAAAACTGGGCCACAAACCGGTTTTAACCGGCTCAAACCAGGCCAGACCGGCTCAAACCAGACCAGACCGGCTCAAACCGGTTTTGACCGGCTCAAACGGGTTTTGAACCACTCGAACCGGTTTTGACTGGCTCAAACCGATTTTGACCGGCTCTAACCAGTCTAGACAGGTTCAAACTGGATCAAAACGGAACAGACCGGCGCAGATCGCCTAAAACCGTGCCAAACCGGCTCAAACCTATTTTGACCGGCTCAAACCAGACCAGACGGGGTCCAACCTGTTTTGACCCGCTCAAAGTAGAGCTGACCGGCTCAAACCGGTTTTTACCGTATTAGACCGGATCAAACCGGACCAGACCTTCCCAAACCGTATCATACCGGACCAGAACAGCACAAACCGGCTCAAACCGGCTCAAACCGAACCAGACAATCTCAGACAGCCTAAAACTGGGCCAAACCAGCTCAAACCGGTTTTGACCGGCTCAAACCAGACCAGACCGGTTCAAACCGGTTTTGACAGGCTCAATCCAGTTTTGACCGGCTCAAACCGGTTTTGACCAGCTCAAACCACTCCAGACCGTCTAAAATCGGTATTCGCCGGCTCAAACCGCTTTTGACCGGATGAGACCGTATCAACCCGAATCAGACTGGCCCAGAACAGCTAAAATCGGATCAAACCGCACCAGAGCGGCCCAGACCACCTAAAACTGGGACACAAACCGGTTTTGTAAGGTTCAAACCAGAAAAGACCGGCTCAAACCACACCAGACTGGTTCAAACCGGTTTTGACCGGCTCAAACCGGTTTTGAACGGCTCGAACCGGTTTTGACCGGCTCAAACCGGTTTTGACCGATTCAAACCAGTCCAGACCGGCACAAACCAGACCAGACCGGCTCAAACCGGTTTTGACTGGCTCAAACCGGTTTTGACCTGCTCAAACCACACCAGACTGGCTGAAACCGGTTTTCACCGGCTAAAACCGGTTTTGACTGAATGAGGCCGGATCAAACCGAATCAGATCGGCCCAGACCAGCTAAAATCGGATCAAACCGGACCAGACTGGCCCAGACCGCCTAAAACTGGGCCACAAACCGGTTTTGACCCGTTCAAACCAGACCAGACCTGCTCAAACCGGTTTTGACTGTCCTGAGCCCGCTTTGACCGGCTCAAACCAGACCAGACCGGCTCAAACCAGACCAGACCGGCTCAAACCAGTTTTGACCGGCTCAAAGCGGTTTTTCCCGGATCAAACTGGACTCGACCGTCCCAGACCAGCTGAAACCGGATCAAACCGGACCAGACCGGCCCAGACTGCCAAAAACTGGGCTACAAACCGGTTTTGACCAGCTCAAACCGGACCAGACCGGCTCAAACAGGTTTTGATCGGATGCCACTGGATAAAACCGGACCAGACCGGCTAACACCGGATCAAAGCGTACCAGAGAGGCCCAGACCGGCTGAAACCGGATCAAACCAAACCAGACCGGCCCAGTCCGGCTAAAACAGGTCCAAAACGGCTCAAACCGGTATTGACAGGCTCAGTCCGGTTTTGACTGGCTCAAACCGGTTTTGATCGGCCCAAACCACTCCAGACCGGCTAAAACCGGTTTCCCCGGCTCAAACCGGTTTTGACCTGATTAGACCGGATCAAACCGGACCGGACCGGCACAGACTGGCTCGAAACGGTTTTGACTGGCTTCAACCAGACCAAACGGACTCAAACCGGTTTTGACCAGCTCAAACCAGACCAGACAGGCTAAAACAAGTCCAGACCGTCTCAAACCGGTTTTGACCGGCTCAAACCACACCAGACCGGGTGAAACCGGTTTTGACTGGATGAAACAGGATCAAACCGAATCAGACCAGCCCAGAACGGCTAAAACCGGGCCACCAACCGGTTTTGACCGGCTCAAACCAGTTTTGACCTGCTCAACCCACACCAGACCGGCTGAAACCGGTTTTGACCGGATGAGACCGGATGAAACCGAATCAGACCTGCCCAGACCAGCTAAAATCGGATCAAACCGGACCAGACCGGAACAGACCGTGTAAAACTGGGCCACAAACCGGTTTTGACCGGTTCAAACCAGACCAGACTGGCTCAATCCGGTTTTGACCAGCTCAAACCAGACCAGACCGGCTCAAACCGGTTTTCACCGGCTCAAACCAGACCAGACTGGCACAAATCGAATCAAACCGGACCAGACCGGCCGGGACAGGCTAACACCGGGCAATACCGGCTCAAACCTGTTTTGACCTGCTCAAACCAGACCAAAACGGTTCAAACCGGTTTTGACTAGCTCAATCCGGTTTTGACCGGCTCAAACCGGTTTTCACCGGCTCAAAACACTGCAGACCGGCTAAAACCGGTTTTCACCGGCTCAAACCGGTTTTGACCTGATTAGACTGGATCAAACCGGACCAGACCAGCTCAGACAGGCTCGAATCGGTTTTGACTGACTTTTACCAGACCAAACCGGCTCAAACCAGTTTTCACCGGCTCGATACGGTTTTGGCCATCTCAAACCAGACCAGACCGGCTCAAACCAGACCAGACCAGCTCAAACCGGTTTTGACCGGTTCAAACCAGACTAGACCGGCTCAAACCGGTTTTGACGGACCTGAGCCGGTTTTCACCCGCTCAAACCAGACCAGACTGGCTGAAAGCAGACCAGACTTGCTCAAACCGGTTTTGACTGGCTCAATCCGATTTTGACCGGCTCAAACCACTCCACACCGGCTAAAACCGGTTTTCACCGGCTCAAACCGGTGTTGACCTGATTCGACCGGATCAAACCGGACCAGAACGGCTCAGACAGGCTCGAATCGGTTTTGACTGGCTTCAACCAGACCAAACCGGCTCAAACCGGTTTTGACCAGCTCGAATCGGTTTTGACCAGCTCAAACAAGATCAGACCGGCTCAAACAAGACCAGACCGGCTCAAACCGGTTTTGACCTGCTGAAACCACACCATACGGGCTGAAACCGGTTTTGACCAGCTAAAATCGGTTTGGACCGGATGAGACCGGATCAAACCGAATCAGACCGGCCCAGGCTGGCTAAAATCGGATTAAACAGGTACAGACTGGCCCAGACCGCCTAAAACTGGACCACAAACCGGTTTTGACCGGTTCAAACCAGACCAGACCAGCTCAAACCGGTTTTGACCGACCTCAGCCGGTTTTGACCGGCTCAAACCAGGCCAGACCGGCTCAAACCAGACCAGACCGGCTCAAACCGGTTTTGACCGGATCAAACCGGTTTTGACAGGCTCAAACCAGATCAGAGTGGTTCAATCCGGTTTTGACCGGCTCAAACCGCTTTTGAACCACTCGAACCGGTTATGACTGTCTGAAACCGATTTTGACCGGCTCTAACCAGTCTAGAAAGTTTCAAACTGGATCAAAACTTTACAGACCGGCCCAGACCGCCTAAAACCGGGCCACAAACCGGTTTTGACCGGTTCAAACCAGACCAGACCGGCTCATTCAGGTTTTGACCGGCTCAAACCACACCAGACCGGTTCAAACCGGTTTTGACTGGCTGAATCCGGTTTTGACCGGCTCAAACCAGACCAGACCGTTCAAACCGGTTTTGACTAGCTCAATCCGGTTTTGACCGGCTCAACCCACTACAGACCGGCTAAAACCTGTTTTCGCCGGCTCAAACCGGATTTGACCTGATTAGACCGGATCAAACCAGACCCGACCAGCTCAGACAGGCTCGAATCGGTTTTGACTACCTTCAGCCAGACCAAACCGGCTCAAACCGGTTTTGACCAGCACGAACCGGTTTTGACCGGATGAGACCGGATCAAACCGAACGAGACTGGCCCAGACCGGCTAAAATCGGATAAAACCGGACCAGACCGGCCCAGACCGCTTAAAAGTGGGCCACAAACCGGTTTTGACCGGCTCAAACCAGACCAGAACGGCTCAATCCGGTTTTGACCGGCTCAAACCAGTTTTGAACGGCTAGAACCGGTTTTCACCAGATGAAAGCATTCCAGACCGGCTCAAAGCATTCCAGACCGGCTCAAACCGGATTTGACTGGCTCAAACCGGTTTTGACCTGCTCAAACCACACCAGACCGGCTGAAACCGGTTTTGACCGGCTAAAACCGATATTGACGGGATAAGACTGGATCAAGCCGAATCAGACCGGCCCAGACTGGCTAAAATCGGATCAAACCGGACCTGACCGGCCCAGACCGCCTATAATTGGGCCACAAACCGGTTTTGACCCGTTCAAACCAGACCAGACCGGATCAAACCGGTTTTGACCGTCCTGAGCCGGTTTTGACCGGCTCAAACCACACCAGACCGGCTCAAACCGGTTTTGACCGGCTAAAACCGGTTTTGACCGGATGAGACCGGATGAAAGCGAATCATGCCAACGACGACCGGCTAAATAGGATCAAACCGGACCAGACCGGCCCAGACCGCCTAAAACTGGGCCACAAACCGGTTTTGACCGGTTCAAACCAGACAAGACCAGCTGAAACCGGTTTTGACCGCATGACACCGGATGAATCCGGACCAGACCGGCTCCCACCGGATCAAACCTGACAAGTCAAGCCCAAACCGGCTCAAACCGGATCAAACCGGACCAGACCGGCTCAGACTGGCTAAAACCGGGCCAGACCAGCTCAAACCTGTTTTGACCGGCTCAAACCAGACCAGACCGGTTCAGTCCGGTTTTGACTGGCTCAAACCAGATTAGACAGGCTCAAACCAGACCAGACCGGATCAAACTGGTTATGACTGGCTCAAACCGTTTTTGACCTGCTCAAACCACACCAGACCAGCTGAAACCGGTTTTGACCGGCTAAAACCGGTTTTGACTGGATGAGACCGGATCAAGCCAAATCAGACCGGCCCAGAACGGCTAAAATCGGATCAAACCGGACCAGACCGGCCCAGACCGCCTAAAACTGGGCCACAAACCGGTTTTCACCCGTTCAAACCAGACCAGACTGGCTCAAACCGGTTTTGACCGGCTCAAAGCGGTTTTGCACGGATCAAACCGGACTCGACCGGCCCAGACCAGCTGAAACCAGATCAAACCAGACCAGACCGGCCCAGACCGCCTAAAACTGGGCCACACACCAGTTTTGACCGGTTCAAACCGGACCAGACCGACTCAAACCGGTTTTGATCGGATGACACCAGATCAACCCGGACCAGAGCGGCTCACAGGGGATCAAAGCGTACCAGACAGGCCCAGATGGCTGATACAAGATCAAACCAGACCAGACCGGCACAGACGGGCTAAAACAGAGCCAGAACGGCTCAAACCGGTTTTGACCGGCTTAAACCAGACCAGACCGGTTCAAACCGATGTTGACTGGCGCAATCTGGTTTTGACTGCCTCAAACCGGTTTTGACCGGATCATAACCACTCTAGACCGGCTAAAACCGGTTTTCACCAGCTCAAACCGGTTTTGACCTGATTAAACCGGATCAAACCGGACCAGACCGGCTCAGACTGGCTCGAATCAGTTTTGACTGGCTTCAACCAGAACAAACGGTATCAAACCGGTTTTGACCGGCTCAAACGAGACCAGACCAGCACAAACCGAATCAAACCGGACAAGACCGACCGGGACAGGCTAAAACCGGGCCAGACCGGCTCAAACCGGTTTTGACCTGCTCAAACCAGACCAGACCGGTTCAAACCGGTTTTGACTGGCTCAATCCGGTTTTGACCGGCTCAAACCGGTTTTGACCGGCTCAAACCAGAATAGACCGGCTCAAACCAGACCAGACCAGCTCAAACCGGTCTTCACTGGTGCAAAGCAGTTTTGACCGCATGAAACCGGACCCGACCGGCCGAGACCGGCTGAAACCGGTCAAACCGGACTAGACCGGCCCAGACCTGCTAAAACCGGGCCACAAACCGGTTTTGACCGGCTCAAACCAGACCAGATCGGCTCAAACCGGTTTTGACTGGCCTGAGCCAGTTTTGACCAGCTCAAACCAGACGAGACCGGCTCAAACCAGACCAGAGCGGCTCAAACCGGTTTTGACCTGCTCAAACCACACCAGACTGGCTCAAACCCGTTTTGACCGGCTAAAACTGGTTTTCTCCGGATGAGACCAGATCAAACCGAATCAGACCGGCCCAGACCGGCTAAAATCAGATCAAACCAAAGCAGACTGGCCCAGACCGCCTAAAACTGGGCCACAAACCGGTTTTGAAGGGTTCAAAGCAGACCAGACCGTCTCAAACCGGTTTTGACCGACCTGACACGGTTTTTACCGGCTCAAACCAGACCAGACCGGCTCAAACCAGACCAGACCAGCTCAAATCGGTTTTGACCTTCTCAAACCAGACCAGACCGGCACAAACCGGATCAAACCGGAACAGACCGGCCCAGACCGCCTAAAACCGGGCCAAACCGGCTGAAACCTATTTTGACCAGCACAAACCAGACCAGACGTGGTCCAACCTGTTTTGACCAGCTCAAACCAGTCCTGAGTGGCTCAAACCGGTTTTGACCGTATTAGACCGGATCAAACTGGACCAGACCTTCTCAAACCGTATCATAACGGACCAGCTGAGCACAAACCGGCTCAAACCGGCTCAAACCGAACCAGACTGTCCCAGACAGGCTAAAACCAGGCCAAATCGGCTCAAACCGGTTTTGACCGTCTCAAACCAGACCAGACCAGTTCAAAGCGGTTTTGACTGGCTCAATCCGGTTTTGACGGGCTCAAACCGGTTTTGACCGTCTCAAACCACTCCAGACCGTCTAAAACCAGTTTTCACCGGCTCAAACCGGTTTTTACCTGATTAGACCGGATCAAACCGGTCCAGACCAGCTCAGACAGGTTCGAATCGGTTTTGACTGGCTTCAACCAGACCAAACCGGCTGAAACCAGTTTTGACCGGCTCGAACCGGTTTTGACCGGATGAGACCGCATCAAAGCGGACCAGACAGGCCCAGACCGACTGAAACCGAATCAAACTGGACCAGACTGACCCAAACCGGCTAAAACCGTGCCAGACCGGCTCAAACCGGTTTTGACTGGCTCAAACCAGACCAGACGAGATCAAACCAGGTTTGACTGGCTCAATCCGGTTTTGACCAGCTCAAACCGGTATTCACTGGCTTAAACCTGTTTTGACCTGATTAGACCAGATCAAACCGGACAAGACCGGCTCAGACAGTCTCGAATCGGTTTTGACTGGCTTCAACCAGACCGAACAGGCTCAAACCGGTTTTGACCGGGTCAAACGAGACCAGACTGGCTCAAACCAGACCAGACCAGCTCAAAGCGGTTTTGACCGGCTCAAACCGGTTTTGACCTGCTCAAACCACACCAGACCGGCTGAAACCTGTTTTGACAGGATGAGACCGGATCAAACCGAATCAGACCCCCCACACCGGCTAAAATCGGATCAAACCGGACCAGACCAGCCCAGACCGCCTAAGACTGGGCCACAAACCGGTTTTGACCGGTTAAAACCGGACCATACCAGCTCAAACCGGTTTTGACCGGATGACACCCGATCAAACCGGATGAGACCGACCCACACTGGATCAAACCGGACAAGACAGGCCCAGACCGGCTGAAACCGGATCAAACCAGACCAGACCGGCCCAGACCGGCTAAAACCGGGCGAGACCGGCTCAAACTGGTTTTGACCGGCTCAAACCAGACCAGACCAGTACAAACCGGTTTTGACTGTCTCAATCCGGGTTTGTCCGGCTCAAACCACTCCAGACCGGCTAAAACCGGTTTTGACTGGCTCGAACCGGTTTTGACTGGCTCAAACCAGACCAGACTGGCTCAAACCAGACCAGACCGGCTTAAACCGGTTTTGACTGGCTGAAACCGGTTTTGACCTGCTCAAACCACACCAGACCGGCTGAAACCGGTTTTGACCGGCTAAAATCGGTTTTGACCGAATGAGACCGTATCAAACCGAATCAGACCGGCCCATACTGGCTAAAATCGGATCAAACCGACCAGGCCGGTCCAGACAGCATAAAACTGGGCCACAAACCGGTTTTGACCGGTTCAAACCAGACTAGACCGGCTCAAACCGGTTTTGACCGACCTGAGCCGGTTGTGACCGGCTCAAACCAGACCAGACCGGCTGAAAGCAGACCAGACTTGCTCAAACCGGTTTTGACTGGCTCAATCCGATTTTGACCGGCTCAAACCACTCCACACCGGCTAAAACCGGTTTTCACCGGCTCAAACCGGTGTTGACCTGATTCGACCGGATCAAACCAGACCAGAAAGGCTCAGACAGGCTCGAATCGGTTTTGACTGGCTTCAACCAGACCAAACCGGCTCAAACCGGTTTTGACCGGCTCGAATCGGTTTTGACCGGCTCAAACAAGACCAGACCGGCTCAAACAAGACCAGACCGGCTCAAACCGGTTTGACCTGCTGAAACCACTCCATACGGGCTGAAACCGGTTTTGACCAGCTAAAACCGGTTTGCACCCGATGAGACCGGATCAAACCGCATCAGACCGGCCCAGACTGGCTAAAATCGGATCAAACAGGTACAGACTGGCCCAGACCGCCTAAAACTGGATCCACAAACCGGTTTTGACCGGTTCAAACCAGACCAGACCAGCTCAAACCGGTTTTGACCGACCTCAGCCGGTATTGACCGGCTCAAACCAGGCCAGACCGGCTCAAACCAGACCAGACCGGCTCAAACCGGTTTTGACTGGCTCAAACCAGACCAGAGTGGTTCAATCCGGTTTTGACCGGCTCAAACCGCTTTTGAACCACTCGAACCGGTTTTGACTGGCTCAAACCGATTTTGACCGGCTCAAACCCGTTTTTACCGGCTCAAACCATTCCAGTTGGGCTAAAACCGGTTTTCACCGGCTCAAACTGGTTTTGACCTTATTAGACCGGATCAAACCGGACCGCACCGGCTCAGACAGGCTCTAATCGGTTTTGACTGGCTTTAACCAGAGCAAACCGACTCAAACCGGTTTTGACCTGCTCAAACCACCCCAGACCGGCTGAAACTGGTTTTGATAGGATGAGACCGGATCAATCCGAGTCAGACCGGCCCAGACAGGCTAAAATCGGATCAAACCTGACCAGACTTGCCCAGACCTCCTAAAACTGGGCCACAAACTGGTTTTGACCGGTTCAAATCAGACGAGACCGGCTCAAAACGGTTTTGACCGGCTCAAACCAGACCCGACCGGCTCAAACCGGTTTTGACAGGCTCAAACCAGACCAGACCGGCTCAAACCAGACCAGACTGGCTGAAACCAGACCAGACCGGCTCAAACCGGTTTTGACCTGCTCAAACCACACCAGACCGGCTGAAACCGGTTTTTACCGGCTAAAACCGGTTTTGACCGGATGAGAACGGATCAAACCGAATCAGACCGGCCCAGACCGGGTAAAATCAGAACAATCTGGAGCAGAACGGCCCAGACCGCCTAAAACTCGGCCACAAACCGATTTTGACAGTTACAAAGCAGACCAGACCGGCTCAAATCAGACCTGACCGGCTCAAACCGGTTTTGACCGTATTAGACCGGATCAAACCTGACCAGACCGGCTGGGACAGGCTCGAATCGGTTTTGACTGGCTTCAACCAGACCAAACCGGCTCAAACCGGTTTTGACCGGCTCAATCGAGACCAGACTGGCTCAAACAAGACCAGACCTGCTCAAACCGGTTTGCACCGGCTCAAACAGGTTTTGACCTGCTCAAACCACACCAGACCGGCTGAAACCGGTTTAGACCGGATGAGACGGGTTCAAACCGAATGAGACCGGCCCAGACCGGCTAAAATCGGATCGAACCACAGCAGACGGGCCCAGACCGCCTAAAACTGGGCAACAAACCGGTTTTGACCGGTTCAAACGAGACCAGACCAGCTCAAACCGGTTTTGACGGGCTCAAACCAGACCAGACCGGCTCAAAGCGGACTCGACCAGTACAAACCGGATCAAACCGGGCCAGAACGGCCCAGACCAGCTAAAACCGGGCCAGACCGGCCCAGACCGGCTAAAACCGGGCCACAAACCGGTTTTGACCGGCTCAAACCAGACCACACCGGCTCAAACCGATTTTGACCGGCCTGAGCCTGTTTTGACCGGCTCAAACCAGACCAGACCGGCTCAAACTGGACCAGACCGGGTCCAACCGATTTTGACCGGATGACACGCGATGAAACCGGACCAGACCGGCTCACACCAGGTCAAACCGGACCAGACAGGCCCAGACTGACTCAAACCAGACAAAGCAGGACCAGACCGGCTCAGACCGGCTAAAACCGGGCCAAACCGGCTCAAACTGGTTTTGACCGGGTCAAACCAGACCAGACCGGCTCAAACCGGTTTTGACTGGCTTAATCCGGTTTTGACCAGCTCAAACCGGTTTTGACCAGCTCAAACCACTCCAGACCGGCTAAAACTGGTTTTCACTGGCTCAAAAAGGTTTTGACCGGATTAGACCGGATCAAACTGGACCAGATCAGCTCAAACCGGTTTTGACCGGCTCAAAGCGGTTTTGACCGGATCAAACCGGACTCGACCGGCCCAGACCAGCTGAAACTGGATCAAACCGGACCAGACGGGCGCAGACCAGCTAAAACCGGGCCACAAACTGGTTTTGACCGGTTCAAACCAGACCAGACCGGGTCAAACCGGTTTTGACCTTCTCAAACCGGTTTTGACCTGCTCAACCCACACCAGACCGGCTGAAACCGGTTTTGACCGACTAAAACCGGTTTTGACCAGATGAGACCGGATTAAACCGAATCAGACCGGCCCAGACCGGCTAAAATCGGATCAAACCGGACCAGACAGGCCCAGACAGCCTAAAACTGGGCCAAAAACCGGTTTTGACCGGTTCAAACCAGACTAGACCGGCTCAAACCGGTTTTGACCTACCTGAGCCGGTTTTGACAGGCTCAAACCAGACCAGACCGGCTGAAACCAGACTAGACCTGCTCAAACCGGTTTTGACTGGCTCAATCCGATATTGACCGGCTCAAACCACTCCACACCGGCTAAAACCGGTTTTCACCGGCTCAAACCGGTGTTGACCTGATTCGACCGGATCAAACCGGACCAGACCGGCTCAGACAGGCTCGAATCGGTTTTGACTGGCTTCAACCAGACCAAACCGGCTCAAACCGGTTTTGACCGGCTCGAATCGGTTTTGACCGGCTCAAACAAGACCAGACCGGCTCAAACCGGTTTTGACCTGCTGAAACCCCACCATACGGGCTGAAACCGGTTTTGACCAGCTAAAACCGGTTTTGACCGGATGAGACCGGATCAAACCGAATCAGACCGGCCCAGGCTGGCTAAAATCGGATCAAACAGGTACAGACTGGCCCAGACCGCCTAAAACTGGACCACAAACCGGTTTTGACCGGTTCAAACCAGACAAGACCAGCTCAAACCGGTTTTGACCGACCTGAGCCGGTTTTGACCGGCTCAAACCAGGCCAGACCGGCTCAAACCAGACCAGACCGGCTCAAACCGGTTTTGACCGGCTCAAACCGGTTTTGACTGGCTCAAACCAGACCAGAGTGGTTCAATCCGGTTTAGACCGGCCCAAACCACTTTTGAACCACTCGAACCGGTTTTCACTGGCTCCAACCGATTTTGACCGGCTGAAACCGGTTTTTACCGGCTCAAACCATTCCAGTCGGGCTAAAACCGGTTTTCACCGGCTCAATCCGGTTTTGAACTTATTAGACCGGATCAAACCCGACCGGAACGGCTCAGACAGGCTCTAATCGTTTTTGAATGGCTTTAACCAGACTAAACCGACTCAAACCGGTTTTGACCTGCACAAACCACCCAAGACAGGCCGAAACTGGTTTTGATAGGATGAGACCAGATCAAATCAAGTCAGACCGGCCCAGACCGGCTAAAATCGGATCAAACCTGACCAGACTTGCCCAGACCTCCTAAAACTGGGCCACAAACTGGTTTTGACCGGTTCAAACCAGACGAGACCGGCTCAAAACGGTTTTGACCGGCTCAAACCAGACCCGACCGGCTCAAACTGGTTTTGACCGGCTCAAACCAGACCAGACCGGCTCAAACCAGACCAGACTGGCTCAAACCAGACCAGACCGGCTCAAACCGGTTTTGACCTGCTCAAACCACACCAGACCGGCTGAAACCGGTTTTGACCGGCTAAAACCGGTTTTGACCGGATGAGAACAGATCAAACCGAATCAGACCGGCCCAGACTGGCTAAAATCGGAACAATCTGGAGCAGAACGGCCCAGACCGCCTAAAACTCGGCCACAAACCGATTTTGACCGGTTCAAAGCAGAACAGACCGGATCAAACCAGACCTGACCGGCTCAAACCGGTTTTGACCGTTTTAGACCGGATCAAACCTGACCAGACCGGCTCAGACAGGCTCGAATCGGTTTTGACTGGCTTCAACCAGACCAAACCGGCTCAAACCGGTTTTGACCGGCTCAATCGAGACCAGACTGGCTCAAACCAGACCAGACTGGCTTAAACCGGTTTTGACAAGCTCAAACCACAACAGAACGGCTGAAAGCGGCTTTGATCGCCTAAAACCGGGTTTGACCGCATGAGACCGGATCAAACCGAACCAGACCGGCCCAGACCGGCTAAAACCGTGCCAGACCGGCTCAAACCGGTTTTGACTGGCTCAAACCAGACCAGACCGGTTCAAACCGGGTTTGACTGCCTCAATCCGGTTTTGACCGACTCAACCCGGTTTTTACCGGCTCAAAGCACTCCAGACCGGCTAAAACCGGTTTTGACAGGATGACACCGAATCAAACCGGACCAGACCGGCTCACACCGGATCAAACCAGACAAGACAGGTCCGACCGGCTGAAACCCGATTAAACCGGACCACTGCAGCCCAAACCGGCTAAAACGGGGCCAGACTGTCTCAAACCGGTTTTAACCGGCTCAAACCAGACCAGACCGCTTCAAACCGGTTTTGAATGTCTCAATCCAGGTTTGTCCGACTGAAACCACTCCAGACCGGCTAAAACCGGTTTTGACTGGCTCGAACTGGTTTTGACCGGCTCAAACCAGACCAGACTGGCACAAACCAGACCAGACCGGCTCAAACCGGTTTTGACTGGCTCAAACCGGTTTTGACCTGCTCAAAACACACCAGAGCGACCGAAACCGGTTTTGACCGTATTAGACCGGATGAAACCGGACCAGACAGGCTCAGACAGGCTCGAATCTGTTTTGACTGGCTTCAACGAGACCAAACCGTCTCAAACCGCTTTTGACCGGCTCAAACCCGACCAGACCGGCTCAAACCAGACCAGACCGCTCAAACCGGTTGTGAACGGCTGAAACCGGTTTTCACCTGCTCAGACCACACCAGAGCAGCTGAAACCGGTTTTGACCGGCTAAAATCGGTTTTGAACGGATGAGACCAGTCAAACCGAATCAGACCGGCCCAGACCAGCTAAAATCGGATCAAACCGTACCAGACCGGCAACGACCGGCTAAAACCGGGCCACAAACCGGTTTTCAACTGCTCAAACCAGACCAGACCGGCTAAAAGAGGTTTTGACCGACTCAAAGCGGTTTTGACCAGATCAAACCGGACTCGACCAGCCCAGACCAGCTGAAACCGGATCAAAACAGACCAGACTGGCCCAGACCGGCTAAAACCGGGCCTCAAACCGGTTTTGACCGGTTCAAACCAGAGCAGGTCTGCTCAAACCGGTTTTGACCGGCTCAAACCAGAGCAGACCGGCTCAAACCAGTTTTGACTGGATCAAACCAGACCAGACCGCCTCAAACCGGATTAAAGTGGAACAGACCGGCCCAGACCGGCTAAAACCGGGCCAGACCGGCTCAAACCGGTTTTGACCAGCTCAAACCAGACCAGACCGGCTCAAACCGGTTTTGACTGGCTCAATCCACTCCAGACCGGCTAAAACCGGTTTTCAATGGCTCAAACCGGTTTGACCTGATTAGACCGGATCAACCCGGATCAGACCAGCTCAGAGAGGCTCGAATCTGTTTTGTTGGCTTTGACCACACCAAACCGACTCAAACCGGATTTCACCGGCTCGATACGGTTTTGACCGGCTCATACCAGACCAGACCGGCTCAAACCAGAACAGACCTGCTCAAACCGGTTTTGACTGGCTCTAACCGGTTTAACCTGCTCAAACCACACCAGACCGGCTGAAACCGGTTTTGACCGGCTAAAACCGGTTTGGACCGGATGAGACCGGATCAAACAGAATCAGACCGACACAGACGGGTTAAAATCAGATCAAACCGGAGCAGACCTGCCCAGACCGCCTAAAACTGGGCCACAAACCGGTTTTGACAGGTTCAAACCAGACCAGACCGGCTGAAACCGGTTTTGACCAGCCTGAGCCGGTTTTGAACGGCTAAACCAGACCAGACCGGCTCAAACCGGTTTTGACTGGCTCAAACCGGTATTGACCTGCTCAATCCACACCAGACCGGCTGAAACCGGTTTTGACCGGATGAGACCGGATCAAACCAAATCAGACCGGCCCAGACCGGCTAAAATCGGAACAAACCAGATCAGACCGGCCCAGACCGCCTACAACTGGGCCACAAACCGGTTTTGACCGGCTCAAATCAGACCAGACTGGTTCAATCCGGTTTTGACCGGCTCAAACCGGTTTTCACCGGTTCAAACCAGTCCAGAGTGGCTCAAACCAGACCAGACCGGCTCAAACAGGTTTTGACCGGCTCAAACCGGTTTTGACCGTCCTGACCCGGTTTTGACCGGCTCAAACCAGAGCAGACCGGCTCAAACCAGACCAGACTGGCTCAAACCGGTTTTGACCGGCTGAAAGCGGTTTTGACAGGATCAAACCGGACTCGACCGGCCCAGACCAACTGAAACCGGATCAAACCGGACCAGACAGTCCCTGACTGGCTAAAACCAGGGCAGAACGGCTCAAACCGGTTTTGACCGGCTCAAACCAGAACAGACCGGCTCAAACCGGTTTTGACCTGCTCAAACGACACTAGACCAGCGGAAACGGACTTTGACCGGCTAAAACCGGTTTTGACCGGATTAGACCGGATGAAATCGAATCAGACCGGCCCAGACCGGCTAAAATCGGATCAAACCGGACCAGACCGGCCCAGACCAGCAGAAACCGGATCAAACCGGACCAGACCAGTTTTCACTGGCTCAAACCGCTTTTGACCTGCTCAAACCACACCAGACCGGCTGAAACCGGTTTTCACCGGATGAGACCGCATCAAACCAAATCAGACCGGCCCAGACCGGCTAAAATCGGATCAAACCAGATCAGACCAGCCCAGACCGCCTACAACTGGGCCACAAACCGGTTTTGACTGGATCAAACCAGACCAGACCGGTTCAATCCGGTTTTGACCGGCTCAAACAAGTTTTCACCTGTTCAAACCAGTCCAGTTGGCTCAAACCAGACCAGACCGGCTCAAACAGGTTTTGACCGGCTCAAACCGGTTTTGACCGTCCTGACCCGGTTTTGACTGGCTCAAACGAGATCAGACCGGCTCAAACCAGACCAGACCGGCTCAAACCGATTTTGACCGGCTCAAAGCGGTTTTGACCGGATCAAACCGGACTCGACCGGCCCAGACCAGCAGAAACCGGATCAAACCGGACCAGACCGGCCCAGAGCGCCTAAAACTGGGCCACAAACCGGTTTTGACCGGTTCAATCCGGTTTTGACTGGATGACACCGGATCAAACCGGACCAGACCGGCTCACACCGGATTAAAGTGTACCAGACAGGCCCAGACCGGCTGAAACCGGATCAAACTGGACCAGACCGGCCCAGACCGGCTACAACCGGGCCAGAACGGCTCAAACCGGTTTTGACCGGCTCCAACCAGACCACACCGGCTGAAACCGGTTTGACCGGATGAGACCGGATCAAACTGAATCAGACCGGCCCAGACCGGCTAACATCGGATCAAACCGGACCAGACCGGCCCAGACCGCCTAATACAGGGCCACAAACCGGTTTTGACCGTTTCAAACCAGACCGGCTCAATCCGGTTTTGACCGTTTCAAACCAGACCAGACAAGATCAAGCCGGTTTTGACCAGCTCAAACCAGACCAGACCAGCTCAAACCGGATAAAACCGAACCTGACCGGCCCAGACCGGCTAAAACCGGGCCAGACCGGCTCAAACCCGTTTTGACCGGCTCAAAGAAGACCAGACCGGTTCAAACCGGTTTTGACTGGCTCAATCCGGTTTTGACCGACTCATCCCGGTTTTTACCAGCTCAAACCACTCCAGACTGGCTAAAAACGGTTTTGACCGGATGACACCGGCTCAAAGCGGTTTTGCCCGGATCAAACCGAACTCGACCGGCCCAGACCAGCTGAAACCGGATCAAACCGGACCAGAACGGTGCAGACCGTCTAAAACTGGGCCACAAACCTGTTTTGACCAGTTCAAACCGGACCTGAATGGCTCAAAATGGTTTTGACCGCATGACACCGGATCAAACCGGACCAGACCGGCTCACACCAGATCAAAGCGTACCCGACAGGACCAGAGCGGCTGAAAGCGGATAAAACCGGACCAGACCGGCCCACCCCGGCTAAATCCGGGCCAGACCAGCTCAAACCGGTTTTGACCGGCTCAAACCAGACCAGACCGGTTCAAACCGGTTTTGACTGGCTCAATCCGGTTTTGACCGGCTCAAACTGGTTTGACCTTATTAGACCGGATGAAACTGGGACAGACTGGCTCAGACAGGCTCGAATAGGTTTTGACTGGCTTCAACCAGACCAAACCGGATCAAACTGGTTTTGACCGGCTCGAACCGGTTTTGACCTGCTCAAACCACAACAGACCGGCTGAAACCGGCTTTGATCACCTAAAACCGGGTTTGACCGATTGAGACCGGATCAAACCGGAGCAGACCGGCCCAGACCGCCTAACACTGGTCCACAAACCGGTTTTGATCGGTTCAAACCAGACCAGACCGGCTGAAACCGGTTTTGACCTGATTAGACCGGATCAAACTGGACCAGACCGCCTCAGAGAGACTCGAATCGGTTTTGACTGGTTTCAACCAGACCAAACCGTCTCAAACCGTTTTTGACCGGCTCTAACCAGACCAGACTGGCTCAAACCAGACCAGACCGGGTAAAACCGGTTTTGAACGGTTGAAACCGGTTTTGACCTGCTCAGACCACACCAGACCGGCTGAAACCGGTTTTGACCAGATGCGACCGGATCAAACCGAATCAGACCGGCCCAGACTGGCTACAATCGGATCAAACTGGAACAGACCGGCCCAGACCGCCTAAAACTGGGCCACAAACCGGTTTTGACCCGTTCAAACCAGACCAGACCGGCTCCAACCGGTTTGGACAGTCCTGAGCCGGTTTGACCGGCTCAAACCAGACCAGACCGGCTCAAACCAGACCAGACCGGCTCAAACCGGTTTTGACCGGCTCAAAGCGGTTTTGACCGGATCAAACCGGACTCGACCGGCCCAGACCATCTGAAATCGTATCAAACAGGACCAGACCGGCACAGACCACCTAAAACTGGGCCACAAACCTGTTTTGACCAGTTCAAACCGGACAAGACCGGATCAAATCGGTTTTGACCGGATGACACCGGTCAAACTGGTCCAGACTGGCTCACACCGGATCAAAGCATACCAGACATTACCAGACCGGCTCAAAGCGGATCAAACCGGACCAGAAAATCCCAGACCGGCTAAAACCGGGCCAGAACGGCTCAAACCGGTTTTGACCGGCTGAAACCAGATCAGACCGGTTCAAACCGGTTTTGACTGCCTTAATCCGGTTTTGACAGGCTCAAACCGGTTTTTACCGGCTCACACCATTCCAGTCCGGCTAAAACCTGTTTTCACCGGCTCAAACCGGTTTTGACCTTATTAGACCGGATCAATCCGGACCGGACCGGCTCAGACAGGCTCTAATCGGTTTTGACTGGCTTTAACCAGACCAAACCGACTAAAACCGGTTTTGACCTGCTCAAACCACCCCAGACCGGCTGAAACTGGTTTTGATAGGATGAGACCAGATCAAACCGAGTCAGACCGGCCCAGACCAGCTAAAATCGGATCAAACCTGCCAGACTGGCCCAGACCGCCCAAAACTGGGCCACAAACTGGTTTTGACCGGTTCAAACCAGACCAGACTGGCTCAAAACGGTTTTGACCGGCTCAAACCAGACCAGACCGGCTCAAACCAGACCAGACCGGTTCAAACCGGTTTTGACCTGCTCAAACCACACCAGACCGGCTGAAACCGGCTTTGATCGCCTAAAACCGGGTTTGACCGGATGAGACCAGATCAAACCGAATCAGACCGGCCCAGACCGGCTATAATCGGATCAATCTGGAGCAGCCCGGCTCAGACCGCCTAAAACTCGGCCACGAACCGATTTTGACCGGTTCACAGCAGACCAGACCGGCTCAAACCAGACCTGACCGGCTCAAACCGGTTTTGACCGTATTAGACCGGATCAAACCTGACCAGACCGGCTGGGACAGGCTCGAATCGGTTTTGACTGGCCTCAACCAGACCAAACAGGCTCAAACCGGTTTTGACCTGCTCAACCCACACCAGACCGGCTGAAACCCGTTTTGACCGGCTAAAACCGGTTTTGACCAGATGAGACCGGATTAAACCGGACTAGACCAGCTCAGACTGGCTCAGACTGGTTTTGACTGGCTCAATCCGGTTTTGACCGTCTCAAACTGGTTTTGACCGGCTCAAACCACTCCAGACCGGCTAAAACCGGTTTTCACCGGCTCAAACCGGTTTTGACCTGATTAGACCGGATCAAACCGGACCACACTGGCTCACACAGGCTCGAATTGCTTTTGACTGGCTTCAACCAGACCAAAGAGGCTCAAACCGCTTTTGACCAGCTCGAACCGGTTGTGACCAGCTCAAACCACACCAGACCGGCTCAAACCAGACCAGATCAGCTCAAACCGGTTTTGACCTGCTCAAACCACACCAGACCGGCTGAAACCGGTTTTGACCGGCTAAAACCGGTTTTGACCAGATGAGACCGGATTAAACCGAATCAGACCGTCCCAGACCGGCTAAAATCGGATCAAACCAGACCAGACAGGACCAGACCGCCTAAAACTGGGCCACATACCGGGTTGGACCCGTTCGAAACAGACCAGACCGGCTCAAACCGGTTTTGTCCGGCTCAAACCAGACCAGACCGGCTCAAACCAGACCAGACCGGCTCAAACCGGTTTGGACCGGCTCAAAGCGGTTTTGACCGGGTCAAACCGGTTTTGACCAGCTCAAACCACTCCAGACCGGCTAAAACTGGTTTTCACTGGCTCAAACCGGTTTTGACCTGATTAGACCGGATCAAACTGGACCGGACCGGCTCAGACAGGCTCGAATCGGTTTTGACTGGCTCAACCAGACCAAACCGGCTCAAACCGATTTAGATCGGCTCGAACCGGTTTTGAACGGCTCAACCCAGACCAGACCGGCTCAAACCGGTTTTGACCGGCTCAAACCGGTTTTGACCTGCTCAACCTACACCAGACCGGCTGAAACTGGTTTTGACCGGCTAAAAACGGTTTTGACCAGATGAGACCGGATTAAACCGAATCTGACCGGCCCAGACCGTCTAAAATCGGATCAAACCAGACTAGACAGGCCCAGACCGCCTAAAACTGGGCCACATACCGATTTTGACCCGTTCGAACCAGACCAGACCGGCTCAAAACGGTTTTGACCGTCCTGAGCCGGTTTTGACCGGATCAAACCAGACCAGACCGGCTCAAACCAGACCAGACTGGTTCAAACCGGTTTGGACCGGCTCAAAGCGGTTTGCCCGGATCTAACCGAACTCGACCGGCCCAGACCAGCTGAAACCGGATCAAACCGGACCAGACCGGCCCAGACCGCCTGAAACTGGGCCACAAACCAGTTTTGACCGGTTCAAACCGGACCAGAATGGCTCAAAACGGTTTTGACCGGATAACACCGGATCAAACCGGACCAGACCGGCTCACACCAGATCAAAGCGTACCCGACAGGACCAGACCAGCTGAAACCGGATAAAATCGGACCAGACCGGCCCAGACCGGCTAAATCCGGGCCAGACCGGCTCAAACCGGTTTTGACCGGCTCAAACCAGACCAGACCGGTTCAAACCGGTTTTGACTGGCTCAATCCGGTTTTGACCGGCTCAAACTGGTGTTCACCTTATTAGACCGGATGAAACCGGACCAGACCGGCTCAGAAAAGCTCGAATCGGTTTTGACAGGCTTCAACCATACCAAACCGGCTCAAACTGGTTTTGACTGGCTCGAACCGGTTTTGACCGGCTCAAACCAGACCAGACCGGCTCAAACCAGACCAGACTGGCTTAAACTGGTTTTGACCTGCTCAAACCACACCAGACCGGCTGAAACCGGTTTTGATCGCCTAAAACTGGGTTTGACCTGATGAGACCAGATCAAACCGAATCAGAGCGGCCCAGACCGGCTATAATCGGATCAAACCGGAGCAGACCGGCCCAGACCGCCTAAAACTGGTCCACAAACCGGTTTTGACCGGCTCAAACCAGACCAGACCGGTTCAAACCAGACCAGACCGGTTCAAACCGGTTTTGAACGGTTGAAACCGGTTTTGACCTGCTCAGACCACACCAGACCAGCTGAAACTGGTTTTGACCGGATGCGACCGGATCAAACCGAATCAGACCGGCCCAGACCAGCTAAAATCGGATCAAACTTGAACAGACCGGCCCAGACCGCCTAAAACTGGGCCACAAACCGGTTTGGACCCGTTCAAACCAGACCAGACCGGCTCAAATCGGTTTGGACAGTCCTGAGCCGGTTTGACCGGCTCAAACCAGACCAGACCGGCTCAAACCAGACCAGACCGGCTCAAACCGGTTTTGACTGGCTCATACCGTTTTTGACCGGATCAAACCGGACTCGACCGGCCCAGACCATCTGAAATCGTATCAAACCGGACCAGACCAGCACAGACCGCCTAAAACTGGGCCACAAACCGTTGTTCACCGGTTCAAACCGGACCAGACCGGATCAAATTGGTTTTGACCGTCTCAAACCACTCCAGACCGACTAAAACCGGTTTTCACCGGCTCAATTCGGTTTTGACCTTATTAGACCGGATCAAACCGGATCGGACCGGCTCAGACAGGCTCTAATCGGTTTTGTCTGGCTTTAACCTGACCAAACCGACTCCAAACGGTATTGACCGGATCAATCCAGACCAGACCGGCTCAAACCAGACCAGACCGGCTCAAACCCGTTTTGATCGGCTCAAACCGCTTTTGACCTGCTCAAACCACACCAGACCGGCTGAAACTGGTTTTGATAGGATGAGACCGGATCAAACCGAGTCAGACCGGCACAGACCGGCTAAAATCGGATCAAACCTTACCAGACCCGCCCAGACCGCCTACAACTGGGCCACAAACTGGTTTTGACCGTTTCAAACCAGACCAGACCGGCTCAAACCGGTTTTGACCAGCTCAAACCAGACCAGACCGGCTCAACCCGGTTTTGACCGGCTCATACCAGACCAGACCGGCACAAACCAGACCAGACCGGCTCAAACCGGTTTTGACCGTCCTTAGCCGGTTTTGACTGGATCAAACAAGACCAGACCGGTTCAAACCGGTTTTGACTGGCTCATTCCGGTTTTGACCGGCTCAAACCGGTTTTGACCAGCTCAAACCACTCCAGACCGGCTAAAACCGGTTTTCACCGGCTCAAACCGGTTTTGACCTGATTAGAAAGGATCAAACCAGACCAGACCGTCTCAGACAGGCTCGAAACTGTTTTGACTGGCTTCAACCAGACCAAACCGCTTCAAACGGGTTTTGACCAGCTCAAACCAGACCAGACCAGCCCTGAACGCCTAAAACCGGGCCAGACCGGCTCAAACCGGTTTTGACAGGCTCAAACCAGACGACACCGGTTCAAACCAGTTTTGACTGGCTCAATCCAGTTTTGACCGGCTCAAACCGATTTTAACCGGCTCAAACTGGTTTTGACCTGATTCGACCGGATCAAACCGGACCAGAGCAGCTCAGACAGGCTTGAATCGGTTTTGACTGGCTTTAACCAGACCAAACAGGCTCAAACCGGTTTTCACCGGCGCGATACGGTTTTCACCGGCTCAAACCAGGCCAGACCGGCTCAAACCAGACCAGACCGGCTCAAACCGGTTTTGACATGCTCATACCACACTAGACCGGCTGAAACCAGTTTTGACCGGCTAAAACCAGTTTTGACCGGCTCAAAGCGGTTTTGACCGCATCAAACCGGACCCGACCGTCCCAGACCAGCTGAAACCGCTCAAACCGGACTAGACCGGCCCAGACCGGCTAAAACTGGGTCGCAAACCGGTTTTGACCAGCACAAACCAGACCAGACCGGCTCAAACCGGTTTTGACCGGCTCAAACCACTCCAGACCGGCTAAAACCGGTTTTCACCGGCTCAAACCGGTTTTGACCTGATTAGACCGGATTAAACCGGACCAGACCGGCTCAGAGAGGCTCGAATCGGTTTTGATTGGCTTCAACCAGACCAAACCGGTTCAAACCGGTTTTGACCAGCTCAAACCAGACCAGACCAGCTCAAACCAGACCGAACCGGGTCAAACTGGTTTTGACCTGCTCAAAACACACCAGACCGACTGAAACCGATATTCCCCGGATGAGACCGGATCAAACCGAATCAGACCGGCCCAGACCGGCTAAAATCGGATCAAACTGGACCAGACCCACCCAGACCGCCTAAAACTGGGCCACAAACCGGTTTTTACCGGTTCAAAGCAGACCAGACCGGCTCAAACCGGTTTTGACCGACCTTTGCCGGTTTTGACTGGCTCAAACCAGACTAGACCGGCTCAAACCAGACCAGAACACCTCAAACCGGTTTGACCGGCACAAAGCGGTTTTCATCGGATCAAACCAGACTCGACCGGCCCAGACCAGCTGAAACCGGATCAAACCCGAGCAGACCGTCCCAGACCGGCTAAAACCGGGCCAGACCGGCTCAAACGGGTTTTGACCGGCTCAAACCAGAACAGACCGGCTCAAACCGGTTTTGACCTGCTCAAACCACACTAGACCGGCGGAAACGGATTTTGACCGGCTAAATCCGATTTTGACTGGATTAGACTGGATCAAACCGAATCAGACCGGCCCAGACCGGCTAAAATCGGATCAAACCGGACCAGACCAGCCCAGACCGCCAAAAACTGGGCCACAAACCGGTTTTAACCGCTTCAAACCAGACCAGACCGGCTCAAACAGGTTTTGACCGTCCTGACCCGGTTTTGACCGGCTCAAACCAGACCAGACCGGCTCAAACCTGTTTTGACTGGCTCAAACCGGTTTTGACCTGCTTAAACCACACCAGACTGGCTCAAACCGCTTTTGGCCGTCCTTAGCCGGTTTTGACCGGCTCAAACCAGACCAGACCGGCTCAAACCAGACCAGACCGGCTCAAACCGGTTTTGACCGGCTCCAAGCGGTTTTGAACAGATCAAACCGGACTCGACCGGCCCAGACCAGTTGATAACGGATCAAACAGGACGAAACCGGCCCAGATCGCCGAAAACTGGGCCACAAACCGGTTTTGACCGTTTCCAACCGGACCAGACCAGCTCAAACCGGTTTTGACCGGATGACACCGGATCAAACCGGACCAGACCGGCTCACACAGGATCAATCTGGACAAGACAGGCCCAGACCGGGTGAAACCAGATCAAACCGGACCAGACCGGCCCAGACCGGCTATAACCGGGCCAGACCGGCTCAAACCGGATCTGACAGGCTCAAAACAGACCAGACCGGTTGAAACCGGTTTTTGACTGTCTCAATCCGTGTTTGTCCGGCTCAAAGACTGCAGACCGGCTAAAACCGGTTTTGACTGGCTCGAACCGGTTTTGATCTTATCAAACCAGACCACACTGGCTCAAACCAGTCCAGACCAGCTCAAACCGGTTTTGACTGGCTCAAACGGATTTTTACCTGCTCAAAACACACCAGACCGGCTGAAACCGCTTTTGACCGGCTCAAACCAGACCATATCGGCTCACCCCGGATCAAACGGGACCAGACAGGCCCAGACCGGCTGAAACCGCTCAAACAGGACCAGACCGGCTCAGACCAGCTAAGACTGTCTAAAACCGGGCCAGATAGGCTCAAACCGGTTTTAACCAGCTCAAACGAGACCAGACCGGTTCAAACCGGTTTTGACTGGCTCAATCCGGTTTTGACCGGATCAACGCATTCCAGACTGGCGAAAACCGGTTTTCACCGGCGCAAACCTGATTTGACCTGATTAGACCGGATCAAACCAGACCAGACCAGCTCAGACAGGCTCGAATCGGTTTTGAATGGCTTCAACCAGAGCAAACTGGCTCAAACCGGTTTTGACCGGCTCGAATCGGATTTGACCGGCTCAAACAAGACCAGCCCGGCTCAAACCAGACCAGACAGGCTCAAACCGGTTTGACCTGCTCAAACCACACCAGACGGGCTGAAACCGGTTTTGACAAGCTAAAACCGCTTTTGACCGGATGAGATCAGTTCAAACCGAATCACTGGCCCAGACTGGCTGACATCAGATCAAACCGGACCAGACCGGCCCAGGCCGCCTAATACTGGGCCACAAACCGGTTTTGAGCTGTTCAAACCAGATGAGACCGGATCAAACCGGTTTTGACCACCCTGAGACGGTTTTGACCGGCTGAAACCAGACCAGACCGGCTCAAACCAGTTTTTACCAACTCAAAGCGGTTTTGCCCGGATCAAACCGAACTCGACCAGCCCAGACCAGCTGAAACCGGATCAAACCGGTCCAAACCGGCGCAGACCGCCTAAAACTGGGCTACAAACCGGTTTTGACCCGTTCCAACCAGACCAGACCGGCTCAAACCGGTTTGGACAGTCCTGAGCCAGTTTGACCGGCTCAAACCAGACCAGACCGGCTCAAACCAGATCAGACCGGCTCAAACCGGTTTTGACTGGCTCAAACCGGTTTTGACCGGATCAAACCGGACTCGACCAGCCCAGACCATCTGAAATCGTATCAAACCGGACCAGACCGGCACAGACCGCCTAAAACTGGGCCACAAACCGGTGTTCACCTGTTCAAACCGGACCAGACCGGATCAAATTGGTTTTGACCGGCTCAAACCACTCCAGACCGGCTAAAACCGGTTTTCACCGGCTCAGTTCGGTTTTGACCTAATTAGACCGGATCAAACCGGACCGGAACGGCTCAGACAGGCTCTAATCGGTTTTGACTGGCTTTAACCAGACCAAACCGACTCCAACCGGTATTGACCGGATCAATCCGGACCAGACCGGCTCAAACCAGACCAGACCGGCTCAAACCCGTTTTGATCGGCTCAAACCGCTTTTGACCTGCTCAAACCACACCAGACCGGCAGAAACTGGTTTTGATAGGATGAGACCGGATCAAACCGAGTCAGACCGGCACAGACCGGCTAAAATCGGATCAAACCTTACCAGACCTGCCCAGACCGCCTACAACTGGGCCACAAACTGGTTTTGACCGGTTCAAACCAGACCAGACCGGCTCAAACCGGTTTTGACCAGCTCAAACCAGACCAGACCGGCTCAAACCGGTTCTGACCGGCTCAAACCAGACCAGACCGGCACAAACCACACCAGACCGGCTCAAACCGGTTTTGACCTGCTCTAATCACACCAGACCGGCTGAAACCGGTTTTGACCGGATGAGACCGGATCAAACTGAATCAGACCTGCCCAGACCGGCTAAAATCGGAACAAACCGGACCAGCCCGGCCCAGACCGCCTAAAAGTGGGCCACAAACCCGTTTTGACCCGTTCAAACCACACCAGACTGGCTCAAACCGCTTTTGGCCGTCCTGAGCCGGTTTTGACCGGTTCAAACCAGACCAGACCGGCTCAAACCGGTTTTTACCAGCTCAAACCAGAACAGACCCGTTCAATCCGGTTTTGACCGACTCAAACCGGTTTTGAACGTATCGAACCGGTTTTGGCCGCTCAAACCGGTTTTGACCGGCTCAAACCAGTCCAGACCGGCTCAAACCAGACCCGACCGACTCAAACAGGTTTTGACCGGTTCAAACAGGTTTTGACCGTCCTGACCCGGTTTTGGCCGGCTCAAACCAGAGCAGACCGGCTCAAACCAGACCAGACCGGCTCAAACCTGTTTTGACCGGCTCAAAGCAGTTTTGACCGGATCAAACCAGACTCAACCGGCCCAGACCAGCTGAAACCGGGTCAAACCGGACTAGACCGGCCCTCACCGCCTAAGACTGGGCCACAAACCGGTTTTGACCGGTTCAAACCAGACCAGTCCGGCTCAAACCGGTTTTTACTGGTCTGAGCCGATTTTGACCGGCTCAAACCAGACCAGACCGTCTCAAACCGGAACAGACTGGCTCAAACCGGTTTTGACCAGATGACACCCGATCAAAACGGACCTGACCTGCTCACACCAGGTCAAACCGGACCAGACAGGCCCAGACCGACTGAAACCAGACCAAACCGGGCCGGACTGGCTCAAACCGGTTTTAACTGGCTCAAACCAGACCAGACCAGCTCAAACCGGTTTTAACGGGCTCAATCTGGTTTTGACCAGCTCAAACCGGTTTTGACCGGCTCAAACCATTCCAGACCGGCGAAAACTGGTTTTGACCGGCTCAAATCAGACCAGATCGGTTCAAACCTGTTTTGACTGGCTCAATCCGGTTTTGACCGGCTCAAACCTGTTTTGACCGGCTCAAACCACCCCAGAACGGCTAAAATCGGCTTTCTCCGGCTCAAACCTGTGTTTACCTGATTGGATCGGATGAAACCGGACGAAACCGGCTCAGAGAGGCTCGAATCGGTTTTGACCGGTTCAAAACAGACCAGACCGGCTCAAACCCGACCAGACCGTCTCAAACCGGTTTTGACCGGCTCAAACGGGTTTTGACCGGCTCAAACCAGACCAGACTGGCTCAAACCAGAACAGACCGTCTCAAACGGGTTTTGAACGACTCAAACCGGTTTTGACCGGTCAAACCAGACCAGACAGGCTCATTCCGGTTTTGACCGGCTCAAACCGGTTTGGAACGGCTCGAACCGGTTTTGACCGGTTCAAACCGGTTTTGACCTGATCAAACCAGTCCAGACCAGCTCAAACCAGACCAGACCGGCTCAAGCCGGTTTTGACCGGCTCAAACCACACCAGACCGGCTGAAACCGGTTTTGACCGGATGAGACCGGATTAAACCGAATCAGACCGGCCTAGACTGGCTAAAATCGGATCAAACCGGATCTGACCGGCCCATACCGCCTACAATTGGGCCAAAAATCGGTTTTGACCCGTTCAAACCAGAACAGACCCGCTCAAACCTGTTTTGACCGTCCTGAGGCGGTTTTGACCGGCTCAAACCAGACCAGACCGACTCAACCCAGACCAGACCGGCTCAAACCGG
Organism: Miopithecus talapoin; assembly: GCA_028551445.1. Lineage (NCBI taxonomy): Eukaryota > Metazoa > Chordata > Mammalia > Primates > Cercopithecidae > Miopithecus > Miopithecus talapoin. The sequence goes on from CM052586.1 coordinate 48,085,187, forward strand.
TTTTGACCGGCTAAAACCGGTTTTGACCGGATGAGACCGGATGAAAGCGAACCAGACCGGACAAGACCGGCTAAAATCGTATCAAACCAGACCAGACCGGCGCAGACCGCCTAAAACTGGGCCACAAACCGGTTTTGACCAGTTCAAAGCAGACCAGACCGGCTCAAACCGGTTTTGACCGTCCTGAGCCGGTTTTGACCGGCTCAAACCAGACCAGACCGACTCAAACCAGACCAGTCCGGCCGAAAAAGGTTTTGATCGGTTCAAAGCTGTTTTGACCGGATCAAACTGGAATCGACCGGCCCAGACCAGCTGAAATCGGATCAAACCGGACCAGACCGGCCCAGACCGCCTAAAACTGGGCCACAAGCCGTTTTTGACCGGTTCAAACCAGACAGGACCGGCTCAAATCGGTTTTGACCGGATGACACCGGATCAAACCGGACCAGACTGGCTCACAACGGATCAAAGCGTACCAGACAGGCCCAGACCGGCTGAAACTGGATCAAACCGGACAGGCAAACCCAGACCAGCTAAAACCGGGCCAGAACTGCTCAAACAGGTTTTGACTGGCTCAAACAAGACCAGACCGGTTCAAACCGGTTTTGACTGGCTCAATCCTGTTTTGACCGGCTCAAACCGGTTTTGACCGGCTCAAACCACTCCAGACCGGCTAAAACCGTTTTTCACCGGCTCAAACCGGTTTTTACCTGATTAGACAGGATGAAACCGGACCAGACCGGCTCAGATAGGCTCGAAACTGTTTTGACTGGCTTCAACCAGACCACACCGTCTCAAACGGGTTTTGACCAGCTCAAACCAGACCAAACAGGCCCAGAACGGCTAAAACCGGGCCAGACCGGCTCAAACCAGTTTTGACCAGCTCAAACCAGACGACACTGGTTCAAACCGGTTTTGACTGGCTCAATCCAGTTTTGACAGGCTAAAACCGGTTTTAAACGGCTTAAACTGGTTTTGACCTGATTCGACCGGATCAAACCGGACCAGAGCAGCTCAGACAGGCTTGAATCGGTTTTGACTGGCTTTAACCAGACCAAACAGGCTCAAACCGGTTTTCACCGGTGCGATATGGTTTTCACCGGCTCAAACCAGGCCAGACCGGCTCAAACCAGACCAGACCGGCTCAAACCGGTTTTGACATGCTCATACCACACTAGACAGGCTGAAACCGGTTTTGACCGGCTAAAACCAGTTTTGACCGGCTCAAAGCGGTTTTGACCGCATTAAACCGGACCCGACCGTCCCAGACCAGCTGAAACCGCTCAAAGCAGACTACACCTGCCCAGACCGGCTCAAACGGGGCCACAAACCGGTTTTGACCAGCGCAAACCAGATCAGACCGGCTCAAACCGGATTTGACTGGCACAAACCACTCCAGACCGGCTAAAACCGGTTTTCACCGAGTCAAACCGGTTTTGACCTGATTAGACCGGATTAAACCGGACCAGACCAGCTCAGACAGGCTGAAATCGGTTTTGACTGGCTTCAACCAGACCAAACCGGTTCAAACCGGTTTTGACCAGCTCAAACCAGACCAGAACGGCTCAAACAAGACCAGACCTGTTCAAACCGGTTTTGACCGGCTCAAACCACACCAGTCCGGCTGAAACCGGTTTTGACCGGGTGAGACTGGATCAAAACGATTCAGTCCGGCCCAGACGGGCTAAAATCGGATCAAACCAGACCAGACAAGCCCAGATCGCCTAAAACTGGGCCACAAACCGGTTTTGACCGGTTCAAACCAGACCAGACCGGCTCAAACCGGTTTTGACTGGCTCAAACCAGACCAGACCGGCTCAAAACGGCTTTGACTGGCTCAAACCAGACCAGACCGGCTCAAACCGCTTTTGACTGGCTCAAACCAGACCAGATCGGCCCAGAACGGCTAAAACCGGGCCAGACCGGCTCATACTGGTTTTGACCAGCTCAAACCAGACGACACCAGTTCAAACCGGTTTTGACTGGCTCAATCCAGTTTTGACCGGCTCAAACTGGTTTTAACCATCTCAAACTGGTTTGACCTGATTCGACCAGATCAAAGCGGACCAGACCAGCTCAGACAGGCTTGAATCGGATTTGACTGGCTTTAACCAGATCAAACAGGTTCAAACCGGTTTTCACCAGCGCGATACAGTTTTGACCGGCTCAAACCAGGCCAGATCGGCTCAAACCAGACCAGACCGGCTCAAACTGGTTTTGACCTGCTCATACCACACTAGACCGGCTGAAACCGGTTTTGACCGGCTAAAATCAGTTTTGACCGGCTCAAAACGGTTTTGACCGCATCAAAACGAACCCGACCGTCCCAGACCAGCTGAAACCGGACTGGCTCAAACCAGACTAGACCGGCTCAAACCAGACCAGAACGGCTCAAACCGGTTTTGACTGGCACAAAGCGGTTTTGACCGGATCAAACCAGACTCGACCGGCCCAGACCAGCTGAAACCGGATCAAACCGGAGAAGACTGTCCTAGACCGGCTAAAACCGGGCCAGACCGGCTCAAACCGGTTTTTACCGGCTCAAACCAGAACAGACCGGCTCAAACCGGTTTTGACCTGCTCAAACCACACTAGACCGGCGGAAATGGATTGTGACCGGCTAAAACCGGTTTTGACCGGATTAGACCGGATCAAACCGAATCAGACCGGCCCAGACCTGCTAAAATCGGATCAAACCGGACCAGACCGGCCCAGAACGCCTAAAACAGGGCCTCAAACTGGTTTTTACCGCTTCAAACCAGACCAGACCGGCTCAAACAGGTTTTGACCGTCCTGACCCGGTTTTGACTGGCTCAAACCAGACCAGACAGGCTCAAACCAGACCAGACCAGCTCAAACTGGTTTTAACCCGCTCAAAGCGGTTTTAACCTTATCAAACCGGACTCGACCGGCCCAGACCGGCTGAAACCGGATGAAACCGGAAAAGACCGGCCCAGACCGCCTAAGACTGGGCTACAAACCGGTTTTGACCGGTTCAAACCGGACGAGACCGGCTGAAACCGGTATTGACCGGATGACATCCGATCAAAGCGGACGAGACCGGCTCACACCGGATGAAACCGGACAAGACATGCCCAGACCGGCCGAAACTGGATCAAACCGGACCAGACCGGCCCAGACTGGCTAAAACCGGACCAGACCGGCTCAAACTTGTTTTGACCGGCTCAAACCAGACCACACCGGTACAAACCGGTTTTGACAGTCTCAATCCGGGTTGGTCCGTCTCAAACCACTCCAGACCAACTAAAACCGGTTTTGACTGGCTCAAACCGGTTTTGACCGGCTCAAACCAGACCAGACTGTCTCAAACCAGACCAGACCGGCTCAAACCGGTTTTGACTGGCTCAAACCGGTTTTGACCTGCTCAAACCACACCAGACCGGTTCAAACCAGTTTTGACCGGCTCATAGCGGTTTTGACCGAATCAAACCGGACTCACCGGCCCAGACCAGCTGAAACCGGATCAAACAGGACCAGACCATCCTAGACTTGCCAAAACCGGGCCACAAACCGGTTTTGACCGGCGCAAACCAGACCAGAACGGCTCAAACCGGTTTTGACCGGATGACATCCGATCAAACCAGACGAGACCGGCTCACAACTGATCAAACCGGACAAGACAGGCCCAGACCGGCTGAAACCGGATCAAACCGGACCAGACCGGCCCAGACCGGCTAAAACCGGACCAGACCGGTTCAAACTGGTTTTGACCAGCTCAAACCAGACCAGACCGGTACAAACCGGTTTTTACAGTCTCCACCCGGGTTGGTCCGGCTCAAACCACTCCAGACCAGCTAAAACCGGTTTTGACTGGCTCGAACCGGTTTTCACCTGCTCAAACCACACCAGGCCGGCTCCAACCGGTTTTGACCAGCTCATAGCGGTTTTGACCGGATCAAACCTGACTTGACCGGCCCAGACCAGCTGAAAACAGATCAAAACAGGCCAGACAGGCCCAGACCGGCTAAAACCGGGCCACAAACCGATTTTGACCGGCTCAAAGCGGACCAGACCGGCTCAAACCGGTTGTGACCGGCTCAAACTACTCCAGACCGGCGGAAACCGGTTTTGACCAGCTCGACCCGATTTTGACCGGCTCAAACCAGACCAGACGGGCTCAAACCAGACCAGACCGGCTCAAATCGGTTTTGACTGACTCAAACCGCTTTTGACCTGCTCAAACCACACCAGACCGGCTGAAACCGGTTTTGACCGGCTAAAACCGGTTTTGACCGGATGAGACCGTATCAAACCGAACCAGACCGGCTCAGACAGGCTCGAATCAGTTTTGACTGGCTTCAACCAGACCAATCCGGCTCAAACCGGCTTTCACGGGCTCGAATCGGTTTTGACCGGCTCAAACAAGACCAGACCGGCTCAAACCAGACCAGACAGGCTCAAAACGGTTTTGACCTGCTCAAATCACACCAGACGGTCTGAACCCGGTTTTGACCAGCTAAAACCAGTTTTGACCGGATGATACTGGATCAAACCGAATCAGACCGGCCCAGACTTGCTAAAATCGGATAAAATCGGACCAGACCGGCCCAGGCCGCCTAAAACTGGGACACAAACCGGTTTTGACGGCTTCAAACCAGACCAGACCGGCTCAAACAGGTTTTGACCGACCTGAGCTGGTTTTGACTGGCTCAAACCAGAGCAGATCGGCTTAAACCGGTTTTTACCAGCTCAAAACGGTTTTGACTGGATCAAACCGGACTCGACCTGCTCAGAGCAGCTGAAAACGGATCAAAACAGACCAGATTGGCCCAGACCGGCTAAAACCGGGCCACAACCGGTTTTGACCGGCTCAAAGCGGACCAGACCGGTTCAAACCGGTTTTCAACGTCTCAAACCACTCCAGACAGGCTAAAACCGGTTTTCACTGGCTCAAACCGGTTTTGACCTGATTAGACCGGATCAAAGCGGACCAGACAGGCTCAGACAGACTCGAATCGTTATTGACTGGCTTCAACCAGACCAAACCGGCTCAAACCGGATTTGACCGGCTCAAAACCAGACCAGAACGGCTCAAACCGGTTTTGACCGGCTAAAACCGGTTTTGACCGGATGAGACCGGATCAAACCGAATCAGACCGGCCCAGAGCAGCTAAAATCGGATCAAACCGGACCAGACCCTCCCAGACCGCCTACAACTGGGCCACAAACCGGTTTTGACCGGTTAAAACCAGACCAGACCGGCTCAAACCGGTTTTGACCGACCTGAGCCGGTTTTGACTGGCTCAAACCAGACCAGACAGGCTCAAACCAGACCAGACCGGCTGAAAAAGATTTTGCCCGCCTCAAAGCGGTTTTGACTGGATCCAACCGGACTCGACCGGCCCAGACCAGCTGAAACCGGATCAAAACAGACCAGACCGGCCCAGACCGGTTAAAACCGGGCCAGACCGGCTCAAACCGGTTATGACCAGCTCAAAACAGACCAGAATGGTTCAAACCGGTTTTGACTGTCACAATCCGGGTTTATCCGCCTCAAACCACTCCAGACCGGCTAAAACCGGTTTTGATTTGCTCGAACCTTTTTTGACCGGCTCAAACCAGACCAGACCGGCTCAAACCGGTTTTGACTGGCTCAAACCGGTTTTGACCTGCTTAAACCACACCAGACGGGCTCAAACCGCTTTTGACCGTCCTGAGCCAGTTTTGACCGGCTCATACCAGACCAGACCGGCTCAAACCAGACCACAGCGGCTGAAACCGGTTTTGACCAGCTCAAACCAGACCAGACCAGCTCAAACCGGTTTTGACCAGCTCAAACCACTCCAGACCTGCTAAAACCGGTTTTCAACGGCTCCAACCGGTTTTGACCTGATTAGACCGGATCAAACTGGACCAGACCGGCTCAGACAGGCTGGAATCGGTTTTGACTGGCTTCAACCAGACCAAACCGGTTCAAACCGGTTTTGACCGGCTCAAAACAGACCAGACCGGCTCAAACCAGACCAGACCGGCTCAAACCGGTTCTGACCGTCTCAAAGCGATTTTGACCGGATCAAACCGGATTCGTCAGGCCCAGACCAGCGGAAACCGGATCAAACTGGACCAGACCGGCCCAGACCGGCTAAAACCAGGCCACAAACCGGTTTTGAAAGACTCAAAAAATACCAGACTGGCGCAAACCGGTTTTGACTGGCCTGAGCCGGTTTTGACCGGCTCAAACCAGACCAGACCGGCTCAAACCGGACCAGACCGGCTCCCACCGGATCAAAGCGGACCAGACAGGCCCAGACCCGCTGAAACCGAATCAAACCGTACCAGACCGGCCCAGGCCAGCTAAAAGCGGGCCAGACCAGCTCAAAGCGGTTTTGACCAGCTCAAACCAGACCAGCCTGGTTCAAACCGGTTTTCCCTGGCTCAATCCGATTTTGCCCGTCTCAAAACGGTTTTGACCGGCTCAAACCACTCCAGATTGGCTAAAACCGGTTTTCACCAGCTCAAACCTGTGTTGACCTGATTAGACCTGATGAAACCGGAGCAGTCCGGCTCAGACAGGCTCGAATCGGTTTTGACTGGCTTCAACCAGACCAAACCGGCTCAAACCGCTTTTGACCAGCTCGAACTGGTTTTGACCGGCTCAAACCAGACCAGACCGGCTCAAACCAGACCAGACCGGCTTAAACCGGTTTTGACCTGCTCAAACCACACCAGACCGGCTGAAACCGGTTTTGACCGGCTAAAACCGGTTTTGACCACATGAGACCGGATCAAACCGAATGAGAGCGGCCCAGACCGGCTAAAATCGGATCAAACCGGAGCAGAACGGCCCAGACTGGCCAAAACTGGGCCACAAACCGGTTTTGACCCGTTCAAACAAGACCAGACCGGCTCAAACCGGTTTTGACTGACCTGAGACGGTTTTGAACGGCTCAAACCAGACCTGACCGGCTCAAACCAGACCAGACCGGCTCAAACCGGTTTTGACCGTCTCAAACCAAACCAGACCGGTTCAAATCGGTTTTCACCGGCTCAAACCACTCCAGACCGGCTAAAACCGGTTTTCACCGGCTCAAACCGGTTTTGACCTGATTAGACCGGATCAAACCCCACCAGACCGGCTCAGACAGGCTCGAATCGGTTTTGACTGGCTTCAACCAGACCAAACCGTCTCAAACCGCTTTTGAGCGGCTCAAACTGGACCAGACCGGCTCAAACCAGACCAGACCGATCAAACCGGTTTTGAATGGCTGAAACCGGTTTTGACCTGCTCAGACCACACCAGAGCAGCTGAAACCGGTTTTGACCAGCTAAAATCGGTTTTGAACGGATGAGACCGGTCAAACCGAATCAGACCGGCCCAGATCAGCTAAAATCGGATCAAACCGGACCAGACGGGCCCAGACCACCTAAAACTGGGCCACAAACCGGTTTTCACCTGCTCAAACCAGACCAGACCGGCTCAAATAGGTTTTGACTGACTCAAAGTGGTTTTGACCGGATCAAACCGGACTCGACCAGCCCAGACCAGCTGAAACCGGATCAAAACAGACCAGACTGGCCCAGACCGGCTAAAACCGGGCCACAAACCGGTTTTGACCGGTTCAAACCAGAGCAGATCGGCTCAAACCGGTTTTGACCTGCTCAAACCAGACCAGACCGGCTCAAACCGGTTTTGAACGGCTCAAACCAGACCAGACCGCCTCAAACCGGATTAAAGTGGACCAGACCGGCCCAGACCGGCTAAAACCGGGCCAGACCGGCTCAAACCAGTTTTGACCGGCTCAAACCAGACCAGACCGGTTCAAACCGGTTTTGACCGGCTCAATCCACTCCAGACCGGCTAAAACCGGTTTTCAATGGCTCAACCCGGTTTGACCTGATTAGACCGAATCAAACCGGATCAGACCAGCTCAGACAGGCTCGAATCTGTTTTGTTGGCTTTGACCAGACCAAACCGACTTAACCGGTTTTCACCGACTCGATACGGTTTTGACCGGCTCATACCAGACCAGACCTGCTCAAACCGGTTTTGATCGGCTCTAACCGGTTTAACCTGCTCAAACCACACCAGACCGGCTGAAACCTGTTTTGACCGGCTAAAACCGGTTTTGACAGGATGAGACCGGATCAAACAGAATCAGACCGACCCAGACTGGTTAAAATCAGATCAAACCGGAGCAGACCAGCCCAGACCGCCTAAAACTGGGCCACAAACCGGTTTTGACAGGTTCAAACCAGAACAGACCAGCTCAAACCAGACCAGACAGGCTCAAACCGGTTTTGACCAGCTCAAAGCGGTTTTGACTGCATCAAACCTGACCCGTCCTGCCCAGACTAGCTGAAACCAGTCAAACCGGACTAGAGCGGCCCAGACCAGCTATTACCGGGCCACAAACTGGTTTTGACCGGCTCAAACCAGACCAGACCGGCTGAAACCGGTTTTGACGAGCCTGAGCCTGTTTTGAATGGCTAAACCAGACCAGACTGGCTCAAACCGGTTTTGACTGGCTCAAACCGGTTTTGACCTGCTCAAACCACACCAGACCGGCTGAAACCGGTTTTGACCGGATGAGACCGGATCAAACCAAATCAGACCGGCCCAGACCGGCTAAAATCAGATCAAACCAGATCAGACCGGCCCAGACCGCCTACAACTGGGCCACAAACCGGTTTTGACTCGCTCAAACAAGAGCAGACCCGTTCACTCCGGTTTTGACCGGCTCAAACCAGTTTTGACCGGTTCAAACCAGTCCAGACTGGCTCAAA
>CM052586.1:48094431-48126726 GCA_028551445.1 Miopithecus talapoin
GGTCTGGTGTGGTTTGAGCAGGTCAAAACCGATTTGAGCGGGTCAAAACATGTTAGAGCCTGTCTGGTGTGGTTTAAGCCGGTCAAAACAGGTTTGTTTCCCGGTTTTATCCGGTCTGGGCCGGTCTGGTCTGTTTTGATCTGGTTTCAGCTGGTCTGGGCCGGTCGAGTCCAGTTTGATCCGGTCAAAACCGCTTTGCGCTGGTCAAAACCTATTTGAGCCGGTCTGGTCTGGTTTGAGCAGGTGAAAACCGGTTTGAGCCGGTCAAAACCGGCTCAGGTTGGACAAAACCGGTTTGAGCCGGTCTGGTCTGATTTGAACCGGTCGAAACCAGTTTGTGGCCCAGTTTTAGGCGGTCTGGGCCAGTGTGGTCTGGTGTGATCCGATTTTAGCCGTTCGGTGCCGGTCTGATTCGGTTTGATCCGGTCTCATCCGGTCAAAACCGGTTTCAGCCGTTCTGGTGTGGTTTGAGCAGGTCAAAACCGGTATGAGCCATTCAAAACCGGTTTGAGCCGGTCTGGTGTGGTTTGAGCCGGTCAAAACCGGTTTGTGGACCGGTTTTAGACGGTCTGGGCCGGTCTGGTCTGGTTTGATCCGGTTTCAGTTGGTCTGGGCCGGTAGAGTCCAGTTTGATCCGGTCAAAACCGATTTGAGCCGGTCAAAACCGGTTTCAGCCGATCTGCTATGGTTTGAACCTGTCTCGTCTGGTTTGAGCCGGTCAAAACCGGCTCAGGTTGGTCAAAACCTGTTTGAGCCGGTCTGGTCTGGTTAGAACCGGTCAGAACCGCTTTGTGGCCCAGTTTTAGGTGGTCTGGCCTAGTCTGGTTCGGTTTGATCCGATTTTAGCCGGTCTGGGCCGGTCTGATTCGGTTTGATCCGGTCTCATCCGGTCAAAACCGGCTTTAGCTGGTCAAAATCGGTTTCAGCCGGTCTGGTGTGGTTTGAGCAGGTCAAAACCGGTTTGAGCCAGTCTGCTCTGGTTTGAGCCGGTCTGGTCTGGTTTGAGCCGGTCAAAACCGGTTTGAGCCGGTTTGGTCTAGTTGAAGCCAGTCAAAACCGATTTGAGCCTGTCTGAACCGGACTGGTCCGCTTTCATCTGGTCTAATCAGGTCAAAACCGGTTTGAGCAGGTGAAAACCGGTTTTAGCCGGTCTGGAGTGGCTTCAGCTGGTCAAAACCGGTTCGAGCCGGTCAAAATCGGATTGAGCCAGTCAAAAGCTCTTTGAACCGGTCTGGTCTGGTTTGAGCCGGTCAAAACTGGTTCGAGCCGGTCTGGCTCGGTTTAGCCGGTCTGTGCCGGTCTCGTCTGGTTTGATCCGGTTTAATCCTGTATGGGCCTGTCTGGTCCGCTTTGATCCGGTGTGAACCGATCTGGTACGGGTTGATCCGGTGTCATCCGGTCAAAACCGGTTTGAGTCGTTCTGGTCCGGTTTGAACCGGTCAAAACCGGTTTGTGGCCGAGTTTTAGGTGGTCTGGGCCTGTCTGGTCTGGTTTGATCCAGTTTCAGCTGGTCTGCGCCGGTAGAGTCCAGTTTGATCCGATCAAAACGGCTTTGAGCCGGTGAAAACCGGTTTGAGCCGGTCTGGTCTGGTTTGAGCCGGTCTAGTATGGTTTCAGACGGTCAAAACCGGTTTGACCCGGTCTGGTCTGGTTTGAACCGGTCAAAAACGGTTTGTGGGCCAGTTTTAGGCGGTCTGGGCCGGTCTGGTCCGGTTTGATTCGATTTTTGCCGGTCTGGACCGGTCTGATTCGGTTTGATCCGGTCTCATCCGGTGAAAACCGGTTTTAGCTGGTCAAAACCGGTTTCAGCCGTTCTGGTGTGGTTTGAGCAGACAAAACAGGTTTGAGCCGTTCTGGTCTGGTTTGAGTTGGTCTGGTCTGGTTTGAGCCGGTCAAAACCGGTTTGAGCCGGTTTGGTCTGGTTAAAGCCAGTCAAAACCGATTCGAGCCTGTCTGAGCTAGTCTGGTGCGGTTTGATCCGGTCTAATCAATTCAAAACCGGTTTGAGCCAGTGAAAAACGGTTTCAGCCGGTCTGTAGTGCCTTGAGCCGGTCAAAACTGGTTTGAGCCTGTCAAAACCGGATTGAGCCAGTCAAAACCGGTTTGAATCGGTTGGGTCTGGTTTGAGCAGGTCAAAACCGGTTTGAGCCGGTCTGGCACGGTTTTAGCCGGTCTGGGCCGGTCTGGTCCGGATTGATCCGGTTTGAGCCGGTCTGGTCTGGTTTGAGCTGGTCAAAACCTGTTTGAGCCTGTCTGGTCTGGTTTGAGCCGGTCAAAATCGGCTTGAGCTGGTCTGCTCTGGTTTTAAGTGGTCAAAACCGGTTTGTGGCCCAGTTTTAGGCGGTCTGGGCCAGTCTGGTACGGTTTGATCCGATTTTAGCCGGTCTGGGCCGGTCTGATTCGGTTTGATCCGGTCTCATCCGGTCAAAACCGGTTTCAGCTGGTCTGGTGTGGTTTGAGCAGGTCAAAACCGGTTTGAGCCGGTCTGATCTGGTTTGAGCCGGTCTGGTCTGGTATGAGCCGGTGAAAACCGGTTTGAGCCGGTTTGCTCTGGTTGAAGCCAGTCAAAACCGATTCGAGCCTGTCTGAGCCGGTCTGGTCCGGTTTGATCCGGTTTTATCCGGTCTGGTCTGGTTTGAGCCGGTCAAAACTGGTGTGAGCCATTCAAAACCGTTTTGAGCCTTTCAAAATTGGTTTGAGCCGGTTTGGCCTGGTTGAAGCCAGTCACAACAGATTCGAGCCTGTCTGAGCCAGACCTGTCCGGATTCAACAGGTCTAATCAGATCAACACCGGTTTGAGCCAGTGAAAACCGGTTTTAGCCAGTCTGGAGTCATTTGAGCCGGTCAAAACCGGTTTGAGCCAATCAAAACCGGATTGAGCCAGTCAAAACCGTTTTGAACCGGTCTGGTCTGATTGGAGCCGGTCAAAACCGGTTTGAGCCAGTCTGGCCTGGTTTTAGCCGGTCTGGTCCGGTCTGGTACGGTTTGATCCGGTTTCAGCGGGGATGGGACTGTCTGGTCCGCTTTGATCCGGTGTGAGCCGTTCTTGTCCGGTTTGATCCGGTGTCATCTGGTCAAACCCGGTTTGAGCCGGTCTGGTCCGGTTTGCACCGGTGAATACCGGTTTCTGGCCCAGTTTTAGGCGGTCTGGGCCGGACTGGTCCGGTTTGATCCGATTTCAGCTGGTCTGGGCTGGTCGAGTCCGTTATGATCTGAGGAAAACCGCTTTGAGCCGGTCCAAAGCTGTTTGAGCCGGTCTGGTCTGGTTTGAGCCGGTCTGATGTGGTTAGAGCCCGTCAAAACCGGCTCAGAACGGTCAAAACCGGTTTGAGCCGGTCTGGTCTGGTTTGAACCGGTCAAAACCGGATTGTGGCCGAGTTTTAGGCAGTCTGAGCCAGTCTGGTCCGGTATGATCCGATTTTGACCAGTCAGGGCCGGTATGATTTGGTTTGATTCGGTATCAATCGGTCAAAACCGGTTTTAGCCGGTCAAAACCGGTTTCAGCCGGTCTGGTGTGGTTTGAGCAGGTCAAAACCGGTTTGAGCCAGTCAAAACCGGTTTGAGCCGGTCTGGTGTGGTTTGAGTCGGTCAAAACCGGTTTGTGGATTGGTTTTAGACGGTGTGGGCCGGTCTGGTCCGGTTTGATTCGGTTTCAGCTGGTCTGGGCCAGTAGAGTCCAGTTTGATCCGGTCAAGACCGCATTGAACTGGTCAAAACAGGTTTCAGCCGATCTGGTCTGGTTTGAACCGGTCTGGTCTGGTTTGAGTCTGTCAAAACCGGCTCAGGTCGGTCAAAACCTGTTTGAGCCGTTCTGGTCTGGTTAGAACCGGTCAGAACCGCTTTGTGGCCCAGTTTTAGGTGGTCTCGCCCGGTCTGGTCCGGTTTGATCCAATTTTAGCCGGTCTGGGCCGGTCTGATTCGGTTTGATCCGGTCTCATCCGGTCAAAACCGGCTTTAGCTGTTCAAAAACGGTGTCAGCCCGTCTGGTCTGGTTTGAGCCAGTCTGGTCTGGTGTGAGCCGGTCAAAACCGGTTTGAGCCGGTTTGGTCTGGTTGAAGCCAGTCAAAACCGATTTGAGCCTGTCTGAACCCGTCTGGTCCGGTTTCGTCCAGTCTAATCAGGTCAAAACCGGTTTGAGGTGGTCTGGCGCGGTTTTAGCCGGTCTGGGCCGGTCTGGTCCGGATTGATCCGGTTTGCGCCGGTCTGGTCTGGTTTGAGCCAGTCAAAACCTGTTTCTGCCTGTCTGGTTTGGTTTGAGCCGGTCAAAACCGGCTTGAGCCGGTCTGCTCTGGTTTGAACTGGTCAAAATCGGTTTGTGGCCCAGTTTTAGGCGGTCTGGGCCAGTCTGGTCCGGTTTGATCCGATTTTAGCCGATCTGAGCCGGTCTGATTCGGTTTGATCCAGTCTCATCCTGTCAAAACCGGTTTCAGCCGGTCTGGTGTGGTTTGAGCAGGTCAAAACCGGTTTGAGCCGGTCTTATCTGGTTTGAGCAGGTCTGGTCTGGTATGACCGGTCAAAACTGGTTTGATCCGGTTTGGTCTGGTTGAAGCCAGTCAAAACCGATTGGAGCCTGTCTGAGGCGGTCTGGTCCGGTTTGATCTGGTTTGATCCGGTCTGGTCTGGTATGAGCTGGTCAAAACCGGTGTGAGCCATTCAAATCCGTTTCGAGCCGTTCAAAACCGGTTTGAGCCGGTTTGGTCTGGTTGAAGCCAGTCAAAACAGATTCGAGCCTGTCTGAGTCGGACCTGTCCGGTTTCATCAGGTCTAATCAGGTCAACACCGGTTTGAGCCAGTGAAAACTGGTTTTAGCCGGTCTGGAGTGGTTTCAGCCGGTCAAAACCGGTTTGAGCCGATCAAAACCGGATTGAGCCAGTCAAAACCATTTTGAACCGGTCTGATCTGATTGGAGCCGGTCAAAAACGGTTTCAGCCTATCTGGCCTGGTTTTAGACGGTCTGGTCCGGTCTGGTCCGGTTTGATCCGGTTTCAGCGGGTCTGGGCCTGTCTGGTCCGCTTTGATCTGGTGTGAGCTGGTCTGGTCTGGTTTGATCCGGTGTCATGCGGTCAAAACCGGTTTGAGTCGGTCTGGTCCGTTTTGATCCGGTTTCACCTGGTCATGGCCGGTCGAGACTGGTTTGATCCGGTCAAACAGCTTTGAGCCGGTCAAAACCGGTTTGAGCCGGTGTGGTCTGGTTTGAGCCAGTCTGGTCTGGTTTGAGCCGGTCAAAACCGGTTTGAGCCGATCTGGTCTGATTTGAGCCATTCAAAACCGTTTTGTGGCCTGGTTTTAGCCGGTCTGGGCCGGTCTGGTCCGGTTTGATCCAGCTTCAGCTGGTCTGGGCCGGTCGAGTCCAGTTTGATCCAGTCAAAACCGCCTTGAGCTGGTAAAAACCGGTTTGTACCGGTCTGGTCAGGTTTGAGCTGGTCAAAACTGGTTTGAGCGGGTCAAAATCAGCTCAGGTCGGTTAAAACCGGTTTGAGCTGGTCTGGGCTGGTTTGAACCGGTCAAAACCGGTTCGAGCCGGACAAAACCGGTTTGAGCCGGTTTGTTCTCGTTGAAGCCACTCAAGACCGATTCGAGCATGTCTGAGCTGGTCTGGTCTGGTTTCATCCGGTCTAATCATGTCAACACCGGTTTGAGCCTGTAAAAACCGGTTTTAGCCAGTCTGGAGTGGTTTGAGCTGCTCAAAACCGGTTTGAGCTGGTCAAAACCGGATTGAGCCAGTCAAAAACGGTTTGAACCAGTCTGGTCTGGTTTGAGCCGATCAAAACCGGTTTGAGCTGGTCTGGCCCGGTTTTAGCCGGTCTGGGCCAGTCTGGTCCGGTTTTAGCCGGTCTGGGCCTGTCTGGTACGCTTTGATCCGATGTGAGTCTGTCTGGTCCGGTTTGATCCGGTGTCATCCGGTCAAAACCGGTTTGAGCCGGTCTGGTCCGGTTTGAAGCGGGCAAAACCGGTTTGTTGTCCAGTTTTAGGCGTTTTGGGACGGTCTGGTCCGGTTTGATACTGTTTCAGCTGGTCTGCGCCGGTCGAGTCCGGTTTGATCTGGGCAAATCCGATTTGATCCATCCAAACCAGTTTGAGCCGGTCTGTTCTGGTTTGAGTCGTTCTGCTCTGGTTTGAGCCCATCAGAACCGGAAAAGGACGGACAAAACCGGTTGGAGCCGGTCTGGTCTGGTTTGAACTGCTCAAAACCGGTTTGTGGCCCAGTTTTAGGCCGTCTGGGCCGGTCTGGTCCGGTTTGATCCGATTTTAGCCGGTCAGGGCCGGTCTGATTCGGTTTGATCCGGTCTCATCATGTCAAAACCGGTTTTAGCCGGTGAAAACCGGTTTCAGCCGGTCTGGTGTGGTTTGAGCCGGTCAAAACCTGTTTGAGCCGGTCTCGTCTGGTTTGTGCCAGTCTGGTCTGGTATGAGCCGGTCAAAACTGGTTTGTGGCCCGGATTTAGACGGCTGGGCCGGTCTGGTCTGGTTTGATCTGGTTTCAGCTGGTCTGGGCCGGTCGAGTCCGGTTTGATCCGGTCAAAACCGCTTTGAGCCGGTCAAAACCGGTTTGAGGCAGTCTGGTCTGGTTTGAGCCGGTCTGGTCTGGTTAGAGCCGCTTAAAACCGGCACAGGTCGGTCAAAACCGGTTTGAGCCGTTCTGGTCTGGTTTGAGCCGGTCAAAACCGGTTTGTGGACCAGTTTTAGGCGGTCTGGGACGGTATGGTCCGGTTTGATCCGATTTTAGCCGGTCTGGGCCGGTCTGATTCGCTTTCATCTGGTCTCATCTGGTCAAAACCGGTTTTAGGTGGTCAAAACCGGTTTCAGCCCGTGTGGTGTGGTTTGAGCAGGTCAAAACCGGTTTGAGCAGGTCTGGTCTGGTTTGAGCCGGTCTGGTCTGGTTTGAGATGGTCAAAACTGGTTCGAGCCGGTCAAAACCGGTTTGAGCCGGTTTGGTCTGGTTGAAGCCAGTCAAAACCGATTCGAGCCTGTCAGAGCTAGTCTGGTCCGGTTTGATCCGGTCTAATCAGGTCAACACCGGTTTGAGCTGGTGAAAACCGGTTTTAGCCGGTCTGGAGTGTTTTGAGCCTGTCAAAACCGGATTGAGCCAGTCAAAACCGGTTTTAACCGGTCTGGTGTGGTTTGAGCCTGTCAAAACCGGTTTGAGCCGTTCTGGCCCGGTTTCAGCCAGTCTGGGCTTGTCTGGTCCGGTTTGATCTGGTGTGAGCCAGTCTCTTCCGGTTTGATAGAGTGTCATCTGGTCAAAACCGGTTTGAGCCGGTCTGGTCCGGTTTGAGATGGTCTGGTCTGGTTTGAGCCGGTCAAAACCGGTTTGAGCCGGTCTGGTCTGGTTTGAGCCGGTCTGGTATTCTTTGAGCGGGTAAAAACCGGTTCGAGCCGGTCAAAACCGGTTTGAGCCTGTGTGCTCTGGTTGAAGCCAGTCAAAACCGATTCGAGCCTGTCTGAGCCGGTCTGGTGCGGTTTGATCCAGTCTAATCAGGTCAAAACCGGTCTGAGCCGGTGAAAACCGGTTTCAGCCGGTCTGGAGTGGTTTGAGCCGGTCTGGTTTGGTTTGAGCCGGTCAAAACCGGTTTGAGCCGATGAAAACCGGATTAAGCCTGTCAAAACCGGTTTGAACCGGACTGGTCCGGTTTGAGCTGGTCATAACCTGTTTGAGCCAAACTAGCCCGGTTTAGCTGGTCTGGGCCTGTCTGGTCCGGTTTGATCTGGTGTGAGCCAGTCTGTTCCGGTTTGATCGGGTGTCATCCGGTCAAAACCGGTTTGAGCCAGTCTGGTCCGGTTTGAGCCAGTCTGGTCTGGTTTGACGCAGTCAAAACCGGCTCAGGTCAGTCAAAACCGGTTTGAACCGGTCTGGTCTGTTTTGAGCAGGTCAAAACCGGTTTGAGCAGGTCTGGTCTGGTTTGATCCGGTGTCATCCGATCAAAACAGGTTTGAGCCGGTCTGGTCCCGTTTGAACCGGTTAAAACCGGTTTATGGCCCAGTTTTAGGCGGTCTGGGCTGGCCTGGTCCGGTTTGATCCGGTTTCAGCTGGTCTGGGCCGGTCGAGTCTGGTGTGATCCGTGCAAGACCGCTTTGAGCCGGTCCAAACCGGTTTGAGCCGGTCTGGTCTGGTTTGAGCCGGTCTGGTCTGCTTTGAGCCGGTCAAAACCGAATCGAGCCGGTGAAAACCGGTTTGAGCCGGTTTGTTCTGTTTAAAGCCAGTCAAAACCGATTCGAGCCTCTCTGAGCTGGTCTGGTCCGGTTTGATCCGGTCTAATCAGGTAAAAACCGGTTTGAGCCGGTGAAAACCGGTTTTAGCCGGTTTGGAGTGGTTTGAGCCGATCAAAACCGGTTTGAGCCGGTCAAACCCGGATTGAGCCAGTCAAAACCGATTTGAACCGGTCTGGTCTGTTTTGAGCAGGTCAAAACCGGTTTGAGCCAGTCTGGCCCGGTTTTAGCCTGTCCCGGCCGGTATGGTCCGGTTTGATTCGGTTTGTGCCGGTCTGGTGTGGTTTGAGCCAGTCAAAACCGGTTTGAGCCGGTCTGGTATGGTTTGAGTCGGCCAAAACCGGTTTGAGCCGGTCTGGTCTGGTTTGAACCGGTCAAAACCGGTTTGTGGCCCAGTTTTACACGGTCTGGGCCGGTCTGGTCCGGTTTTATCCGATTTTAGCTGGTCTGGGCCTGTCTGATTCGGTTTGATCCTGTCTCATCCAGTCAAAACTGGTTTCACCCGGTCTGGTGTGGTTTGAAGAGGTCAAAAAAGTTTGAGACGGTCTGGTCTGGTTTGAGCCTGTCTGGTTTCGTTTGAGCTGGTCAAAACCGGTTTGATCCCGTTTGGTCTGGTTGAAGCCAGTCAAAACCGATTCGAGCCAGTCTGAGCCGGTCTGGTCCGGTTTGATCCGGTCTAATCAGGTCAAAACCGGTTTCAGCCGGTGAAAACCGGTTTTAGCCGGTCTAGAGTGGTTTGATCCGGTCAAAACCGGTTTGAGCTGGTCAAAACCAGATTGCGCCAGTCAAAACCGGTTTGAACCGGTCTGGTCTGGTTTGAGCTGGTCAAAACCGGTTTGAGTCGTTCTGGCTCTGTTTTAGCCGGTCTGGGCCGGTCTGGTCTGGTTTGATCTTGTTTCAGCCGGTCTGGGCCTGTCTGGTACGCTTTGATCCGCTGTGAGCCGCTCTGGTCCGGTTTGATCTGGTGATATCCGATCAAAACAGGTTTGAGTTGGTCTGGTCTGGTTTGAACCGGTCAAAACTGGTGTGTGGCCCGGTTTTAGGCGGTCTGGGCCGATCTGGTCTGGTTTGATCTGGTTTCAGCTGGTCTGGGCCGGTCGAGTCCGGTTTGATCCGTGCAAAACCGCTTTGAGCCGGTCAAAACCGGTTTGAGCCAGTCTGGTCTGGTTTGAACGGGTGAAAACCGGTTTGTTGCCCAGTTTTAGGCGGTCTGGGCCGGTCTGGTCCGGTTTGATCCGATTTTAGCCGGTCTGGGCCAGTCTGATTCGGCTTGATCCGGTCTCATCCGGTCAAAACCGGTTTTAGCCGGTCAAAACTGGTTTCAGCCGGTCTGGTGTGGTTTGAGCAGGTCAAAACCGGTTTGAGCCAGTCAAAACCGGTTTGAGCCAGTCTGGTCTGGTTTGAGCCGGTCAAAACGGGTTTGAGCCTGTCTGGTCTGGTTTGAGCCGGTCTGGACTGATTTGAGCCGTTCAAAACCGGTTTGAGCCACTCAGAACCAGATCGAGCCATTCAAAAACGGTTTGAGCCGGTCAAAACCGGATTGTACCGGTCTGGTCTGGTTTGAGCCGGTCTAAACCAGTTTGAGCCAGTCAAAACCGGTTTGAGCCGGTCTGGTCTCGTTTGAGCCGGTCTGGTCTGGTTTGAACCGGTCAAAAACGGTTTGTGGCAAAGTTTTAGGCACTGTGGGCCTGTCTGGTCCGGTTTGATCCGATTTTAGCCGGTCTGGGCCAGTCTGATTCGGTTTGATCCGGTCTCATCCGGTCAAAACCTGTTCGAGCCGGTCAAAACCGGTTTGAGCCGGTTTGGTCTGGTTGAAGCCAGTCAAAACCGATTCGAGCCTGTCTGAGCTGGTCTGGTCCGGTTTGATCCAGTCTAATCAGGTCATAACCGGTTTGAGCCGGTGAAAACTGGTTTTAGACGGTCTGGAGTGGTTTTAGCTGGTCAAAACCGCTTTGAGCCGGTCAAAACCAGATTGAGCCAGTCAAAACCGGTTAGAACCGGTCTGGTCTGGTTTGAGCCCGTCAAAACCGGTTTGAGCCGGTTTGGCCCGGTTTCAGCCTGTCTGGGACAGTCTGGTTCGGTTTGAGCCTGTTTGAGCCGGTTTCTGCTGGTCTGGTCCGGTATGATACGGTTTGAGAAGGTCTGGTCCGGTTTGATCCGGTCTAATACGGTCAAAACCGGTTTGAGCCGCTCAGGTCTGGTTTGAGCCGGTCAAAACAGGTTGGACCCCGTCTGGTCTGGTTTGAGCCGGTCAAAATAGGTTTGAGCCGATTTGGCCCGGATTTAGGCGGTCTGGGCCGGTCTGTTCCGGTTTGATCCGGTTTGAGCTGGTCTGGTCTGGTTAGAGCCAGTCAAAACCGGTTTGAGCCGGTCTGGTCTGGTTTGAGCTGGTCTGGTCTAATTTGAGCTGGTCAAAACCGTCTCAGGTCGGTCAAAACCGGTTTGAGCCGGTCTGGACTGGTTTGAACCGGTCAAAATAGGTTTGTGGCCCAGTTTTAGGCGGTCTGGGCCGGTGTGCTGCGCTTTAATCCGATTTTAGCCGGTCTGGGTCGGTCTGAGTCGCTTTGATCCGGTCTCATCCGGTCAAAACCGGTTTTAGCCTGTCAAAACCGGTTTCAGACGGTCTGGTGTGGTTTGAGCAGGTCAAAACCGGTTTGAGCCGGTCTGGTCTGGCTTCAGCCGGTCAAAACCGGTTTTAGCCGGTTTGTTCTGGTTGAAGCCAGTCAAAACTGATTCGAGGCTGTCTGAGCCGGTCTGTTGTGGATTGAGCAGGTCAAAACCGGTTTGAGCAGGTCAAAACCGGATTGAGTCAGTCAAAACCGGTTTGAAACGGTCTGGTCTGGTTTGAGCCTGTCAAAACCGCTTTGAGCCGTTCTGGCCCTGTTTTAGCCGGTCTGGGCCGGTCTGCTCTGCTTTGATCCGGTTTCAGCTGGTCTGGGCCTGTCTGGTACGTTTGATCTGGTGTGAGCTGGTCTGGTCCGGTTTGAACCGGTCAAAACCGATTTGTGGCCCAGTTTTAGGAGGTCTGGGCTGGTCTGGTATGGTTTGATCCGGTTTCAGCTGATCTGGGCCGGTCGAGTCCAGTTTGATCCGGTCAAAACCGCTTTGAACCGGTCAAAACCTGTTTGAGCCGGTCTGGTCTGGTTTGAGCCGGTCTGGTCTGGTTTGAGCTGGTCAAAACCGGTTTGAGCCGGTTTGGCCCGGTTTTAGCCTGTCTGGGAAAGTCTCCTTCGGTTTGAGCCGGTTTGAGCTGGATTATGCTCCTCTAGTCCGGTATGATACGGTTTGAGAAGGTCTGGTCGGGTTTGATCTGGTCTAATACGGTCAAAACCGGTTTGAGCCGGTCAGGTCTGGTTTGAGCTGGTCAAAACAATTTGGACCCCGTCTGGTCTGGTTTGAGCCGGTCAAAATAGGTTTGAGCCCGTTTGGCCCGGTTTTAGGTAGTCTGGGCCGGTCTGTTATGGTTTGATCCGGTTTCACCCGGTCTGGTCTGGTTTGAACCGGTCAAAACAGATTTGAGCCGGTCTGGTCTGGTTTGAGCCGGTCTGGTATGGTTTGAGCCGGTCAAAACCGTCTCAGGTCGGTCAAAACCGGTTTGAGCCGGTCTGGTCTTTTTGAACCGGTCAAAATCGGTTTGTGGCCCACTTTTAGGCGGTCTGGGCCGGTCTGCTCCAGTTTGATCCGATTTTAGCCGGTATGGGCCGGTCTGATTCGGTTTCATCCGGTCTCATCCGGTCCAAACCGGTATTGGCTGGTCAAAACCGGTTTCAGCCGGTCTGGCCCGGTTTTAGCCGGTCTGGTCCGGTCTGGTCCGGTTTGATCCGGTTTCTGCCGGTCTGGGCCTGTCTGGTCCACTTTGATCTGGTGTGAGCCGGTCTGGTCCGGTTTGATCCGGTGTCATCCGGTCAAAATCGGTTTGAGCCGGTCTGGTCCGGTTTGAACCGGTCAAAACCGGTTTGTGGCCCAGTTTTAGGCGGTCTGGGACGGTCGAGTCCGGTTTGATCCGGTAAAAATCGCGTTGAGCCGGTCAAAACGTGTTTGAGCCGGTCTGGTCTGGTTTGATCCTGTCTGGTCTGGTTTGAGCCGGTCAAAACCGGTTTGAACTGGTCTGGTCTGGTTTGAACCGCTCAAAACCCGTTTGTGGCCCAGTTTTAGGCGGTCTGGGCCGGTCTGGTCCGGTTTGATCCGATTTTAGCCGGTCTGGGCCAGTCTCAATCGGTTTGATCCAATCTAATCCGGTCAAAACCGGTTTTAGCTGGTCAAAACCGGTTTCAGCCCGTATGGTGTGGTTTCAGCAGGTCAAATCCGGTTTGAGCCGGTCTGGTCTGGTTTGAGCCGGTCTGGTCTGGTTTGAGCTGGTCAAAATCGGTTCGAGCCATTCTAAACCGGTTTGAGCCGGTTTGGTCTGGTTGAAGCCAGTCAAAACGGATTCGAGCCTGTCTGAGCCGGTCTGGTCCAGTTTCATCCGGTCTAATCAGGTCAAAACCGGTTTGAGGCAGTGAAAACCGGTTTTAGCCGGTCTGGAGTGGTTTGAGCCTGTCAAAACCTGTTTGAGCTGGTCAAACACGGATTGAGCTGGTCAAAACCGGTTTGAGCTGGTCTGGTCTGGTTTGAGCCGGTCAAAACTGGTTTGAGCCGGTCTGGCCCAGTTTTAGCCTGTCTGGGCCAGTGTGGTCCAGTTTGGTTTGGTTTCAGCCGGTCTGGGCCTGTCTGGTCTGGTTTGATCCGGTGTGAGTCGGACTGGTCCGGTTTGATTGGGTGTCATCCGGTCAAAACCGGTTTGAGCCGATCTGGTCCGGTTTGAGAGGGTCTGCTCTGGTTTGAGCCGGTCAAACCCGGCTCAGGCCGGTAAAAACCGGTTTGGGCCGGTCTGGTCTGGTTTGAGCCGGTCAAAACCGGTTTGTGGCCCAGTTTTAGCCACTCTGGGCTGGTCTAGTCCGGTTTGACCGGTTTCAGCTGGTCTGGGCCGGACGGGTCCGGATTGAGGCGGTCAAAACCGCTTTAAGCCGGTGAAAACCGGTTTGAGCCGGTCTGGTCTGGTATGAGCCGGTCTGGTCTGGTTTGAGATGGTCAATATTGGCTCTGGTCGGTCAAAACCGGTTTGAGTCGGTCTGGTCTTGTTTGAGCCGGTCAAAATCGATTCGAGCCGGTCAAAACCGGTTTGAACCGGTTTGGTCTGGTTGAAGCCAGTGAAAACCGATTCGAGCCTGTCTGAGTCGGTCTGGTCCGGTTTGATCCGGTCTAATAAGGTCAAATCAGATTTGACCCGGTGAAAACCGGTTTTAGCTGGTCTGGAGTGGTTTGAGCTGGTCAAAACCGGATTGAGCCAGTCAAACCCGGTTTCAACCGGTCTGGTCTGGTTTGAGCTGGTCAAAACCGGTTTGAGCCGATTTGTCCCGGTTTTAGCTGGTCTGAGCCGTTCTGGTCCGGTTTGAGTCGGTTTCAGCCGGTCTGGGCCTGTCTGGTCCAGTTTGATCCGGTCAAAACCGCTTTGAGCCGGTTAAAACCGGTTTGAGCCGGTCTGATCTGGTTTGAGCCGGTCTGGTCTGGTTTAAGCCGGTCAAAACCGGGTCAGGATGGTCAAAACTGGTTTGAGCAGGTCTGGTCTGTATTGAACGGGTCAGAACTGGTTTGTGGCCCAGTTTTAGGCGGTCTGGGCCGGTCTGATCCGGTTTGATCCGATTGTAGCCGGTCTGGGCCGGTCTGATTCGGTTTGATCCGGACTAATCCGGTAAAAACCGGTTTGAGCCGGTCAAAACCCGTTTGAGCTGGTCTCGTCTGTTTGGAGCCAATCAAAACTGGTTTGTGGCCCGATTTTAGCCGGTCTGGGACGGTCTGGTCTGTTTTGATCTGTTTTCAGCTGGTCTGGGCCGGTCGAGTACGGTTTGATCCAGTCAAAACTGCTTTGAGCTGGTAAAAACTGGTTTGAGCCCGTCTGGTCTGTTTTGAGCCGGTCAAAACCGGTTTGAGCTGGTCTGGTCTGGTTTGAACCGGTCAAAACCGGTTTGTGGTCCAGTTTTAGGCGGTCTGGGCCAGTCTGGACCTGTTTGATCCGATTTTAGCCAGTCTGGGCCGGTCTGATTCGCTTTGATCCGGTCTCATCCGGTCGAGGCCGGTTTTAGCTGGTCAAAACCGGTTTCAGCCCGTATGGTGTGGTTTCAGCAGGTCAAAACCGGTTTGAGCCGGTCTGGTCTTGTTTGAGCCAGTCTGTTCTTGTTTGAGCCGGTCAAAACCGATTCGAGCCGGTTTGGTCTGGTTGAAGCCAGTCAAAACCGATTCGAGCCTGTCTGAGCCGGTCTGGTCCGGTTTGATCCGGTCTAATTAGGTCAACACCGGTTTGAGCCGGTGAAAACCGGTTTTAGCCGGTGTGGAGTGGTTTGAGACGGTCAAAGTCGGATTGAGCCAGTCAAAACCGGTTTGAGCAGGTCTGGTCTGGTTTCAGCCGGTCTGGTCTGGTTTGAGCCGGTCAAAACCGGCTCAGGTCGGTCAAAACCGGTTTGAGCCGGTCTAGTCTGGTTTGAACCGGTCAAAACCGGTTTGTGGCCCAGTTTTATGCTGTCTGGACCGGACTGGTCGGTTTGATCCGATTTTAGCCTGTATGGGCCGGTCTGATTCGGTTTGATCCGGTCTCATTCGGTCAAAACCGATTTTAGCCGGTCAAAACCGGTTTCAGCCGGTCTGGTGTGGTTTGAACAGATCAAAACCGGTTTGAGCCAATCAAAACCGGTTTAAGCCGGTCTGGTCTGGTTAGAGCCAGTCTGGTCTGGTTTGAGCCGGTCAAAACCGGTTCGAGCCAGTCAAAACCGGTTTTAGCCGGTCTGGAGTGGTTTGAGCCGGACCAACCCGGATTGAGACAGTCAAAACAGGTTTACACTGGTCTGGTCTGGTTTGAGCCTGTCAAAACCAGTTTGAGCCGGTCTGGCCCGGTTTTAGCCGGTGTGGGACGGTCTGGTCTGGTGTGATCCGGTTTCAGCCGGTCTGGGCCTGTCTTCTCCGGTTTGATCCAGTGTGGGCCGGTGTCATCCGGTTCGATCGGGTGTCATCCGGTCAAAACCGGTTTGAGCCGGTCTGGTCCGGTTTGAACCGGTCAAAACCGGTTTGTGGACCAGTCTTAGGCGGTCTGGGCCGGTATGGTCCGGTTTCATCCGTTTTCAGCCAGTCTGGGCCGGTCGAGTCCGGTATGATAACATCAAAACCGCTTTGAGACGGTTAAAACCAGTTTGAGCCGGTCTGGTCTGGTTTGAGCCTGTCTTGTCTGGTTTGAGCCGGTCAAAACCGGGTCAGGACGGTCAAAACCGGTTTGATCCGGTCTAATCCGGTCAAAACCGGTTTTAGCCGGTCAAAACCTGTTTCGGCCGGTCTAGTGTGGTTTGAGCAGGTTAAAACCGTTTTGAGCCGTTCTGTTCTGGTTTGAGACGGTCAAAACCGGTTTGAGCTGGTCTGGCCCAGTTTTAGCCGGTCTGGGACGTTCTGGTCCGGTTCGATCCAGTTTCAGCTGGTCTGTGCTGGTCGATTCCGTTTTGATCCGGTCAAAACCGCTTTCAGCTGGTAAAAACCGGTTTCAGCCGGTCTGGTCTGGTTTGAGCCGGTCTGGTCTGGTTTGAGCCGGTCAAAACCGGTTTGAGACGGTCTGGACTGGTTTTAGCAGGTCTGGGCTAGTCTGGTCAGGTTTGGTCTGCTTTCAGCCGGTCTGGGACTGTCTGATCCGGTTTGATCTGGTGTGAGCCGGACTGGTCCGGTTTTATCGGTTGTCATCCGGTCAAAACCGGTTTGAGCCGGTCTAGTCCGGTTTGATCCGGTCTGGTCTGGTTTGAGACGGTCAAAACCGGTTTGAGCCCGTCTGATCTGGTTAGAGCTGGTCAAAACCGGTTTGTGGCCTGGTTTTAGTCCGTCTGGGCCGGTCTAGTCTGGTTTGAACGGTTTCAGCTGTTCTGGGCTGGTCAGGTCCGGTTTGATGCGGTCAAAACCGCTTTGACCCGGTCTAAACCAGTTTGTGCCGGTCTGGTCTGGTTTGAGCCGGTGTGGTGGGTTTGAGCCGGTCAAAACCATATCGAGCCGGTGAAAACCGGTTTGAGCCGGTTTGGTCTGGTTAAAGCCAGTCAAAACCGATTCGAGACTGTCAGAGCTGGTTTCATCCGGTTTGATCCGGTCTAATCAGGTCAAAACCGGTTTGAAACGGTCAAAACCGTGTCAGGACGGTGAAAACCGGTTTGAGCCGGTCTGGTCTGGTTTGAACCGGTCAACACCGGTTTGTGGCCTAGTTTTAGGCAATCTGGGACGGTCTGGTCCGGGTTGATCCGATTTTAGCCGGTCAGGGCCGGTCTGATTCGATTTGATCCGGTCTCTTTCGGTCAAAACCGGTTTTAGCCGGTCAAAACTGGTTTCAGCCGGTCTGGAGTGGTTTGAGCAGGTCAAAACCGGTTTGAGCCAGTCTGGTGTGGTTTGAGCCGGTCAAAACCGGTTTGAGCCGGTCTGGTCTGGTTTGAGCTGGTCTGGACTGGTTTGAGCCGGTCAAAACCGGTTTGAGCCGGTTAAAACCGGTTCGAGCCGTTCAAAACCGGTTTGAGCCGGTCAAAACCGGATTGAACCGGTCTGGTCTGGATTGCACCGTTCAAAACCGGTTTGAGCCGGTCTGGTCTGCTTTGAGCCGGTCTGGTCTGGTTTGAACCGTTCAAAACCGGTTTGTGGCCCAGATTTTGGCGGTCTGGGCCGGTCTGGTCTGGTTTTATACGATTTGAGCCGGTCTGGGCCGGTCTGATTCGGTTTGATCCGGTCTCATCTGGTCACAATCGGTTTTAGCCGGTCAAAACCGGTTTGAGCCGGTTTGGTCTTGTTGAAGCAGGTCAAAACCGATTCGAGCCTGTCTGAGCTGGTGCGGTCCGGTTTGATCTGGTCAAATCAGGTCAAAACCGGTTTGAGCCGGTGAAAACCGGTTTTAGACGGTCCGAGTGGTTTGAGCCAGTCAAAGCCGGTTTGAGCCGGTCAAAACCGGATTGAGCCAGTCAAAACCGCTTTGAACCGGTCTGGACTGGTTTGAGCCGGTCAAAACTGGTTTGAGGCGGTTTGGCCCGGTTTTAGCCTGTCTGGGAAAGTCTGGTTCGGTTTGAGCTGGTTTGAGTCGGTTTGTGCTGGACTGGTCCGGTATGATACGGTTTGAGAAGGTCTGCTCCGGTTTCATCCGGTCTAATACGGTCAAAACCGGTTTGCGCTGGTCAGGTCCGGTTTGAGCTGGTCAAAACAGGTTGGACCCCGTCTGGTCTGGTTTGAGCCGGTCAAAATAAGTTTGAGCCGATTTGGCCCGGTTTTAGGCGGTCTGGGCCGGTCTGTTCCGGTTTTATCCGGTTTGACCCGTTCTGGTCTGGTTTGAGCCGGTCAAAACCGGTTTGAGCCGGTCTGGTCCGGTTTGAGCCGGTCTGGTCTGGTTTGAGCCGGTCAAAACCGGTCCGAGCCAGTCAAAACCGCTCTGAGCCGGTTTGGTCTGGTTGAAGCCAGTCAAAACCGATTCGAGCCTGTCTGATTCGGTCTGGTCCAGTTTCATCTGGTCTAATCAGGTCAACACCGGTTTGAGCCGGTGAAAACCGGTTTTAGCCGTTCTGGAGTGGTTTGAGCCGGTCATAACTTGTTTGAGCCGGTCAAAACTGGATTGAGCCAGTCAAAACCGGTTTGAACCGGTCTGGTCTGGTTTGAGCCGGTCAAAACCGGTTTGAGCCGGTCTGGCCCGGGTTTAGCCGGTCTGGGACGGTCTGGTCCGGTTTGATCCGTTTTCAGTCGGTCTGGGCCTGTCTGGTCCACTTTGATCCGGTGTGAGCCGGTCTGGTCCGGTTTGATCCGGTGTCATCCGGTCACAACCGGTTTGAGCCGGTCTGGTCAGGTTTGAACCGGTCAAAACAGGTTTGTGGCCCAGTTTTAGGCGGTTTGGGACGGTCGGCTCAGATTTGATCCGGTTTCAGGTGGTCTGGGCCGGTCGAGACCGGTTTGATGCGGGCAAAACCTCTTTGAGCCAGTCCAAACATTTTTGAGCCGGTCTGGTCTGCTTTGTGCCGGTCTGGTCTGGTTTGAGCCCGTCAAAACCGGCTCAGGACGGTCAAAACCGGTTTGAGACGGTCCGGTCTGGTTTGAACCGGTCAAAACCGGTTTGTGGCCCAGTTATAGGCAGTCTGGGCCGTTCTGGTCCGGTTTGATCCGATTTTAGCCGGTCAGGGACGGTCTGATTCGGTTTGATGCGGTCTCATCCGGTCAAAACCGGTTTTAGTCGGTCAAAACCGGTTTCAGCCGGTCTGGTGTGGTTTGAACCGTTCAAAACCGGTTTGTGGCCCAGTTTTAGGCAGTCTGGGCCGCTCTGGTCCGGTTTGATCCGGTTGTAGCCGGTAAGGGTCGGTCTGATTCACTTTGATCCAGTCTCATCCGGTCCAACCGGTTTTAGCCGGTCAAAACGGGGTTCAGCCAGTCTGGTGTGGTATGAGCCGGTCAAACCGGTTTGTGCCTGTCTCGTCTGGTTTGAGCCGGTCTGGTCTGGTTTGTGCCGGTCTGGTCTGGTTTGAGCAGGTCAAAACCGGTTCGAGCTGGTCAAAACCGGTTTGAGCCGGTTTGGTCTGGTTGAAGACAGTCAAAACCGATTCGAGCCTGTCTGAGCTGGTCTGGTCCGGATTGATCCGGTCTCATCAGGTAAAAACCGTTTTGAGCCGGTGAAAACCGGTTTTAGCCGGTCTAGAGTGGCTTGAGCCGGTCAAAACCGGTTTGAGCCGGTCTGGTCTGGTTTGTGCCGGTCTGGACTGGTTTGAATCGTTCAAAACCGGTTTGAGCCGCTCAAAACCGGTTCGAGCCGTTCAAAACCGGTTTGAGCCGATCAAAACCGGTTTGAGACGATCTGGTCTGGTTTGAGCCGGTCTTTTCTGGTTTGAACCGTTCAAAAGCGGTTTGTGTCCCAGTTTTAGGCGGTCTGGGCCGCTCTGGTGCGGTTTGATCCGATTTTAGCCGTTCTGGGCCAGTCTGATTCGGTTTGATACGGTCTCATCCGGTCAAAAGCGGTTTGAGCCAGAGAAAACCCGTTTTAGACGGTCTGGAGTGGTTTGAGCTGGTCAAAACCGGTTTGAGCCTGTCAAAACCGGATTGAGCCTGTCAAAACCGGTTTGAAACGGTCTGGTCTGGTTTGAGCCGTTCAAAACCGGTTTGAGCTGGTTTGGCCCGGTTTTAGCCTGTCTGGGACTGTCTGGTTCGGTTTGAGCCGGTTTGAACCGGTTTGTGCTGGTCTGGTCCGGTATGACACGGTTTGGGAAGGTCTGGTCCGGTTTGATCGGGTCTAATACGGTCAAAACCGGTTTGAGCCGGTCAGGTCTACTTTGAGCCGGTCAAAACAGGTTGGATCCCGTCTGGTCTGGTTTGAGCCGGTCAAAATAGGTTTGAGCCGGTTTGGCCCGGTTTTAGGTGGTCTGGGCCGGTCTGTTCCGTTTTGATCCAGTTTGCACCTGTCTAGACTTGTTAGAGCCGGTCAAAATTGGTTTGAGCCAGTCAAAACCGGTTCGAGTGGTTCAAAACCGGTTTGAGCCGGTCAAAACCTGATTGAACCAGTCTGGTCTGGTTTGAGCCAGTCAAAATCGGTTTGAGCAGGTCAAAACCGGTTTGAGCCGGTCTGGTCTTTTTTGAACCGGTCAAAATCGGTTTGTGTCCCAGTTTTAGGTGGTCTGGGCCGGTCTGCTCCAGTTTGATCTGATTTTAGCTGGTCTCGAACGCTCTGATTCAGTTTGATCCGGTCTCATCCGGTCAAAACCGGTTTCCGCCGGTCTGCTGTGGTTTGAGCAGGTCAAAACCGGTTTGAGCCGCTCTGGACTGGTTTGAGCTGGTCTGGTCTGGTTTGAGCCGGTAAAAACCGGTTTGAGCCGGTTTGGTCTGGTTGAAGCCAGTCAAAACCGATTCGAGCCTGTCTGAGCTGGTCTGGTCCGGTTTCATCCGGTCCAATCAGGTCAACACAGGTTTGAGCCGGTGAAAACCGGTTTTAGCCGTTCTGGGGTGGTTTGAGCCG
Organism: Miopithecus talapoin; assembly: GCA_028551445.1. Lineage (NCBI taxonomy): Eukaryota > Metazoa > Chordata > Mammalia > Primates > Cercopithecidae > Miopithecus > Miopithecus talapoin. Next base: position 48,114,658 of record CM052586.1, read on the forward strand.
GTCAAAACCGGTTTGAGCCTGTCAAAACCGGATTGAGCCAGTCAACACCGGTTTGAACCGATCTGGTCTGATTTGAGCCAGTCAAAACCGGTTTGAGCTGGTCTGGCGCGGTTTTAGCCGGTCTGGGCCAGTCTGGTCCGGTTTGATCCGGTTTCTGCCGGTCTAGGCCTGTCTGGTCCACTTTGATCTGGTGTGAGCCGATCTGGTATGGTTTGATCCGGTGTCATCCGGTCAAAACTGGTTTGAGCCGGTCTGGTCCGGTCTCAACCGGTCAAAACCGATTTGTGGCCCAGTTTTAGGCGGTCTGGGCCAGTCTGGCATGGTTTGATCCGGTTTCAGCTGGTCTGGGCCGGTCGACTCCGGTTTGATCCGGTCAAAACCGCTTTGAGCCGGTCAAAACCGGTTTGAGCTGCTCTGGTCTGGTTTGAGCCGGTCTGGTCTAATGAGAGCCGGTCAAAACCGGCTCAGGTCGGTCAAAACCGGTTTGAGCTGGTCTGGTCTGGTTTGAACCGGTCAAAACCGCTTTGTGGCCCAGTCTTAGGTGGTCTGGGACGGTATGGTTCGGTTTGATCCGATTTTAGCCGGTCTGGGCGGGTCTGATTCGGTTTAATCCGGTCTCATCAGGTCAAAACCGGTTTTAGCTGGTCAAAACCGGTTTCAGCCGGTCTGGTGTGGTTTGAGCAGGTCAAAACAGGTTTCAGCCGGTCTGGTCTGGTTTGAGCCGGTCTGGTCTGGTTTGAGCTGGTCAAAATCGGTTCGAGCCATTCTAAACCGGTTTGAGCCGGTTTGGTCTGGTTGAAGCCAGTCAAAACCGATTCGAGCCTGTCTGAGCCGGTCTGGTCCAGTTTCATCCGGTCTAATCAGGTCAAAACCGGTTTGAGGCGGTGAAAACCGGTTTTAGCCGGTCTGGAGTGGTTTGAGACGGTCAAAACCGGTTTGATCCGGTCAAAACCGGATCGAGCCGGTCAAAACAGGTTTGAGCTGGTCTGGTCTGGTTTGAGCCGGTCAAAACCGGTTTGAGCCGGTCTGGCCCGGTTTTAGCCGGTCTGGGCCGGTCTGGTCCTGTTTGGTCTGGTTTCAGTCGGTCTGGGCCTGTCTGGTGCGTTTTCATCTGGTGTGAGCCGGTCTGGTCCGTTTTGATCGGGTGTCATCCGGTCAAAACCAGTTTGAGCCGGTCTGGTCCGGTATGAGACGGTATGGTCTGGTTTGAGACGGTCAAAACCGGCTCAGGCCACTCAAAACCGGTTTGAGCCGGACTGGTCTGGTTTGAGCCGGTCGAAACCGGTTTGTGGCCCGGTTTTAGCCGGTCTGGTCCGGTCTAGTCCGGTTTGTCCGGTTTCAGCTCGTATGGGCCGGTCGGGTCCGGTTTGAGGCGATCAAAACTGCTTTGAGCTGGTCAAAACCGGTTTGAGCCGGTCTGGTCTGGTTTGAGCCGGTCTGGTCTGGTTTGAGACAGTCAAAACCGGCTCTGGTCGGTCAAAACCGATTTGAGCCGGTCTGGTCGGGTTTGAACCGTTCAAAACAGGTTTGTGGCCCAGTTTTTGGCCGTCTGGGCTGGTCTGGTTCGGTTTGATCCAGTCTCTTCCAGTCAAAACCGGTTTCAGCCGTTCTGGTGTGGTTTGAGCAGATCAAAACCGGTTTGAGCCAGTCCAAACCGGTTTGAGCCGGTCTGGTCTAGATTGAGGCAGTCAGGTCTGGTTTGAGCCGGTCAAAACCGGTTCGAGCCAGTCAAAACCGGTTTGAGCCGGTCTGGAGTGGTTTGAGCCGGTCAAAACCGGTTTGAGCCGGTCTGGCCTGGTTTGAGCCGGTTTGGAATGCTTTGAGCTGGTCAAAACCGGTTTGAGCCGGTCAAAACCGGTTCGTGCCTGTCAAAACCGGTTTGAGCCGGTCAAAACCGGATTGAACCGGTGTGGTCTGTTTTGCGCCGGTCAAAACCGGTTTGAGCTGGTCTGGTCTGCTTTGAGCCGGTCTGGTCTGGTTTGAACCCTTCAAAACCGGTTTGTGGCACAGTTTTTGGCGGTTTGATCCGGTCCAGTACGGTTTCATACGATTTGAGCCGTTCTGGGCCAGTCTGATTTGGTTTGATCCGGTCTCATCCGGTCAAAACCGGTTCGAGCCGGTCAAAACCGCTTTGAGCCGGTTTAGTCTCGTTGAAGCCAGTAAAAACCGATTCGAGCCTGTCTGTGCTGGTCTGGTCCAGTTTGATCCGGTCAAATCAGGTCAAAACCGGTTTGAGCTGTTGAAAACCGGTTTTAGACGGTCTGAGTGGTTTGAGCCGGTGAAAACCGGTCTGAGCCGGTCAAAACCGGATTGTGCCAGTCAAACCTGTTTGAACCAGTCTGGTCTGGTTTGAACCTGTCAAAACCGGTTTGAGCTGATTTGGCCGGTTTTAGCCTGTCTGGGAAAGTCTGGTTCGGTTTGAGCCGGTTTGAGCCGGTTTGTTCTGGACTGGTCCCGTATGATATGGTTTGAGAAGGTCTGGTCCGGTTTGATCTTGTCTAATATGTTGAAAACCGGTTTGTGCCGGTCAGGTCAGGTTTGTGCTGGTCAAAACAGGTTGCACCCCTTCTGGTCTGGTTTGAGCCGGTCAAAATAGGTTTGAGCCCGTCTGGTCTGGTTTGAGCCGGTCTGGTCTGGTTTGAGCCGGTCAAAACAGGTTCGAGCCGCTCTGGTCTGGTTTGAGCCGGTCAAAACCGGTTCGAGTCAGTCAAAATCAGTTTGATCCGGTTTGGTCTGGTTGAAGCCAGTCAAAACTGATTCGAGACGGTCTGAGTCGGTCTGGTCCGGTTTCATCCTTTCTAATCAGGTCAACACCGGTTTGAGCGGGTGAAAACCGGTTTTAGCCGTTCTGGAGTGGTTTGAGCTGGTCATACCCGGTTTGAGCTGGTCAAAATCGGATTGAACCAGTCAAAACCGGTTTGAACCGGTCTGGTCTGGTTTGAGCCGGTCAAAACCGGTTTGAGCCGTTCTGGCCCGGTTTTAGCCGGTCTGGGCCGGTCTGGTCCGGTTTGATCCGTTTTCAGCCGGTCTGGGACTGTCTGGTCCACTTTGATCCGGTGTGAGCCGGTCTGGTCCGGTTTGATCCGGTGTAATCCGCTCAAAACCGGTTTGAGCCGGACTAGTCCGGTTTGAACCGGTCAAAACCGGTTTGTGGCCCAGTTTTAGGCGGTTTGGGACGGTCTGCTCAGATTTGATCCGGTTTCAGCTGGTCTGGGCCGGTCGAGACCGGTTTGATTCGGGCAAAACCTCTTTGAGGCTGTCGAAACCTTTTTGAGCCGGTCTGATCTGGTTTGAGCCAGTCTGCTCTGGTTTGAGTCCGTCAAAACCGGCTCAGGATGGTCAAAACCGGTTTGAGCCGGTCTGGTCTGGTTTGAGCCGTTCAAAACCTGTTTGTGGCCCGGTTTTAGCTGGTCTGGGCCGGTCTGGTCTGTTTTGATACGGTTTCAGCTGCTCTGGGCCGGTCGAGTCCGGTTTGATCCGGTCAAAACCGCTTTGAGCTGGTAAAAACCGGTTAGAACAGCTCTGGTCTGGTTTGAGCCGGTCAAAATCGGTTTGAGCTGGTCAAATTCGGCTCAGGTCGGTGAAAACCGGTTTGAGCAGATCTGGTTTGGTTAGAACCGGTCAAAACCGGTTTGTGGCCTGGTTTTAGGCGGTCTGGGCCGGTCTGGTCTGGTTTGATCCGATTTTAGCCAGTCTGGGCCGGTCTGATTCGGTTTGATCCGGTCTCATCCGGTCAAAACCGGTTTTAGCCGTTCAAAACCAATTTCAACCCGTCTGGAGTGGTTTGAGCAGGTCAAAACCGGTTTGAGCCGGTCTGGTCTGGTTTGAGGCGGTCTGGTCTTGTTTGAGCCGGTCAAAACCGTTTCGAGCCGGTCAAAACCGGTTTGAGCCGGTTTGGTCTGGTTGAAGACCGTCAGAACCGATTCGAGCCTGTCTGAGCTCGTCTGGTCTGGTTTTTATCAGGTCTAATCAGGTCAAATCCGGTTTGAGCCGGTGAAAACCAGTTTTAGCCGGTCTTGAGTGGTTTGAGCCGGTCTAAACCGGATTGAGCCAGTCAAAACCGGTTTGAACCGGTCTGGTCTCGTTTGAGCGGGTCAAAACCGGTTTGAGACAATGTGGCCCGGTTTTAGCCGGTCTGGGCCTGTCTGGTCCGGTTTGATCTGGTGTGAGACAGTCTGGTCCGGTTGGAGCCGGTCTGGTCTGGTTTGAGCCGGTCAAAACCGTTTCGAGCCAGTCAAAATCGATTTTAGCCGGTCTGGAGTGGTTTGAGCCGGACAAACCCGGATTGAGACAGTCATAACCGGTTTGATCCGGTCTGGTCCGGTTTGAGACTGTCAAAACCGGTTTGTGGCCCAGTTTTAGGCGGTCTGGCCCAGTCTGGTCCGGTTTGATCCTGTTTCAGCTGGTCTGGGCCGGTCGAGTCCGGTTTGATCCGGTCAAAACCGCTTTGAGCCCGACAAAAACGGTTTGAGCCGGTCTGGTCTGGTTTGTGCCGGTCTGGTCTGGTTTGACCAGGTCAAAACTGGCCCAGAATGGTCAAAACCGGTTTGAGCCGGTCTGGTCTGGTTTTAACCGGTCAAAACCGGTTTTTGGCCCAGTTTTAAGCAATCTGGGCCGGTCTGGTCCGGTTTGATCCGATGTTAACCGGTCAGGGCCGGTCTGATTCGGATTGATCCGGTCTCATCCGGTCAAAACCGGTTTTAGCCGTTCAAAATCGGTTTCAGCCGGTCTGGTGTGGTTTGAGCAGCTGAAAACCGGTTTGAGCCGGTGAAAACCGGTTTGAGCCGGTCTGGTCTGGTTTCTACCAGTCAAAACCGGTTTGTGGCCCAGTTTTAGCAGGTCTGGGCCTGTCTGGTCCAGTTTGATCCGGTTTCAGCTGGTCTGGGCCGGTAGAGTCCGGTTTGATACGGTCAAAACCGCTTTGAGCCGATCAAAACCGGTTTGAGCCGGTCTGGTCTGCTTTGAGCCGGTCTGTTCTGGGTTGATCTGGTCAAAACCGGTTTGTGGCCCAGTTTTAGGCGGTTTGGGCGGGTCTGGTCCGGTTTGATCCGATTTTAGCCGGTCTGGGCCGGTCTGATTCGGGTTCATACGGTCTCATCAGGTCAAAACCGGTTTTCGCTGGTCAAAACCGTTTTCAGACAGTCTGCTGTGGTTTGAGCAGGTGTGAGTCGGTCTGGTCCGGTTTGATCCGGTGTCATCCGGTTTGAGCCGGTCTGGTCCGGTTTGAACCGGTGAAAACCGGTTTGTTGCCCAGTTTTGGGCGGTCTGGGCCGTTCTCGTCAGGTTTGATCTGATTTCAGCTGGTCTGGGCCGGTCGAGTCCGGTTTGATCCAGTCAAACTGCTTTGAGCCGCTCAAAACCGGTTTGAGTCGGTCTGCTTTGGTTTGTGCCGGTCTGGTCTTTTTTGAGCCGGACAAAACCGGCTCAGGTCGGTCAAAACCGGTTTGAGCCGGTCTGGTCTGGTTTGAACCGGTCAAAACCGGTTTGTGGCCCAGTTTTAGGCGGTCTGTGCCGGTCTGGTCCGGTTTGATCCGATTTTAGACGGTCTGGGTCGGTCTGTTTCGCTTTCATCTGGCCTCATCCGGTCAAAACCGGTTTTAACTGGTCAAAACCGGTTTGAGCCGGTCTGGAGTGATTTGAGCCGGTCAAAACCGGTTTGAGCCAGTCAAAACCGGATTGAGCCGGTCTGGTCCCGTTTTAGCCCGTCTGGGCCGGTCTGGTCTGGTTTGGTCTGGTTTCAGCCGGTCTGGGCCTGTCTGGTCCGGTTTGATCTGGTGTGATCCAGTCTGTTCCGGTTTGATCGGGTGTCATCCGGTCAAAACCGGTTTGAGCCGGTCTGGTCCGGTTTGAGCCGGTCTGGTCTGGTTTGAGACGGTCAAAATCGGTTTGTGGCAAGGTTTTAGCCGGTCTGGGCCGGTCTAGTCCGGTTTGACCGGTTTCAGCTGGTCTCGGCCGGTCGGGTGCAGTTTGATGCGAACAAAACCGCTTTGAGCCGGTGAGAACCTGTTTTAGCAGGTCTGGTCTGGTTTGAGCCGGTATGGTCTGGTTTGAGCCGGTCAAAACCGGCTCAAGTCTGTCAAAACTTGTTTGAGCCAGTCTGGTCTGGTTTGAAACGGTCAAAACCGGTTTGTGGCACAGTTTTAGGCGGTCTGGGCCGGTCTGGTCTGGTTTGATCCGATTTTAACTGGTCTGGGCCGATCTGATTCGGTTTGATCCGGTCTCATCCGCTCAAATCCGGTTTTATCCGGTCAAAACCGGTTTCAGAAGTTCTGGTGTGGTTTGAGCAGGTCAAAACCGGTTACAGGTGGTCAAAACCGGTTTGAGCCGGTCTGGTCTGGTTTGAGCCGGTCTGGTCTGGTTTGAGCCGGTCAATACCGTATTGAGATGGTGAAAACCAGTTTGAGCCGGTTTGGTCTGGTTAAAGCCAGTCAAAACCGATTCGAGCCTGTCTGAGCTGGTCTGGTCCGGTTTGATCCAGTCTAACCAGTTCAAAACCGGTCTGAGCCGGTCAAAACCGGATTGAGCCAGTCAAAACCGGTTTGAACCGGTCTGGTCTGGTTTGAGCAGGTCAAAACCGGTTTGAGCCCATCTGGCCCGGTTTTAGCCTATCCCAGGCGGTCTGGTCCGGTTTGATTCGGTTTGTGCCGGTCTGGTCTTGTTTGAGCCGGTCAAAACCGGTTTGAGCCAGTCTGGTCTGGTTTGAACCGGTCAAAAGCGGTTTGTGGCCCAGTTTTACGCGGTCTGGGCCGGTCTGGTCCGGTTTGATCCGATATTAGCTGGACTGGGCCGGTCTGATTCGGTTTGATCCTGTCTCATCCGGTCAAACCCGGTTTTAGCAGGTCAAAACCGGTTTCATCCGGTCTGGTGTGGTTTGAGCAGGTCAGAACTGGTTTGAGCCGCTCAAAACCGGTTTGAGCCGGTGTGGTCTCGTTTGAGCCGGTCAAAACCGGCAAAGTTCGGTCAAAACCGGTTTGAGCCGGTCTGGTCTGGTTTGAGCCTGTCAAAACCGGTTTGAGCCGGTCTGGCCCGGTTTTAGCTGGTCTGGGCCGGTCTGGTCCGGTTTGATCTGGTTTCAGCCGGTCTGGGCCTGTCTTGTCCGGTTTGATCCGGTGTGAGCCGGTCTGCTCTGGTTTGATCCGGTGTCATCCGGTCCAAACCGGTTTGAGCCGGTCTGGTCTGGTTTGAAACGGTCAAAACCGGTTTGTGGCCCAGTTTTAGGCGGTCTGGGCCGGTTTCGTCCTTTTTGATCCGTTTTCAACTGGTCTGGGCCGGTCGAGTCCGGTTTGATCTGTTCAAAACCGCTTGCAGCCAGTCAAAACCGGTTTGAGCCGGTCTGGTCTGGTTTGAGCCGGTCAAAACCGGCTCAGGACGGTCAAAAGCGGTTTGAGCCAGTCTGGTGTGGTTTAAGGAGGTCAAAACCGGTTTCAGCCAGTCAAAACCGGTTTGAGCCGGTGTGGTCTGGTTTGAACCGGTCAAAACCGGTTTGTGGCCCAGTTTTAGGCGGTCTGGGCGGGTCTGGTCCGGTTTGATCCGATTTTAGCTGCTCTGGGCCGGTCTGATTCGGTTTGATTCGGTCTCATCCGGTCAAAACGTGTTTTAGCCAGTCAAAACCGGTTTCAGCCGGTCTGGTGTGGTATGAGCAGGTCAAAACCGGTTTGAGCCGGTTTTGTCTGGTTTGAGCCGGTCTGGACTGGTTTTGAGCCGGTCAAAACCGGTTTGAGCCGGTTTGGTCTGGTTGAAGCCAGTCAAAACCGATTCGAGCCTGTCTGAGCCTGTCTGGTCTGCCTTGATCCGGTCTAATCAGGTCAAAACCGGTTTGAGCCGGTGAAAACCGGTTTTAGCCTGTCTGGTGTGGTTTGAGCCGTTCAAAACCGGTTTGAGCCGGTCTGGTCCGCTTTGAGCCGGTCAAAACCGGTTTGTGGCCCGATTTTAGCCGGTCTGGGCCAGTCTGGTCTGTTTTGATCCGTTTTCAGCTGCTCTGAGCTGGTCGAGTCCGGTTTGATCCAGTCAAAACCGTTTTGAGCTGGTAAAAACCGGTTTCAGCGGGTCTGGTCTGGTTTGAAGCGGTCAAAACCGGTTTGTGGCCCAGTTTTAGGCAGCCTGGGCCGGTCTGGTCCGATTTTATCTGATTTTAGCAAGTCTGGGCCGGTCTGATTCGGTTTGATCTGGTATCATCTGGTCAAAACCGGTTTTAGCTGGTCAAAACCGGGTTCAGACCGTCTGGTGTGGTTTGAGCAGGTCAAAACCGGTTTGAGCCTGTCTTGTCTGGTTTGAGCCGGTCTGGTCTTGTTTGAGCCGGTCAAAACCGATTCGAGCCCATCAAAGCCGGTTAGAGCCAGATTGGTCTGGTGAAGCCAGTCAAAACCGATTCGAGCCTGTCTGAGCCGGTCTAGTCCGGTTTGATACGGTCTAATCAGGTCAAATCCGGGTTGAGCCAGTGAAAACCGGTTTTAGCCGGACTGTAGTGGGTTGAGCCAGTCAAAACCAGTTTAAACTGGTCTGATCTGGTTTGAGCTGGTCAAAAGCAGTTTGAGCCGATCTGGCACGGTTTTAGCCATTCTGAGCCGGTCTGGTCTGGTTTGATCCGGTTTCAGCTGGTCTGGGCCTGACTGGTCCAGTTTGATACGCTGTGTGCCGGTCTGTTTTGGTTTGAGCCGGTGTGGTCTGGTTTGAGCCGGTCAAAACCGGTTTGAGCCGGTCTGGTCTGGTTTGAGCCGTTCAAAACCGGTTTGTAGGCCAGTTTTAGCCGGTCTGGGCCGGTCTGGTCTGGTTTGATCTGGTTTCAGCTGGTCTGGGCCGGTCGAATTTGGTTTGATCCAGTCAAAACCGCCTTGAGCCAGTCAAAACCGGTTTGAGCCGGTCTGGTCTGGATTGAACCGGTGAAAACAGGTTTGTGGCCCAGTTTTAGGCGGTCTGGGCCGGCCTGTTCCGGTTTGACACGATTTTAGCCGGTCTGGGCCTGTCTGCTTCGGTTTGATCTGGTCTCATCCGGTCAAAACCGGTTTCAGCAGGTCTGGAGTGTTTTGAGCAGGTCAAAGCCGGTTTGAGCCAGTCACAACCGGTTTGAGACGGTCTGGTCTGGTTTGAGCCAGTCTGGTCTGGTTTGAGCTGGTCAAAACCGGTTCGAGCCTGTAAAAACCGGTTTTAGCCGGTCTGGAGTGGTTTGAGCCTGTCAAAACCGGGTTGAGACGGTCAAAACCGGATTGATCCAGCCAAAACCTGTTTGAACCGGTCTGGTCTGGTTTGAGCCGGTCAAAACCAGTTGAGCCGGTCTGGCCCGGTTTTAGCCGGTCTGGTCCTGTCTGGTACGGTTCGATACGGTTTCAGCAGGTCTGGGCCTGTGTTGTCCGGTTTGATCCGGTGTCAGCCGGTCTGGTCCGGTTTGATCCGGTGTCATCCGGTCAAAACCGGATTGAGCCAGTCTGGTCCGGTTTGAGGTGGTCTGGTCTGGTTTGAGCCAGTCAAAATCGGTTTGAGCCGCTCTGGTCTGGTTTGAACAGGTCAAAACCGGTTTGTGGCCCAGTTTTAGGCGGTCTGGGCCAGTCTGGTCCTGTTTGATACGGTTTCAGCTGGTCTGTGCCGGTCGAGTCTGGTTTGATCCGGTCAAAACCGCTTTCAGCCGGTTAAAACCAGTTTGAGCCCGTTAAAACCAGTTTGAGCCGGTCTGGTCTGGTTTGAACCGGTCAAAACAGGTTTGTGGCCCAGTTTTAGGCGGTCTGGGCCGGCCTGGTCCGGTTTGACCCGATTTTAGACGGTCTGGGCCGGTCTGCTTCGGTTTGATCTGGTCTCATCCGGTCAAAACCGGTTTTAGCCGGTCAAAACCGGTTTCAGCCGGTCTGGTGTGGTTTGAGCAGGTCAAAACCGGTTTGAGCCAGTCAAAACCGGTTTCAGCCGGTCTGGTCTGATTTGAGCCATTCTGGTCTGATTTGAGCTGGTCAAAACCGGTTTGAGCCGGTAAAAACCGGTTTTAGCCAGTCTGGAGTGGCTTGAGCCTGTCAAAACCGGGTTGAGACGGTCAAAACCGGATTGATCCAGTCATAACCGGTTTGAACCGGACTGGCCCGATTTTAGCCGGACTGGGCCGGTCTGGTCCGGTTTGATCCGGTTTCAGCAGGTCTGGGCCTGTGTTGTCCGGTTTGATCCGGTGTCAGACCGTCTGGTCCGTTTTGATCCGGTGTCATCCGGTCAAAACCGGATTGAGCCAGTCTGGTCCGGTTTGAGGTGGTATGGTCTGGTTTGAGCCAGTCAAAATCGGTTTGAGCCGCTCTGGTCTGGTTTGCACTGGTCAAAACCGGTTTGTGGCCCAGTTTTAGACGGTCTGGGCCGGTCTGGTCTGGTTTGATCCGGTTTCAGCTGGTCTGGGCCGGTCGAGTCCGGTTTGATCCGGTCAAAACCGCTTTGAGCCGGGCAAAACTTTTTTGAGCCGGTCTGGTCTGGTTTGAGCCTGTCTGGTCTGGTTTGAGCCGGTCAAAACCGGTTCAGGTCGGTCAAAACCGGTTTGAGCCGGTCTGGTCTGGTTTGAAGCGGTCAAAACCGGTTTGTGGCCCAGTTTTTGGCGACCTGGGCCGGTCTGGTCCGATTTGATACGATTTTAGCAAGTCTGGGCCGGTCTGATTCGGTTTGATCCGGTATCATCCGGTCAAAACCGGTTTTAGCTGTTCAAAACCGGGTTCAGACCGTCTGGTGTGGTTTGAGCAGGTCAAAACCGGTTTGTGGCCCAGTTTTAGGCGATCTGGGCCGGTCTGGTCTGTTTTGATCCGGTTTCAGCTGGTCTGGGCCGGTCGAGTCAGGTTTGATCCGGTCAAAACCGCTTTCAGCCGGTCAAAACCGGTTTGAGCCGGTCTGGTCTGGTTTGAGCCGGTCTGCTCTGGTTTGAGCCGGTCAAAACCGGGTCAGGACGGTCAAAACCGGTTTGAGCCGGTCAAAACCTGTTTGAGCCGGTCTGGTCTGGTTTGAGCCAGTCTGGACTGGTTTGAACCGGTGAAAGCTGGTTTGAGCCGGTCAAAACCGGATTGAACCGGTCTGGTCTTGTTTGAGCCGGTCAAAACCGGTTTGTGGCCAGTTGTAGGCGGATTGGGCCGGTCCGATCTGGTTTGATCCGATTTTAGCCGGTCTGGGCCGGTCTAGTCCGGTTTGACCGGTTTCAGCTAGTCTGGGTGGGACGGGTCCGGTTTGATGCGGTCAAAACCGCTTTGAGCCGGTCAAAACCGGTTTGAGCTTGTCTGGTCTGGTTTGAGCCGGTCTGGTCTGGTTTGAACCTGTCAAAACCGGTTTGTGGCCCAGTTTTAGGCGGTCTGTGCTGGTCTTCGCCAGTTAGATCTGATTTTAACCAGTCTTGGTCGGTCTGATTCTGTTTGATCCGGTCTCATCCGGTCAAAACCGGTTTTAGCCGGTCAAAACCGGTTTCAGCCGGTCTGGTGTGATTTGAGCAGGTTAAACCGGTTAGAGCCGGTCAAAACCTGTTTGAGCAGGTCTGGTCTGGTTTGAGCCGGTCTGGTCTGGTATGAGCCGGTCAAAACCGTATTGAGCCGGTGAAAACCGGTTTGAGTCGGTTTGGTCTGGTCAAAGCCAACAAAACAGATTCGAGCCTGTCTGAGCTGGTCTGATCCGGTTTGATCCGGTCTAATCAGGTCAAACCGGTTTGAGCCATTGAAAACCGGTTTTAGCCGGTCTGGAGTGGATTGAGCTAGTCAAAACCGGTTTGAACCGGTCTGGTCTGGTTTGAGCCGGTCAAAACTGGTTTGAGCCGGTCTGGCCCGGTTTTAGCCGGTCTGGGCCGGTCTGGTCCACTTTAATCCGGTTTGAGGCTGTCTGGTCTGGTTTGAGCCGGTCAAAACCGGTTTGAGCCGGTCTGGTCTGGTTTGAGCCGGTCAAAACCGGTTTGAGCAGATCTGCTCTGGTTTGAACAGGTCAAAACCGGTTTGTGGCCCTGTTTTAGCCGGTCTGGGCCAGTCTGGTCTGTTTTGATCCGATTTCAGCTGGTCTGGGCTGGTCGAGTCCGGTTTGATCCAGTCAAAACCGCTTTGAGTCGGTCAAATCCTCTTTGAGCCGGTCTGGTCTGGTTTGAGC
>CM052586.1:48127226-48155466 GCA_028551445.1 Miopithecus talapoin
CAAACCGGTTTTGACCGGATCAGACCGGATCAAACCGCAACAGACCGTCTCACACCGGATCAAAACGGACCAGACAGGCCCAGACCGGCTGAAACCGGATCAAACCGGATCAGACCGGCCCAGACCGGCTAAAACCAGGCCAGAGCAGCTCAAACCGGTTTTCACCGGATCAAACCGGACCTGACCGGTTCAAACCGGTTTTCACTGGCTCAATCCGGTTTTGACTGGCTCAAACTGGTTTTGACCGGCTCAAACCACTCCAGACTGGCTGAAACCGGTTTTCACCGGCTCAAACCGGTGTTGACCTGATTAGACAGGATCAAACCCGACCAGACCAGCTCAGACAGGCTTGAATCGGTTTTGACTGGCTTCCACCAGACCAAACCGGCTCAAACCGGTTTTGACCACCTTGAAACGGTTTCGATCGGCTCAAACCAGACCAGACCAGCTCAAACCAGACCAGATCGGCTCAAACCGGTTTTGAGCTGCTCAAACCACACCAGACCGGCTGAAGCCTAATTTGACCGGCTAAAACCGGTTTTTACCGGATGAGACTGGATCAAACCGAATTAGACTGGCCCAGACCGGCTAAAATCGGATCAAACCGGACCAGAAAGGCCCAGACCGCCTTAAACTGGGCCACTAACCGGTTTTGACCGGTTCAAACCAGACTAGACCGGCTCAAACCGGTTTTGACTGGCTGAAAACGGTTTTGACCGGATCAAACCGGACTCGACCGGCCCAGACCAGCTGAATCCGGATCACACCGAACCAGACCGATCCAGACCGGCTAAAACCGTGCCACAAACCGGTTTTGACCGGTTCAAACCAGACCAGACCGGCTAAAACCGGTTTTGACCGACCTGAGCCGGTTTTGACCAGCTGAAACCACACCACACCGGCTCAAACCAGACCAGACCAGCTCAAACCTGTTTTGACCAGCTGAAACCAGACCAGAGCGTCTCAAACCGGACCAAACCGGAAAAGACCGGCCCAGACCGCCTAAAACTGGGTCAAACCGGTTCAAACCTATTTTCACTGGCTCAAACCAGACCAGACCGGGTCGAACCTCTTTTGACTGGCTCAAAGCGGTTTTGACCGGCTCAAAACACTCCAGACCAGCTAAAAACGGTTTTCACCGGCTCAAACCGGTGCTGACCTGATTAGACCGGATGAAACCGGACCAGCCTCGCTCAGACAGCCTCGAATCGGTTTTGACTGGCTTCACAAAGACCAAACCGACTCAAACTGGTTTTGACCGGCTCGAACAGGTTTTGATCGGCTCAAACCAGACCAGACCGGCTCAAACCAGACCAGACCGGCTTTAACTGGTTTTGACCTGCTGAAACCACACCAGACCGGCTCAAACCGGCTTTGACCAACCTGAGCCGGTTTTTACTGGCTCAAACCAGACCAGACCGGCTCAAACCTGTTTTGACCAGCTCATACCACTCCAGACCGGCTAAAACCGATTTTCACCAGCTCAAACCGGTTGTGACCTGATTAGTCCGGATGAAACCGGACCAGACCGGCTCAGACAGGCTCGAATCGGTGTTGACTGGCTTCAACCAGACCAAACCGGCTGAAACCGGTTTTGACCGGCTCAAATCAGACCAGACCGGCTCAAACCAGACCAAACCGGCTCAAACTGGTTTTGAACGTCTCGAACAGGTTGAGACCGGCTCAAACCAGACCAGACCGGCTCAAACAGGTTTTGAACTGCTCAATCCACACCAGACCGGCTGAAACTGGTTTTGACCGGCCAAAACCGGTTTTCACCTGATGAGACCGGATCAAACCGAATCAGCCCAGCCCAGACCGTCTAAAATCGGAACAAAACGAACCAGACCGGCCCAGACCGCCTAAACCTGGGCCACAAACCGATTTTGACCCATTCAAACCAGACCAGACCGGCTCAAACCGGTTTTGACCGTCCGGAGCCGCTTTTGACTGGCTCAAACTAGACCAGACCGGCTCAAACCAGACCAGCCCGGCTCAAACCGGTTCTGTCCGGCTCAAAGCGGTTTTGCCCGGATCAAACCGGACTCGATCGGCCCAGACCAGCGGATCCGGATCAAACCAGACCAGATCGGCCCAGACCGCCTAAAACTGGACCACAAACCGGTTTTGACCGGTTCAAACTGGACCAGACTGGCTCAAAACGGTTTTGATCAGATGACACCGGATCAAACCGGACCAGACCGGCTCACACGGGATCAAAGCGTACCATACATTCCCAGACCCGCTGAAACCGGATCAAAACAGACCAGACCGGGCCAGACCAGCTAAAACAGGGCCAGAACGGCTCAAACCGCTTTTGACCGGCTCAAACCAGACCAGACTGATTCAAACCGGTTTTGACTGGCTCAATCCGGTTTTGACCGGCTCAAACCCCTTTTGACCGGCTCAAACCACTGCAGACCAGCTAAAACCGGTTTTCACCGGCTCAAACCGCTTTTGAACAGATTAGACTGAATCAAACCGGACCAGATCGGCTCAGACTGGCTCGAATCGGTTTTGACTGGCTTCAACCAGACCAAACCGGCACAAATAGGTTTTGACCGGCTCAAACCAGACCAAACCGGCTCAAACCAGACCAGACCGTCTCAAACCGGTTTTGACCTGCTCAAACCGGTTTTGACCTGCTCAAACCACACCAGACCGGGTGAAACCGGTTTTGACCGGATGAGACAGGATCAAACCGAATCAGACCGTCCCAGACCAGCTAAAAACGGATCAAACCAGACCAGACCGGCCCAGACCGCATAAAACTGGGCCACAAACCGGTTTTGACTGGTTCAAACCAGACCAGACCGGCTCAAACCGGTTTTGACCGGCTCAAAGCAGACCAGACCGGCTCAAACCGGACCAGACCGGCTCAAACCTGTTTTGACCGGATGACACCCGATCATAACGCACCAGACCGGCTCACACCAGATCGAACCGGAACAGACAGGTCCAGACCGGCTGAAACCAGACCAAACCGGACCAGACCGGCCCAGACCGGCTAAAACCGGGCCAGACAGGCTCAAACCGGTTGTGACCGGCTCAAACCAGACCAGACTGGTTCAAATGGGTTTTGACTGGCTCAATCCGGTTATGACAGGCTCAAACTGGTTTTGACCGGCTCAAACCACTCCAGATCGGCTAAAACCGGTTTTCACCGGCTCAAACCGGTTTTGACCTGATTAGACCGGGTCAAACCGGACCAGACCGGCTCAGACAGCCTCGAATCGGTTTCGACTGGTTTCAACCAGACCAAACCGGCTCAAACTGGTTTTGATCGGCTCGAACAGGTTTTTAACCGGCTCAAACCAGACTAGACCGGCTCAAACCAGACCAGACCGGCTCAAACCGGTTTTGACCTGCTCAAACCACACCAGACGGGCTGAAACCGGTTTTGACCAGATAAAACCGGTTTTGACCGGATGAGACCGGATCAAACCGAAGCAGACCAGCCCAGACTGGCTAAAATCGGAGCAAACCGGACCAGACCCGCCCAGACTGCCTAAAACTGTGCCACAAACCGGTTTTGACCGGTTCAAACCAGACCGGACTGGCTAAACCGGTTTTGACCGTCCTGAGCCGGTTTTGACCGGCTCAAACCAGACCACACCGGCTCAAACCAGACCAGACCAGGTCTAACCGGTTTTGATCGGCTCAAAGCGGTTTTGACTAGATCAAACCGGACTCGACCGGCCCCGAACAGCTGAAACCGTATCAAACCGGACGAATCCGGCCCAGACCGGCTATAACCGGGCCACAAACCGGTTTTGACCGGCTCAAATCAGACCAGACCGGCTCAAACCGGTTTTCACCTGGTGAAACCACACCAGACCGGCTCAAACCGATTTTGAGCGACCTGAGCCGGTTTTGACTGGCTCACACCAGATCAGACCGGCTCAAACCGGGTTTTACCAGCTCAAAGCGGTTTTGACCGAATCAAACCGGACTCGACCGGCCCAGACCAGCTGAAACCTCATCAAAACAGACCAGACCGGCCCAGACCGGCTAAAACCAGGCCACAAACCGGTTTTGACCATCTCAAATCAGACCAGACCGGTACAAACCGGTTTTGACCCGCTCAAACCACTCCAGACTGGCTAAAACCAGTTTTCACTGGCTCAAACCGGTTTTGACCTGATTAAACCAGATCAAACCGGACCAGACCGGCACAGACAGGCTCGAATCGGTTTTGACTGGCTTCAACCCGACCAAACGGGCTGAAACCGGTTTTGACCGGCTCAAACCAACCAGATCGGCTCAAAGCAGACCAAAGCGGTCAAACCGGTTTTGACCTGCTCAAACCACAACAGACCGACTGAAACCGGTTTTGACCAGATGAGACCGGATCAAACCGAATCAGACCGGCCCAGACCGGCTAAAATCGGATCAAACCGGACCAGACCAGCCCAGACCGCCTAAAACAGGGCCGCAAACCGGTTTTGACAGGTTCAATTCAGACCAGACCGGCTCAAACCGATTTTGACCGACCTGAGCCGGTTTTGACCGGCGCAAACCAGACCAGACCGGCTCAAAGCAGACCAGACCGGGTCTAACCTGTTTTGATCGGCTCAAAGTGGTTTTGACCGGATCAAACTGGACACGACCGGCCCCGACCAGCTGAAACCGGATCAAACAGGACCAGACCGGCCCAGAACGGCTAAAACCGGTCCACAAACCGGTGTTGAAGGGCTCAAACCAGACCAGACCGGCTCAAACCGGTTTTGACATGCTCAAACCACACCAGACCGGCTGAAACCGGTTTTGACCAGCTAAAACCGGTTTTGACAGGAAGAGACCGGATCAAACCGAATCAGACCGGCCCTGACCTGCTAAAATCGGATCAAACCGGACCAGACCAGCCCAGATTGCCTGAAACTGGGCCACAAACCGGTTTTGACCGGTTCAAACCAGACCAGACTGGCTCAAAACGGTTTTGACCGTCCTGAGCCGGTTTAGACCGGCTCAAACCAGACCAAACCGGCTCAAACCAGACCAGACCTGCTCAAACCGGTTTGGATCGGCTCAAAGCGGTTTTTACTGGATCAAACGGGACTCGACTGGCCCAGATCAGCTGAAACAGGATCAAAGCGGACCAGACCGGACCAGACCGCCTAAAACTGGGCAACAAACCGGTTTTGACCGTTTCAAACCGGACCATACCGGCTCAAACCGGTTTTGACCGGATGAAACCGGATGAAACCGGACCAGACCAGCTCACACCGGATCAAAGGGAACCAGACAGGCCCAGACCGGCTGAAACCGGATCAAACTGGACCAGACCGTTCCAGACTGGCTAAAACCAGGCCAGGTCGGCTCAAACCGGTTTTGACCAGCTCAAACCAGACCAGAACGGTTCAAACCGGTTTTGACTGTCTTAATCCGGGTTTGTACGGCTCAAACCACTCCAGACCGGCTAAAATCTGTTTTGACTGGTTCGAACCGGTTTTGACCGGCTCAAACCAGACCAGAGCAGCTCAAACCAGATCAGAACGGCTCAAATCAGTTTTGAATGACTTAAACCGGTTTTGACCTGCTCAAACCACACCAAACCGGCTGAAACCGGTTTTGACCGGCTTAAACCATGTTTGACCGGATGAGACCGGATCAAATCGGACCAGATCGGCTCAGACTGGCTCGAATCGGTTTGGACTGGCATCAACCAGACCAAACCGGCTCAAACTGGTTTTGACAGGCTCAAACCAGACCAGACCGGCTCAAACCAGACCAGACCGTTTCAAACTGGTTTTGACCGGCTCAAACCGGTTTTGACCTGCTCAAACAACACCAGACCGGGTGAAACCGGTTTTGACTGGATGAGACATGATCAAACCGAATCAGACCGGCCCAGACCAGCTAAAATCGGATCAAACCGGACCAGACCAGCCCAGACGGCGTAAAACTGGGCCACAAACCGGTTTTGACCGGTTCAAACCAGACCAGATCGGCTCAAACCGGTTTTTACCGCGTCAAACCTGACCAGACCGGCTCAAACCGGTTTTGACCGGCTCAAAGCAGACCAGACCAGCTCAAACCGGACCAGAACAGCTCAAACCGGTTTTGACCGGATGACACCCGATCATAACGGACCAGACCGGCTAACACAAGAGCAAACCGGACCAGACAGGCCCAGACCTGCTGAAACCAGACCAAACCGGACCAGACCGGCCCAGACCGGCTAAAACCGGGCCAGACCGGCTCAAACCGGTTTTGACCGGCTCAAACCAGACCAGACCGGTTCAAACTGGTTTTGACTGGCTCAATCCGGTTTTGACCGGCTCAAAGCGGTTTTAACCAGCTCAAACCACTCCAGACCGTCTAAAACCGGTTTTCACCGGCTCAAACCGGTTTTGACCTGATGAGACCGGATCAAACCGGGCCAGACCAGCTCAGACAGGCTTGAATCGGTTTTGACTGGCTGAATCCAGACCAGACCGGCTCAAACCAGACCAGACCGGCTCAAACCGGTTTTGACCTGCTCAAACCACACCAGACGGGCTGAAACCGGTTTTGACCAGCTAAAACCGGTTTTGACCAGATGAAACCGGATGAAAGCGAATCAGACCGACCCAGACCGGCTAAAATCGGATCAAACCGGACCAGAACGCCTAAAACTGCTCCACAAACCTGTTTTGACCAGTTCAAACCAGACCAGACCGGCTCAAACCGGTTTTGACCGACCTGAGCCGGTTTTGACCAGCTCAAACCAGAACAGACCGGCTCAAACCAGACCAGACCGGCTCAAACCAGTTTTGACCTGCTAACACCACTCCAGACCAGCTGAAACCGGTTTTGACCAGCTAAAACTGTCTTTGACCGGATGAGACCGGATGAAAGCGAATCAAAACTGCCCAGACCGGCTAAAATCGGATCAAACCGGCCCAGACCTGCCCAGACCGCCTAAAAACTGGGCCACAAATCGGTTTTGACCGGTTCAAACCAGACCAGACTGGCTCAAACCGGTTTTCACCGACCTGAGCTGGTTTGACCGGCTCAAACCAGACCAGACTGGCTAAAACCAGATCAGACCGGCTCATACCGGTTTTCACTGGCTCAAAGCGGTTTTGACCGGATCAAACCGGACTCGACCGGCCCAGACCAGCTGAAACCGGATCAAACCAGACCAGACCGGCCCAGAATGGCTAAAACCGGGCCACAAACCGGTTTTGACCGGCTCAAACCAGACCATACCGGCTGAAACCGGTTTTGACCGGCTCAAACCAGACCAGACCGGCTCAAACCGGTTTTGACCTGCTCAAACCACACCAGACCGGCTGAAAGGGATTTTGACCAGATGATACTGGATCAAACTGAATCGGAACGGCCCAGACCGGCTACAATCGGATCAAACAGGAGTAGACCGGCCCAGACCGCCTAAAACTGGGCCACAAACCGGTTTTGACCGGTTCAAACCAGACCAGACCAGCTCAAACCGGTTTTGACCGACCTGAGATGGTTTTGACCGGCTCAAACCTGACCAGACCGGCTCAAACCATATCAAACCGGAACAGACCGGCCCAGACCGCCTAAAACCGGTCCCAACCTGCTCAAACCTATTTTGACCGGCTCAAACCAGACCAGACGGTGTCCAACCTGTTTTGACCGTCTCAAACCAGACGTGACCGGCTAAAACCGCTTTTGACCGTATTAGACCGGATCAAACCGGTCCAGACCTTCTCAAACAGTATCATACCGGACCAGACCAGCAGAAACTGGTTCAAACCATCTCAAACTGAACCAGACTGTCCCAGACAGGCTAAAACCGGGCAAAACCGGCTCAAACAAGTCCAGACTAGTTCAAACCGGTTTTGACTGGCTCCATCCGGTTTTGACCGGCTCAACCCGGTTTTGACCGGCTCAAACCACTACAGACGGTCTAAAACCAGTTTTCACCGGTTCAAAACGGTTTTGACCTGATTAGACTGGATCAAACCAGAACAGACCAGCTCAGACAGGCTCGAATCGGGTTTGACTGGCTTCAACCAGACCAAACCGGCTCAAACCGGTTTTGACCGGCTCGTACCGGTATTGACCGGATGAGACGGGATCAAACCAAATCAGACCGGCCCAGACCGGCTAAAATCGGATCAAACCAGACCAGACAGGCCCAGACTGCCTAAAACAGGGCCACAAACCGGTTTTGACCGGTTCAAACCAGACCAGACCGGCTCAAACCAGACCAGACCGGTTCAATCCGGTTTTGACTAGCTCAAACCATTTTTGAACGGCTCGAACCGGTTTTGACCGGCTCAAACCGGTTTTGAGCGGCTCAAACCAGAACTGACCGGCTCAAACCAGACCAGACCGTCTCAAACCGGTTTTGACCTGCTCAAACCACACCAGACTGGCTGAAATTGGTTTTGACTGCCTAAAACCGGTTTGACCGGATGAGACCGGATAAAAGTGAATCAGACCGGCCCAGACCGGCTAAAATCGGATCAAACCGGGCCAGACCAGCCCAGACCGTCTAAAACTAGGCCACAAACCGGTTTTGAGAAGTCCAAACCAGACCAGACCGGCTCAAACCGGTTTTGACCGTCCTGAGCCGGTTTTGACCGGCTCAAAACAGACCAGACCGGCTCAAACAAGACCAGACCGGCTCAAACCGGTTTTGACCGACTCAAACCGGTTTTGACCGGATCAAACCAGACTCGACCGGCCCAGACCAGCTGAAACCGGATCAAACCGGACCAGACCAGCCCAGACCGCTTAAAACTGGACCACAAACTGGTTTTGACCGGTTCAAACTGGACCAGACCGGCTCAAACCGGTTTTGACCAGATGACACTTGATCAAACCGGACGAGACGGGCTCACACCGGATCAAAGCGTACCAGACAGACCCAGAGCGGCTGAAACCGGGCCAGAATGGCTCAAACCGGTTTTTACCGGCTCAAACCAGACCAGACCGGTTCAAACCGGTTTTGACTGGCTCAATCCGGTTTTGACCGGCTCAAACCTGTTTTGACCGGCTCAAACCACTCCAGACCGGCTAAAACCTGTTTTCACCAACTCAAACCGGTTTTGACCTGATTAGACAGGATCAAACCGGACCAGACCGGCTCAGACAGGCTCGAATCGGTTTTGACTTGCTTCAACCAGACCAAACCGACTCAAACCGGTTTTGAGCAGCTCAAACCAGACCAGACCGACTCAAACCAGACCAGACCGGCTCAAACCGATTTTGACCTGCTCAAACAACACCACACCGGCTGAAACCGGTTTTGACCGGATGAGACCGGATCAAACCGAATAAGACCGGCCCAGACCGGCTAAAATCGGATCAAACTGGAACAGGCCGGCCCAGACCGCCTAAAACAGGTCCACAAACCGGTTTTGACAGGTTCAAACCAGACCAGACCGGCTGAAAACGGTATTGACCGACCTGAGCCGGTTTTGACCGGCTCAAACCAGCACAGAACGGCTCAAACCAGACCAGACCGGCTCAAACCGGTTTTCACCTGGTGAAACCACACCAGACCGGCTCAAACCGATTTTGACCGGTCTGAGCCGGTTTTGACTCGCTCACACCAGATCAGACCGGCTCAAACAGGTTTTTACCAGCTCAAAGCAGTTTTGACCGGATCAAACCGGACTCGACCGGCCCAGACCAGCTGAAACCGCATCAAAACAGACCAGACCGGCCCAGAACGGCTAAAACCGGGCCACAAACCGGTTTTGACAGGCTCAAACCTGTTTTGACCGTATTACATCGGATCAAACTGGACCAGACCAGCTCAAACTGGATTCAAACCGGACTCAAACTGGACCAGACGGTCTCAAACGTGTCTTGATCGGTTTAGACCGGATGAAACCAGACCAGACCGTCTCACACCGGACCAGACGGGCTCAAACCTGTTTTGAACGGATTAGATCGGATCAAACCAGACCAGACAGGCTCAAACTGGACCAGACTGGCTCAAACCGAACAAGACCGGCTCAAACAGGACCAGACTGGCTCAAACCGGTTTTGACCAGCTCTAACCTCTTTTGAACGTATTACAGCGGTTCAAAACGGTTTTCACCGCCTCAAATCGGTTTTGATCGTCTCAAACCGGACTAAACCGCCTCAAACCGGTTCAAACCGGACCAGATCGACTCAAATCGGTTTTGAACGGATCACACGTGACCAGACCGGCTCATACCGGAACAAACCGGACCACACCGGCTCCAACCGGACAAGAACGGCTCAAACCTCTTTTGACCGGCTCAAACCAGACCAGATCAGCTCAAACCGGCTCAAACGGGACCAGATCGCCTCAAACTGGATCAGACCGGCCCAAACTGGACTCAAACTGGACCAGACCGGCTCAAACCTGTTTTGACCGGCTCAAACCGGACCCGACCGGATCAAACCGGATCAAACCGGACCAGACAGGCTCAAACCAGACCAAACGGGCTCAAAACTGTTTTGACCGTCTCAAACCTGTTTTGATCGGATTAAACCGGCTCAAACCGGTTTTGACCGGCTCAAACCGGACCAGACAGGCTCAAACCTGTTTTGACCGGCTCAAAGCCGTTTTCACCGG
The DNA here is from genome assembly GCA_028551445.1 of Miopithecus talapoin. NCBI lineage: Eukaryota > Metazoa > Chordata > Mammalia > Primates > Cercopithecidae > Miopithecus > Miopithecus talapoin. The sequence goes on from CM052586.1 coordinate 48,137,758, forward strand.
ATCAAACCGGACTCGACCGGCCCAGACCAGCTGAAACCTGATCAAACCGGTCCAGACCGGCCCAGACCGGCTAAAACCGGGCCTCAAACCGATTTTGCACGGCTCAAACCAGACCAGACCGGCTCAAACAGGTTTTGACCTGCTCAAATCACGCCAGACTGGCTGAAACCGGTTTCGACTGGCTAAAACCGGTTTTGAGGGGATGAGACTGGATCAAACCGAATCAGACTGGCCCTGACCAGCTAAAATTGGACCAAACCGGATGAGACCGGCCCAGACTGCCTAAAACTGGGCCACAAACCTGTTTTGACCGGTTCAAACCAGACCAGACTGGCTCAAACCGGTTTTGACTGGCTGAAAGCGGTTTTGACCGGATCAAACCGGACTCGACCGGCCCGGACCAGCTGAAACCGGATCAAAACGAACCAAATCGGCCCAGACCGGCTAAAACTGGGCCACAAACCGGATTTGACCCGTTCAAACCAGAACAGAGCAGCCCAAACCGGTTTTGACCGTCCTGAGCCGGTTTTGACCGGCTCAAACCAGACCAGAGCGGCTCAAACCAGACCACACCGGCTCAAACCGGTTTTGACCGGCTCAAAGCGGTTTTGACCGGATCAAACCGGCCTCGACCGGCCCAGACCAGCTGAAACCGGATCAAACCGGACCAGACCGGCCGAGACCGCCTAAAACTGGGCCACAAACCGGTTTTGACCGTTTCAAACCGGACCAGACCGGATCAAACCGGTTTTGACCGGATGACACCGGATAAAACCGGACCAGACCGTCTCACACCGGATCAAAGCAGACCAGACAGGCCCAGACCGTCTGAAACCGGATCAAACCGGATCAGACCGGCCCAGACCGGCTAAAAGCAGGCCAGACCGGCTCAAACCGATTTTGACCGGCTCAAACCAGACCTGACCGGTTCAAACCGGTTTTCACTGGCTCAATCCGGTTTTGAACGGCTCAAACCGGTTTTGACCGGCTCAAACCACTCCAGACCGTCTAAAACCGGATTTCGCCAGCTCAAACCGGTGTTGACCTGATTAGACCGGATCAAACCGGACCAGACCGGCTCAGACAGGCTTGAATCGGTTTTGACTGGCTTCAACCAGAACAACCCGGCTCAAACTGGTTTTGACCGCCTCGAACCGGTTTTGACCGGCTCAAACCAGACTAGACCGGCTCAAACCAGACCAGACCGGCTCAAACCGGTTTCGACCTGCTCAAACCACACCAGACCGGCTGAAGCCTATTTTGACCTGCTAAAACCGGTTTTGACCGGATTAGACAGGATCAAAACGAATCAGACCAGCCCAGACCGGCTAAAATCGGATCAAACCGGACCAGACCAGCCCATACCGCCTAAAACTGGGCCACAAACCTGTTTTGACCGGTTCAAACCAGACCAGACCGGCTCAAACCTGTTTTCACAGGCTGAAACCAGACCAGACCGTCTCAAACCGGACCAAACCGGAACAGACTGGCCCAGACCTCCTAAAACTGGGCCAAACCGGTTCCAACCTATTTTGACCGGCTGAAACCAGATCAGACCGGGTCGAACCTGTTTTGACTGGCTCAAACCGGTTTTGACCGGCTCAAACCACTCCAGACCGGCTAAAACTGGTTTTCACCGGCTCAAACCGTTGTTGACCTGATTAGACCGGATGAAACTGGACCAGACTGGCTCAGACAGCCTCGAATCGATTTTGACTGGCTTCACAAAGACCAAATCGGCTGAAATCGGTTTTGACCGGCTCGAACAGGTTTTAACCGGCTCAAACCAGACCAGACCGGCTCAAACCAGACCAGACCGGCTTAAACTGGTTGTGACCTGCTGAAACCACACCAGACCGGCTCAAGCCGGTTTTGACCGACGTGAGCCGGTTTGACTGGCTCAAACCAGACCAGACCGGCTCCAACCTGTTTTGACCGGCTCAAACCACTCCAGATCGGCTAAAACCGATTTTCACCGGCTCAAACCGGTTTTGACCTGATTAGAACGGATGAAACCGGACAGAATGGCTCAGACAGGCTCGAATCGGTTTTGACTGGCTTCAACCAGACCAAACTGGCTGAAACCGGTTTTGACTGGCTCAAACCAGACCAGACCAGCTCAAACCAGACCAAACCGGCTCAAACTGGTTTTGATCTGCTCGAACTGGTTGTGACCGGCTCAAACCAGACCAGACCGGCTCAAACAGGTTTTGACCTGCTCAATCCACACCAGACCGGCTGAAACTGGTTTTGACCGGCCAAAACCGGTTTTGACCTGATGAGACCGGAACAAACCAAAACTGACCGGCCCAGACCGTCTAAAATCGGAACAAAACGGACCAGACCGGCCCAGACCGCCTAAAACTGGACCACAAACCGGTTTTGACCTGTTCAAACCAGACCAGACTGGCTCAAACCGGTTTTGACCGTCCTGAGCCGCTTTTGACTGGCTCAAACCAGAACAGACCGGCTCAAACCGGACCAGCCCGGCTCAAACCGGTTCTGACCGGCTCAAAGCGGTTTTGCCCGGATCAAACCGGACTTGATCGGCCCAGACCAGCTGAAACCGGATCAAACCGGACCAGATCGGCCCAGACCGCCTAAAACTGGGCCACAATCCGGTTTTGACCGGTTCAAAACGGACAAGACCGGCTCAAAACGGCTTTGATCGGATGACACCGGATGAAACCGGACCAGACCGGCTCACACAGGTTCAAAGCATACCAGACAGTCCCAGACCGGCTGAAACCGGATCAAACCAGACCAGACTGGCCCAGACCGGCTATAACAGGGCCAGAACGGCTCAAACCGCTTTTGACCGGCTCAAACCAGACCAGACCGGTTCAAACCGGTTTTGAATGGCTCAATCCGGTTTTGACAGGCTCAAACCGCTTTTGACCGGCTCAAACCACTGCAGACCGGCTAAAACCGGTTTTCACCGGCTCAAACCGGTTTTGACCAGATTAGACTGGATCAAACCGGACCAGATAGGCTCAGACTGGCTCGAATCGGTTTTGACTGGCTTCAACCAGACTAAACCGGCTCAAACCGGTTTTGACTGGCTCAAACCAGACCAGACCGACTCAAACCAGAGCAGACCGTCTCAAACCGGTTTTGACCTGCTCAAACCACACCAGACCGGGTGAAACCGGTTTTGACCAGATGAGACAGGATCAAACCGAATCAGACCGGGCCAGACCAGCTAAAATCGGATCAAACCGGACCAGACCGGCCCAGACCGCATAAAACTGGGCAACAAACCGGTTTTGACCGGTGCAAACCAGAACAGACCGGCTAAAACCGGTTTTGACCGGCTCAAACCAGACCAGACCGGCTCAAACCGGTTTTGACCGGCTCAAACCAGACCAGACCGGCTCAAACCAGACCAAACCGGCTCAAACCGGTTTTTACCTGCTCAAACCACACCAGACGGGCTGAAACCCGTTTGACCAGCTAAAACCAGTTTTGACCGGATGAGACCGGATGAAAGCGAATCAGACCGACCCACACTGGCTAAAATCGGATCAGACCAGACAAGACCGGGCCAGACCGGCTAAAACCGGGCCTCCAACCGGTTTTTACCGGCTCAAACCAGACCAGACCGTTTCAAACCAGACGAGACCGGCTCAAACCGGTTTTGACCGGCTCAAACCACACCAGACCAGCTGAAACCGATTTTGACCGGCTAAAACCGGGTTTGACTGACTGAGACCGGATCTAACCGAATCAGACCGGCTCTGACCAACTAAAATCGGATCAAAGCAGACTAGACCGGCCCAGACTGCCTAAAACTGGGCCACAAACCGGTTTTGACCGGTTCAAATCAGACCAGACCGGCTCCAACCGGTTTTGACCGTCCCGAGCCGGTTTTGACGGGCTCATACCAGACCAGAACGGCTCAAACCAGATCAGACCGGCTCAAACCGGTTTGGACTGGCTCAAAGCGGTTTGGACCGGATCAAACCGGATTTGACCAGCCCAGACCAGCAGAAACCGGATCAAACTGGACCAGACCGGCCCAGACCGGCCAAAACCTGGCCACAAACCGGTTTTGATCGGCTCAAACTAGACCAGACCGGCTCAAACCGGTTTTGACTAGCCTGAGCCGGTTTTGGCCGGCTCAAACCAGACCAGACCGGCTCAAACCGGACCAGACCGGCTCACACCGGATGAAACCAGACCAGACAGGCCCAGACCGGCTGAAACCTGCTCAAACCAGAACAGACCGGCTTCAGACCGGCTCAAACCAGACCAGACCGGCTGAAACCGGTTTTGACCGGCTCAAACCAGACCAGACCGGCTCAAACCGATATTGACCGGATGAGACAGGATAAAACCGGACCAGACCGGGTCAAACCAGTTGAAACCACACCAGACCAGCCCAGAACAGCTGAAGCCGGAGCAAACCAGACCAGACCGACCGAGACTGGCTAAACCCGGGCCACAAACCGGTTTGACCGGCTGAAACCAGACCAGACCGGCTCAAACCGATTTTGACCGGCCTAAGGCGGTTTTGACCGGCGCAAACCAGATCAGAACGGCTCATACCAGACCAGACCGGCTCAAACCGGTTTTGACCGGATGACACCAGTTCAAACCAGACCAGATAGGCCCAGACTGGCTGAAACCGGATCAAACCGGACCAGACCGGCCCAGACCGGCTCAAACTGGTTTTGACCGGCTCAAACCAGACCAGACTGCCTCAAACCGGATCAGTCCGGCCCAAACTGTACTCAAACCGGACCAGACCGGCTCAAACCGGTTTTGACCGGCTCTATCCAGACCAGACCGGTTCAAACCAGACCAGACCAGCTCAAACCAGACGAGACTGGCTCAAACCGATTTGGACCGGCTCAGAGCGGTTTTGACCACATCAAACAGGATTCAACCGGCCCATGCCAGCTGAAACCGGATCAAACCAGAGCAGACCGGCCCAGACCGGCAAAAACCTGGCCAAAAACCGGTTTTGAAAGGCTCAAACAAGACCAGACCGACTCAAACCGGTTTTAACAGGCTCAAAGCGGTTTTGACCAGATCAAACGAGACTCGACCGGCCAAGACCAGCTGAAACCGGATCAAACTGGACCAGACCGGCCCAGACCGGCTAAAACAGGGCCAGACAGGCTCAAATCAGTTTTGACCGGCTCAAACCAGACCAGACCGGTTCAAACCGGTTTTGACTGGCTCAATCCGGTTTTGACCGTCTCAACCCGGTTTTGACCAGCTCAAACCACTCCAGACAGGCTAAAACGGGTTTTGACCGGCTAGAACCGGTCTCAACCGGCTCAAACCAGACCAGACTGCCTCAAACCAGAGCAGACCGGCTCAAACCGGTTTTCAGTGGATCAAATCGGTTTTGACCTGCTCAAACCACACCAGACCGGCTGAAACCAGTTTTGACCGGCTAAAACTGATTTTGACCGGATGAGACCGGATCAAACCGAATCAGACAGGCCCAGACCAGCTAAAATCGGATCAAACCGGACCAGGCCAGCCAAGACCGCCAAAAACTGGCCACAAACATGTTTAGACCGATTCAAAGCAGACCAGAAAGGCTCAAACCAGACCAGACCGGCTCAAACCACTTTTGACCGGCTCAAACCGGTTTTGACCGGCTCAAACCAGACCAGACCGGTTCAATCCGGTTTTGACCGGCTCAAACCGGTATTGAACGTCTCGAACCGGTTTTGACCCCTCAAACCGGTTTTGACCGGCTCAAACTAGTCCAGAACGGCTCAAACCAGACCAGTCCGGCTCAAACAGGTTTTGACCGGCTCAAACCGGTTTTGACCTGCTCACACCACACCAGTCCGGCTGATACCGGTTTTGACCAGCTAAAACCGGTTTTGACCGGATGAGACCGGATCAAACCGAATCAGACCGGCCCAGACCGGCTAAAATCGGATCAAAGCGCACCAGACCGACCCAGACCGCCTAAAACTGGGCCACAAACCTGTTTTGACCAGTTAAAACCAGACCAGACAGGCTCAAACCGGTTTTGACCGTCCTGACCCGGTTTTGACGGGCTCATACGAGACCAGACCGGCTCAAACCAGACCAGACCGACTCAAACCGGTTTTGACCGGCTCAAAGCGGTTTTGACCGGATCAAACCGGACTCGACCGTCCCAGACCAGCTGAAACCGGATCAAACCGGACCAGACCGGCACAGACCGCCTAAAACTGGGCCACAAACCGGTTTTCACCGGTTCAAACTGGACCAGACCGGCTCAAACCGGTTTTGACCGGATGACACCGGATCAAACCAGACCAGACCGGCTCTCACCGGATTAAAGCGTACCAGACAGGCCCAGACCGGCTGAAACCGGATCAATCGGGACCACACCGGCCCAGACCGGCTAAAACCGGGGCAGAATGGCTCAAACCGGTTTTGACCGGCTCAAACCAGACCAGACCTTCTGAAACCGGTTTTGACAGGATGAAACCGGATCAAACCGAATCAGACCGGCCCAGACCGGCTAAAATCGGATCAAACCGGACCAGACCAGCCCAGACTGCCTAATACTGGGCCACAAACCGGTTTTGACCCGTTCAAACCAGACCAGACTGGCTCAAACCTGTTTTGACCGGCTCAAACCGGTTTTGACCTGCTCAATTCCCACCCGACCCGCGAAACCGGTTTTGACCGGCTAAAACCGGTTTTGACCGGATGAGACCGGATCAAACCGAATCAGACCAGCCCAGACCGGTTAAAATCAGATCAAACCGGTCCAGACCGGCCCAGACCACCTAAAACTGGGACACAAACCGGTTTTGACTGGCTCAAACCAGACCAGACCGGCTCAAACAAGACCAGACCGGCTCAAACCGGTTTTGACCGGCTCAAAGCAGTTTTGACCGCATCAAACCGGACTCGACCGGCCCAGACCAGCTGAAACCGGTCAAACCGCACCAGACCGGCCCAGACCGGCTAAAACTGGGCCACAAACCGGTTTTCACCGGCTCAAACAAGACCAGACCGGCTAAAAATGGTTTTGACCGGCTCAAACCAGATCAGACCGACTCAAACCGGAACAGACCGGCTCATACCGGTTTTGACCGGATGACACTGGATCAAACCAAACCAGACCGGCTCACACCAGATCAATCCGGAAAAGACTGGCCCAGACCGTCTAAAACCGGGCCAAATCGGCTCAAACCGGTTTTGACCGGCTCAAACCTGACCAGACCGTCTCAAAACGGTTTTGACCGACCTGAGCCGGTTTTGACCGGCTCAAACCAGACCAGACCGGCTCAAAGCAGACCAGACCGGCTCAAACCAGACCAGACTGGCTCAAACCAGTATTGACCGGATGAGACAGGATAAAACCAGACCAGACCGGGTCAAACCGGATGAAACCGCACCTGACCGGCCCAGAAGAGCTGAAGCCGGAGCAAACCAGACCAGACCGACCCAGACTGGCTAAACCCAGGCCACAAACCCCTTTGACCAGCTGAAACCAGACCAGACCAGCTCAAACCAATTTTGATCGGCCTAAGGTGGTTTTGACCGGCTCAAACCAGATCGGACCGGCTCAAACCGGACCAGACCGGCTCAAACAGGTTTTGACCGGATGACACCGGATCAAACCAGACCAGACAGGCCCAGACCGTCTGAAACCGGATCAAACAGGACCAGACCGGCCCAAACCGGCTCAAATCGGTTTTGAGCGGCTCAAACCGAACCAGACCGCCTCAAACCAGATCAGTCCGGCCCAAACTGGACTCAAACCGGACCAGACCGGCTCAAACCGGTTTTGACCGGCTCAAACCGGACCCGACCGGATTAAACCGGATCAAACCGGAGCAGACAAGCTTAAACCGGACCAAACTGGCTCAAAACTGTTTTGACCGTCTCAAACCAGGTTTGACCGGATTACACTGGCTCAAACCGGACCAGACCAGCTCAAACCTGTTTTGACCAGATTAGACCGGATGTATCCAGACCACACTGGCTCAAACCGGTTTTGACCGGCTCAAACCAGACCCGACCGGCTAGATTGGCTCAGACCGGTTTTGACCGCCTCAAACCGTAACAAACCAGAGCAGACCGGCTCAGACCGGCTAAAACCGGTCCAAACCGGCTTAAACTGGTTTTGACCGGCTCAAACCAGACCAGAATGGTTCAAACCGGTTTTGACTGGCTCAATCCGGTTTTGACCGTCTGAAACCGGTTTTGACCGGCTCAAACCACTCCAGACCGGCTAAAACCGGTTTTGACCGGCTCGAACCGGTTTTGACCTGCTCAAACCAGACCAGAACGGTACAAACCGGTTTTGACTGGCTCAAACCGGATTTGACCTGATTAGACCAGATCAAACCGGACCAGACCGGCTGAGACAGGTTCGAATCAGTTTTGACTGGCTTCAACCAGACCAAACCGGCTCAAACCTGTTTTGATGGGCTCGAATCGGTTTTGACCGGCTCAAACAAGACCAGACCGGCTCAAACCAGACCAGACAGGCTCAAACCGGTTTTGACCGGCTCAAACCACACCAGACGGGCTGAAACCGGTTTTGACCAGCTAAAACCGGGTTGACCGGATGAGACCGGATGAAACCGAATCAGACCGACCCAGACTGGCTAAAATCGGATCAAACCGGAACAGACCGGCCCAGGCCGCCTAAAACTGGGCCACAAACCGGTTTTGACGGGTTCAAAACAGACCAGACCGGCTCAAACCAGACCAGACCGCCTGAAACCGGTTTTGCCCGGCTCAAAGCGGTTTTGACCGGATCAAACCGGACTCGACCGGCCCAGACCAGCTGAAACCGGATCAAACCGGACCAGACCGGCCCAGAGCGGTTAAAAACGGGCCACAAACCGGTTTTGACCGGGTCAAACCAGACCAGACCGGCTCAAACCGGTTTTAACTGGCTAAAACTGGTATTGACTGGAAGAGACCGGATCAAACCGAATCAGACTGGCCCTGACCGGTGAAAATCGGATCAAACCGGACCAGACCGGCCCAGATTGCCTAAAACTGTGCCACAAACCGGTTTTGACCGGTTCAAACCAGACCAGACCGGCTCCAACCGGTTTTGACCTTCCTGAGCCGGTTTTGACCGTCTTAAACCGGACCATACCAACTCAAACGAGACCAGGCCGGCTCAAACCGGTTTTGACGGACTCAAAGCGGTTTTGAGCGGATCAATATGGACTTAATCGGCCCAGACCAGCTGAAACCGGATCAAACCAGACCAGACCGGCCCAGACCGCCTAACACTGGGCCACAAACCGGTTTTGACCATTTCAAACCAGACCAGACCGGCTCAAACCAGACCAAACCGGCTGAAACGGGTTTTGACCTGCTCAAACACCATACCGTCTGAAACCGGTTTTGACCGGCTAAAACCGGTTTTGACCGGATGAGACCAGATCAAACCGAATCAGACCGGCCCAGACCAGCTAAAATCGGATGAAACCAGACCAGGCCTGCCCAGATTGCCTAAAACTGGGCCACAAACCGATTTTGACCCCTTCAAACCAGACCAGACCGGCTCAAACCGGTTTTGACCGACCTGAGCCGCTTTTGACCGGCTCAAACCAGACCAGACTGGCTCAAACCGGTTTTGACTGGCTCAAAGCGGTTTTGACCGGATCAAACCGGACTCCACCGGCCCAGACCAGCTGAAACCGGATCAAACCAGACCAGACCGGCCCAGACCGCCTAAAACTGGGCCACAAACCGGTTTTGACCGTTTCAAACCGGACCAGACCGGCTCAAACCGGTTTTGACCGGATGACACCGGATGAATCCGGACCAGACCGGCTCACACAGGATCAAACCGGACAAGTCAGGCCCAGAACGGCTGAAATCGGATCAAACCGGACCAGACCGGCCCAGACCGGCTAAAACCGGGCCAGTCCGTCTCAAACCGGTTTTGACCGGCTCAAACCAGACCAGACCGGTTGAGACACGTTTTGACTGGCTCAATCCGGGTTTGTCCTGCTCAAACCCCTCCAGACCGGCTAAAACCGGTTTTAACCGGCTGAAACCGGTTTTGACCAGGATGAGACTGGATCAAACCGAAGCAGACCGGCCCAGACCAGCTAAAATCGGATCAAACCGGAGGAGACTAGCCCAGACCGCCTAAAACTGGGCCACCAACCGGTTTTGACCGGTTCAAACGAGAACAGACCGGCTCAAACTGGTTTTGACAGGCTCAAACCAGACCACACCGGCTCAAACCGGTTTTGCCAGCTCAAACCAGACCAGACCGGCTCAAACTGGATCAAACCGGACCAGACCGGCCGAGACCGGCTAAAACCGGGCCAGACCGGCCCAGACTGGCTAAAACCGGGCCACAAACCGGTTTTGACCGGCTCAAACCAGACCAGACCGACTCAAACCGGACCGGACCGGCTCAAACCGGTTTTGACCGGCTGACACCCGATCAAACCGGACCAGACCGGCTCACACCAGATCAAACCGGACCAGACAGGCCCAGACCGGCTGAAACCAGACCAAACCGGACGAGACCGGCCCAGACCGGCTAAAACCGGGCCAGAGCAGCTCAAACCGGTTTTGACCAGCTCAAACCAGACCAGACCGGCTCAAACCGTTTTTGACCGGCTCACAGCGGTTTTGACCGGATCAAACCGGACTCGACCGGCCCAGAACAACTGATACCGGATCAAACCGCACCAGACCGGCCCAGACTGTCTAAAACCGGGCCACAAACTGTTTTTGACCGGTTCAAACCAGACCAGACCGGCTCAAACCGGTTTTGACCTGCTCAAACCACACCAGACCGGCTGAAACCGGTTTTGACCGGCTAAAACCGGTTTTGACCGGATGAGACCGGATCAAACCGAATCAGACCGGCCCTGACCGGCTAAAATCTGATCAAACCAGACCAGACCGGCCCAGTCTGCCTAAAACTGGGCCACAAACCGGTTTTCACCAGTTCAAACCAGACCAGACAGGCTCAAACCGGTTTTGACCGTCCAGAGCCGGATTAGACCAGCTCAAACCAGATCAGACCGGCTCAAACCAGACCAGACCGGCTCAAACCGGTTTTGACCGGCTCAAAGCGGTTTTGACCGGATCAAACCGGTCTCGACCAGCCCAGACCAGCTGAAACAGGATCAAACCGCATCAGTCCGGCCCAGACCGCCTAAAACTGGGGCACAAACCGGTTTTGAGCGGTTCAAACCGGACCAGACAGGCTCAAACCGGTTTGGACCGGATAACACTGGATCAAACGGAATCAGATCGGCTCACACCGGATCAAAGCGTACCAGACAGGCCCAGACCGGCTGAAACCGGATCAAAGCGGACCAGACCGGCCCAGACCGGCTAAAACCGGGCCAGAACGGCTCAAACTGGTTTTGACCGGCTCAAACCAGACCAGACCGGCTCAAACCGGTTTTGACCGGCTCATACCGGTTTTCACCTGCTCAAACCACATCAGACCGGCTGAAACCGTTTTTGACCGGATGAGACCGGATCAAACCGAATCAGACCGGCCCAGACGGGCGAAAATCGGATCAAACTGGACCAGACCGGCCCAGACCGCCAAAAACTTGGCCACCAACCGGTTTTAACCGGTTCAAACCAGACCAGACTGGCTCAAACCGGTTTTGACCGGCTCAAACCAGACCAGACCGGCTCAAACCGGTTTTGACCGGCTCAAACAAGACCAGACTGGCTCAAACCGGATCAATCCGGACCAGACCGGCCCAGACCGGCTAAAACCAGGACAAACCGGCTCAAACCGGTTTTGATCGGCTCAAACCAGACCAGACCGGTTCAAAGCGGCTTTGATTGCCTCAATCCGGTTTCGATCGGCTCAAATCGGTTTTGGCCGGCTCAAACCACTCCAGACCGGCTCAAACCGGAATTCACCGGCTCAAACCGGTTTTCACCTGATTAGACTGGATCAAACCGGACCAGACCAGCTCAGACAGGCTGAATCGGTTTTGACTGGCTTTAACTAGACCAAACCGGCTCAAACCGCTTTTGACCAGCTCGAACCGGTTTTGACCGGCTCAAAGCAGACCAGACCGTCTCAAACCAGACCAGACCGGCTCAAACCGTTTTTGACCTGCTCAAACCACACCAGACCAGCTGAAACCGGTTTTGACCAGCTAAAACCGGTTTTGACCGGCTCAAAGCGGTTTTGACCGGATCAAACCGGACTCTACCGGCCCAGACCAGGTGAAACCGGATCAAACCAGACCAGACCGGCCCAGACCGGCTAAAACCGGGCCACAAACCGGTTTTGACCGGCTCAAACCAGACCAGACCGGCTCAAACCCGTTTTGACCGGCTCAAACCGGTTTTGGCCTGCTAAACGACACCAAACCGGCTGAACCCGGTTTTGACCGGCTAAAATCGGTTTTGACCGGATGAGACCAGATCAAAGCGAATCAGACTGGCCCTGACCGCCTAAAATCAGATCAAACCGGACCAGACCGGCCCAGACTGCCTAAAACTGGGACACAAACCGGTTTTGACCGGTTCAAACCAGACCAGACCGGCTCAAACCTGTTTTGACCGTCCTGAGCCGGTTTTGACGGGCTCAAACCAGACCAGACCGGCTCAAACCAGACCAGACCGGATCAAACCGTTTTGGACCGGCTCAAAGCGGTTTTGACCTGCTCAAACCAGACCAGAGCGGTTCAAACAGGTTTTGACTGGCTCAATCTGGTTTTGACTGGCTCAAACCTGTTTTGACCGGATCAAACCACTCCACACCGGCTAAAACCGGTTTTCACTGGCTCAAAAGGGTGTTGACCTGATAAGACCGGATGAAACCGGACCAGACCAGCTCAGACAGGCTCGAATCGGTTTTGACTGGCTTCAAGCCGACCAAACCAGCACAAACCGGTTTTGACCGGGTCGAACCGGTTTTGACCGGCTGAAACCAGACCAGACCGGCTCAAACCAGACCAGACTGGCTCAAACAGGTTTTGACCTGCTCAAAGCACACCAGACCGGCTGAAACCGGTTTTGACCGGCTAAAACCGGTTTTGACCGGATGAGACTGGATCAAACCGAATCAGACCGGCCCAGACCAGCTAAAATCGGATCAAACCGGAGCAGACCGGCCCACACCGCCTAAAACTGGGCCACAAACCGGTTTTGACCGGTTGAAACCAGACCAGATCGGCTCAAACCGGTTTTGACCGACCTGAGACGGTTTTGACCGGCTCAAACCAGACCACATCGGCTCAAACCAGACCAGACCGGCTCAAACCGGTTTTGACCGGCTCAAACCAGACCAGATCGGCTCAAACCGGTTTTGACCGTATTAGACCGGATCAAACCGGACCAGACCTTCTCAAACCGTATCATACCGGACCAGACCAGCACAAACCGGCTCAAAAGGGCTCAAACCGATCCAGACTGTCCCAGACAGGCTAAAATCAGGCCAAACCGGCTCAAACCTGTTTTGACTGGCTCCAATCAGACCAGACAGGTTCAAACCGGTTTTGACTGGCTCAATCCGGTTTTGACCGGCTCAAATCAGACCAGACCGGTTAAAACCGGTTTTAATTGGCTCAAACCTCTCCAGACCGGCTAAAACCGGTTTTCACCGGCTCAACCCGGTTTTGACCTGATTAGACTGGATCAAACCAGAACAGACCGGTTCAATCCGGTTTTGACCGGCTTAAACCGTTTTTGAACGGCTCGAACCGGTTTTGACCGGCTCAATCCAGTCCAGACCGGCTCAAACCAGGCCAGACCGGCTCAAACCGGTTTTGACCGGCTCAAACCGGCTATGACCTGCTCAAACCACACCAGACCGGCTGAAACCGGTTTTGACCGGCTAAAACCGGTTTTGACCGGATGAGACCGGATCAAATCGAATCGGACCGGCCCAGACCGGCTAAAATCGGATCAAACCGGACCAGACCGGCTCACACCGGATCAAAGCGTACCAGACAGGCCCAGACCGGCTGAAACCGGATCAAACTGGACCAGACCGGCCCAGACTGGCTAAAAGTGGCCAGAACGGCTCAAACCGGTTTTGACTGGCTCAATCCACTTTTGACCGGCTCATACCGGTTTTCACTGGATCAAACCACTCCAGACCGGCTAAAACCGGTTTTCACCGGCTCAAATCGGTTTCGACCTGATTAGACCGGAACAAACCGGAGCAGACGGGCTCAGAAAGGCTCGAATCGGTTTTGACTCGCTTCAACCAGACCAAACCGGATCAAACCGGTTTTGACCGGCTCAAACCAGACCAGACCGGCTCAAACCAGACCAGACCGGCTCAAACCGGTTTTGACCTGCCCAAACCACAACAGACCGGCTGAAACCGGTTTTTACCGGCTAAAACCGGTTATTACAGGATGAGACCGGATCTATCCGAATCAGACCGGCCCAGACCGGCTAAAATCGGATCAAACTGGAGCAGACCGGCCCAGACCGCCTAAAACTGGGCCACAAACCGGTTTTGAGCGGTTCAAACCAGAGAAGACCGGCTCAAACCGGTTTTGACCGACCTGAGACGGTTTTGACCGGCTCAAACCAGACCAGACCGGCTCAAACCAGACCAGACCGGCTCAAACCTGTTTTGACCGCCTCAAACCAGACCAGACTGGCTCAAACCGGATCAGACCGGAACAGACCGGCCCAGACCACCTTCAACCGGGCAAAATCGGCTCAAACCTATTTTGACCGGCTCAAACCAGACCAGACGGGGTCCAACCTGTTTTGACCGGCTCAAACCAGACCTGAACGACTCAAACCGGTTTTGACCGTATTAGAGTGGATCAAACCGGACCAGACCTACTCAAACCGTATCATACCAGACCAGACGAGCACAAACCGGCTCAAACCGGCTCAAACCGAACCAGAGTTTCCCAGACAGGCTAAAACCGGGCCAAACCGGCTCAAACCGGTTATGACCGGCTCAAAGCAGACCAGACCGGTTCAAACCGATTTTGACTGGCTCAATCTGGTTTTGACAGGCTCAAACCGGTTTCTACCGGCTCAAACCACTCCAGACCGGTTAAAACCGGTTTTCACCGGCTCAAACCGGTTTTGACCGGATTAGACCGGATCAAACCGGACCAGACCAGCTCAGACAGGCTCGAATCGGTTTTGACTGGCTTCAAGCAGACCAAACCGGCTCAAACCTGTTTTGACTGGCTCGAACCGGATTTGACCGGCCCAAACCATACCAGACCGGCCGAAACCAGACCCGACCGGTTCAAACCGGTTTTGACAGGCTCAAACCAGTCAAGACCGGCTCAAACCAGACCAGACCGGCTCAAACCAGACCAGACCGGCTCAAACCGGTTTTGACCTTCTCAAACCACAGCAGACCGGCTGATACCGGTTTTTACCAGCTAAACCGGTTTTGACCGGATTAGACCGTATCAAACCGAATTAGACCGTCCCAGACCGGCTAAAATCGGATCAAACCGGACCAGACCGGGCCAGACCGCCTCAAACTGGGACACAAACCGGTTTTGACCGGTTCAAACCAGACCAGACCAGCTCAAACCGTGTTTGACCGACCTGAGGCGGTTTTGACCGGCTCAAACCGGACCAGACCGGCTCAAATCGGTTTTGACCGGATGACACCGGATCATACCGTACCAGACCGTCTCACACCGGATCAAAGCGGACCAGACAGGCCCAGACCGGCTGAAACGTGATCAAACAGGACCAGACCGGCCCAGACCAGCTCAAACCGTGTCAGACCGGATCAAACGGGTTTTGACCGGCTCAAACCAGACCAGACCGGTTCAAACCGGTTTTGACTGGTTCAATCCAGTTTTGACCGGCTCAAACCGGTTTTGACCGGCTCAAACCACTGCAGAACGACTAAAACCAGTTTACACCGGCTCAAACCGGTGTTGACCTGATTAGACCAGATGAAACCGGACCAGACCGACACAGACAGGCTCAAATCGATTTTGACTGGCTTCAACCAGACCAAACCGGCTCAAACTGGTTTTGACTGGCTTGAACCGGTTTTGAATGTCTCAAACCAGACCAGACCGGCACAAACCAGACCAGTCCGGCTCAAACCGGTTTTGAGCTGCTCAAACCACACCAGACCGGCTGAAACCGGTTTTGACCGGCTAAAACGGGTTTTGACCGGATTAGACCGGATCAAACCGATTCAGACTGGCCCAGACCGGCTAAAATCGGATCACACCGGATCAGACCGGCCCAGACCGCCTAAAACTGGGCCACAAACCGGTTTTGACTGGTTCAAACCAGACCAGACTGGCTCAAACCGGTTTTGAAAGACCTGATCCGGTGTTGACCCGCTCAAACCAGACCAGGCCGGCTCAAACCAGACCACACCGGATCAAACCGGTTTTGACTGGCTCAAAGCGGGTTTGACCAGATCAAACTGGACTCGACCGGCCCAGACCAGCTGAAACCAGATCAAACCGCACCAGACCAGCCAAGACCGGCTAAAACAGGGCCACAAACCGTTTCTGACCGGTTCAAACCGGACCAGACCGGGTCAAACCGGTTTTGACCGGATTACACCGAATCACACCGGAACAGACCGGCTCACACCGGATCAAAGTGGACCAGACAGGCCCAGACCGGCTGAAACGTGATCAAACCGGACCAGACCGGCCCAGACCGGCTGAAACCGGGCCAGACCGGCTCAAACCGGTTTTCACCGTCTCAAATCAGACCAGATCGGTTCAAACCGGTTTTGACTGGCTCAATCCGGTTTTGACCGGCTGAAACCGTTTTTGACCGGCTCAAACCACTCCAGACCGGCTAAAATCGGTTTTCACAGGCTCAAACCTGTGTTGACCTGATTAGACCGGATGAATCCGGACCAGACCGGCTCAGACAGACTCGAATCGGTTTTGACAGGCTTCAACCAGACCAAACTGGCTCAAACCGGTTTTGATTGGCTCGAACCGGTTTTGACCGGCTCGAACCGGTTTTGACCGGCTCAAACCAGACCAGACCGGCCGAAACCAGACCCGACCGGCTCAAACCGGTTTTGACAGGCTCAAACCGGTTTTGACCTGCTCAAAGAACACCAGACCGGAAGAAACCGGTTTTGACCGGCTAAAACCGGTTTTGACCGGATGAGACCGGATCAAACCGGACCAGACCGGCCCAGACCGCCTAAAACTGGGCCACCAACCGGTTTTGACGGGCTCAAACCAGACCAGACCGGCTCAAACCAGACCAGACCGGCAAAAACCGGTTTTGACCGGCTCAAACCAGACCAGACCGGTTCAATCCGGTTTTGAACAGATCAAAACGGTTTTGAACGTCTCGAACCGGTTTTGACAGGCTCAAACCGGTTTTGACCGGCTCAAACCAGTCCAGACCGGCTCAAACCAGAACAGACCGGCTCACACCGGTTTTGACCTGCTCAAACCACACCAGACCGTCTGAAATCGGTTTGGACTGGCTGAAATCGTTTTTGACTGGATGAGACCAGATCAAACCGAATCAGTCCGGCCCAGACCAGCTAAAATCGGATCAAACCGGACCAGACCGGCCCAGACCGCCTAAAACTGGGCCACAAACCGGTTTTGAGCGGTTCAAACCAGAGAAGACCGGCTCAAACCGGTTTTGACCGGCTCAAACCAGACGAGACCGGCTCAAACCGGTTTTGACCGGCTCAAACAAGACCAGACTGGCTCAATCCGGATCAATCCGGACCAGACCGGCCCAGACCGGCTAAAACCAGGACAAACCGGCTCAAACCGGTTTTGATCGGCTCAAACCAGACCAGACCGGTTCAAAGCGGCT
>CM052586.1:48155966-48188827 GCA_028551445.1 Miopithecus talapoin
AAGCCGGTCTGGTCTGGTGTGAGCCGGTCTGGTCTGGTTTGAGCTGGTCAAAACCGGTTTGAGCCGGTCGGGCCCGGTTTTAGCCTGTCTTGGCCAGTCTGGTCCGGTTTGATGCGGTTTCAGCCGTTCTGGGCCTGTCCCGCTTTGATCCGGTGTGAGCCGGTCTGGTCCCGTTTGATCTGGTGTCATCGAGTCAAAACCGGTTTGAGCCGGTCTGGTCCGGTTTGAAACGGTCAAAACCGGTTTGTTGCCCAGTTTTAGGCGGTCTGGGCTGGTCTGCTCCAGTTTGATCCGGTTTCAGCTGATCTGGGCCAGTCGAGTCCGGTTTGATGTGGGCAAAATCGCTTTGAGCCGGTCCAAACCGGTTTGAGCCGGTCTGGTCTGGTTTGAGCCGGTCTGGTCTGGTTTGAGCCCGTCAAAACCGTCTCAGCACGGTCAAAACCGGTTGGAGCCGGTCTGGTCTGGTTTGAACCGGTCAAAACCGGTTTGTGGCCCAGTTTTAGGCAGTCTGGGCTGGTGTGGTCCGGTTTGATCCGATTTTAGCCAGTCAGGGCCGTTCTGATTCGGTTTGATCTGGTCTCATCCGGTCCAAACCCATTTTAGCCGGTCAAAACCGGTTTCAGCGGGTCTGGTGTGGTTTGAGCCGGTCAAAACCGGTTTGAGCCGGTCTCGTCTGGTTTGAGCCAGTCTGTTCTGGTTTGAGCCGGTCAAAACCGGTTTGTGGCCCGGTTTTAGGTGGTCTGGGCCGGGCTGGTCCAGTTTGATCCGGTTTCAGCTGGTCTGGGCCGGTCAAGTCCGGTTTGATCCGGTCAAAACCGCTTTGAGCCAGTCTAAACCGGTTTGAGCCGGTCTGGTCTGGTTTGAGCCGGTCTGGTCTGGTTTGAGCCGGTCAAAACCGGCTCAGGTCGGTCAAAACCTGTTTGAGCCGGTCTGGTCTGGTTTGAACCAGTCAAAACCGGTTTGTGGACCAGTTTTAGACGGTCTGGTCCGGTCTGGTCCGGGTTGATCCGATTTTAGCCGGTCTGGGTCGGTCTGATTCACTTCCATCCGGTCTCATCCGGTCACAACCGGTTTTAGCTGGTCAAAACCGGTTTCAGCCCGTCTGGTGTGGTTTGAGCAGGTCAAAACCGGTTTGAGCCGGTCTGTTCTGGTTTGAGCCGGTCTCGTCTGGTTTGAGCCGGTTAAAACCGGTTTGAGCCGGTTTGGTCTGTTTGAAGCCAGTCAAAACCGATTCGAGCCTGTCTGAGCTGGTCTGGTCCGGTTTGATCCGGTCTAATCAGGTCAAACCGGTTTGAGCCGGTGAAAACCGGTTTTAGGCGGTCTGGAGTGATTTGAGCCGGTTAAAACCGGTTTGAGCCTGTCAAAACCGGATTAAGCCAGTCAAAACCGGTTTGAAGCGGTCTGGTCTGGTTTGAGCCGGTCAAAACCGGTTTGAGGCAGTCTGGCCTGGTTTTAGCCGATCTGGGCCGGTCTGGTCCGGGTTGGTCTGGTTTCAGCCGGTCTGGGACTGTCTGGTCCGTTTTGATCTGGTGTGAGCTGGTCTGGTCCGTTATGATCGGGTGTCATCCGGTCAAACCCGGTTTGAGCAGGTCTGGTCCGGTTTGAGCCGGTCTGATCTGGTTTGAGCCGGTCAAAACCGGTTTGAGCTGGTCAAACCCGGATTGAGCCAGTCAAAACCTGTTTGAACCGGTCTGGTCTGGTTTGAGCCGGTCAAAACCGGTTTGAGCCGCTCTGGCCCGGTTTTAGCCTGTCTGGTCTGGTCTGGTTCGGTTTGAGCCGGTTTGAGCCGGTTTGTGCTGGTCTGGTCTGGTATGATCCGGTTTGAGAAGGTCTGGTCCGGTTTGATCCGGTCTAATACGGTCAAAAGCGTTTTGAGCCGATCAGGTCTGGTTTGAGCCAGTCAAAACACGTTCGTCCCGGTCTAGTCTGGTTTGAACTGGTCAAAATAGGTTTGAGCCGGTTTGGCCCAGTTTTAGGCGGTCTGGGCCGGTCTGTTCCGGTTGTTCCGGTTTGAGCCGGTCTGGTCTGGTTTGAGCCGGTCAAAATCGGTTTGAGCCGGTCTGGTCCGGTTTGTTCCGGTTTTAGCCGGTCACAACCGGTTTGAGCCAGTCTAGGCGGTCTGGTCTGGTTTGAGCCGGTCAAAACCGGTTTGAGCCGCTCTGGCCCGGTTTGTTCCTGTTTGAGCCAGTCACAAGCAGTTTGAGCCAATCTATCCGGTCTAGTCTGGTTTGAGCCGGTCAAAACCGGTTTGAGCCCGTCTGGTGTGATTTGAGCCAGTCTGGTCCGGTTTGATCCGGTTTCAGCTGGTCTGGTGCTGTTTGATCCGGACAAAACCTGTTTGATCCGGCGGTTTGTTGCGGTCTAATCGGGTTTGAGCCGGTCTGGTCCGTTTTCATCCGGTTTGAGCGGGTCTGTTCCGGTTTGAGTCCAGTTTGAGCCGGTCAAAACTGCTTTGAGTCGGTCTGGTCCAATCAAAACAGATTTGAGCCGATCTGGTCAGGTTTGATCCGATCTGGTCCGGTTTTAGCTGGTTAAAACCGGTTTGAGCTGGTCTGGTCCGTTTTGAGCCGGTCTGGTCCTTTTTGAGCCGTTCTGGTCCGGTTTGATCCGGTTTGAGACGGTCTGGTCCAGTTTGAGACGGTCTGGTGTGGTTTCATCCGGTCTAATCCGGTCAAAACAGGTTTTAGCCTGTCTGTTCCGGCTTGAGTCCGGTTTGAGCCCGGTTTTAGCCGTTCTGTTCTGGTTTGATCCGGTCTAATCCGGTCAAAACAGGTTTGAGCCGGTCTGGTCCGGTTTGAGTCCCTTTTGAGCCCGGTTTGAGCCTGTCTGGTCCGGTTTGATCTGGTCTAATCCGGTCAAAACATGTTTTACCCGGTCTGGTCCGGTTTGAGCCAGTCAAAACCGGTTTGAGCCAGTGTAATCCAGTCAAAACAGGTTTATGAGCCGGTCTGGTCCGGTTTGAGCTGGTCAAAACCGGTTTGAGCCTGTCTGGTCCGGTTTGATCCGGTTTGAGCCGCTCTGGTCCGGATTAAGCCGGTCAAAACCGGTTTGAGCCGGTCTAATCCGGTCAAAACATGTTTGAGCCGGTCAAAACCGGTTTGAGCCTGTTTGGTCCAGTTTGAGCCTGTCTGATCCTGTTTGATCTGGTTTGAGTCGGTCTGGTCCGGTTTCAGCTGGTCTGGTCCGGTTTGATTCTGGTTTGAGTCGGTCAAAACCGATTTGATCCGGTCTGGTCCGATTTGAGCCGTTCAAAACCGATTTGATACGGAGGTTTGATCTGGTCTAATACGGTTTGCGCCAGTCTGGTCCGGTTTCATCCGGTCTAATCCGGTCAAAACAGGTTTGAGCCCGTCTGGTCCGGTTTGAGACGGTCTGGTCCGGTTTCTTCCGGTCTAATCCAGTCAAAACACGTTTGAGCCGGTGTGTTCCAGTTTGAGTCTGGTTTGAGCCCGGTTTGAGCCAGACCACACAGTCTTAAAATGGACAAGACCCGCTCAAGCAGGACCAGACCGGCTCAAACCGGACCACACCAGCTTTAACCTGTTTTGACCGGATTAGAACGGATCAAACCGGACCAGACCGAATCAAACCGGACCAGTCCGGCTCAAACAGGTTTTGACTGGCTCAAAGCGGACTCAAACTGGACAAGACCGGCACAAATCTATTTTGACCGGATTAGACCGGATCAAACCAGACTAGTCCGGATCCAACCGGCTCAAACCAGACCAGACCAGATCCAACTGCCTCAAACCGGACCAGACCGGCTCAAACCAGAGCAAACCAGACCGGACCGTCTCAAACCTGTTTTGACCGGCTCCAACCAGACCAGACCAGCTCAAACCGGATCAATCCGGACCAGACCGGCTGAAACTTGTTTTGACTAGATTAGACCGGATGAAACCGGACCAGACCGACTGAAACCGGATTAGACCGGAAAAAACCGCCGGATCAAACCGGTTTTGACAGGCTCAAACAGGACCAGACCAGCTGAAACCGAATCAAACCGGACCAGACCGGCTCAAACCAGACCAGACCAGCTCAAACCGGTTTTGCCAGGCTCAAACCAGACCAGACAGATTAGACTGGCTCAAACCGGTTTTGACCGGCTCAAACCAGACCAGACCGGCTCAAAGCGGATCAAACCAGACCAGACCGGCTCAAACCGGATCAAACCGGACCAGACAGGCTCAAACCCGAACAAACTGTCTCAAACCGGTTTTGACCGGCTCAAACCTGTTTTTACCGGATTAGACCGGATCAAACCAGAACAGACCGGCTCAAACAGAACCAGACGGGCTCAATCCTGTTTTGACCGGATTAGACCAGATCAAACTGGAACAGACTGGCTGAGACCGGGCTCAAACCGGACTCAAACCGGACCAGACCGTCTCAAACTGGTTTTGACCGGCACAAACAGGACCAGACCGGCTCAAACCGGATCAAACCGTACCAGACCGGCTGAAACCTGTTTTGACTGGATTAGACCGGATGAAACCGGACCAGACCGACTGAAACCGGATTAGATCAGAAAAAACCACCGGATCAAACCGGTTTTGACAGGCTCAAACAGGACCAGACCAGCTGAAACCGGATCAAACCGGACTAGACCGGCTCAAACCAGACCAGACCGGCTCAAACCGGTTTTGACCGGCTCAAACCAGACCAGACCGGCTCAAACCAGATGAAACCGGACCAGACCGGCTCAAACCGGATCAAACCGGATCAGACAGGCTCAAACCAGAACTAACTGTCTCAAACATGTTTTGACCGGCTCAAACCTGTTTTGACCAGATTAGACCGGATGAAACCGGACCAGACCAGCTCAAACCGAACCAGACGGGCTCAAACCTGTTTTGACCGGATTAAACCAGATCAAACCGGAACAGACCGGCTCAAACCGGGCTCAAACCGGACTCAAACCAGACCAGACCGTCTCAAACTTGTTTTGACCGGATTAGACCGGATGAAACCGGACCAGACAGTCTCAAACCGGACAAGACCCGCTCAAACAGGACCAGACCGGCTCAAACCGGACCAGACCGGCTCTAACCTGTTTTGACCGGATTAGAACGGATCAAACCGGACCAGACCGAATCAAACCGGACCAGTCCGGCTCAAACCGGTTTTGACCGGCTCAAAGTGGACTCAAACCGGATAAGACCAGCACAAATCTATTTTGACCGGATTAGACCGGATGAAACCAGACTAGACCGGATCCAAACGGCTCAAACCGGACCAGACCGGATCCAACTGGCTCAAACCATACCAGACCGTCTCAAACCAGAGCAAACCGGACCAGACCATCTTAAACCGGTTTTGACTGGCTCAAACCGGACCAGACTGGCTCAAACCGGATCAAACCGGAATAGACCGGCTGAAACCTGTTTTGACTGGATTAGACCGGATGAAACCGGACCAGACCGACTGAAACCAGATTAGACCGGAAAAAACCGCCGGATCAAACCGGTTTTGACAGGCTCAAACAGGACCAGACCAGCTGAAACCGGATCAAACCGGACCAGACCGGCTCAAACCAGACCAGACCGGCTCAAACCGGTTTTGACCGGCTCAAACCATACCAGACCGAGTAGACTGGCTCAAACCGGTTTTCACCGCCTCAAACCGGAACAAACCGGACCAGACCGGCTCAAACCGGATCAGACTGGCTCTATCCGGTCCATACCGGCTCAAACCGGTCAGACCGGCTCAAACCGGTTTTGACTGGCTCAAACCGGGCCAGACCGGATCAAATCGGCTCAAACCGGTTTTGACAGGCTCGGCTCAAACCGGATCAAACCGGAACAGACAGACTCAAATCTGACCAAATCAGCTCAAACCCATTTTGACCGGCTCAAACCTGTTTTGACAGAATTACACCGGCTCAAACCGGTTTTGACCATCTCAAAGCGGTTCAGATCGGCTCAAACCGGCCTCAAACCAGACTCAAACCGGACCAGACCGGCTCAAACCTGTTTTGACCGCATTAGACTGGATGAAACCGGCCCAGACCGTCTAAAACCGGACAAGACCGACTCAAACAGGGCCAGACCGTCTCCAACCGGACCACACCCGCTCAAACCAGTTTTGACCGGCTCAAACTGGACCAGACTGGCTCAAATCTGTTTTGACCGGACCAGAATTGCTCAAACCGGTTTTGACGGGCTCAAACCGAACTCAAACCGGACCAGACTGGCACAAACCTGTTTTGACCGGATTAGACCCGGTGGAACCGGACCAGACCGACTCTAACCCGATTAGACTGGATCAAACCGCCGGATCAAATCGGATTTGACCGGCTCAAATCGGACCAGACCGCATCAAATCGGTTTTGACCGGCTCAAACCGGACTCAAACCAGACGAGACCGGCTTAAACCGGTTTGACCAGCACAAACCGGAGCAGACCGACTCAAACCGGGCCAGTCCGGCTCAAACCTGTTTTTACTGGACCAGACCGGCTCAAAGCGGTTTTGACTGGCTCACACCGGACTCAAACTGGACCAGACCGGCTCAAACCGGTTTTGACCGGCTCAATCCGTACCAGACTGGCTCAAACTGGACCAGATCGGCTGAAACCGGACCAGACTGGCGGTAACCGGTCCACACCGGCTCAAACCGGCTCAAACCAGAGCAGACCGGCTCAAACCGGACCAGACCGTCTCAAACTGGACCAGACCAGCTCAAAACGGTCTCAAACCTGTTTTGACCGGATTACACCGCCTCAAACCGGTTTTGACCGGCTCAAACCGGACCAGACCGGCTCAAACGGGGCTCAAACCGGACTCAAACTGGAGCAGACCGCCTCAAACGTGTTTTGACCGGATTTGACATGATGAAACCGGACCAGAGCAGATCAAACCTGTTTTGACTGTACCAGACCGGCTCACAGGGGTTTTAACCGGCTCAAACTGGACTCAAACCGGACCAGACACGCTAAAACCAGATGAAAATGGAACAGACCGGCTCCAACCCGATTAGACCGGATCAAACCGCTGGATCAAACCGGATTTCACCATCTCAAACTGGAGCAGACCGGGTCAAACCGGATCAAACCAGACCAGACCGGCTGAAACAATACCAGACCGGCTTTAAGCGGTTTTGACCGGCTCAAACCAGAAAAGACCGTCTAGACTGGCTAAAACCGGTTGTGACCGGCTCAAACTGGAACAATCCTGACCAGACCGGCTCCAACCGGTTTTGACTGGCTCAAACCAGACCAGACCAGCTCAAACCGGCTCAAGCTGGATCAAACCGGACCAGACAGGCTCAAACCGGACCAGACCGGCTCAAACCGGTTTTGACTGGCTCAAACCAGACCAGACAGTCTCAAACCAGTTTTGACCAGATTAGACCTGATCAAACTGGACAAGACCTGCTCAAACCGGATAAAACCGGACCATACCGGCTCAAACCGGATCAAACCAGACCAGACAGGCTCAAACCGGATTAGACCGTATCAAACCGCAGGATGAAACCGGTTTTGACCGGCTCAAACCGGACCAGACCCACTCAAACAGGATCAAACCAGACCAGACCGGCTCAAACCAGACCAGACCGGCTCAAACCTGTTTTGACCGGATTACACCAGCTCAAACCGGTTTTGACCAGCTGAAACCGGGTGAAACCGGACTAGACAGGCTCAAACCGGACCAGACCGGCTCAAACCGGTTTTGACCGGCTCAAACCGAACCAGACCGGCTCAAACCAATCAAACCGGACCAGACCGGCTCAAACGTGTTTTGACTGGATTAGACCGGATGAAACCGGACCAGACTGGCTCAAACCGGATTAGACCGGATAAAACCGGAACAGACCAGCTCAATCCAGACCAGACCGGCTCAAAACGGCTTTGACCGGCTCAAACGGGACTCAAACCGGACGAGACCGGCTCAAACCGATTTTGACTGGTTCAAACTGGCTCAAACCGGACCAGACCGGCTCAAACCGGCTTAAACCGGGCCAGACCGGCTCAAACCGGTTTTGACCGGCTCAAACCGGAGCAGACTGGCTCAAACCGGACCACACCAGCTCAATCCGGATCAAACCGGACCAGATAGGCTCAAACTGGACCAGACCGGCTCAAATCAGTTTTCACCAGCTCAAACCTGACCAGACAGGCTCAAACCGGTTTTCACTGGTTCAAATCTGTTTGACCGGATTAGACCGGCTCAAACTGGTTTTTACCGGCTCAAACCGGACCAGACCAGCACAAACGTGTTTTGACTGGATTAGACCGGATGAAACCGGACCAGGGTGGCTCAAACCGGATTAGACCGGAAAAAAACGCCGGATGAAACCGGTTTTGACCGGCTCAAACCGGACCAGACCGGCTCAAACGTGTTTTGACTGGATTAGACCGGATGAAACCGGACCAGACTGGCTCAAACTGGATTAGACCGCATAAAACCAGAACAGACCGGCTCAAACCAGACCAGACCGGCTCAAAACGGTTTTGACTGGCTCAAAGGGGACTCAAACCGGACGCGACCGGCTCAAACCGATTTTGACTGGGTCAAACCGGCTCAAACCGGCCAGACCGGCTCAAACCAGCTTAAAGCGGGCCAGACCGGCTCAAACCGGTTTTGACCGGCTCAAACCGGAGCAGACTGGCTCAAACCGGACCAGACAGGCTCAAACCAGACCAGATCGGCTCAAATCAGTTTTCACTGGCTCAAACCTGACCAGACAGGCTCAAACCAGTTTTCACCGGCTCAAACCTGTTTGACCGGATTAGACCGGCTCAAACTGATTTTTACCGGCTCAAACGGGACCAGACCGGCACAAACGTGTTTTGACCGGATTAGACCGGATGAAACTGGACCAGACTGGCTCAAACCGGATTAGACCGGATAAAACAGGAACAGACCGGCTCAAACCAGATCAGACCGACTCAAACCGGTTTTGACTGGCTCAAACGGGACTCAAACCGGACGAGACCGGCTCAAACTGGTTTTGACCGGGTCAAACCGGCTCAAACCGGACCAGACCGGCTCAAACCGGCTCAAACCGGACCAGACAGGATCAAACCGGTTTTGAACGGCTCAAACCGTAGCAGACTGGCTCAAACCGGACCAGACTGGCTCAAACCGGATCACACCGGACCAGACAGGCTCAAACCGGAACAGACCGGCTCAAATCGGTTTTCACCGGCTCAATCCTGACCAGACAGGCTCAAACCGGTTTTGACTGGCTCAAACCGGACCAGACCGTCACAAACGTGTTTTGACCGGATAAGACCGGATGAAACCGGACCAGACTGGCTCAAACCGGATTAGACCGGAAAAAAAAGCCGGATGAAACCGGTTTTGACCGGCTCCAACTGGACCAGACCGGTTCAAACTTGTTTTGACTGGATTACACCGGATGAAACTGGAGCAGACTGGCTCAAACCGGATTAGACCGGATAAAACCGGAACAGACCAGCTCAAACCAGACCAGACCGGCTCAAACCGGTTTTGACCGGCTCAAACGGGACTCAAACCGGACGAGACCAGCTCAAACCTGTTTTAACCGGCTCAAACCGACTCAAACCGGACCAGACCGGCTCAAACCGGCTCAAACCGGACCAGACCGGCTCAAACCGATTTTGACCGGCTCAAACCGGAGCAGACTGGCTCAAACCGGACCAGACCAGCTCAAACCAGATCAAACCGGATCAGACAGGCTCAAACCGGAACAGACCGGCTCAAATCGATTTTCACCGGCTCAAACCTGACCAGACAGGATCAAACCGGTTTTGACCGGCTCAAACGGGACTCAAACCGGCCCAGACCGGCTCAAACCAATTTTGACCGGCTCAAACCGGACCAGAACGGCTCAAACCGGTTTTGACCGGCTCAAACCGGATCAGACCGGCTCAAACCGGATCAAAATGGACCAGACAGGCTCAAACCGGAACTAACTGTCTCAAACCGGTTTTGACCAGCTCAAACCTGATCAGACCGGCTCAGACCGGATCAAAACGGACCACACTGGCTCAAACCTGCTTTGACTGGATTAGACTGGATGAAACCAGACCAGACTGGCTCAAACTGAATGAGACCGGATAAAACTGGAACAGACCGGATCAAACCAGACCAGACCGGCTCAAAACGGTTTTGACCAGCTCAAACGGGACTCAAACCGGACGAGACCGGCTCAAACCGATTTTGACTGGTTCAAACTGGCTCAAACAGGACCAGACCGGCTCAAACCGGCTTAAACCGGGCCAGACCGGCTCAAACCGGTTTTGACCGGCTCAAACCAGAGCAGACTGGCTCAAACCGGACCACACCAGCTCAAACCGGAGCAAACCGGACCAGATAGGCTCAAACCGGACCAGACCGGCTCAAATCAGTTTTCACCGGCTCAAACCTGACCAGACAGGCTCAAACCAGTTTTCACCGGCTCAAATCTGTTTGACCGGATTAGACCGGCTCAAACTGGTTTTTACCGGCTCAAACCGGACCAGACCGGCACAAACGTGTTTTGACCGGATTAGACCGGATGAAACCGGACCAGAGTGGCTCAAACCGGATTAGACCGGAAAAATCGCCGGATGAAACCGGTTTTGACCGGCTCAAACCGGACCAGACCGGCTCAAACGTGTTTTGACTGGATTAGACCGGATGAAACCGGACCAGACTGGCTCAAACTGGGTTAGACCAGATAAAACCGGAACAGACCGGCTCAAACCAGACCAGACTGGCTCAAAACGGTTTTGACCGGCTCAAAGGGGACTCAAACCAGACGCAACCGGCTCAAACCGATTTTGACTGGGTCAAACCGGCTCAAACCGGACCAGACAGGCTCAAACCGGCTCAAACCGGACCAGACTGGCTCAAACCGGTTTTGACCGGCTCAAACCGGAGCAGACTGGCTCAAACGTGACCAGACCAGCTCAAACCGGATCAAACCGGACCAGACAGGCTCAAACCGGACCAGACCGGCTCAAATCAGTTTTCACCAGCTCAAACCTGACCAGACAGGCTCAAACCGGTTTTCACCATCTCAAACCTGTTTGACCGGATTAGACCGGCTCAAACTGGTTTTTACCGGCTCAAACCGGACCAGACCGGCACAAACATGTTTTGACCGGATTAGACCGGATGAAACTGGACCAGAGTGGCTCAAACCGGATTAGACTGGTAAAAAACGCTGGATGAAACCGGTTTTGACTGGCTCAAACCGGACCAGACCGGCTCAAACGTGTTTTGACTGGATTAGACTGGATGAAACTGGACCAGGCTGGCTCAAACCGGATTAGATCGTATAAAACCGGAACAGACCGGCTCAAACCAGACCAGACTGGCTCAAACCGGTTTTGACCGGTTCAAACGGGACTCAAACTGGACGAGATCAGCTCAAACCGGTTTTAACCGGGTCAAGCCGGCTCAAACCGGACCAGACCGGCTCAAAGCGGCTCAAACCGGACCAGGCAGGATCAAACCGGTTTAGACCGGCTCAAACCGGTTTTGACCAGCTCAAACCGGACCAGACCAGCACAAACGTGTTTTGACTGGAGTAGACCGGATGAAACCAGACCAGACTGGCTCAAACCGGATTAGACCGGAAAAAAATGCTGGATTAATCCGGTTTTGACCGGCTCAAACCGGACCAGAAGGGATCAAACCGAACTAGACCGGATCTCACCAGCTGAAACCGGACCAGACCAGACGAAACCGAATCAAACCGGACCAGACAGGCTCAAACCTATTTTGACCGGACCAGACCGGCTCAAACCGGTTTTTACCGGCTCAAACCGGACTCAAACCAGACCAGACCGGCACAAACCTGTTATGACCGGATTAGACTGGATCAAACCAGAGTAGACCGCATCCACCCGGCTCAAGCCGGTCCAGACCGGCTCAAACTGGTTTTGACCGGATCAATCCGAACCAAATCATCTCAAACCGGACCAGAACGGCTCAAACTTGTTTTTACAGGATTAGACCGGATGAAACCGGACCAGACTGGCTCAAACCGGATCAATCCGGACCAGATCGGCTCAAACCGGATCTAACCGGATTAGAGAGGCTCAAACGAGACCAAACCGGCTCAAACCGGTTTTGACTGGATTACACTGGCTCAAACCGGTTTTGACCGGCTCAAACCGGACCAGAGCGCCTCAAACCGGATCAAACCAGACCAGACAGGCTCAAACCGGTTTTGACCGGCTCAAACCGGACCAGACCAGCTCATAAACCTGTTTTGACCGGATTACACTGGCTCAAACTGGACCAGACCGGATCAAACGTGTTTTGACCGGATTAGACCAGATGAAACCGGACTAGACCGGCTCAAACCTGTTTTGACCGGATTAGACTGGATCAAACCGGACCGGACAGGCTCAAACCGGACCAGACCGGCTAAAACCGGACCAGACCGACTCAAACCTGTTTTGACTGGACCAGACCTGCTCAAAGCGGTTTTGACCGGCTCAAACTGGATTCAAACCGGACCAGACCCGCTAAAACCAGATGAAAACGGACCAGACTGGCTCAAACCGGATCAAACCGGACCAGACAGGCTCAAACCGGGGTCAAACCGGACTCAAACCGCACTAGACCGACTCAAACCTGTTTTGACCGGATTAGACCGGATGAAACCGGACCAGACCGACTCAAACAGGACCAGACGGGCTCAAACCGGTTTTGACCGGATTAAACCGAATTAAACCGGACCAGACCGGCTCAAACCGTCTCAATCCTACCAGACCGGCTAAAACCGGATAAAACCGGACCAGACCGGCTCAAAGCGGTTTTGACCGGCTCAAACTGGACTCAAACTGGACCAGACCCGCTCAAACCGGATGAAAACGGACCATACCGTGTCGAACACGATTAGACTGGATCAAACCGCCGGATCAAACCGGTTTTGACCGGCTCAAACCGGAGCATACCGGCTCAAACCGGATCAAACCGCACCAGACCGGCTGAAACCAGACCAGACCGGCTCAAACCGGTTTTGACCGGCTCAAACCAGACCAGACCGGCTAGACTGGCTCAAACCGGTTGTGACTGGCTCAAAGCGGAACAAACCGGACCAGACAGGCTCAAACCGGTTTTGACCGGCTCAAACCGGACCAGACCGGCTCAAACCGGTTTTGACTGGCTCAAACCGGACTCAAACCGGATGACACACGCTCAAACCCGTGTGACAGGCACAAACTGGACCAGACAGGCTCAAACCAGACCAGACCGACTCAAACCTGTTTTGACTGGACCAGACCCACTCAAACGGTTTTGACTGGCTCAAACCGGACTCCAACCGGGCCAGACCAGCTCAAACTGGTTTTCACCGGCTCAAACCGGACCAGACCGGCTCAAACCGGATCAAACCGGACCAGACCAGCTCAAACCTGTTTTGACTGGATTAGACAGGATGAAACCGGTTTTTACCGGCTCAAACCGGACCAAACTGGCTCAAACCGGTTTTGACTGGCTCAAACCTGTTTTGATCGGAATACACCGACTCAAACCGGATTTGACCGGCTCAAACCAGATCAGACCGGCTCAAACCCGTTTTGACCGGATTAGACCGGATGAAACAGGACCAGAACAGCTCAATCCGGGCTCAATCCGGCTCAAACCGGACCATACCGGCTCAAACCAGTTTTGACCAGCTCAAACCGGAGCAGACTGGTTCAAAATGGACCAGACCGGCTCAAACCGGATCAAACCAGACCAGACAGGCTCAAAGCGGACCAGACCAGCTCAAATCGGTTTTCACCGGCTCAAACCGGACCAGACCGGCTCAAACCGGATCAGAACGGACCAGACAGGCTCAAACCGGTTTTGAGCGGCTCAAATGTGTTTTGAGCGGATTACACTGTCTCAAACCGGTTTTGACCAGCTCAAACCGGACCAGACCGGCTCAAACCTGCTTTGACTGGACGAGTCTGGCTCAAAGCGGTTTTGACCGGCTCAAATTGGACTCAAACCGGACCAGACCCGCTCAAACCGGATGAAAACCGACCAGACCAGCTCAACCCCGACTAGTCCTGATCAAACTGCCGGATCAAACCAGTTTTGACCGGCTCCAACCGGACCATACCGGCTCAAACCGGATCAAACCAGACCAGACTGGCTGAAACCAGACCAGACCAGCTCAAACTGGTTTTGACTGGCTCAAACCAGACCAGACCGGCTAGACTGGCTAAAACCGGTTGTGACCGGCTCAAACAGAACAAACCGGACCAGACCGGATCAAACCGGTTTTGACCGGCTCAAACCAGACCAGACCAGCTAGACTGGCTAAAACCGGTTGTGACCGGGTCAAACCGGAACAAACCGGACCATACCGGCTCAAACCGGTTTTGACCGGCTCAAACCGGACCAGAACGGCTCAAACCGGATCAAACCGGACCAGACCGGCTCAAACCTGTTTTGACTGGATTAGACCGGATGAAACCGGACCAGACCGACTCAAACCGGATTAGACTGGAACAAACTGCTGGATCAAACGGTTTTGACCGGCTCAAACCGGGCCAGACCGGTTCAAACCTGTTTTGACCAGATTAGACCAGATGAAACCGGACCAGACTGGCTAAAACGTGTTTTAACCGGATGAAACCGGATGAAAAGGAACCAGACTGGCTCAAACCTGTTTTGACTGGAATACACTGGCTCAAACTGGTTTTGACTGGCTCAAACCGTACCAGACCGGGTCAAACCTGTTTTTACCGGATTAGACCGGATGAAACCGGACCAGACCATCTCAATCCGGACCGGACTGGCTCAAACCAGCTCAAAGCGGACCAGACCGACTAAAATCGGATGAAACCGGACAAGACCAGGTCAAACCGGACCAGACCGGCTCTAACTGGATCAAACCGGACCAAACCGGCTGAAACCTGTTTTGATCGGCTCAAACTTGTTTTGACCGGATTACACCGGCTCAAACCGGTTTTGACCGGCTCAAACCGGACCAGACCGGCACAAACGTGTTTTGACCGAATTTGACCGGATGAAACCAGAGCAGACCAGCTCAAACCGGGCTCAAACCGGACTCAAACTCGACCAGACCGGCTCAAACGTGTTTTGATCGGATTAGACCGGATGAAACCGGACCAGACCGGCTCACACCGGACCAGACGGGCTCAAACCTGTTTTGTCCGAATTAGACCGGATCAAACTGGACCAGACAGGCTCAAACGGGACCAGACTGGCTCAAACCGGTTTTCACCGGCTCAAACCGGTTTTCACAGGCTCCAACCTGTTTTGACCGGAATACACCGGCTCAAACCAGTTTTGACTGGCTCAAACAAGACCAGACCGGGTCATACCCGTTTTGACCGGATTAGACCAGATCAAACCACACCAGACGGGGTCAAACCGGGCTCAAGCCGGATTCAAACTGTACCAGACCGGCTCAAACCAGTTTTGACCGGATTAGACCGGATGAAACCGGACCAGACCGGCTCAAACCGAACCAGACGGGCTCAAACCTGTTTTGACTGTATTAAACCGGATCAAACCGGAACAGACCGGCTCAAACCGGGCTGAAACCGGACTCACACCAGACCAGACCGGCTCAAACCTGTTTTGACCGGATTAGACGGGATGAAACCGGACCAGACTGTATCAAACCGGACCAGACCGGCTCAAACTGGCTCAAAGCGGACCACATCGGCTCAAACCTGTTTTGGCCTGATTAGACTGGATCAAACCGGACAAGACCGGCTCTAACAGGACCTGACCATCTCAAACTGGACCACACCAGCTCAAACCGGGTTTGACCGGCTCAATCCAGACCAGACCGGTTCAAATCAAACCAGACTGGCTCAAACCTGTTTTGACTGGACGAGACCGGATCAAAGCGGTTTTGACCGGCTCAAATTGGATTCAAACCGGACCAGACCCGCTCAAACCGGATGAACACGACCAGACCAGCTCAACCCCGATTAGACCCGATCCAAATGCCGGATCAAACCGGTTTTGACCGGCTCCAAACGGACCAGACCGGCTCAAACCGGATGAAACCGGACCAGAATGGCTGAAACCAGACCAGACCGGCTCAAACCGGTTTTGACCAGCTCAAACCAGACCAGACTGGCTAGACTGGCTAAAACCGGTTGTGACCAGCTCAAACAGAACAAACCGGACCAGACCAGCTCAAACCAGTTTTGACCGGCTCAAACCAGACCAGACCAGCTAGACTGGCTAAAACCGGTTGTGACCGGCTCAAACCGGAACAAACCGGACCAGACCAGCTCAAACCGGTTTTGACTGGCTCAAACCGGACCAGAGCAGCTCAAACCGGGCTCAAACCTGTTTTGACCGGATTAGAACGGCTCAAACCGGATCAAACCAGACCAGACAGGCTCAAACGGGACCAAACCGGCTCAAACATGTTTTGACCGGCTCAAACCAGTTTTGACCGGATTACACCGGCTTAAAACGGTTTTGACCGGCTCAAACCAGACCAGACCGGCACAAACCTGTTTTGACAGGATTAGACCGGATGAAACCGGACCCGACCGGATCAAACCGGGCTCAAATCGGACTCAAACTGGACCAGACAGGCTCAAACCTGTTTTGACCGGATTAGACTGGATGAAACCCGGCCCAGACCGTCTCAATCTGGACCAGACCAGCTCAAACCGGCTCAAAGCGGACCAGACCAACTAAAATCGGATCAAACCGGACAGGACTGGGTCAAACAGGACCAGACCGGCTCAAACCGGTTTGGACCGGCTCAAACCGGATCAGAGCGGCTTAAACCAGTCTCAAACCTGTTTTGACCGGATTAGACCGGCTCAAACCGGATCAAACTGGACCAGACAGGCTCAAACCGTACCAAACTGCCTCAAACATGTTTGACCGGCTCAAACCTGTTTTGACCGGATTACAGCATCTCAAACCGGTTTTGACCGGCTCAAACCGGACCAGACCGGCACAAACCGGGCACAAACTGGACTCAAACTGGACCAGACCGGCTCAAACCTGTTTTGACCGGATTAGACCGGATGAAACCAGACCAGACCGGCTCAAACCGTGCTCAAACCTGACTTAAACTGGACCAGACCGGCTCAAACCTGTTTTGACCGGATTAGACCGGATGAAACCGGATCAGACCGGCTCAAACCGGACCTGACGGGCTCAAACCTGTTTTGACAGGATTAGACCGGATCAAACCGGACCAGACAGGGTCAAACCAGACCAGACCTGCTCAAACCGGTTTTCACCGGCTCAAACTGGACCAGACAGGCTCCAACCGGACCAGAACGGCGCAAACCAGTTTTCACCGGCTCAAACCTGTTTGACCGGATTAGATCAGCTCTAACCGGTTTTGACAGGCTCAAACCGGACCAGACCGGCTCAAACCGGTTTTGACCGGATTAGAACGGCTCAAACCGAACCAGACCGGCTCAAAGCGTATCAAACCTGACCAGACCAGCTCAAACCTGTTTTGACTGGATTAGACCGGATGAAACCGGTTTTGACCGGCTCAAACCGGACCATACCGGCTCAAACCAGATCAGACCAGACCAGACAGGCTCAAACCGTACCAAACCGGCTCAAACCGGTTTTGACTGGATTACACCATCTGAAACTGGTTTTGACTGGCTCAAACAGGACCAGACTAGCTCAAACCGGATCAAACCGGATCAGACAGGCTCAAACTGGACCAGACTTTCTCAAACCGGTTTTACCGGCTCAAGCCGGACCAAAGAGGCTCAAACCAGAGAAGACCGGCTCAAACCGGATCAAACCGGACCAGACAGGCTCAAACCGGATCAAACCGGCTCAAACCAGTTTTGACCGGCTCAAACCTGTTTTGACTGGATTACACTGGCTCAAACATTTTTGACTGGATCAATCCGGACCAGACCGGGTCAAACCTGTTTTGACCGGATTAGACCAGATCAAACCACACCAGACAGGGTCAAACCGGGCTCAAACCGGACTCAAACCGTACCAGTCCGGCTCAAACCAGTTTTGACCGGATTAGACCGGATGAAACCGGACCAGAATGACTCAAACCGAACCAGATGGGCTCAAACCTGTTTTAACCGGATTAAACCGGATCAAACCGGAACAGACCGGCTCAAACCGGGCTCAAACCGGACTCAAACCGGGCCAGACCGGCTCAAACCTGTTTTGACCGGGTTAGACCGGAAGAAACCGGACCAGGCTGCCTCAAACCGGACCAGACCGGCTCAAACCGGCTCAAAGCGGACCGGATCGGCTAAAACCGGATCAAACCGGACAAGACTGGCTCAAACAGGACCAGACCGGCTCAAACTGGACCACACCAGCTCAAACCGGGTTTGACTGGCTCAATCCCGACCAGACCGGATCAAACCGGACCAGACTGGCTCAAACCTGTTTTGACTGGACGAGACTGGCTCAAAGCGGTTTTGACCAGCTCAAATTGGACTCAAACCGAACCAGACCCGCTCAAACCAGATGAATACCGACCAGACCAGCTCAACCCCGATTAGACCCGAACCAAATGCCGGATCAAACCTGTTTTGACCGGCTCCAACCGGACCAGACCGGCTCAAACCGGATCTAACCGGACCAGACCGGCTGAAACAGGACCAGACCGACTCAAACTGGTTTTGACCTGCTCAAACCAGACCAGACCGGCTAGATTGGCTAAAACCGGTTGTGACCGGCTCAAACAGAGCAAACCGGTCCAGACCGGCTCAAACCGGTTTTGACTGGCTCAAACCAGACCAGACTAGCTAGACTGGCTAAAACCGGTTGTGAACGGCTCAAACCGGAACAAACCGGACCAGACCAGCTCAAACCGGTTTTGACTGGATTAGACCGGATGAAACCGGACCAGACTGGCTCAAACAGGTTTAGACCAGATCAAACCACCGGATCAAACCGGTTTTGATCGGCTCAAACCGGGCCAGACCGGTTCAAACCTGTTTTGACCGGATTAGACTGGATGAAACCAGACCAGAGCGGCTCAAACCGGACCAGAACGGCTCTAACCGGTCCATACCGGCTCAAACCGGATCAGACCGGCTCAAACCGGTTTTGACCGGCTCAAACCGGTCTCAAACCTGTTTTGACCGGATTAAAACGGCTCAAACCGGCTCAAACCGGTTTTGACCGGCTCAAGCCAATTTTGACCGTATTAGACTAGCTCCAACCGGTTTTGTCCGGATCAAACCGGACCAGACCGGCTCAAACCGGACCAAACCGTCTCAAACCTGTTTTGACCGGCTCAAACCTCTTTTGACCGGATTATACCTGCTCAAACCGGTTTTGACCGGCTCAAACCAGACCAGACCGGCTCAAACCGGCCTCAAACCGGACTCAAACCTCACCAGACCGGCTCAAACCTGTTTTGACAGGATTAGACCAGATGAAACCGGACCAGACCGGCTCAAACCGGACAACAACGGCTCAAACAGGACCAGGCCAGCTCAAACCGGACCAGACCGGCTAAAACCGGTTTTGACCGGGTCAAACCAGACCAGACCGGCTCAAATGTGTTTTGACCGGACCAAACCGGTTCAAACCAGTTTTGACGGGCTCAAACTGGAATCAAACCGGACAAGACCGGCACAAACCTGTTTTGACCGGATTAGACCAGGTGAAACAGGACAAGACTGGCTCAAACCCGATTAGACTGGATCAAACTGCCAGATCAAATCGGTTTTCACTGGCTCAAATAGGACCAGACCGGATCAAATCGGTTTTGACTGGCTCAAACCGGACCAAACCGGACGAGACCGGCTCAAACTGGTTTGACCAGCACAAACCAGACCAGACCGGCTCAAACCGGACCAGACCGGCTCAAACCTGTTTTGACTGGACCAGAATGTCTCAAAGCGGTTTTGACCGGCTCACACGGGACTCAAACCGGAGCAGACCGGCTCAAACAAGACCAAAACGGCTCAAACCGCATCAAACCGCACCAGACCGGCTCAAAACGGCTCAAACCAGACCAGACCTGCTCAAACCAGTTTTGTCCGCCTCAAACCAGACCAGACAGGCTCAAAGCGGACCAGACCAGCTGAAAATGGACCAGACTGGCTGTAACCGGTCCACACTGGCTCAAACCGGCTCAAACCAGATCAGACCGACTCAAACCGGAACACACCATCTCAAACCGGACCAGACCGGCTGAAACCGGTCTCAAAACTGTTTTGACCAGATTACACCGGTTCAAACCGGTTTTGACCAGCTCAAACGGGACCAGACTGGCTCAAACGGGGCTCAAACCGGACTCAAACTGGACCAGACTAGCTGAAAAGTGTTTTGACCGGATTCGACCGGATGAAACCGGACCAGAACAGTTCAAACCTGTTTTGACTGGAAGAGACCGTCTCAAAGGGGCTTTGACGGGATCAAAATGGACTCAAACCGGACCAGACCAGCTCCAACCGGATGAAAACGGACCAGATCGGCTCCAACCCGATTACACCGGATCAAACCGCAGGATCAAACCGGAATTCACTGGCTCAAACCGGATCACATCGGACCAGACCGCTGACACCAGACCAAACCGGCTTAAACCGGATGAATTAAACTCTGTTAATTCATCTCACAGAGTTACAGATTTCTCCTCAGGAAGGCTTTCGCTAAGACTGTACTTGTGGAATTTGCCAAGTGATATTTGGAAGTACTTAGAGGGCTATGGAGAAAAAGGAAATATCCTAAGATAATAACTGGAAAGAAGCTTTCAGAGAAACTGCTTCGTGTTCTGTTAATTCATCTCACAGAGTTACAGGTTTCCCCTCAGGAAGCCTTTCGCTAAGACTGTTCTCGTGGAATTTGCAAACTGATATTTGGAAGCCCCGAGAAGGCTACGGTGAAAAATGAAATATCCTAAGATAAAAACTGAAAAGAAGCTTTCTGAGAAACTGCTTTGTGTTCTGTTAATTCATCTCACAGAGTTACAGCTTTCCCCTCAGGAAGTCTTTCGGTAAGACTGTTCTTATTGAATTTGCAAAGTGATAATTGGAAGCCCCTAGAGGGCTATGGTGAAAAAGGAACTATCCTAAGATAAAAACTGAAAAGAAGCTTTCTGAGAACGTGCGTCGTGTTCTGCTAATTCATCTCACAGAGTTACAACTTTCCCCTCAAGTAGTCTTTCGCTAAGACTGTTCCTGTGGAATTTGCAAAGAGATATTTGGAAGCAAATAGATGGCTATGGGAAAAAGGGAATATCTTCAGTTAAAAACTTGAAAGAAGCTTTCAGAGAAACTGCTTTGTGTTCTGTTAATTCAATTCACAGAGTTACAGATTTCTCCTTAAGAAGACTTTCGATAAGACTGTTCTTGTGGAATTTGCAAAGCGATATTTGGAAGACCTAAGAGGGCTATGGTGAAAAACGAAATATCGTAAGATAAAAACTGAAAAGAATCCTTCTGAGAAACTGCTTAGTGTTCTGTTAATTCATCTCACACAGTTACAGCTTTCCCCTCAAGAATACTTTCGTTAAGACTGGCCTTGTGGAATTTGCAAAGTGATATTTGGAAGCCCATAGATGGCTAGGGTGAAAAGGAAATATCCTCAGATAAAAGCTGAAAAGAAGCTTTCTGAGAAACGGCTTCGTGTTCTGTTAATTCATCTCACAGAGTTACAGCTTTCCCCTCGAGAAGTCGTTCACAAAGACTGTTCTTGTGGAATATTCAAAGTGATATTTAAAAGCAAATAGAGGGCTACGGCGAAAAAGGAAATATCCTAAGATAAAAAACGAAAAGAAGCTTTATGAGAAAGTGTACTCTTTTCCCTTAATTCATCTCACAGAGTAATAGCTTTCCCCTCAAGAAACCGTTAACTAAGACTGTTCTTGTGGAATTTGCAAAGTGATATTTGGAAGCCCATAGAGGGCTATGGTGAAAAAGGAAATATCCTAAGATAAAAACCGGAAAGAAGCTTTCTGAGAAACTGCTTTGTGTTCTGTTAATTCATCTCACAGAGTTACAGCTTTCAACTCAAGAAGCCTTTCGCTAAGACTGTTCTTGTGAAATTTGCCAAGTGATATTTGGAAGCCCATAGAGGGCAACGGTGAAAAAGGAAATATCTCCTGTTAAAAACTGGAAAGAACCTTTCTGAGAAACTGCTTTGTTTTTTGTTACTTCATCTCACAGAGTTACAGCTTTCCCCTCAAAAAGCCTTTCTCAAAGACTGTTCTTGTGGAATTTGCGTAATGATATTTGGAAGCCCATAGAGGGCTATGGTGAAAAAGGAAATATCCTAAGATAAAAACCGGAAAGAAGCTTTCTGAGGAACTGCTTTGTGTTCTGTTAATTCATCTCACAGAGTTACAGCTTTCCCCTCAAGAAGCCTTTCACTAAGACTGTTCTTGTGGAATTTGAAAAGTGATTTTTGGTAGTCCTTGGAGTACTATGGTGAAAAAGGAAATATCCTAAGATAAAAATTGAAAAGAAGCTTTCTGAGTAACCACTTTGTGTTCCTTTAATTCATCTCACAGAGTTATAGCTTACATCTTAAGAAGCGTTTCGATAAGACTGTTCTTTTGAAATTTGCAAAGTGATATTTCAAAGCCCATAGACGGCTACAGTGAAAAAAGAAATCTCTTCAGTTAAAAACTGGACAGAAGCTTTCTGAGATCTGCTTTGGGTTCTGTTATATCATCTCACAGAGTTGCCACTTTCCCCTCAAGAAGCCTTTCGCTACGACTGTTCTTGTGTAATTTGCAAAGTTATATTTGGAAGCCCTTCGAGGGCTATATTGAAAGAGGAAATATCCTAAGATAAAAATCGAAAAGAAGCTTTCTGAGTAACGGCTTTGTGTTCCTTTAATTCGTCTCACAGAGTTAGAGCTTTCCCCTCAAGAAGCCTTTCACTAAGTCTGTTCTTGAGTAATTTGCAAACTGATATTTGAAAGCCCATAGAGGGAATGGTGAAAAAGGAAATATCTGCAGTTAAGTACTGGAAAGAAGCTCTCTGAGAAACGGATTTGTGTTGACTTAATTACCCTCACAGAGTTACAGCTTTCCCCTCAAGAAGCCTTTCGCTAAGACAATTCTAGTGGCATACGTTAAGTGATATTTGGAAGCCCTTGGAAGGCTTGGGTGAAAAAGGAAATCTCTGCCGTTAAAAACTGGGAAGAAGCATTCTGGGAAACGGATTTGTGTTCTGTTAATTCATCTCACAGAGTTACAGCTTTCACCTCAAGGAGACTTTTGCTAACACTGTTCTGGTGGAATTTGCAAAGTGATATTTGGAAGCCCATAGAGGGCTATGGTGAATAAGGAAATCTCTTCAGTTAAAAACTGGAAAGAAGATTTCTGAGAAACGGATTTCTGTTCTGTTAATTCATCTCACAGAGTTACATCTTTCCCCTCATGAAGCCTTTCGCTAATAATGTTCTTGTGGATTTTGTAAAGTGATATTTGGAAGCCCATAGAGGGCTATGGTGAAGAAGGAAATATCCTAAGATAAAAACTGAAAAGAAGCTTTCTGAGAAACTACTTTGGGTTCTGTTAATTCATCTCACAGAGTTAAAGCTTACCTCTCAAGAAGCGTTTCGCTAAGACTGTTCTTCTGGAATTTGAAAGTGATAATTGGAA
This sequence comes from Miopithecus talapoin, assembly GCA_028551445.1. Classification (NCBI taxonomy): domain Eukaryota; kingdom Metazoa; phylum Chordata; class Mammalia; order Primates; family Cercopithecidae; genus Miopithecus; species Miopithecus talapoin. The sequence goes on from CM052586.1 coordinate 48,179,455, forward strand.
GCCCATACACGGTTACAGTGAAAAAAGAAATCTCTTCAGTTAAAAAGTGGAAAGAAGTTTTCTGAGAAACTGCTTTGTGTTTTGTTAATTCATCTCACATAGTTACAGCTTTCCATTCAAGAAGCCTTTCGCTAAGACTATTCTTGTGTAATATGAAAAGATATATCTGAAAACCCTTAGAGGGCAAAGGTTAAAAACGAAATATCCTAAGATAAAAATTGAAAAGTAGCTTTCTGAGAAACGGCTTTGTCTTCTGTTAATTCATCTCACAGAGTTACAGCTTTCCTCTCAAGAAAGCTTTCGATAAGACTGTTCTGGTGGAATTTGCAAAGTGATATTTGGAAGCCCATAGAGGGATATATTGAGAAAGGAAATATCTTCCGTTAAAAACTGGAAAGAAGCTTTCTGAGAAACGGCTTTGTGTTCTGTTAATTCATCTCACTGAGTTACAGATTTCCACTAAAGAAGCCATTCGCTAAGACTGTTCTTGTGGATTTTGCGAAGTGATATTTGGAAGCCCATAGAAGGCTATGGTGAAAAAGGAAATATCTTCAGTTAAAAACTGGAAAGAAGTTTTCAGAGAAACGGCTTTGTGTTGCGTTAATTAATGTCAAAGAGTTACAGCTTTCCCCTCAAGAAGCCTTTCGCTAAGTCTGTTCTTCAGTAATTTGCAAAGTGATATTTGGAAGCCCGTAGAGGGTATGGTGAAAAAGGAAATATCTTCAGTGAAATACAGGAAAGAAGCTTTCTGAGAAACTGCTTTGTGTTCTGTTAATTCATCTCACAGAGTTACAGCTTTCTCCTCAATAAGCCTTTCGCTAAGACTGTTCTTGTGGAATTTTCAAAGTGATATTTGGAAGCCCTTAGAGAGCTATGGTGAAAAAGGAAATATCTTCAGTTAAAAACTGGAAAGAAGCTTTCGGAGAAACGGCTTTGTGTTCACTAAATTCACCTCACAGAGTTACAGGTTTCGCCTCAAGAAGCCTTTCGCTATGACTGTTCTTGTGGGTTATACTAAGTGATATTTGGAAGCCCTTAGAGGGCTATGGTGAAAAAGGAAATCTCTTCCGTTAAAAACAGGAAAGAAGCTTTCTGAGAAACGGCTTTGTGTTTTTTAATTTCATTTCAAAGAGTTACAGCTTTCTGCTCAAGAAGCCTTTCGCTAAGACTCTTCTGGTGGAATTTGGAAAGTGATATTTGGAAGTCCTTAGAGGGATATGGTGAAAAAGGAAATCTCTTCCGTAAAAAGTGGAAGGAAGCATTCTGAGAAATCGCTTTGTGTTCTGCTAATTCATCTCACAGAGTTACAGCCTTCCACTCAAGAAGCCTTTCGCTAAGACTGTTCTTGTGGAATTTGCAAAGTGATATTTGGAAGCCCGTAGAGGGGAATGGTGAAAAAGGAAATATCTTCAGTTAAAAACTGGAAAGAAGCTTTCTCAGAAACTGCTTTGTGTACTGTTAATTCATCTCACAGAGTTACAGCTTTCCCCTACAGAAGCCTTTCCCTAAGACAGTTCTGGTGGTATTTGCAATGTTTTATTCGGACGACCATAGAGGGCTATGGTGAAAAAGGAAATATCTTCATTTAAATACTGGAAAGAAGATTTTGCAAAACTGCTTTGTGTTCTGTTAATTCATCTCACAGAGTTACAGCTTTCCCCTCAAGAAGCCTTTCACTAAGACTGTTCTTATGGAATTTGCAAAGTGATATTTGGAAGCCTGTTTAGGGCTATGGTGTAAAAGAAATATCTTCAGTTAAAAACAGGAAAGAAGCTTTCTGAGAAACGGCTTTCTGTTCTGTTAATTTATCTCACAGAGTTACAGCTTTCCCCTCAAGAAGCCTTTCGCTAAGACTGTTGCTGTGGAATTTTAAAGTGATATTTGGATGCCCATAAAGGTCTATGGTGAAAAAGGAAATATCCTAAGATAAAAACTGAAAAGAAGCTTTTTGAGAAACTGCTTTGTGTTCTGTTAATTCATCTCCCAGTTATAACTTTCCACTCAGGAAGCCTTTCGCTAAGACTGTTCTTGTGGAATTTGAAAAGTGATATTTGAATGCCCATAAAGGGCTATGTTGAAAAAGGAAATATCTTCCGTTAAAAACTGGAAAGGAGCTTTTTGAGAAACTGCATTGTATTCTGTTAAAGCATCTCACAGAGTTACAGTTTCCCCTCAAGAAGTCTTTCACGAAGACTGTTCTTGCGGATACTGCCAAGTGATAAAGCCCTTAGAGGGCTATGGTGAAAAAGGAAATCTCTTCCATTAAAAACTGAAAAGAAGCTTTCTGAGAAACGGCTTTGTGTTCTGTTAATACATCACGGAGAGTTACAGCTTTCCCCTCAGAAAGATTTTCGCTAAGACTCTTCTCCTGGAATTTACAAAGTGATATTTGGAAGCCCATAGAGGGCTATGGTGAAAAAGGAAATCTCTTCTGTTAAAAACTGGATGAAACTCTCTGAGGAATTGCATTGTGCTCTCTGAATTCATCTCACAGAGTTACAGCCTTCCCCTCAAGAAGCCTTTCACTTAGACTGTTCTTGTGGAATTTAAAAAGTGATATTTGGAAGCCCATAGAGTTCTAGGGTGAAAAAGGAAATATCTTGGGTTAAAAACTGTAAAGAAGCCTTTTGAGAAACTGCTTTGTGTTCTACTAATTCATCTCAGAGAGTTACAGCTTTCCCCTCAAGAAGCCTTTCGCTAAGACTGTTCCTGTGGAATTTGCAAAGTGATATTTGGAAGTCCATACAGGGCTATAATGAAAACGGAAATGTCTTCAATTAAAAACTGGAAAGAAGCTTTCTGAGAAACGGCTTTGTGTTCTCTTAATACATCTCACAGAGTTACAGTTTTCCTCTCAAGAGGCCTTTCGATAAGACTGTTCTTGTGGAATTTGCAAAGTTGTATTTGGAAGCCCATAAAGGGCTATGGTGAAAAAGGAAGTATCCTAAGATAAAAACTGAAAAGAAACACTTTGAGAAACTGCTTTGTGTTGTGTTAATTCATCTCACAGAGTTATAGCTTTTCTTTCAAGAAGCCTTTCCCTAAGACTGTTCTTGTGGAGTTTGCAATGTGATATTTGGAAGCCGCTAGAGGGCTACGGTGAAAAAGGAATTATCTTCAGTTAGAAACTGGAAAGAAGCTTTCTGAGAAACTGCTTTGTGTTCTGTTAATTCATCTCAGAGAGTTACATCTTTCCCCTCAAGAAGCCTTTCGCTAAGACTGTTCTGGTGGAATTTGCAAAGTGATATTTAGAAGGCCTTAGAGGGCTATGGTGATAAAGGAAAGCTCGTCCATTAAAGACTGAAAAGCAGCTTTCTGAGAAACGGCTTTTTGTTCTGTTAATTCATATCACAGAGTTACATCTTTCCCCTCTGGTAGCATTTCGCTAAGACTGTTCTTGTGGAATTTGAAAGTGATATTTGGAAGCCCCTAGAGAGCTATGACGAAAAAATAAATCTTTTCCGTTAAAAAATGGAAAGAAGCTTTCTGAGAAACTGCTTTCTGTTCTGTTAATTCATCTCACAGAGTTGCGGCTTTTCCCTCAAGAAGCCTTTCCCAAAGACTGTTTTTGGGGAATTTGCAAAGTGATATTTGGAAGCCCCTAGAGGGTTATGGTGAAAAAAGAAATATCTTCAGTTAAAAACTGGAAAGAAGCTTTCTGAGAAACTGCTTTGTGGTCTGTTAATTCATTTCACGGAGTTACAACTTTCCCCTCAAAAAGCCTTTCGCTAAGACTGTTCTTGTGGAATTTTCAAAGTGATATTTTGAAGCCCACAGAGGGCTATGGTGAAAAGGATATCTCTTCCGTTAAAAACTGGTAAGAAGCTTCCTGAGAAACGTGTTTGTTTTCTGTTAATTCATCTCACAGAGTTACAGCTTTCCCCTCAAGAAGCCTTTCGCTAAGACTGTTCTTGTGGAATTTGCAAAGTGATATTTGGAATCCCATAGTGGGCTATGGTGGAAAAGGAAATATCTTCAGTTACAAACTGGAAAGAAGTTTTCGGAGAAACTGCTTTGTGTTGTGTTAATTCATCTCACAGAGTTACAGCTTTCCCCTCAAGAAGTCTTTCGCTAAGACTGTTCTTGTGGAATTTGCAAAGTGGTATTTGGAAGCGCATAGTGGGCTATGGTGAAAAAGGACATATCCTAAGATAAAAACTGAAAACAAGCTTTCTGAGAAACTGCTTTGTGTTTCGTTAATTCATCTCAGAGCGTTACAGCTTTCCCCTCAAGAAGCCTTTCGCTAAGACTGTTCTTGTGGAATTTGCAAAGTGATAATTGGAAGCCCATAGAGGGCTATGGTGAAAAAGGAAATATCGTAAGATAAAAACTGAAAGGAAGCTTTTTGAGAATCTGCTTTGTGTTCTGTTAATTCATCTCACAGAGTTATAATTTTCTTCTCAAGAAGCCTTTCGCTAAGACTGTTCTTGAGTAATTTGCATAGGGATATTTGGAATTCCATAGAGGGCTGCCATGAAACAAGAAATATCTTCAGTTAACAACTGGAAAGAAGCTTTCTGAGAAACGGCTTTGTGTTCTCTTAATTCATCTCACAGAGTTACAGCTTTCCCCTCTAAAAGCCTTTGGCTAAGTCTGTTCTTGTGGAATTTGGAAAGTGATATTTGGATGCCCATCGAGGGCTATGGTGAAAAAGGAAACATCTTCAGTTAAAAAAGGGAAAGAAGCTTTCTGAGAAACAGCTTTGTGTTCTCTTAATTCATCTCACAGAGTTACAGCTTTCCAATCAAGAAGCCTTTTACTAAGACTGTTCTTGTGAAATCTGCAAAGTGATATTGGGAAGCCCTTAGGGAGCTATGGTGAAAAAGGAAATATCTTCAGTTAAAAACAGGAAAGAAGCTTTCTGAGAAACTGCTTTGTGTTCTGTTAATTCATCTCACAGAGTTACAGCTTTCCCCCCTAGAAGCCTTTTGCTAAGACTGTTTTTGTGGAATTTGCATAGTGATATTTGGAAGCCCGTAGAGGGCTATGGTGAAAAAGGAAATATCTCCCGTTAAAAACTGAAAAGAAGCTTTCTGAGAATCGGCTTGGTGTTCTGTTAATTCATCTCACAGAGTTATAGCTTTCCTCTCAAGAAGCTTTTCGCTATGACTGTTCTTGTTGTATTTGCAAAGAGATATTTGGAAGCCCATAGAGAGCTACGGTGAAAAATGAAATATCTTCGGTTAAAAGTTGGAAAGAAGCTTTCTGAGAAACTGCTCTGTGTTTTGTTAATTCGTAACACAGATTTACAGCTTTTTACTCAAGAAGCTTTTTGCCGAGAGTGTTCTTGTGGAGTTTAAAAAGTGATATTTGGAAGCCCATGGAGGGTAATGGTGAAAAAGAAAATATCTGTAGTTAATAACTGGAAAGAAGCTTTGTGAGAAACTACTTTGTGTTCTGTGAATTCATCTCACAGGGTTACAGCTTTCCCCTCAAGAAGCCTTTCCCTGAGACTGTTCTTGTGGAATTTGCAAAGTGATATTTGGAATCCTATAGAGGGCTATGGAGGAAAAGGAAATATCTTCAGTTAAAAAATGGAAAGAAGCTTTCCGAGAAACTCCTTTGTGTTCTCTTAATTCATCTCAGAGAGTTACAGCTTTTCCTTCAGGAACCTTTTCGCTAAGACTGTTCTTATGGAATTTGCAAAGTGACATTTGGAAGCCCATAGAGGGCTATGGTGAAAAAGTAAATCTCTTCCTTTAAAAACTGGAAAGAAGCTTTCTGAGAAACTGCTTTGTGTTCCATTAATTCATCTCACAGCGTTACAGCTTTCCCCTCAAGAAGCCTTTCGCTAAGACTGTTCTTGTGGAATTTGCAAAGTGATATTTGGAAGCCCTTACAGGGCTATGGTGAAAGAGGAAATCTGTTCTGTGGAAAACTGGAAAGAAGCCTTTGGAGAAACGGCTTTGTGTTCTGTTAATTCATCTCACAGAGTTACAGCATTCCCCTTAAGAAGTCTTACGCTAAGACTGTTCTTGTGGAATTTGCAAAGGGATATTTGGAAGCCCATAGAGGGCTACGATGTAAAAGGAAATATCTTCAGTTAAAAACTGGAAAGAAGCTTTATGAGAAACGGCTTTGTGTTCTACTAATTCATCTCACAGAGTTACAGCTTTCCCCTCAAGAAGCCTTTCGCTAAGACTGTTGTGGTGGTATTTGCAAAGTGATATTTGGAAGCCCACAGAGGGCTATGGTGAAAAAGAAATCTCCTCCGTTAAAAACTGGGAAGAAGCTTTCTGAGAAACGGGTTTGTGTTCTGTAAATTCATCCCACAGAGTTACAGCAATCCCCTCAGAAACCTTTCGCTAAGACTGTTCTTGTGGAATTTGCAAAGTGATATTTGGAAGCCCATAGAGGGCTATGGTGAAAAAGGAAATATCTTCAGTTAAAAATTGTAAAGAAGCTTTCTGGGAAACGGCTTTGTGTTCTCTTAATTCATCTCAAAGAGTTTCAGTTTTCCCCTCAGGAAGCCTTTCGCTAAGATGTTCTTGTGGAATTTTCAAAGTGTTTTTTGGAAGCCCATATAGGGCTAAGATGAAAAAGGAAATATCTTGAGTTAAAAACTGGAAAGAAGCTTTATGAGAAATGGATCTGTGTTCTACTAATTCATCTCACAGAGTTACAGCTTTCCCCTCAAGAAGCCTTTCGCTAAGACTGTTGTGGTGGAATTTGCAAAGTGATATTTGGAAGCCCAGAGAGGGCTATGGTGAAAAAGAAATCTTTTCCTTTAAAACCTGGAAAGAAGTTTTCTGAGAAATGGCTTTGTGTTCTGCAAAATTCATCCCATAAAGTTACAGCAATCCCCTCAAAAACATTTCGATAAGACTGTTCTTGTGGAATTTGCAACGTGATATTTGGAAACTCATAGAGTGCTATGGTGTAAAAGGAAATTTCTTCTGTTAAAAATTGGAAAGAAGCTTTTGAGAAACTGCTTTGTGTTCCATTAACTCATCTCACATAGTTACAGCTTTTCCCTCAAGAAGCCTTTCGCTAAGACTGTTCTTTTGAAATTTGCAAAGTGATATTTGGAAGCCCATAGAGGGCTATGGTGCAGAAGGAAATCTCTTCCGTTAAAAACTGGAAAGAAGCTTTCTTAGAAACTGCTTTGTTTTCTGTTAATTCATCTCACAGAGTTATATCTTTCCTCTAAAGAAGCCTTTCTCTAAGACTGTTCTTGTGGAATTTGCTAAGTGATATTTGGAAGCCCAAAGAGGGCTACGGTGAAAAAGGAAATATCTTCAGTTAAAAACTGGAAAGAAGCTTTTTCAGAACCTGCTTTGTGTTCTGTTAATTAATCTCACAGAGTTACAGATTTCCCCTCAAGAAGTCTTTCACTAAGACTGTTCTTGTGGAATATGCAAAGTGAAATTTGGAAGCCCATAGAGGAATATGGTGAAAAAGGAAATATCTTCAGTTAAAACCTGAAAAGAAGCTTTCTGAGAAACGGCTTTGTGTTCTCTTAATTCACCTCACGGAGTTACAGCTTTCCTCTCAAGAAGTCTTTCGCTAAGACTGTTCTTGTATAATTTGCAAAGTAATATTTGGAAGCCCATGGATGGCTATGGTGAAAAAGGAATTCTCTTCCGTTAAAAAGTGGAAAGAAGATTTCTGAGAAACTGCTTGGTGTTCTTTTATTTCATATCACGGAGTTCCAGCTTTGCACTGAAGAAGCCTTTCCCTAAGAATCGTCTTGTGGAATTTGCAAAGTGATATTTGGAAGACCTAGAATGCTATGGTGAAAAAGGAAATATCTTCAGTTAAAAACAGGAAAGAAGCTTTCTGAGAAACTGCTTTGTGTTCTGTTAATTCATCTCACAGAGTTACAGATTTCCTCTCAAGAAGCCTTTCTCTAAGGCTGTTTTTCTGGAATTTGCAAAGTGATATTTGGAAGCTCTTAGAGGGCTACGGTGAAAAAGGAATTATCTTCAGTTAAAAACTGGAAAGAAGCTTTCTGAGAAACTGCTTGGTGTTCTCTTATTTCATCTCACAAAGTTTCAGCTTTCGCCTCAAGAAGCCTTTCACTAACACAGTTCTGGTGGAATTTGCAAAGTGATATTTGGACGTCCAAAGAGGGCAACGGTGAAAAAGAAATCTCTTCCGTTAAAAACTGGGAAGAAGCTTTCTGAGAAACGGCTTTGTGTTCTGTTAATTCATCTCACAGATTAAAGATTTCCCCTCAAGAAGCCTTTCCCTAAGACTGTTCTTGGGGAATTTGCAAATTGATATTTGGAAGTCCATAGTGGGCTATGGTGAAAAACGAAATATCCTAAGATAAAAACTAAAAAGCAGCTTTCTGAGAAATTGCTTTGTGTTATGTTAATTCATCTCAGAGGGTTACAGCTTTTCCCTCAAGAAGCCTTTCCTTAAGACTGTTCTTGTGGAACTTACAAAGTGATATTTGGAAGCCCATAGAGGGCTATGGTGAAAAAGCAAACATCTTCAGTTAAAAACTGGAAAGAAGCTTTCCGAAAATCGGCTTTGTGTTCTGTTAATTCATCTCGCAATGTTACAGCTTTCCCCTTAAGAAGCCTTTCGATAAGACTCTTCTTGTGGAATTTGCAAAGTGATATTTGGAAGCCCATATAGGGTTTACGGTGAAAAAGGAAATATCTTCAGTTAAAAACTGGAAAGAAGCTTTCTGAGAAACGGCTTTGTGTTCTACTAATTCATCTCACAGAGTTACAGCTTTCCCCTCAAGAAGCCTTTCGCTAAGACTGTTCTGGTGGAATTTGCAAAGTGATATTTGGAAGCCCACAGAGGGCTATGGTGAAAAAGAAATCTCTTACGTTAAAAACTGGGAAGAAGCTTTCTGAGATACGGCTTTGTGTAGTGTAAATTCATCCCACAGAGTTACAGCAGTCCCCTCAGAAGCCTTTCGCTAAGACTGTTCTTGTGGAATTTGCAAAGTGATATTTGGAAGTTCATATAGGGCTATGGTGAAAAAGAAAATATATTCAGTTAAAAATTGTAAAGAAAAGAGGACACAAACAAATGGAAGAACATACCATGCTCATGGATAGGAAGAATCAATATCGTGAAAATGGCCATACTGCCCAATGTAATTTATAGATTCAATGCCATCCCCATCAAGCTACCAATGAGCTTCTTCACAGAATTGGAAAAAACTGCTTTAAAGTTCATATGGAACCAAAAAAGAGCCCGCATCTCCAAGATAATCCTAAGTCAAAAGAACAAAACTGGAGGCATCACGCTACCTGACTTCAAACTATACTACAAGGTTACAGTAACCAAAACAGCATGGTACTGGTACCAAGCAGAGATATATACCAATGGAACAGAACAGAGTCCTCAGAAATAATACCACACATCTACAGCCATCTGATCTTTGACAAACCTGAGAGAAACAAGAAAT
>CM052586.1:48189327-48204033 GCA_028551445.1 Miopithecus talapoin
AACTGGCTCAGGACGGTCAAAACCGGTTTGAGCCGGTCTGGTCTGGTTTGAGCAGGTCAAAACCGGTTTGTAGCCCGGTTTCTGCCGGTCTGCGCTGGTCTGGTCTCTTTTGATCCGGTTTCAGCTGGTCTGGGCAGGTCGAGTCCGGTTTGATCCAGTCAAAACCGCTTTGAGCTGGTAAAAAGAGGTCTGAGCCGGTCTGGTCTCTTTTGAGCTGGTCAAAACCGGTTTGCGCCGGTCATAACCGGCTCAGGTCGGTCAAAACCTGTTTGAGCCGGTCTGGTCTGGTTTGAACCGGTCAAAAACGGTTTGTGGCCCAGTTTCAGGCGGTCTGGGCCGGTCTGGTCCGATTTGATGCGATTTTCGCCAGTCTGGGCTGGTCTGATTCGGTTTGATCCGGTCTCATCCAGTCCAAATTGGTTTTCGCCGGTCAAAACCGGTTTCAGCCCTTCTGGTGTGGTTTGAGCCGGTCAAAACCGGATCGAGCCGTTCAAAACCGGTTTGAACCGTTCAAAACCGCATTGAACCGGCCTGGTCTGTTTTGAGCCAGTCAAAACCGGTTTGAGCCGGTCTGGTCTGGTTTGAGCCAGTCTGGTCTTTTTTGAACCGGTCAAAACCGGTTTGTGGCCCAGTTTTAGGCGGTCTGTGCTGGTCTGTTCCGGTTTGATCCGATTTTAGCTGGTTTGGGCCAGTCTGATTTGGTTTGATCCGGTCTCATACGGTCAAAACCGGTTTTAGCCGGTCAAAACCGGTTTCATTTCATCTGGTGTGGTTTGAGCAGGTCAAAACTGGTTTGAGCCTGTCAAAACCGGTTTGAGCCAGTGTGGTCTGGTTTGGGCTGGTCTGGTCTGGTTTGAGCCGTGCAAAACCGGTCCGAGCCGTGCAAAACCCGTTTGAGCCGGTTTGGTCTGTTTGAAGCCAATCAAAACCGATTCGAGCCTGTCTGAGCTGGTCTGGTCCGGTTTGATCCGGTCTAATCAGGTCAAAACCGGTTTGAGCTGGTGAAAACCGGTTTTGGCCGGTCTGGAGTGGTTTGAGCCGGTCAAAACCGGTTTGAGCTGGTCAAAACCGGATTGAGCCAGTCTAAACCGGTTTGAACCGATCTGGTCTGGTTTGAGACGGTCAAAACTGGTTTGACCCATTCTGTCCCGGTTTTAGCCGGTCTGGGCTGGTGTGACCCGCTTTGATCCGGTTTCAGCCGGTCTGGGCCTGTCTGGTACGCTTTGATACGGTGTAGGCCGGTCTGTTCCGTTTTGATCTGGTGTCATCCGGTCAAAACCGGTTTGAGCCAGTCTGGTCCGGTTTGAACAGGTCAAAACCGGTTTGTGGCCCAGTTTTAGGCGGTCTGGGCCGGTATGGTCCGGTTTGATCTGGTTTCAGCTGGTCTGGGCCGGTCGAGTCCGGTTTGACCCGGTCAAAACCGCTTTGAGCCTGTCAAAACCGGTTTGAGCCGGTCTGGTCTGGTTTGAACGGGTCAAAACCGGTTTGTGGCCCAGTTTTAGGTGTTCTGTTCCGGCCTGGTCCGGTTTGATCCGATTTTAGCCGGTCTGGGCCGGTCTGATCCGGTTTGATTCTGTCTCATACGTTCAAAACTGGTTTTAGCCAGTCAAAACCGGTTTCAGCCAGTCTGGTGTGGTTTGAGCAGGACAAAACCGGTTTGAGCCGATCTGGCCTGGTGTGAGCCCTTCTGGACTGGTTTGAGCCGGTCAAAACTGGTTTGAGCCTGTCAAACCTGTTTGAGCCGTTCAAAACCGGTGAGCTGGTCAAAACCGGATTGAACCGGTCTGGTCTGGTTTGAGCCAGTCAAAACTGGTTTGAACGTTCTGGCCGGGTTTTAGCCGGTGTGGGCCGGTCTGTCCGGTTTGATCCGGTTTGAGCCGGTCTGGTCTGGTTTGAGCCGGTCAAAACCGGTTTGTGGCCAAATTTTCGGCGGTCTGGGCCGTTCTGGTCCGGTTTGATCCGATTTTAGCCGGTCTGGGCCAGTGTTATTCGGTTTGATCCAGTCTCATCCGTTCAAAACCGGTTTCAGCTGGTCTGTTGTGGTTTGAGCAGGTCAAAACCAATTTGAGTCGGGCAAAACCGGTTTATGCCAGTCTGGTCTGGTTTGAGCTGGTCTGGGCCGGTCTGGTCCGGTTTGATCCGGTTTCAGCCGGTCGGGGCCTGTCTGGTACGCTTTGATCCGGTGTGAGCCGGTCTGGTCCGGATTGATCCGGTGTCATCCGGTCAAAACCAGTTTGAACCTATCTGGTCCAGTTTGAACCGGTGAAAACCGGTTTCTGGCTCAGTTTTATGCGGTCTGGGCCGGTCTGGTCTGGATTGATCCGGTTTCAGCTGGTCTGGGCCGGTCGTGTCCGGTTTGATCCGGTCAAAACCGCTTTCAGCCTGTCAAAACCGGTTTGAGCCGGTCTGGTCTGTTTTGAGCCTGTCAAAACCGGCTCAGGACGGTCAAAATCGGTTTGAGCCGGTCTGGTCTGGTTTGTGCAGATCAAAACCAGTTTGTGGCCCGGTTTTTGACGGTCTGCGCTGGTCTGGTCTCTTTTGATCCGGTATCAGCTGGTCTGGGCCGGTCGAGTCCGGTTTGATCCGGTCAAAACCGCTTTGAGCTGGTAAAAGGCGGTTTGAGCTGGTCTGGTCTCTTTTGAGCTGGTCAAAACCGGTTTGCGCCGGTCAAAACCGGCTCAGGTCGGTCAAAACCGGTTTGAGCCGGTCTGGTTTGGTTTGAACCGGTCAAAACCGGTTTGTGGCCCAGTTTTAGGCGGTCTGGGCCGGTCTGGTCCGATTTGATGCGATTTTCGCCAGTCTGGGCTGGTCTGATTCGGTTTGATCCAGTCTCATCCAGTCCAAACCGGTTTTCGCCGGACAAAACCGATTTCAGCCCTTCTGGTTTGGTTTGAGCCGTTCAAAACCGGTTTGAACCGTTCAAAACCGCATTGAACCGGCCTGGTTTGTTTTGAGCCTGTCAAAACCGGTGTGAGCCGGTCTGGTTTGGTTTGAGCCAGTCTGGTCTGGTTTGAACCGGTCAAAACGGGTTTGTGGCCCAGTTTTAGGCGGTCTGGGCCGGTCTGTTCCGGTTGATCCGATTTTAGCCCGTCTTGGCCAGTCTGATTTGGTTTGATCCGGTCTCATCCGGTCAAAACCGGTTTTAGCCGGACAAAACCGGTTTCAGCCGTTCTGGTGTGGTTTGAGCAGGTCAAAACCGGTTTGAGCCGGTTTGGTCTGGTTGAAGCCAGTCAAAACCGATTCGAGCCTGTCTGAGCCAGTCTGGTCAGGTTTGATCCCATCTAATCAGGTCAAAAGCAGTTTGAGCCGGTTTGGTCTGGTTGAAGCCAGTCAAAACCGATTCGAGCCTGTCTGAGCCGGTCTGGCCTCTTTGATCCGGTCTAATCATGTCAAAAGCGGTTTGAGCCGGTGAAAACCAGTTGAAGCCGGTCTGGAGTGGTTTGAGCCGGTCAAAACCGGTTTGAGCCGGTCAAATCCGGATTGAGCCAGTCAAAACCGGTTTGAACTGGTCTGGCCCGGTTTTAGCCTGTGTGGGCCGGTCTGGTCCAGTTTGGTCTCGTTTCAACCGGTCTGGACCTGTCTGGTCTGGTTTGATCTGGTGTGAGCCGGTCTGGTCCGGTTAGATCGGTGTCATCCGTTCAAAACCGGTTTGAACCGGTCTGGTCTGATTTGAGCCGGTCTGGTCTGGTTTGAGCCGGTCAAAACCGGTTTGAGCCGATCTGGTCCGGTTTGATCCGATTTTAGCCGGTCTGGGCCGGTCTGATTCGCTTTCATCCGGTCTGATCCGGTCAAAACAGGTTTTAGCTGGTCAAAACAGGTTTCAGGCGGTCTGGTATGGTTTGAGCAGGTCAAAACCGGTTTGAGCCGGTCTGGTCTTGTTTGAGCCGGTCTGGTCTGGTTTGAGCCGGTCAGAACCGGTTCGAGCCGGTCAAAACCGATTTGAGCCGGTTTGGTCTGGTTGAAGCCAGTCAAAACCGATTCGAGCCTATCTGAGCTGGTCTGGTCCGGTTTGATCCGGTCTAATCACGTCAAAACAGGTTTGAGGCGGTGAAAAACGGTTTTAGCCGGTCTGGAGTGGTTTGACCCGGTGAAAACCGGATTGAGCCAGTCAAAACCGGTTTGAACCGGTCTGGTCTGGTTTGAGCCGGTTAAAATCGGTTTGAGCCGGTCTGGGCTGGTCTGGTCCGGTTTGGTCTGGTTTCAGCCGGTCTGGGCCTGTCTGGTACGGTTTGATCTGGTGTGAGCCAGTCTGGTCTGGTCTGATCGGGTGTCATCTGGTCAAAACCGGTTTCAGCCGGTCTGGTCCGGTTTTAGCGGGTCTGGTCTGGTTTGAGCCGGTCAAAACAGGCTCAGGCCGGTCAAAACCAGTTTCAGCCGGTCTGGTCTGGTTTGCTCCGGTCAAAACCGGTTTGTGGCCGGGTTTTAGCCGGTCTGGGCTGGTTTAGTCCGGTTTGACCGGTTTCAGCTGGTCTGGGCCGGTCGGGTCCGGTGTGATGCGGTCAAAACAGCTTTGAGCCGGTCAAAACCGGTTTGAGCCTGTCTGGTCTGGTTTGAGCCCGTCTGGTGTGGTTTGAGCTGGTCAAAACTGGCTCAGGTCGGTCAAACCTGGTCTGAGCCGGTCTGGTCTGGTTTGAACTGGTCAAAAACGGTATGTGGCCCAGTTTTAGGCCGTCTGGGGCGGTCTGGGCCGGTTTGATCCGATTTTAAGAGGTCTGGGCCGGTCTGATTCGGTTTGATCCGGTCTCATCTGGTGAAACCCGGTTTTAGCCGGTCAAAACCGATTTCAGCCGGTCTGGTGTGGTTTGAGCAGGTCAAAACCGGTTTTAGCCGGTTTGGTCTGGTTGAAGCCAGTCAAAACCGATTAGAGCCTGTCTGAGCTGGTCTGATCTGGTTTGATCTGTTCTAATCAGGTCAAAACCGGTTCGAGCCACTGAAAACCAGTTTTAACCGGTCTGGAGTGGTTTTAGCCGGTCAAAACCGGTTTGAGCCGGTCAAAATCGGATGGAGGCAGTCAAAACCGGTTTGAACCGGTCTGGTTTGGTTTGAACCCGTCAAATCCGGTTTGAGCCGGTCTGGCCCGGTTTTAGCCGATCTCGGCCGGTCTGGGCCGGTTAGATCCGTTGTCATCCGGTCTAAACCGGTTTGAGCCGGTCTGGTCCGGTTTGAACCGGTCAAAACCGGTTTGTGGCCAAGTTTTAGGTGGTCTGGGCCGGTCTGGTCCGGTTTGATCCGATTTTATCCGGTCTGGGTCGGTCGAGTCCGGTTTGATCCGGTCAAAACCGCTTTGAGCCGGTCAAAACCGGTTTGAGCCTGTCTGATCAGGTTTTAGCCGGTCTGGGCTGTTTTCAGCCGGTCAAAACCGGCTCAGGACGGTCAAAGCCGGTTTGAGCCGGTCTAGTCTGGTTTGAACGGGTCAAAACCGGTTTGTGGCCCAGTTTTAGGCGGTCTGGGCCGGTCTTTTCCGGTTTGATCCGATTTCAGCCAGTCTGGCCCGGTCTGATTCGGTTTGATCGGTCTTATTCGGCCAAAACAGGTTTTAGCTGGTCAAAACCCGTTTCGGCCGGTCTAGTGTGGTTTGAGAAGGTCAAAAGCGTTTTGAGCTGGTCAAAAGGGGTTTGAGCCGGTCTTGTCTGGTTTGAGCCGGTCAAAACCGGTTTTTGGCCCGGTTTTAGCCGGTCTGGGCCCGTCTGGTCTGTTTAGATCCGGTTTCAGCTGGTCTGGGCCGGTCGAGTCCGGTTTGATCCGGTCAAAACTGCTTTGAGCTGGTAAAAACCGGTTTGAGCCGGTCTGGTCTGGTTTGAGCCGGTCAAAACAAGTTTGAACCTGTCTGTTCTGGTTTGAGCCGGTCAAAACCGGTTTGAGCCGATCTCGCCCGGTTTTAACTGGTCTGGGCCGGTCTGGTACGGTTTGATCCCGTTTCAGCCGGTCTGGGCCTGTCTGGTCCGGTTTGATCCGGTGTGAGCTGGTCTGGTCCGGTTTGATCCGTTGTCATCCGGTCAAAACCGGTTTGAGCCGGTCTGGTCCTGTTTGAACCGGTCAAAACCAGTTTGTGTCCTAGTCTTAGGCGGTCTGGGCCGGTCTGGTCTGGTTTGATCCCGTTTCAGCCTGTCTGGGCCGGTCGAGTCCTGTTTGATCCGGTCAAAACCGCTTTGATCCGGTTAAAACGTGTTTGAGGCGGTCTGGTCTGGTTTGAGCCGGTCTGGTCTGGTTTGAGCCTGTCAAAACCGGCTCAGGACGGTCAAAACCGGTTTGAGCCTGTCTTGTGTGGTTTGAACGGGTCAAAACCGCTTTGTGGCCCAGTTTTAGGCGGTCTCGGCCGGTTTGGTCCGGTTTGGTCCGATTTTAACTGGTCTGGGCCAGTCTGACTCGTTTTGATCCTGTCTAATCCGGTCAAAACCGGTTATAGCTGGTCAAAACCGGTTTCAGCCGGTCTGGCGTGGTTTGAGCAAGTCAAAACCGGTTTGAGCCGGTCTGGTCTGGTTTGAGCCAGTCAAAACCGGTTTGAGGCCCGGTTTTAGCCGATCTGGGCCAGTCTGGTCCGGTGTGATCCAGTTTCAGCTGGTCTGGGCCAGTCGAGTCCGGTTTGATCCAGTCAAAACCGCTTTAAGCTCGTAAAAACCGGTTTGAGCCGGTCTGGTCTGGTTTGAGCAGGTCAAAACCGGTTTGTGGCCTGGTTTTTGCCGGTCTGCGCCGGTCTGGTCTCTTTTGATCCGGTTTCAGCTGCTCTGGGCCGGTCGAGTCCGGTTTGATCCAGTCAAAACCGCTTTAAGCTCGTAAAAACCGGTTTGAGCCGGTCTGGTCTGATTTGAGCCGGTTAAAACCGTTTTGAGCCGGTCAAAACCGGCTCAGGTTGGTCAAAACCGGTTTAAGCCAGTCTGGTCTGGTTTGAACCAGTCAAAACCGGTTTGTGGCCCAGTTTTAGGCGGTCTGGGCTGGTCTGGTCCAGTTTGATACGATTTTAGCCAGTCTGGGCCGGTCTGATTTGGTTTGATCCGGTCTCATCCAGTCAAAACCGGATTTAGCCGGTCAAAACCGGTTTTAGCCAGTCTGGTGTGGTTTGCGCAGGTCCAAACAGGTTTGAGACGATCTGGTCTGGTTTGAGCTGGTCTGGTCTGGTTTGAGCGGGTCAAAACCTGTTCGAGCCGGTCAAAACCGGTTTGAGCCGGTTTGGTCTGGTTGAAGCCAGTCAAAACCGATTCGAGCCTGTCTGAGCTGGTCTGGTCCGGATTGATCCGGTCTAATCAGGTCAAAACAGGTTTGAGCCAGTGAAAACCGGTTTTAGCCGGTTTGGAGTGCTTTGAGCCGGTCGAAACCGGTTTGAGCCGGTCAAAACCGGATTGAGCCAGTCAAAACCGGTTTGAACCGGTCAGGTCTGGTTTGATCCGGTCAAAACCGGTTTGAGCCGGTCTGGCCCGGTTTTAGCCTGTCTGGGCCGATCTGGTCCGGTTTGATCTGTTTTCAGCCCGTCTGGGTCTTTCTGGTCCGCTTTGATCCGGTGTGAGCCGGTCTGGTCCGGTTTGTTCCGGTGTCATACGGTCAAAACCGGTTTGAGCCGGTCTCGTCCGGTTTGCACCGGTCAAAACGGGTTTGTGGCCTCGTTTTTGCCAGTCTGGGCGGGTCTGGTCCGGTTTGATCCGGGTTCAGCTGGTATGGGCCTGTCGTGTCCGGTTTGATCCGGTCAAAACCGCTTTGAGCTGGTCAAAACCGGTTTGAGCCGGTCTGGTCTGGTTTGAGCTTGTCAAAACCAGCTCAGGACCGTCAAAACCGGTTTGAGCCGGTGTGGTCCGGTTTGAACGGGTCAAAACAGGATTGTGGCCCAGTTTTAGGCGGTCTGGGCCGTTCTGGTTCGGTTCAATCACATTTTAGTCGGTCTCGTCCGGTCTGATTCGATTTCATCCAGTCTCATCCGGTCAAAACTGGTTTTAGCCGGTCAAAACCGGTTTCAGCCGGTCTGGTGTAGTCTGAGCAGGTCAAATCCGGTTTGGGCCGGTGAAAGCCGGTTTGAGCCGGTCTGATCTGGTTTGAAACGGTCTGGAATGGTTTGAGCCAGTCAAACCTGGTTTGAGCTAGTCAAAACCGGTTCGAGCCGTTCAAAACCGGTTTGAGCCTGTCAAAACCGGATTGAACCGGTCTGGTCTGGTTTGAGCCAGTCAAAACCGGTTTCGGCCGGTCAAAACCGATTTAAGCCGGTCTGGTCTGGTTTGAACAGGTCAAAACTGGTTTCTGGCCCAGTTTTAGGCTGTCTGGGCCTGTCTGGTCCGGTTTGATCCGATTTTAGCCGGTCTGGGCCAGTCTGATTTGGTTTGATCCGGTCTCATCCGGTCAAAACCGGTTTTAGCCGGTCAAAAGCGGTTTCATCTGGTCTGGTGTGGTTTGAGCAAGTCAAAACCGGTTTGAGACTGTCAAAACCGGTTTGAGCCGGTCTGGTCTGGTTGAACCCAGTCAAACCAGATTCGAGCCTGTCTGAGCTGTTCTGGTCCGGTTTGATCCGGTCTAATCAGGTCAAAACCGGTTTGAGCCGGTGAAAACCGGTTTTAGCTGGTCTGGAGTGGTTTGAGACGGTCAAAACCGGTTTGAGCCGGTCAAAACTGGATTGATCCAGTCAAAACCGGTTTGAACCGGTCTGGTCTTGTTTGAGATGGTGAAAACCGCTTTGAGCCCTTCTTGCCCGGTTTTAGCCGATCTGGGCCGGTCTGGTCCAGTTTCATCCGGTTTCAGCCGGTCTGGGCCTGTCTGGTACGCTTTGATCCGGTGTGAGCCAGTCTGATCCGGTTTGAAACGGTCAAAACCGGATTGTGGCCCAGTTTTAGGCGGTCTGGGCGGGTCTGGTTCAGTTTGATACGGTTTCAGCTATTCTCGACCGGTCGAGTCCGGTTTGATCCGGTCCAAACCGCTTTGAGCCTGTCAAAACCGGTTTGAGCCGGTCTGGACTGGTTTGAGCCGTTCTGGTCTGGTTTGAGCAGGTCAAAACCGGTTTGAGCCGGTCTGGTCTTGTGTGAGCAGGTCTGGACTGGTTTGAGCCGGTCCAAACCGGTTTGAGCCTGTCAAAACCGGTTCGAGCTGTTCAAAACCGGTGTGAGCCGGTAAAAACCGGTTTGAGCCGGTCTGGTCTGCTTTGAGACGGTCAAAACCGGTTTGTGTCCCGGTTTTAGCCTGTCTGCGACGGTCTGGTCTGTTTTGATCCGGTTTCAGCTGGTCTGGGCCGGTCGAGTCCGGTTTGATCTGGTCAAAACCGCTTTGAGCTGGTAAAAACCGTTTTGAGCCGGTCTGGTCTGGTTTGAGCTGGTCAAAACCGGTTTGAGCCGGTCAAAACCGGCTCAGGTCGGTCAAAACCGGTTTGAGCCGATCTGGTCTGGTTTGAACCGGTCAAAACCGGTTTGTGTACCCGTTGTAGACGGTCTGGGCCGGTCTGGTCGGGTTTGATGCGATTTTCGCCAGTAGGGCCAGTCTGATTCAGTTTGATCCGGTCTCATCCGGTCAAAACCGGTTTTCGCAGGTCAAAACCGGTTTTAGCCAGTCTGGAGTGGTTTGAGCAGGTCAAAAACGGTTTGAGCCGGTCTGGTCTGGAATGAGCCGGTCTGGTCTGGTTTGTGCCGGTCAAAACTGGTTTGAGCCGGTTTGGTCTGGTTGAAGCAAGTCAAAATCGATTCGAGCCTGTCTGAGCAGGTCTGGTCTGGTTTGTTCCGGTCTAATCAGGTCAAATCCGGTTTTCGAAGGTCAAAATCTGTTTTAGCCGGTCTGGAGTGGTTTGAGCCAGTCAAAACCGGTTTTAGCCGGTCAAACCCGGATTGAGCCAGTCAAAACCGGTTTGAGCCGGTCTGATCTGGTTTGAGCTATTCAAAACCAGTTTGTGGCCTGGTTTTAGCCGGTCTGGGCTGGTCTGGTCCGGTTTGATCCGGTTCCAGCTGGTCTGGGCCGGTCAAATCCGGTTTGATCCGGTCAAAAGGGCTTTGAGTCGGTCAAAACCGGTTTGAGCCGGTCTGGTCTGGTTTGAGCCAGTCTGGTCTGGTTTGTGCCGGTGAAAACCGGCTCAGGTCGGTCAAAACCGTTTTGAGAAGGTCGGGTCTGGTTTGAACCGGTCAAAACCGGTTTGTGGCCTAGTTGTGGGCGGTCTGGGCCGGCCTGGTCTGGTTTGACCCGATTTTAGCCGGTCTGGGCCGGTCTGATTCGGATTGATCCAGTCTCATCCGGTCAAAACCGGTTTTAGACCGTTTGGTGTGGTTTTAGCAGGTCAAAACCGATTTGAGCCGGTCTGGTCTGGTTTCAGCCAGTCTGGTCTGGTTTGAGATGGTCAAAACCGGATTGAGCCACTCAAAACTGGTTTGAAACGGTCTGGTCTGGTTTGAGCCGGTCAAAACCGGTTTAAGCCGGTCTGGCCCAGTTTTAGCCAGTCTGGGCCGGTCTGGTCCGGTTTGATCCAGTTTCAGCCGGTCTGGGCCTGTCTGGTCCACTTTGATCCAGTGTGAGCCGGTCTGGTCCGGTTTGATCTGGTGTCATCTGGTCCAAACCGGTTTGAGCCGGTCTGGTCCGGTTTGAAACGGTCAAAACTGGTTTGTGGCCCAGTTTTAGGCGGTCTGGGCCTGTCTGGTCCGGTTTGATCCGATTTTAGCTGGTCTGGGACGGTCTGATGCGGTTTGACCCGGTCTCATCCGGTCAAAACCGGTTTTAGCCGGCTTGGTGTGGTTTGAGCAGGTCAAAACCGATTTGAGCCGGTCTGGTCTGGTTTGAGTCAGTCTGTTCTGGTTTGAGCTGGTCAAAACCGGATTGAGCCAGTCAAAACTGGTTTGAAACGGTCTGGTCTGGTTTGAGCTGGTCAAAACAAGTTTGTGGCCCGGTTTTAGCCAGTCTGGGCCGGTCTGGTGCGGTTTGTTCCGGTTTCAGCTGGTCTGGCCGGTCGAGTCTGGTGTGATCCGGTCCAAACCGGTTTGAGCCGGTCTTGTCCGGTTTGAAACAGTCAAAACCGGTTTGTGGCCCAGTTTTAGGCGGTCTGTGCCGGTCTGGTCCGGTTTGATCCACTTTTAGCCAGTCTGGGCAGGTCTGATTCGCTTTCATCCGGTCTCATGCGGTCAAAACCGGTTTTAGCCGGTCAAAACCTGTTTCAGCCTGTCAGGTGTGGTTTGGGCAGGTCAAAACCGGTTTGAGCCGGTCTGGTCTGGTTTGAGCCAGTCTGGTCTGGTTTCATCTGGTCAAGACCGATTCGAGCCGCTCAAAACCGGTTTGAGCCGGTTTGGTCTGGTTGAACCCAGTCAAAACCGATTCGAGCCTGTCTGAGCCGGTCTGGTCCGGTTTGATCTGGTCTAATCAGGTCAAATCCGGTTTGAGCCGGTGAAAACCGGTTTTAGCCGGTCTGGAGTGGTTTGAGCCGGTCAAAACCAGATTGAGACAATCAAAACCAGTTTGAACCGGTCTGGTCTGGTTTGAGCTGGTCAAAATCGGTTTGAGCCGATCTGGCCCGGTTTTAGCCGTTCTCGGCCGGTCTGGTTCGGTTTGATCTGGTTTGAGCCGGTCTGGTCTGGTTTGTGCCGGTCAAAACCAGTTTGAGCCGGTCTGGCCCGGTTTTAGCCGGTCTGGGCCGTTGTGGTCTGGTTTGATCCGGTTTCAACCTGTCTGGGCCTGTCTGGTCCGCCTTGATCCGGTGTTATTCGGTCTGGTCCGGTTTGATCCGGTGTCATCTGGTCAAAACCGGTTTGAGCGGGTCTGGTCCGGTTTGAAACAGTCAAAACCAGTTTGTGGCCAGGTCAGGTGCGGTTTCATCCGCTTGGAGCCGGTGTGCTCTGGTTTTATCCTGTCTCATCCGGTCAATATTGGTTTGAGCCAGTCTGGTCTGGTTTGAGCTGGTCAAAACCGGTTTGAGGCAGTCTGGTCTGGTTTGAGCCGGACTGGTCTGGTTTTAGCCGGTATGGTCTGGTTTGAGCCGGTCAAAACTGGTTTGAGCCGGTCTGGTCTGGTTTGAACCGGTCAAATCCGGTTTGTGGCCCAGTTTTAGGCGGTCTGGGCCGGTCTGGTCTGGTTTGATCCGATTTTAGCCGGTCTGGGCCGGTCTGATTCGGTTTGATCCGGTCTCATCTGGTCAAAACCGGTTTTAGCCGGTTAAAACCGGTTTCAGCCAGTTTGGTGTGGTTTGAGCATGTCAAAACCGGTTTGAGCCGGTCTGGTCTGGTTTGAGCCTGTCTGGTCTGGTTTGAGCCGGTCAAAACTGTCTCAGGTCGGTCAAAACCGGTTCGAGCCTGTTTGGTCTGGTTGAAGCCAGTCAAAACCGATTCTAGCCTGTCTGAGCTGGAGTGGTCCGGTTTTATCCGGTCTAATCAGGTCAAAACCGGTTTCAGCCTGTGAAAAGCGGTTTTAGCCGGTCTGGATTGGTTTGAGAAGGTTAAAGTAAGTTTGAGCCTCATTGGCCCGGTTTTAGGCGGTCTCGGCTGGTCTGTTCCGGTTTGATTAGGTTTTAGCCGGTCTGGTCTGGTTTGAGCCGGACTGGTCTGGTTTGAGCCAGTCAAAACCGACTCAGGTCGGTCAAAACCGGTTTGAGCCGGTCTGGTCTGGTTTGAGCCCGTCAAAACCAGTTTGAGTCTCTCAAAACCGGCTCAGGTCGGTCAAAACCGGTTTGAGCCGGTCTGGTCTGGTTTGAACCGGTTAAAACCGGTTTGTGGTTCAGTTTGAGGCGGTGTGGGCCCGTCTGGTCCGGTTTGGTCCAATTTCAGCCGGTCTGGGCCGGTCTGATTCGGTTTGATCTGGTGTCATCCGGTCTAAACCGATTTTAGCCGGTCAAAACCGGTTTCAGCCGGTCTGGTGTGGTTTGAGAAGGTCAAAACCGGTTTGAGCCAGTCTGGTCTGGTTTGAGGCGGTCTGGTCTGGTTTGAGCCGGTCAAAACCGGTTTGAGCCGGTCTGGTCTGGTTTGAGCCAGTCAAAACCGGTTTGAGCCGGTTTGGTGTGGTTTGAGCCGGTCTGGTCTGGTTTGAGCCGGTCAAAACCGGCTCAAGTCCGTCAAAACCTGTTTGAGCCTGTCTGGTCTGTTTTGAACGGGTCAAAACCGGTTTGTGTCCCAGTTTTAGGCAGTCTGGGCCGGTCTGGTCCGGTTTGATCCGATTTTAGACGGTCTGGGTCGGTCTGATTCGCTTTCATCCGGTCTCATCCGGTCAAAACCGGTTTTAGGTGGTCAAAACCGATTTCAGCCCGTCTTGTGTGGTTGGAGCAGGTCAAAATCGGTTTGAGCCGGTCTGGTCTTGTTTGAGCCGGTCAAAACCAGATAGAGCCGGTTAAAACCGGTTTTGAGCCGGTCTGGTCCGGATTGAGCCGGTTTGGTCTGGTTTGAACCGGTCAAAACCGGCTCAGGCCAGTTAAAACCAGTTTGAGCCGGACTGGTCTGGTTTGAGCCGGTCAAAACCGGTTTGTGGCCCGGTTTTAGGCGGTCTGAGACGGTCTCTCCCGGTTTGATCTGGTTTCAGCTGGTCTGGGCCGGTCGAGTCCGGTTTGATCCGGGCTAAACAGCTTTGTGCAGGTCCATACCGGTTAGAGCCGGTCTGGTCTGGTTTGAGCCAGTCTGGTCTGGTTTGAGCCCGTCAAAACTGGCTATGGACGGTCAAAACCGCTTTGAGCCGGTCTGGTCTGGTTTGAACCGGTCAAAACCGTTTTGTGGCCCAGTTTTAGGAGGTCTGGGCTGTTCTGGTCCGGTTTGATTCAATTTTAGCCGGTCTGGGCCGGTCTGATTCGGTTTGATACAGTCTCATCTGGTCAAAACCGGTTTTAGCCAGTCAAAACTGGTTTCAGCCTGTCTGGTGTGGTTTGAGCAGGTCAAAACCGGTTTGAGCCCGTCTGGTCTGGTTTGAGCCGGTCTCGTCTGGTTTGAGCCGGACAAAACCTCTTTGGTCTTGTCGAAGGCAGTCAAAAACGATTCGAGCTTGTCTGAGCCTGTCTGGTCCGGTTTGATCCGGTGTAATCAGGTCAAAACCGGTTTCAGCCGGTGAAAACTGGTTTTAGCCGGTCTGGAGTGGTTTGAGCCGGTCAAAATCGGTTTGAGCCGGTCAAAACCAGATTGAGCCAGTCAAAACTGGTTTGAACCGGTCTGGTCTGGTTTGCGCCGGTCAAAACTCGTTTGAGCAGGTCTGGCCCCGTTTTAGCCTCTCTGGGCCAGTGTGTTTCGCTTTGAGCCTGTATGAGCCGGTTTATGCTGGTCACGTCCGGTATGATCCGGTTTGAGAAGGTCTGGTCTGGTTTGATACGGTCTAATACGGTCAAAACCGGTTTGAGCCGGTCAGGTCTGTTTTGAGCCGGTCAAAACAGGTTCGACCCGGTGTGGTCTGGTTTGAGCCGGACAAAATAGGTTTGAGCCGGTGTGGCCCGGTTTTAGGCGGTCTGAGCTGGTCTGTTCCGGTTTGATCCGGTTTGAGCCGGTCTGGGTCTGTCTGGTCCGCTTTGATCCGGTGTGAGCTGGTCTGGTCCGGTTTAATCCGGTGTCATCCTGCCAAAACCGGTTTGAGCCGGTCTGGTCCGGTTTGAACCGGTCAAAACCGGTGCGTGGCCCAGTTTTAGGCGGTCTGTGCCGGTCTGGTCCGGTTTGATCCGGTTTCAGCTGGTCTGGGCTGGTCGAGTCCGGTTTGATCCGGTTAAAACCACTTGGACCCGGTCAAAACCGGTTTGAGCCGGTCTGGTCTGGTTTGAGCCGGTCTGGTCTGGTTTGAGCCAGTAAAAACCGGCTCAGGACGGTCAAA
>CM052586.1:48213293-48223308 GCA_028551445.1 Miopithecus talapoin
GGTTTGATCCAGTCAAAACCGCTTTGAGCCGGTCAAAACCGGTTTGAGCCGGTCTGGTCTAGTTTGAGCCGGTATGGTCTGGTTTGAGCCGGTCAAAACCTGCTCAGGTGGGTCAAAACCCGATTGAGCTGGTCTCGTCTGGTTTGAACCAGTGAAAACCGGTTTGTGGCCCAGTTTTAGGCGGTCTGGGCCGGTCTGGTCCGGTTTGATCCGATTGTAGCCGGTCTTGGCCAGTCTGATTCGGTTTGATCCGGTTTCATCCAGTCAAAACCGGTTTTAGCTGGTCAAAACCGGTTTCAGCCGGTCTGGTGTGGTTTGATCAGGTCAAAACCGGTTTAAGCCGGTCTTGTCTGGTTTGAGCCGGTCTGGTCTGGTTTGAGCCGGTCAAAACCGGTTCGACCCGGTCAAAACCGGTTTGAGCCGGTGTTGTCTGGTTGAAGCCAGTCAAAACCGATTCGAGCCTGTCTGAGCCGGTCTGGTCCAGTTACATCCGGTCGAATCAGGTCAAAACCGAATTGAGGCGGTGAAAACCGGTTTTAGCCGGTCTGCAGTGGTTTGAGCGGGTCAAAACCGGTTTGAGCCGGTCAAAACCGGATTGAGCCAGTCAAAACAGGTTTGAACCGGTCTGGTGTGGTTTGAGCAGGTCAAAACCGGTTTGAGCCGGTGTGGCCCGGTTTTAGGCTGTCCCGGCCGTTCTGGTCCGGTTTGAATCGTTTTGTGCCGATCTGGTCTGGTTTGAGGCGGTCAAATCCGGTTTGAGCCGGTCTGGTGTGGATTGAGCAGGTCAAAACCGGTTTGAGCCGGTCTGGTCTGTTTTGAGCCGGTCTGGTCTGGTTTGAGCCAGTCAAAACCGGTTTGAGCCATTCTGGCCCGGTTTTAGCCAGTCTGGGCCGGTCTGGTCCGGTTTGATCCGGTGTCATCCGGTCAAAACCGGTTTGAGCCTGTCTGGTCTGGCTTGAAACGGTCAAAACCGGTTTGTGGCCCAGCTTTATGCGGTCTGGGACGGTCTGGTCTGGTTTGATCCGGTTTCAGCTGATCTGGGCCGGTCGAGTCCAGTTTGATCCTGTAAAAACCGCTTTCAGCCTGTCAAAACCGGTTTGAGCCGGTCTAGTCTGGTTTGAGCCGTTCTGGTCTGGTTTGAGCCGGTTAAAACCGGCTCAGGACGGTCAACACCGGTTTGAGCAGGTTTGGTCTGGTTTGAGTCGGTCAAAACCGGTTTGTGGCCCGGTTTTAGCCGGTCTGGGCCGGTTTGGTCTGTTTTGATCCGGTTTCACCTGGTCTGGGGCGGTCAAGTCCGGTTTGATCCGGTCAAAACCGCTTTGAGCTGGTAAAAAGCGGTTTGAGCCGGTCTGGTCTCTTTTGAGCTGGTCAAAACCGGTTTGAGCCGGTCAAAACCGGCTCAGGTTGGTCAAAACCGTTTTGAGCCGTTCTGGTTTGGTTTGAACCGGTCAAAACCGGTTTGTGGCCCAGTTTTAGGCGGTCTGGGCCGGTCTGTTCCGGTTTGATCCGATTTTAGCCGGTCTGGGCCAGTCTGATTCGGTTTGATCCGGTCTCATCCGGTCAAAACCGGTTTTAGCCGGTCATAACCGGTTTCATTTGGACTGGTGTGGTTTGAGCAGGTCAAAACCGGTTTGAGCCTGTCAAAACCGTTTTGAGCCGGTCCGGTCTGGTTTGGGCTGGTCTGGTCTGGTTTGAGCCGGTCAAAACTGGCTCAGGTCGGTCAAAACAGGTTCGAGCCTGTTTGGTCTGGTTGAAGCCAGTCAAAACCGATACCTGCCTGTCTGAGCTGGTGTGGTCTGGTTTGATCCGCTCTAATCAGGTCAAAACCGGTTTTAGCCGGTGAAAACCGGTTTTAGCCGCTCTGGATTGGCTTGAGAAGGTCAAAATAGGTTTGAGCCTCTTTGGCACGGTTTTAGCTGGTCTGGGCCGGTCTGTCCAGTTTGATTCGTCCGGGTCAGGACGGACAAAACCGGTTTGAGCCGATCTGGTCTGGTTTGAACCAGTCAAAACCAGTTTGTGGCCCAGTTTTAGGCGCTCTGGGCTGATCTGGTCTGGTTTGATTCGATTTTAGCCGGTCTGGGCCGGTCTGATTCGGTTTGATACGGTCTCATCTGGTCAAAACCGGTTTTAGCCAGTCAAAACCGGTTTCAGCCGGTCTGGTGTGGTTTGAGCAGGTCAAAACCGGTTTGAGCCGGTCTGGTCTGGTTTGAGCCGGTCTGGTCTCGTTTGAGCCGGTCAAAACGGGTTCTAGCCGGTTTGGTCTGGTTGAAGCCAGTCAAAACCGATTCGAGCCTGTCTGAGCCGGTCTGGTCCGGTTTGATCCGGTCTAATCAGGTCAAAACCGGTTTGAGCCAGTGAAAACCGGTTTTAGCCGGTCTGGAGTGGTTTGAGCCGGTCAAAACCGGACTGAGACAGTCAAAACCGGTTTGAACCGGTCTGGTCTGATTTGAGCCGGTGAAAACTCGTTTGAGCCGGTCTGGCCCGGTTTTAGCCTGTCTGGGCCGGTGTGGTTTGGTTTGTGCCGGTTTATGCTTGTCAGGTCCAGTATGATCCGGTTTGAGAAGGTCTGGTCCGGTTTGTTCCGGTCTAATACGGT
The DNA here is from genome assembly GCA_028551445.1 of Miopithecus talapoin. Lineage (NCBI taxonomy): Eukaryota > Metazoa > Chordata > Mammalia > Primates > Cercopithecidae > Miopithecus > Miopithecus talapoin. The sequence goes on from CM052586.1 coordinate 48,215,890, forward strand.
CAAAACCGGTTTGAGCCGGTCAGGTCTCTTTTGAGCTGGTCAAAACAGTTTTGACACGGATTCGTCTGGTTTGAGCCCGACAAAATAGGTTTGAGCCAGTTTGGCCCGGTTATAGGCGGTCTGGGCCGGTCTGTTCCGGTTTGATCCAGTTTGAGCCGGTCAGGTCTCTTTTGAGCTGGTCAAAACAGTTTTGACACGGATTCGTCTGGTTTGAGCCCGACAAAATAGGATTGAGCCAGTTTGGCCCGGTTATAGGCGGTCTGGGCCGGTCTGTTCCAGTTTGATCCAGTTTGAGCCGGTCTGGGCCTGTCTGGTCCGCTTTGATCCAGTGTGAGCTGTTCTTGTCCGGTTTGATCCGGTGTCATCCTGCCAAAACCGGTTTGAGCCGGTCTGGTCCGGTTTGAACCGGTCAAAACCGGTTAGTGTCCCAGTTTTAGGCGGTCTGGGCCGGTCTGGTCCGGTTTGATCCGGTTTCAGCTGGTCTGGGCCGGTCGAGTCCGGTTTGATCCGGTCAAAACCACTTGGACCCGGTCAAAACCGGTTTGAGCCGGTCTGGTTTGGTTTGAGCCGGTCTGGTCTGCTTTTAGCCAGTAAAAACCGGCTCAGGACGGTCAAACCGGTTTGAGCCGGTCTAGTCTGGTTTGAACGGGTCAAAAACGATATGTGGCCCAGTTGTAGGCGGTCTGGGCCAGTCTGGTCCGGTTTGATCCGATTTTAGCCTGTCTGGGCCGGTCTGATTCGGTTTGATCCAGTCTCATCTGGTCAAAACCGGTTTTAGCCAGTCAAAACCGGTTTCAGCCGGTCTGGTGTGGTTTGAGCAGGTCATAACCGGTTTGAGCCGGTCAAAACCGGTTTGTGGCCCGGTTTTAGCCGATCTGGGCCGGTCTGGTCTGTTTTGATCCGGTTTCAGCTGATCTGGGCCGGTCGAGTCCGGTTTGATCCGGTCAAAACCGCTTTGAGTTGGTCCAAACCGGTTTGTTCCAGTCTAGTCTTTTTTGAGCCAGTCAAAACCGGCTCAGGTCGGTCAAAACCGGTTTGAGCTGGTCTGGTCTGGTTGAAGCCAGTCAAAACCGATTCGAGCCTGTCTGAGCCGGTCTGGTCCGGTTTGATCCGGTCTAATGAGGTGAAAGCCAGTTTGAGCCGGAGAAAACCGATTTTAGCCGGTCTGGAGTGATTTGAGCCGGTCAAAACCGGTTTGAGATGGTCAAAACCGGATTGAGCCAGTCAAAACCGGTTTGAACTGGTCTGGTCTGGTTTGAGCTGGTCAAAACCGGTATTAGCCGGTTTGGCCTGGTTTTAGCTTGTCTGGGACAGTCTGGTTCGTTTTGAGCCAGTTTGAGCTGGTTTGTGCTGGTCTGGTCTGGTATGATACGGTTTGAGAAGGTCCGATCCGGTTCAATCTGGTCTAATATGGTCAAAACCGGTTTGAGCCAGTCAGGTCTGGTTTGAGCCGGTCAAAACAGGTTGGACCCCGTCTGGTCTGGTTTGTGCCCGTCATAACCGGCTCAGGACGGTGAAAACCGGTTTGAGCCGGTCAGGGCTGGTTTGAACCAGTCAAAACCGGTTTGTGGCCCAGTTTTAGGCACTCTGGGTCGGTCTGGTCCGGTTTAATCCAATTTTAGCCGGTCAGGGCCGGTCTGATTCGGTTTAATCCGGTCTCATCCCGTCAAAACCGGTTTTAGCCGGTCAAAACCTGTTTCAGCCAGTCTGATCTGGTTTGAGTAGGTAAAAACGGTTTGAGCTGGTCAAAACCGGTTTGAACCGGTCTGGTCTGGTTTGAGCAGGTCAAAACCGGTTTGAGCCGGTCTGGTCTGCTTTGATCTGGTTTGAGCCGGTTTGGTCTGGTTTGAGCCGGTGAAAACCGGTTTGAACCGGTCTGGTCTGGTTTGAATTGGTCAAAACCGCTTTGTGGCCCAGTTTTAGGCGGTCTGGCCCGGTCTGGTCCGGTTTGATCCGATTTTAACCGGTCTGGGCCGGTCTGATTCGGTTTGATCTGGTCTCATCTGGTCAAAACCGGTTTTAGCCGGTCAAAACCGGTTTCAGCCGGTCTGGTGTGGTTTGAGCAGGTCAAAACCGGTTTGAGCCGGTCTGGTCTGGTTTGAGCTGGTCTGGACTCGTTTGAGCTGGTAAAAACCTGTTCGAGCCAGTCAAAACCGGTTTGAGCCGGTCTGGTCTGGTTTCAAGGGGCCAAAACCGGTTTGTGGCCCAGTTTTAGGGGGTCTGGGCCTGTCTGGTCCGGTTTGATCCGATTTTAGCTGGTGTGGGCCGGTCTGATTCGGTTTGATCCAGTCTCATCCGGTCAAAACCGGTTTTAGCCGGTCAAAACCGGTTTCAGCCTGTCTGGTGTGGTTTGAGCAGGTCAAAACCGGTTTGAGCCGGTCTGGTCTGGTTTGAGATGGTCTGGACTGGTTTGAGCCTGTCAAAACCGGTTGGAGACGGTCAAAACCGGTTCGATCTGTTCAAAACTGGTTTGAGCCGGTCAAAACCGGATTGAACCGGTCTGGTCTGGTTGAGCTGGTCAAAAACGGTTGGAGCCGGTCAAAACCGGTTGGAGCCGGTCTGGTCCGGTTTGAGCCGTCTGGTGTGGTTTGAACCGGTCAAAACTGGTTTGTGGCCCAGTTTTAGGCGATCCGGGACTGTTTGGCCTGGTTTGATCCGATTTTAGCCGGTCTGGGACAGTCTGATTGGGTTTGATCCAGTCTCATCCGATCAAAACCGGTACAAGACGGTCAAAACCGGTTTGAGCCGGTTTGGTCTGGTTGAAGCCTGTCAAAACCGATTCGAGCCTGTCTGAGCTGGTCTGGTCTGGTTTGATCCGGTTTAATCAGGTCAAAACCGGTTTGAGCCGGTCAAAACCGGATTGAACCAGTCAAAACCGGTTTGAATCGGCCAAAACCGGATTGAGCCAGTCAAAACCGGTTTGAATCGGTCCGGTCTGGTTTTAGCCGGTGAAAACAGTTTTGAGCCGTTTTTGCCCGGTTTTAGCCTGTCTGGGACAGTCTGGTTCGGTTTGAGTCGGTTTGAGCCGGTTTGTGCTGGTCTGGTCCGGTATGATACGGTTTGAGAAGGTCTGGTCCGGGTTGAACCAGTATAATACGGTCAAAACCGGTTTGAGCTGGTCAGGTCTGGTTTGAGCCGATCAAAACAGGTTGGACCCCGTCTGGTCTGGTTTGAGCCAGTCAAAATAGGTTTGAGCCGATTTTGCTGGGTTTTACGCGGTCTGGGCTGGTCTGTTCCGGTTTGATCTGGTTTGAGCCAGACTGGTCTGGTTTGAGCCGGTCAAAGCCGGTTTGAGCCGGTATGGTCTGGTTTGAGCCGGTCTGGTCTGGTTTGAGCCGGTCTTGTCTGGTTTGAGCCGATCAAAACCGGTTTTTGGCCAGGTTTTAGCCGGTCTGGGCCGGTATAGTCCGGTTTAACCGGTTTCAGCTGCTCTGGGCCGTTCGGGTCCGGATTGATGCGATCAAAACCGCTTTGAGCCGGTGAAAACCTGTTTGAGCCGGTCTGGTCTGCTTTGAGCCGTTCTGATCTGGTTTGAGCCGGTCAAAACCGGTTCAGGTCTGTCAAAACCGGTTTGAGCCGGTCTGGTCTGGTTTGAACCGGTCAAAACCAGTCTGTGGCCCAGTTTTATGTGGTCTGGGCCGGTCTGGTCTGGTTTGATCTGATTTTAGCCGGTCTGGGCCGGTCTGATTCGGTTTGATCCGCTCTCATCCGGTCAATACCGGTTTCAGCCGGTCTGGTGTGCTTTGAGCAGGTGAAAACCGGTTTGAGCCGGTCAAAACCGGTTTGAGCCGGTCTGGTCTGGTTGGAGCTGGACTGGTCTGGTTTGAGCTGGTTAAAACCGTATCGAGCCAGTGAAAACCGGTTTGAGCCGGTTTGGTCTGGTAAAATCCAGTCAAAACCGATTCGAGCCTTTCTGAGCTGGTCTGGTCCGGTTTGATCCGGTCTAATCAGGTTAAAACCGGTTTGAGCCTGTGAAAACCGGTTTTAGCCGGTCTGGAGTAGTTTGAGCCCGTCAAAACCGGTTTGAGCTGGTCAAAACCGGATTGAGCCAGTCAAAACCGGTTTGAACCGGTCTGGTCTGGTTTGAGCAAGTCAAAAGCGGTTTGAGCCGGTCTGGACCGGTTTTGGCCGGTCTGGGCTGGTCTGGTCCGGTTTGATCCGGTTTGTGCCGGTCTGGTCTGTTTTGAGACAGTCAAGATCGGTTTGAGCCGGTCTGGTCTGGTTTGAGCCGGTCAAAACCGGTTTGAGCCGGTCTGGTCAGATTTGAGCCGGTCTGGTCTGGTTTGAGCTGGTCAAAACCGGGTCAGGACGGACAAAACCGGTTTGAGCCGATCTGGTCTGGTTTGAACCAGTCAAAACCGGTTAGTGGCCCAGTTTTAGGCGCTCTGGGCTGATCTGGTCTGGTTTGATTCGATTTTAGCCGGTCTGGGCCGGTCTGATTCGGTTTGATACGGTCTCATCTGGTCAAAACCGGTTTTAGCCAGTCAAAACCGGTTTCAGCCGGTCTGGTGTGGTTTGAGCAGGTCAAAAACGGTTTGAGCCGGTTTGGCCGGGTTTTAGCCTCTCTGGGACAATCTGGTTCGGTTTGAGCCGGTTTGAGCTGGTTTGTGCTATTCTCGTCCGGTATGATACGGTTTGAGAAGGTCTGGTCTGGTTTGATCCGGTCTAATACGGTCAAAACCGGTTTGAGCCGGTCAGGTCTGGTTTGAGCCGGTCAAAACAGGTTGGATCCCGTCTGGTCTGGTTTGAGCCGGTCAAAATAGGTTTGAGCCGGTTTGGCCCAGTTTTACGTAGTCTGTGCCGGTCTGTTCCGGTTTAATCTGATTTGAGCTGGTCTGGTCTTGTTTGAACCGGTCAAAACCGGTTTGAGCCGGTCTGGCCTGGTTTGAGCCGTTCTGGTCTGGTTTGAGCCGGTCAAAACCGTCACAGGTCAGTCAAAACCGGTTTGAGCCGTTCTGGTCTTTTGTGAACCAGTCAAAATCGGTTTGTGGCCCAGTTTTAGGCGGTCTGGGCCGGTCTGCTCCAGTTTGATGCGATTTTAGCCGGTCTGGGCTGGTCTGATTTGGTTTGATCCGGTCTCATCCGGTCAAAACCGGTTTTAGCCGGTCAAAACCGGTTTCAACCTGTCTGGTGTGGTTTGAGCAGGTCAAAACCGGTTTGAGCAAGTCAAAACCGGTTTGAGCCAGTCTGTTCTGGTTTGAGCCAGTCTGGTCTGTTTTGAGACGGTCAAAACCGGTTCAAGCCAGTCAAAACCGGTTTTAATTGGTCTGGAGTGGTTTGAGCTGGACAAACCCGGATTGAGACAGTCAAAACCGGTTTGAACCGGTCAGGTCTGGTTTGAGCCAGTCAAAAGCGGTTTGAGCCGGTCTGGCGCGGTTTTAGCAGTTTTGGGCCGGTATGGTCCGTTTTCATCTGGTTTCAGCCGGTCTGGGCCTGTCTGTTCCACTTTCATCCGGTGTGAGCCAGTCAGGTCCGGTTTGATCCGGTGCCATCGGGTCAAAACCGGTTTGAGCCGGTCTGGTCCGGTTTGAACCGGTCAAAACTGGTTTGTGGCCCAGTTTTAGGCGGTCTGGCCCGGCCTGGTCTGGTTTGATCCGGTTTCAACTGGTCTGGGCCGGTCGAGTCCGGTTTGATCCGGTCTCATCCGGTCAAAACCGGTTTTAGCCGGTTTGCTGTGGTTTGAGCAGGTCAAAACCGATTTGAGCCGGTCTGGTCTGGTTTGAGCCAGTCTGGTCTGGTTTGAGCTGGTCAAAACCGGTTCGAGCCAGTCAAAACCGGTTTTAGCCGGTCTGGAGTGGTTTGAGCCGGACAAAACCGGATTGAGCCAGTCAAAACTGGTTTGAAACGGTCTGGTCTGGTTTGAGACGGTCAAAACCGGTTTAAGCCAGTCTGGCCCGGTTTTAGCCGATCTGGTCCAGTCTGGTCCGGTTTGATCCATTTTCAGCCGGTCTGGGACTGTCTGGTCCTCTTTGATCCAGTGTGAGCCGGTCTGGTCCGGTTTGATCTGGTGTCATCCGGTCCAAGCCGGTTTGAGCCGGTCTGGTCCGGTTTGAAACGGTCAAAACCGGTTTGTGGCCCACTTTTAGGTGGTCTGGGCTGGTATGATCCGGTTTGATCTGATTTTAGCCAGTCTGGGCAGGTTTGATTCGCTTTCATCCTGTCTCATCCGGTCAAAACCGGTTTTAGCCTGTCAAAACCTGTTTCAGCCCGTCAGGTGTGGTTTGAGCAGGTCAAAACCGGTTTGAGCCGGTCTGGTCTGGTATGAGCCGTTCTGGTCTGGTTTCAGCTGGTCAAAACCGATTCGAGCCGCTCAAAACCGGTTTGAGCCGGTTTGGTCTGGTTGAACCCAGTCAAAACCGATTCGAGCCTGTCTGAGCCGGTCTGGTCCGATTTGATCCGGTCTAATCACGTCAAATCCGGTTTGGGCCGTTGAAAACCGGTTTTAGCTGGTCTGGAGTGGTTTGAGCCAGTCAAAACCGGAATGAGACAATCAAAACCAGTTTGAACCGGTCTGGTCTGGTTTGAGCTGGTCAAAACCAGTTTGAGCTGGTCCGGACCGGTATTAGCCGATCTGGGCCGGTCTGGTCCGGTTTGATCTGGTTTCAGTCCGTCTGGGCCTGTCTTGTCCGATTCGATCCGGTGAGAGTCCGTCTGGTCCGCGTTGATCCGTTGTCATCCGGTCAAAGCGCTTTGAGCTGGTCTGGTCCGGTTTCAGCTGGTCTGGTCTGGTTTGAGCTGGTCAAAACCGGTTTGAGCCCGTCAAAACCGGATTGAGCCAGTCAAAACCGGTTTGAACCGGTATGGTCTGGTTTGAGCTGGTCAAAACCGGTTTGAGGCGATTTGGCCCAGTTTTAGCCTCTCTGTGCCGGTCTGGTTCGGTTTGAGCCGGTTTGTGCTGGTCTGGTCTGGGATGATCCGGTTTGAGAATGTGTGGTCCGGTTTGATCCGGTCTAATACGGTCAAAACAGGTTTGAGCCGGTCAGGTCTGGTTTGGGCCAGTCAAAACAGGTTGGACCCGGTCTGGTCTCATTTGAGTCGGTCAAAAGAGGTTTGAGCCTGTTTGGCCCGGTTTTAGGCGGTTTGGGCCAGTCTGTTCCGGTTTGATCCGGTTTGAGCCGGTCTGGTCTGGTTTGAGCCGGTCAAAACCGGATTGAGCCGGTCGGTTCTGGTTTGAGCCGGTCTGGTCTGGTTTGAGCCGGTCAAAACCGGCTCAGGACGGTCAAAACCGGTTTGAGCCTGTCTAGTCTGGTTTGAACCGGTCAAAACCGGTTTGTGGCCCAGTTTTAGGCGGTCTGGGCCGGTCTGGTCCGGTTTGATCCGATTTTAGCCGGTCTGGGCCGGTCTGATTCGGTTTGATCCGGTCACATCCGGTCAAAACCGGTTTTAGCTGGTCAAAACCGGTTTCAGCCGGTCTGGTGT
>CM052586.1:48223408-48252605 GCA_028551445.1 Miopithecus talapoin
GGTCAAAACCGGTTTGAGCCGGTCTGGTCTGGTTTGAGCCCGTCAAAACCGGTTTGAGCCGGTCTGGTCTGGTTTGAACCGGTTAAAACCGGTTTGTGGTTCAGTTTTAGGCGGTGTGGGCCCGTCTGGTCCGGTTTGGTCCAATTTTAGCCGGTCCGGGCCGGTCTGATTCGGTTTGATCTGGGGTCATCCGGTCTAAACCGATTTTAGCTGGTCAAAACCGGTTTCAGCCGGTCTGGTGTGGTTTGAGGAGGACAAAACCGGTTTGAGCCGGTCTGGTCTGGTTTCAGGCGGTCTGGTCTGGTTTGAGCCGGTCAAAACCGGTTTGAGCCGGTCTGGTCTGGTTTGAGCATATCAAAACCGGTTTGAGCCGGTCTGGACTGGTTTGAGCCGGTCTGGTCTGGTTTGAGACGGTCAAAACCGGCTCAGGTCCGTCAAAACCGGTTTGAGCTGTTCTGTTCTGGTTTGAACCGGTCAAAACCGGTTTGTGGCCCAGTTTTATGCGGTCTGGACCGGTCTGGTCCGGTTTGATCCGATTTCAGATGGTCTGTGTCGGTCTGATTCGCTTTCATCCGGTCCCATCCGGTCAAAACCGGTTTTAGGTGGTCAAAACCGGTTTCAGCCCGTCTGGTGTGGTTTGAGCAGGTCAAAATCTGTTTGAGCCGGTCTGGTCTGGTTTGAGCCGGTCAAAACCGGTTCGAGCCGGTCAAAACCGCTTTGAGCCGGTCTGCTCTGGTTTGAACCGGTCAAAACCGGTTTGTGGCCCAGTTTTAGGAGGTCTGGGCTGTTCTGCTCCGGTTTGATTCGATTTTAGCCGGTCTGGGCAGTTCTGATTCGGTCTGATCCGGTCTCATCTGGTCAAAACCGGTTTCAGCCGGTCTGGTGTGGTTTCAGCAGGTCAAAACCGGTTTGAGCCGGTCTGGTCTGGTTTGAGCCGGTCTGGTCTGCTTTGAGCCAGTCAAAACCGGTTTCAGCCGGTTTGGTCTGGATGAAGCCAATCAAAACCGATTCAAGCCTGTCTGAGCCGGTCTGGTCCGGTTTGATCCGGTGTAATCAGGTCAACACCGGTTTGAGCCGGTGATAACCGGTTTTAGCCGGTCTGGAGTGGTTTGAGCCATTCAAAATCGGTTTGAGCCTGTCAAAACCGTACTGAGCCAGTCAAAACCGGTTTGAACCCGTCTGGTCTGGTTCGAGCCGGTCAAAACTCGTTTGAGCCGGTCTGGCCCGGGTTTAGCCTGTCTGGGACGGTGTGGTTCGGTTTGAGCCGGTTTATGCTGGTCAGGTCCCGTATGATCCGGTGTGAGAAGGTCTGGTCTGGTTTGATACGATCTAATACGGTCAAAACCGGTTTGAGCCGGTCAGGTTTGTTTTGAGCCGGTCAAATCAGTTTTGACCCGGTGTGGTCTGGTGTGAGCCGGACAAAATAGATTTGAGCCAGTTTGGCCCGATTATAGGCGGTCTGGGCCGGTCTGTTCCGGTTTGATCCGGTTTGAGCCGGTCTGGGCCTGTCTGGTCCGCTTTGATCCAGTGTGAGCTGGTCTGGTCCGGTTTGATCCGGTGTCATCCACCAAAACCGGTTTGAGCCGGTCTGGTCCGGTTTAAGCCGGTCAAAACCGGTTCGTGGCCCAGTTTTAGGTGGTCTGTGCCGGTCTGGTCCGGTTTGATCCGGTTTCAGCTGGTCTGGGCTAGTCGAGTCTGCTTTGATCCGGTCAAAACCACTTGGACCCGGTCAAAACCGGTTTGAGCCGGTCTGGTCTGGTTTGAGCCGGTCTGGTCTGGTTTGAGCCTGTAAAAACCGGCTCAGGACGGTCAAAACCGGTTTCAGCCGGTCTAGTCTGGTTTGAACGGGTCAAAAACGGTATGTGGCCCAGTTGTAGGCGGTCTGGGCCGGTCTGGTCCGGTTTGATCCAATTTTAGCCTGTCTGTGCCGGTCTGATTCGGTTTGATCCAGTCTCATCCAGTCAAAACCGGTTTGAGCCAGTCAAAACCGGTTTCAGCCGGTCTGGTGTGTTTTGAGCAGGTCAAAACCGGTTTGAGCCGGTCTGGTCTGGTTTGACCCGGTCAAAACCGGTTTGTGGCCTGGTTTTAGCCAATCTGGGGCGGTCTGGTCTGTTTTGATCCGGTTTCAGATGATCTGGGCCAGTCGAGTCCGGTTTGATCCGGTCAAAACCGCTTTGAGCCGGTCTGGTCTGGTTTGAGCCGGTGTGGTCTGGTTTGAGTCGGTCAAAACCGGTGTGAGCCGGTGTGGTCCGGATTGAGGCGGTCTGGTCTGGTTTGAGCTGGTCAAAACCTGTTCAGGACAGTCAAAACCAGTTTGAGCCGGACTGGTCTGGTTTGAGCCGGTCAAAACTGGTTTGTGGCCCGGTTTTAGGTGGTCTGGGCTGGTCTGTCTCGGTTTGATCCGGTTTCACCTGGTCTGGGCTGGTCGAGTCCGGTTTGATTCGGGCAAAACAGCTTTGAGCCGGTTCAAACCGGTTTTAGCCGGTCTGTTCTGGTTTGAGCCGGTCTGGTCTGGTTTGAGCTGGTCAAAACTGGCTCAGGACGGTCAAAACCGCTTTGAGCCGGTCTGGTCTTGTTTGAACCGGTCAAAACCGGTTTGTGGCCCAGTTTTAGGAGGTCTGGGCTGTTCTGGTCCGGTTTGATTCGATTTTAGCCGGTCTGGGCCGTTCTGATTCGGTCTGATCCGGTCTCATCCGGTCAAAACCGGTTTCAGCCGGTCTGGTGTGGTTTGAGCAGGTCAAAACCGCTTTGAGCCGGTCTGGTCTGGTTTGAGCCGGTCTGGTCTGCTTTGAGCCGGTCAAAACCAGTTTGAGCCGGTCAAAACCGGATTGAGCCAGTCTAAACCGGTTTGAACCGATCTGGTCTGGTTTGACACGGTAAAAACCGTTTTGAGCCGTTCTGGCCCGGTTTTAGCCTGTCTGGCCCGGTCTGGTCTGGTTTGATCCGGTTTCAGCCGGTCTGGGCCTGTCTTGTACGCTTTGATCCGGTTTGAGCCAGTCTGGTCTGGTGTGAGCCGGTCTGGTCTGGTTTGAGCCGGTCAAAACCGGTTTGAGCTGGTCAAAACCGGTTTGAGCCGGTCTGGTCTGGTTTGAGCCGGTCTGGTCTGGTTTGAACCGGTAAAAACCGTTTTGTGGCCCAGTTTTAGGCGGTCTGGGCCGGTCTGGTCCGGTTTGATCCGGTCTGAGCTGGTCTGGGCCGGTCGAGTCTGGTTTGATCCAGTCAAAACCGCTTTGAGTCGTTCAAAACCGATTTGAGCCGGTCTGCTCTGGTTTGAGCTGGTCTGGTCTGGTTTGACCTGGTCAAAACCGGCTCAGGTCGGTAAAAACCGGTTTGAGCCGGTCTAGTCTGGTTTGAACGGGTCAAAACCGGTTTGTGGCCCAGTTTCAGGCAATCTGGGCCGGCCTGTTCCAGTTTGATCCGATTTTAGCCGGTCTGGGCCGGTCTGATTCGGTTTGATCCGGTCTCATCCGGTCAAAAGCGGTTTTAGCCGGTCAAAACCGGTTTCAGCCGGTCTGGTGTGGTTTGAGCAGGTCAAAACCGGTTTGAGCCAGTCAAAACCTGTTTGAGCCGGTCTGGTCTGGTTTGAGCCAGTCTGGCCTGGTTTGAGTCGGTAAAAACCGGTTCGAGCCAGTCAAAACCGGTTTTAGCCAGACTGGAGTGCTTTGAGCCAGAGGAAACCGGATTGAGCCAGTGAAAACCGGTTTGAACCGTTCTGGTCTTGTTTGAGTCGGTCAAAACCGGTTTGAGCCAGTCTGGCCCGGTTTTAGCCGTTTTGGGCCGGTCTGGTCCGGTTTGATCCGCTTTCAGCCGGTCTGGGCCTGTCTGGTCTGCTTTGATCCGGTGTGAGCCGGTCAGGTCCGGTTTCATCCGGTGTCATCCGGTCAAAACCGGTTTGAGCCGGTCTGGTCCGGTTTGAAACGGTCAAAACCGGTTTGTGGCCCAGTTTTAGGTGGTCTGACCCGGTCTGGTCCGGGTTGATCCTGTTTCAGGTCTTGTGGGCCGGTCGAGTCCGGTTTGATCCGGTCAAAACCGCTTTGAGCCGGTCCAAACCGGTTTGAGCCGGTCTGGTCTGGTTTGAGCCGGTCTGGTCTGGTTTGAGCCGGTCTGGTCTGGTTTGAGCCGGTCAAAACCGGTTTGTGGCCCAGTTTTAGGCAATCTGGGCCGGTCTGGTCCTCTTTGATCTCATTTTAGCCGGTCAGGGCCAGTCTGATTCGATTTGATCTGGTCTCTTCCGGTCAAAAACGGTTTTAGCTGGTCAAAACCCGTTTCAGGCGGTCTGGTGTGGTTTGAGTAGGTCAAAATTGGTTTGCGCCTGTCAAAACCGGTTTGAGCCGGTCTGGTCTGGTTTTAGCCGGTCAATACCGGTTTGTGGCCCGGTTTTAGCCGGTCTGGGCCGGTCCGGTCCGGTTTGATGCGGTTTCAGCTGTTCTTGGACGGTCGAGTCCGGTATGATCCGGTCAAAACCGCTTTGAGCCGTTCAAAACCGGTTTGAGCCAGTCTGGTCCGGTTTTAGCCGTTTGGGGCCAGTCTGATCCAGTTTGATCCGGTTTCAGCCGGTCTGGGCCTGTCTCTTCTGCTTTGATCCGGTGTGAGCCGGTCTGGTCCGGTTTCATCTGGTGTCATCCGGTCAAAACCGGTTTGAGCCGGTCTGGTCCGGTTTGAAACGGTCAAAACCAGTTTGTGGCCCAGTTTTAGGCGGTCTGGCATGGTCTGGTCCGGTTTGATCCTGTTTCAGGTGGTGTGGGCCGGTCGAGTCCGGTTTGATCCGGTCAAAACCACATTGAGCCGGTCCAAACGGGTTTGAGCCGGTCTGGTCTGGTTTGTGCCGGTCTGGTCTGGTTTGAGCCGGTCAAAACCGGTTTGTGGCCCCGTTTTAGGCAATCTGGGCCGGTCTGGTCCGGTTTGATCTGATTTTAGCCGGTCAGGGCCAGTCTGATTCCGTTTGATCCAGTCTCTTCCGGTCAAAAACGGTTTTAGCCGGTCAAAACCGGTTTCAGCCGGTCTGGTGTCGTTTGAGCAGGTCAAAACCGGTTTGAGCCGGTCAAAACCGGTTTGAGCCGGTCTGGTCTGGTTTGAGCCGGTCAAAACGGTTTTGTGGCCCGGTTTTAGCAGATCTGAGCCGGTCTGGTCCGGTTTGATCCGGTTTCAGCTGGGTGGGCCGGTCGAGTCCGGTTTGATCCGTTCACAACCGCTTTGAGCCGGTCAAAACCGGTTTGAGCCGGTCTGGTCTGGTTTGAGCCGGTCTGGTCTGGTTTGAGCCAGTCAAAACCGGCTCAGGACGCTCAAAACCGGTTTGAGCCGGTCTGGTCTGGTTTGATCAGGTCAAAACCGGATTCTGGACCAGTTATAGGCGGTCTGGGCCGGTCTGGTCCGGTTTGATCCGATTTTAGCCGGTCTGGGCCGGTCTGATTTGGTTTTATCCGGTCTCATCCGGTCAAAACCGGTTTTAGCGGGTTAAAACCGGTTTCACCCGGTCTGGTGTGGTATGAGTATTTCAAAACCGGTTTGAGCTGGTCTGGTCTGTTTTGAGCTGGCCTGGACTGGTTGCAGCTGGTCAAAACTGGTTCGAGCCGGTCAAAATCAGTTTGAGCCGGTTTGGTCTGGTTGAAGCCAGTCAAAATCGATTCGAGCCTGTCTGAGCCGGTCTGGTCCGGTTTGATCCGTTCTAATCACGTCAACACCGGTTTGAGCCGTTGAAAACCGGTATTAGCCGGTCTGGAGCGGTTTGAGCCAGTCAAAACCGGTTTGAGCTGGTCAAAACCGGATTTAGCCAGTCAAAACCGGTTTGATCCGGTCTGGTCTGATTTGAGCCGGTCAAAACCGGTTTCAGCCCGTCTGGTCCGGTTTTAGCCGGTCTGGGCCGGTCTGGTCCGGTTTGATCTGGTTTCAGCCGTTCTGGGCCTGTCTGTTCCGCTTTGATCTGGTGTGAGCCGGTCTGGTCCGGTTTGATCCGGTGACATCCGGTCAAAACCGGATTGAGCCTGTCTGGTCCGGTTTGAACCGGTCAAAACCGGTTTGAGGCCCAGTTTTAGTCGGTCTGGGCCGGTCTGGACCTGTTTGATCCGGTTTCAGCTGGTCTAGTCTGGTCGAGTCCGGTTTGATCCGGTCAAAACCGCTTTGATCCTGTCAAAACCGGTTTGAGCCGGTCTGGTCTTGTTTGAGCCAGTCTGGTCTGGTTTGAGTCGTTCACAACCGGCTCAGGACGGTCAAAACCGGTTTGAGCCGAACTGGTCTGGTTTGAATGGGTCAAAACCGGTTTGTGGCCCAGTTTAAGGCGTTCTGGGCCGGTCTGGTCTGTTTTGATCCGGTTTCAGCTGGTCTGGGACGGTCTGATTCGGTTTGATCCGGTCTCATCCGTTCAAAACCGGTTTTAGCCGGTCAAAACCGGTTTCAGCCGGTCTGGTGTGGTTTGAGCATGACAAAACCGGTTTGAGCTGGTCAAAACCGGTTTGAGCCGGTCTGGTCTGGTGTGAGCCGGTCTGGACTGCTTTGAGCCGGTCAAAACCGGTTTGAGCCTGTCCAAACCGGTTCGAGCCGTTCAAAACCTGTTTGAGCTGGTCAAAACCGGAATGATCCGGTCTGGTTGTGGTTCGAGCCGGTCAAAACCGGTTTCAGCCGGTTTGGTCTTTTTGAAGCCAGTCAAAACAGATTCGAGCCTGTCTGAGCTGGTCTGGTCCGGTTTGATCCGGTCTAATCAGGTCAAAACCGGTTTGACCTGGTGAAAACCGGTTTTAGACGGTCTGTAGTGGTTTGAGCCCGTCAAAACCGGTTTGAGACCGTCAAAACCGGATCGAGCCAGTTCAAAACCGGTTTGAACCGATCTGGTCTGGTTTGAGATGGTCAAAACCGGTTTGAGCCGCTCTGGCCTGGTTTTAGCCTGTCTGGGCCGGTCTGGTCCGGTTTGATCCGATTTCAGCTGTTCTGGGCCTTTCTGGTACTCTTTGATGCGGTAAGAGCCGGTCTGGTGCGGTTTGATCCGGTGTCATCCGGTCAAAACCGGTTTTAGCCGGTACAAACTGGTTTCAAATGGTCTGGTGTGGTTTGAGCAGGACAAAACCGGTTTGATCCGGTCTGATCTGGTTTGAGCCGGTCTGGTCTCGTTTGAGCCGGTCAAAACCGGTTTGAGCCGGTTTGGTCTGGTTGAAGCCAGTCAAAACCGATTCGAGACTGTCTGAGCCGGTCTGGTCCGGTTTGATCTGGTCTAATCAGGTCTAAACCGCTTTGAGCCGGTTAAAACGGGTTTTAGCCGGTCTGGAGTGGTCTGAGCCGGTCAAAACCGGTTTGAGCCGGTCAAAACCGGATTGCGCCAGTCAAAACCGGTTTGAACTGGTCTGGTCTGGTTTCAGCTGGTAAAAACCTGTTGAGCCATTCTGGCATGGTTTTAGCGGGTCTGGGTCAGTCTGGTCCGGTATGATCCGATTTCAGCTGGTCTGGGCCGGTCACGTCCGGTTTGATACGGTCAAAACCGCTTTGAGCCGGTCAAAACCGTTTTGAGCCGGTCTGGTCTGGTTTGAGCCGGTCTGGTCTGGTTTGAGTTGGTCAAAACAGGCTCAGGACCGTCAAAAAGGGTTTGAGCCGGTCTGGTCCGGATTGAATGGGTCAAAACCGGTTTGTTGCCCAGTTTTAGGCGGTCTGGGTTTGTCTGGTTCGGTTTGATCCGATTTTAGTTGGTCTCCGCCGATCTGATTCGATTTCATCCGGTCTCATCCGGTCAAAACCGGTTTCAGCCGGTCTGGTGTACTCTGAGCAGGTCAAAACCGGTTTGAGCCGGTCTGTTCTGTTTTGAGCCGGTCTGGAAAGGTTTGAGCCGGTCAAAACTGGTTTGAGCCGGTCAAAACCGGTTCGAGCCGTTCAAAACCGGTTTGAGCCAGAAAAAACCGGATTGAACCAGTCTGGTCTGGTTTGAGCCGGTCAAAACCGATTTGAGCCGGTCTGGTCAGGTTTGAGCCGGTCTGGTCTTGTTTGAACCGGGCAAAACCGGTTTGTGGCCCAGTTTTAGGCGGTCTCGATCGGCCTGGTCCGGTTTGATCCGATTTTAGCCGGTGTGGGCCTGTCTGATTTGGTTTGATCCCGTCTCATCCGGTCAAAACCGGTTTTAGCCGGTCAAAACCTGTTTCAGCCGGTCTGGTGTGGTTTGAGCCGGTCAAAAGCAGTTTGAACCGATCTGGTCTGGGTTGGGCTGGTCTGGTCTGGTTGGAGCCGGTCAAAACCTGTTCGAGCTGGTCAAAACCGGTTTGAGCCGGTTTGGTCTGGTTGAAGCCATTCAAAACCGATTCGAGCCTGTCTGAGCCGGTCTGGTCCGGTTTCATCCAGTCTAATCAGGTCAAAACCGGTTTGAGGCGGTGAAAACCGGTTTTAGCCGGTCTGGAGTGGTTTGAGACGGTCAAAACCGGTTTGAGCCGGTGAGAACCGGATTGAGCCAGTCAAAACCGGTTTGAACCGGTCTGGTCTGTTTTGAGATGGTAAAATCCGGTTTGAGCCGTTCTAGCCCAGTTTTAGCCGGTCTGTGCCGATCTGGTCCGGTTTGATCCGGTTTCAGCCGGTCTGGGCCTGTCTGGAACGCTTTGATCAGGTGTCAGCCGGTTTGGTCCGGTTTGATCCAGTGTCATCCGGTCAAAACCGGTTTGAGCCGGTCTGGTCCGGTTTGAACCGGTCAAAACCGGTTTGAGGCCCAGTTTTAGGCGGTCTGGGTCGGTCTGGACCTGTTTGATCCGGTTTCAGCTGGTCTAGTCCGGTCGAGTCCGATTTGATCCGGTCAAAACCGCTTTGATCCTGTCAAAACCGGTTTGAGCCGTTCTGGTCTTGTTTGAGCCGGTCTGGTCTGGTTTGAGTCGGTCACAACTGGCTCAGGACAGTCAAAACCGGTTTGAGCCGATCTGGTCTGGTTTGAACGGGTCAAAACCGGTTTGTGGCCCAGTTTTAGGCGTTCTGGGCCGGTCTGGTCTGTTTTGATCCGGTTTCAGCTGGTCTGGGATGGTCTGATTCGGTTTGATCCGGTCTCATCCGTTCAAAACCGGTTTTAGCCGGTCAAAACCGGTTTCAGCCGGTCTGGTGTGGTTTGAGCATGACAAAACCGGTTTGAGCTGGTCAAAACCGGTTTGAGCCGGTCTGGTCTGGTGTGAGCCGGTCTGGACTGGTTTGAGCCTGTCAAAACCGGTTTGAGCCTGTCCAAACCGGTTCAAGCCGTTCAAAACCTGTTTGAGCTGGTCAAAACCGGATTGATCCGGTCTGGTGTGGTTCGAGCCAGTCAAAACCGGTTTCAGCCGGTTTGGTCTTTTTGAAGCCAGTCAAAACAGATTCGAGCCTGTCTGAGCTGGTCTGGTCCGGTTTGATCCGGTCTAATCAGGTCAAAACCGGTTTGACCCGGTGAAAACCGGTTTTAGATGGTCTGGAGTGGTTTGAGCCCGTCAAAACCGGTTTGAGACCGTCAAAACCGGAACGAGCCAGTCAAAACCGGTTTGAACCGATCTGGTCTGGTTTGAGATGGTCAAAACCGGTTTGAGCCGTTCTGGCCTGGTTTTAGCCTGTCTGGGCCGGTCTGGTCCGGTTTGATCCGATTTCACCTGTTCTGGGCCTTTCTGGTACTCTTTGATGCAGTAAGAGCCGGTCTGGTGCGGTTTGATCCGGTGTCATCCGGTCAAAACCGGTTTTAGCCGGTACAAACTGGTTTCAAATGGTCTTATGTGGTTTGAGCAGGTCAAAACCGGTTTGAGCCGGTCTGGTCTGGGATGGGCTGGTCTGGTCTGGTTGGAGCCGGTCAAAACCGATTCGAGCTGGTCAAAACCGGTTTGAGCCGGTTTGGTCTGGTTGAAGCCAGCCAAAACTGATTCGAGCCTGTCTGAACCGGTCTGGTCCGGTTTGATCCGGTCTAACCAGGTCAAAACCGGTTTGAGGCGGTGAAAACCGGTTTTAGCCGGTCTGGAGTGGTTTGAGACGGTCAAAACCGGTTTGAGCCGGTGAGAACCGGAGTGAGCCAATCAAAACCGGTTTGAACCGGTCTGGTCTGGTTTGAGATGGTCAAAACCGGTTTGAGCCGTTCTGACCCAATTTTAGCCGGTCTGGGCCAATCTGGTCCGGTTTGATCCGGTTTCAGCCGGTCTGGGCCTGTCTGGAACGCTTTGATCCGGTGTGAGCTGGTCTGGTACGGTTTGAACCGGTCAAAACCGGTTTGTGGCCCAGTTTTAGGCGGTCTGGGCCGGTCTGGTCTGGTTTGATCCCTTTTCAGCTGGTCTGGGCCGGTCGAGTCCGGTTTGATCCGGTCAAAACCTCTTTGAGCCTGTCAAAACCGGTGTGAGCCGGTCTGGTCTGGTTTGAGCCGTTCTGGTGTGGTTTGAGCTGGTCAAAACCGGTATGAGCCGGTCTGGTCTGGCGTGAGCCGGTCTGGACTCGTTTGAGCCGGTCAAAACCGGTTTGAGCCTGTCAAAACCGGTTCGAGCCGTTCAAAACCGGTTTGAGCTGGTCAAAACCGGATTGAACCGGTGTGGTCTGGTTTGAGCCGGTCAAAACCGGTTTGAGCCGGTCTGGTCTGGTTTGCGCCGGTCTGGTCTGGTTTAAACCGTTAAAAACCGGTTTGTGGCCCATTTTTAGGCGGTCTTGGCCAGTCTTCTTCGGTTTGATCCGATTTTAGCCAGTCTAGGCCAGTCTGATTCGGTTTGATACGCTCTCATCCGTTCAAAACTGGTTTGAGCCGGTCAAAACCGGTTTAAGCCGGTTTGGTGTGGTTGAAGCCAGTCAAAACAGATTCGAGCCTGTCTTTGCCGGTCTGGTCCTGTTTGATCCGGTCTAATCAGGTGAAACCGGTTTGAGCCGGTGAAAACCGGATTTAGCCGGTCTGGAGTGGTTTGAGCCGCTCAAAAACGGTTTGAGCCGGTCAAAACCGGATTGAGCCAGTAAAAACCAGTGTTTACCGGTCTGGTCAGGTTTGAGCCGGTCAAAACCGGTTTGAGCCGGTGTGGCCCGATTTTAGCCGGTCTGGGCTGGTCTGGTCCGGTTTGATCCAGTTTCAGCCGGTCTGGTCCGGTTTGATCCGGTGTCATCCGGCCAAAACCGGTTTGAGCCGGTCTGGTCCGGTTTGAACCAGTCAAAATCGGTTTGTGGCCCAGTTTTAGGTGGTCTGGCCGGTCTGGTCCGGTTTGGTCCGATTTTAGCCTCTCTGGGACTGTCTGATTCTGTTTGATCTGGTGTCATCCGGTCAAAACCGGTTTCAGCCGGTCTGGTGTGGATTGAGGAGGTCAAAACCAGTTAGAGCCGGTCTGGTCTGGTTTGATACGATCTGGTCTGGTTTGAGCTGGTCTGGACTTGTTTGAGTATGTCAAAACCGGTTTGAGCCGGTCAAAAACGGTTCGAGCCATTCAAAACCGGTTTGAGCCGGTCAAAACCGGATTGAACCGGTCTTGTCTGGTTTGAGCTGGTCAAACCCGTTTTGAGCTGTTCAAAACCGGTTTGAACTGGTCTGGTCTGGTTTCAGACTGTCTGGTCTGGTTTGAACCGGTCAAAACCGGTTTGTGGCCCAGATTTAGGTGGTCTGGGCCGGACTAGTCCGGTTTAATCCGATTTTAGCCGGTCTGGGCCCGTCTGATTCGGTTTGATCCTTTTTCATCTGGTCAAAACTGGTTTTAGCCGGTCAAAACCGGTTTCATCTGGTCTGGTGTGGTTTGAGCAGGTCAAAACCGTTTTGAGACTGTCAAAACCGGTTTGAGCCGGTCTGGTCTGGTTTGGGCCGGTCTGGTCTGGTTTGAGCCGGTCAAAACCGTTTCGAGCCGGTCAAAACCGGTTTGAGCCGGTTTGGTCTCGTTGAAGCCAGTCAAAACCGATTCGAGCCTGTCTGAGCTGGTCTGGTTCTGTTTGATCCGGTCTAATCAGGTCAAAACCGGTTTGCGCCGGTGAAAACCGGTTTTAGACGGTCTGGAGTGGTTTGAGCCCGTCAAAACCGATTTGAGCAGGTCAAAACCGGATTGAGCCAATCAAAACCGGTTTGAACCGGTCTGGTCTGGTTTTAGCCGGTCAAAACCGGTTTGAGCCAGTTTGGCCCGGTATTAGCCTCTCTGGGACAATCTGGTTCAGTTTGAGCCGATTTGAGCCGGTTTGTGCTCATCTGGTCCGGTATGATACGGTTTGAGAAGGTCTAGTCCGGTTTGATCCGGTCTAATACGGTCAAAACCGGTTTGCGCCGGTCAGGTCTGGTTTGAGCCGGTCAAAACAGGTTGGACCCCGTCTGGTCTGGTTTGAGCCGGTCAAAATAGGTTTGAGCCGGTTTGGCCCTGTTTTAGGTAGTCTGTGCCAGTCTGTTCCGGTTTGATCTGGTTTGACCTGGTCTGGTCTTGTTTGAACAGGTCAAAACCGGTTTGAGCGGGTCTGGTCTCGTTTGAGCCGGTCTGGTCTGGTTTGAGCCGGTCAAAACCGTCTCAGGTCGGTCAAAACCGGTTAGAGCCTGTCTGGACTTTTTTGAACCAGTATAAATCGGTTTGTGGCCCAGTTTTAGGCGGTCTGGGTCTGTCTGATCCAGTTTGATCCGATTTTAACCGGTCTGGGCCGATCTGATTCGGTTTGATCCGGTCTAATCCGGTCAAAACCGGTTTTAGCCAGTCAAAACCGGTTTCAGCCTGTCTTGTGTGGTTTGAGCAGGTCAAAACCGGTTTGAGCCAGTCAAAACCGGTTTGAGCTGGTCTGGTCTGGTTTGAGCAAGTCTGGTCGGGTTTGAGCCGGTCAAAACCGGTTCGAACCAGTCAAAACCGGTTTTAACCGGTCTGGAGTGATTTGAGCTGGACAAACCCGGATTGAGACAGTCAAAACCGGTTTGAACCGATCTGGTCTGGTTTGAGCCAGTCAAAAGCGAGTTGAGCCGGTCTGGCCCAGTTTTAGCCATTTGGGGCCAGTCTGGTCCGGTTTGATCCGGTTTCAGCCGGTCTGGGCCTGTCTGGTCTGCTTTGATCCGGTGTGAGCCAGTCAGGTCTGTTTTGATCCGGTGTCATCCGGTCAAAACCGGTTTGAGCCGGTCTGGTCCGGTTTGAACTGGGCAAAACCGGTTTGTGGCCCAGTTTTAGGCGGTCTGTGCCGGTCTGGTCCGGTTTGATCCTGTTTCAGCTGGTGTGGGCCATCCGAGTCCGGTTTGATCCGGTAAAAACAGCTTTGAGCCGGTCAAAACCGGTTTGAGCCGGTCTGGTCTGGTTTGAGCCGGTCTGGTCTGGTTTGAGCCGTTCAAAAGCGGTTCGAGCCGGTCAAAACCGATTTGAGCCGGTTTGGTCTGGTTGAAGCCAGTCAAAACTGATTCGATCCTGTCTGAGCTGGTCTGGTCCAGTTTGATCCGTTCTAATCAGGTAAAAACCGGCTTGAGCCGGTGAAAACCCGTTTTAGCTGGTCTGGAGTGGTTTGAGCCGGTCAAAACCGGTTTGAGCCGGTCAAAACCGGATTGAGCCACGCAAAACCGGTTTGAACCGGTCTGGTCTGGTTTGAGACGGTCAAAACCGGTTTGAGCCTGTGTGCTCTGGTTGAAGCCAGTCAAAACCGTTTCGAACCAGTCTGGTCCGGTCTGATTCGGTTTCATCCGGTCTCATCCGGTCAAAACTGGTTTTAGCCGGTCAAAACCGGTTTCAGACGGTCTCTTGTGGTTTGTGCAGGTCAAAACCGGTTTGAGCCGGTTTGGTCTGGTTTGGGCCGGTCTGGTCTGGTTTGAGCCGGTCAAAACCGGTTTCAGCCGGTTTGATCTGGTTGAAGCCAGTCAAAACCGATTCGAGCCTGTCTGAGCCGGTCTGGTCCGGTTTGATCCGCTCTAATCAGGTTAAAACCGGTTTGAGCCGGTCTGGTCTGGTTTGAGACGGTCTGGACTGGTTTGAGTCCGTCAAAACCAGTTTGAGCCGGTCAAAACCGTTTCGAGCCATTCAAATCGGTTTGAGCCGGTCAAAACCGGATTGAATCGTTCTGGTCTGGTTTGAGCCGGTCTAAACCAGTTTGAGCCGGTCAAAACCGGTTTGAGCCGGTCTGGTCTGGTTTGAGCCGGTCTGGTCTGGTTTGAACCGGTCAAAAACGGTTTGTGGCCCAGTTTTAGGCGGTGTGGCCTGTGTGGTCCGGTTTGATCCGATTTTAGCCGGTCAGGGCCAGTCTGATTCGATTTGATCCGGTCTCATCTGGTCAAAACCTGTTCGAGCCGGTCAAAACCGGTTTGAGCCCGTTTGGTCTGGTTGAAGCCAGTGAAAACCGATTCGAGCTTGTCTGAGCTGGTCTGGTCCGGTTTGATAAAGTCTAATCAGGTCAAAACAGTTTGGAGCCGGTGAAAACTGGTTTTAGACGGTCTGGAGTGGTTTTAGCTGGTCAAAACCGGTATGAGCTGGTCAAAACCGGATTGAGCCAGTCAAAACCGGTTTGAACCAGTCTGGTCTGGTTTGAGCCAGTCAAAAACGGTTTGAGCCGCTTTGGCCCGGTTTCAGCCTGTCTGGGACACTCTGGTTCGGTTTGAGCCTGTTTAAGCCAGTTTGTGCTGGTCTGGTCCGGTATGATACGGTTTGAGAAGGTCTGCCCGGTTTGATCCGGTCTAATACGGTCAAAACCAGTTTGAGCCGGTCAGGTCTGGTTTCAGCCAGTGAAAACAGGTTGGACCCCGTCTGCTCTGGTTTGAGCCGGTCAAAATAGGTTTGAGCCGATTTGGCCCTGATTTAGGCGGTCTGGGCTGGTCGGTTCCGGTTTGATCAGGTTTGAGCCGGTCTGGTCTGGTCTGAGCCGGTCAAAACCGGTTTGAGCCACTCTGGTCTGGTTTGAACCGGTCTGGTCTGGTTTGAGCTGGTCAAAACCGTCTCAGGTCGGTCAAAACCGGTTTGAGCCCTTCTGGTCTGGTTTCAACCGGTCAAAATCGGTTTGTGGCCCAGTTTTAGGCGGTCTGGGCCGGTCTGCTGCGGTTTGATCCGATTTTAGTTGGTCTGTGCCGGTCTGATTCGGTTTGATCCGGTCTCATCCTTTCAAAACCGGTTTTAGCCAGTCAAAACCGGTTTCAGCCGGTCTGGTGTAGTTTGAGCACGTCAAAACCGGTTTGAGCCGGTCTGGTCTGGTTTGAGCCGGTCTGGTCTGGTTTGATCCGGTAAAAACCGGTTTGAGCCGGTCAAAACCAGTTTGAGCCTGTGTGCTCTGTTTGAAGCCTGTCAAAACCGATTCGAGCCTATCTGAGCCGGTCTGCTCCGGTTTGATCCGGTGTAATCAGGTCAACACCGGTTTGAGCCGGTAAAAACCTGTTTTAACCGGTCTGGAGTGGTATGAGTCGGTCAAAACCGGTTTGAGCCGGTCAAAACCGGATTGAGCCAGTCAAAACCGGTTTGAACCGGTCTGGTCTCATTTGAGCCGGTCAAAAACGGTTTGAGCCTGTGTGTTCTGGTTGAAGCCAGTCAAATCCGATTCCAGCCAGTCTGGGCCGGTCTGATTCGGTTTGATCCGGTCTAATCCGGTCAAAACCGGTTTTAGCCGGTCAAAACCGGTTTCAAACGGTCTGGTGTGGTTTGAGCAGGTCAAAACCGGTTTGAGCCGGTTTGGTCTGGTTTGAGCCGTTCTGGTCCGGTTTGAGCCGGTCAAAACCGGTTTGAGCCGGTCTGGTCTTGTTTGAGCCAGTCTGGTCTGGTTGGAACTGGTCAAAACCGGTTTGTGGCCCAGATTTAGGTGGCCTGGGCTGGTCTGGTCCGGTTTGATCTGATTTTAGCCAGTCTGGGCCCGTCTGATTCGGTTTGATGGGGTCTCATCCGGTCAAAACCAGTTTTAGCCCGTCAAAACCGGTTTCCACCGGTCTGGTGTGGTTTGAGCAGGTCAAAACCGGTTTGAGATTATCAAAACCGGTTTGAGCCGGTCATAACCGGATTGAGCCAGTCAAAACCGGTTTGAACCGATCTGGTCTGATTTGAGCCAGTCAAAACCGGTTTGAGCCGGTCTGGCACGGTTTTAGCCGGTCTGGGCCGGTCTGGTCCGGTTTGATCTGGTTTCTGCTGGTCTGGGCCTGTCTGGTCCACTTTGATCCAGTGTGAGCCGGTCTGGTCCGGTTTGATCCGGTGTCATCCGGTCAAAGCCTGTTTGAGCCGTTCTGGTCCGGTTGGAACCGGTCAAAACCGGTTTGTGGCCCAGTTTTAGGCGGTCTGGGTCGGTCGAGTCTGGTTTGATCCAGTCAAAACCGCTTTGAGCCGGTCAAAACCGGTTTGAGCCGGTCTGGTCTAGTTTGAGCCGGTCTGGTCTGGTTTGAGACTGTCAAAACCGTCTCAGGTCGGTCAAAACCCGTTTGAGCTGGTCTCGTCTGGTTTGAACTGGTCAAAACCGGTTTGTGGCTCAGTTTAAGGAGGTCTGGGCCGGTCTGGTCCTGTTTGATCCGATTTTAGCTGCTCTGGGCCAGTCTGATTCGGTTTGATCCGGTTTCATCCGGTCAAAACCGGTTTTAGCTGGTCAAAACCGGTTTCAGCCAGTCTGGTGTGGTTTGAGCAGGTCAAAACCGGTTTGAGCCGGTCTTGTCTGGTTTGAGCCGGTTTGGTCTGGTTTGAGCCGGTCAAAACCGGTTTGAGCTGGTGTGGTCTGGTTGAAGACAGTCAAAACCGATTCGAGCTTGTCTGAGCCGGTCTGGTCCGGATACATCCGGTGTAATCAGGTCAAAACCGAATTGAGGCGGTGAAAACCGGTTTTAGCCGGTCTGGAGTGTTTTGAGCGGGTCAAAACCGTTTTGAGCTGGTCAAAACCGTATTGAGCCAGTCAAAACCGGTTTGAACCGGTCTGATGTGGTTTGAGCAGGTCAAAACCGGTTTGAGCCGGTGTGGCCCGGTTTTAGCCTGTCCTGGCCAGTCTCGTCCGGTTTGATTCGGTTTGTGCCGATCTGGCCTGGTTTGAGGAGGTCAAAACCGGTTTGAGCCGGTCTGGTGTGGTTTGAGCAGGTCAAAACCGGTTTGAGCCGGTCTGGTCTGGTTTGAGCCGGTCTGGACTGGTTTGAGCCAGTCAAACCTGTTTGAGTCATTCTGGCCCGGTTGTAGCCGGTCTGGGCCGGTCTGGTACGGTTTGATCCGGTGTCATCCGGTCAAAACCGGTTTGATCCTGTCTGGTCTGGTTTGAAACGGTCAAAACCCGTATGTGGCCCAGCTTTATGCGGTCTGGGCCTGTCTGGTCTGGTTTGATCCGGTTTCAGATCGTCTGCGCCGGTCGAGTCCGGTTTGATCCTATAAAAACCGCTTTCAGCCTGTCAAAACCGGTTTGAGCCGATCTGGTCTTTTTTGAGCTGGTCTGGTCTGTTTTGAGCCGGTCAAAACAGGTTGGACCCCGTCTGGTCTGGTTTGTGCCCGTCAAAACCGCCTCAGGACGGTGAAAACCGGTTTGAGCCGGCCTGGTCTGGTTTGAACCGGTCAAAACCGATTTGTGGCCCAGTTTTAGGCACTCTGGGCCGGTCTGGTCCCGTTTAATCCAATTTTAGCCGATCAGGTCCGGTCTGATTCGGTTTAATCCGGTCTCATCCCGTCAAAACCGGTATTAGCCGGTCAAAACCTGTTTCAGCCGGTCTGGTCTGGTTTGAGCAGGTCAAAACCGGTTTGAGCCGGTCTGGTCTGGATTGAGAAGGTCAAAACCGGTTTGAGCCGGTCTGGTCTGCTTTGATCCGGTTTGAGCCGGTTTGGTCTGGTTTGAGCCGGTGAAAACCCGTTTGAGCCGGTCTGGTCTGGTTTGAACCGGTCAAAACCGGTTTGTGGCCCAGTTTTAGGCGGTCTGGGCCGATCTTGTCCCGGTTTGATCCGATTTTAGCCGGTCTGGGGCGGTCTGATTCGGTTTGATCCGGTCTCATCTGGTCAAAACCGGTTTCAGCCGGTCTGATGTGGTTTGAACAGGTCAAAACCGGTTTCAGCCATTCTGGTCTGGTATGAGCCTGTCTGGTCTCGTTTGAGCCGGTAAAAACCTGTTCGAGCCGGTCAAAACCGGTTTGAGCCGGTCTGGTCTGGTTTCAAGGGCCCAAAACCGGTTTGTGGCCCAGTTTTAGGAGGTCTGGGCCGGTCGGGTCCGGTTTGATCCGATTTTAGATGGTCTGGGCCGGTCTAATTCGGTTTGATCCGGTCTCATCCGGTCAAAACAGGTTTTAGCCGGTCAAAACCGGTTTCAGTCTGTCTGGTGTGGTTTGAGCAGGTCAAAACCGGTTTGAGCTGGTCAAAACCGGTTTGAGCCGGTCTGGTCTGGTTTGAGCCGGTCTGGACTGGTTTGGGCCTGTCAAAACCGGTTGGAGCCGGTCAAAACCGGATTGAACCAGTCTGGTCTGGTTTGAGCCGGTCAAAAACGGTTTGAGCCGGTCAAAACCAGTTGGCGCCGGTCGGGTCTGGTTTGAGCTGTCTGGTCTGGTTTGAACTGGTCAAAACCGGTTTGTGGCCGAGTTTTAGGCGATCCGGGACTGTTTGGCCTGGTTTGATCCGATTTTAGCCGGTCTGGGACAGTCTGATTGGGTTTGATCCAGTCTCATCCGGTCAAAACCGGTACGACCCTGTCGAAACCGATTTGAGCCGGTTTGGTCTGGTTGAAGCCTGTCAAAACCGATTCGAGCCTGTCTGAGCTGGTCTGGTCCGGTTTGATCCGGTCTAATCAGGTCAAAACCGGTTTGAGCCGGTCAAAACCGGATTGAAACAGTCAAAACCGGTTTGAACCGGTCTGGTCTGGTTTGAGCCGGTGAAAACAGTTTTGAGCAGTTTTGGTCTGGTTTTAGCCTGTCTGAGACAGTCTGGTTTGGTTTGAGCCGGTTTGAGCAGGTTTGTGCTGGTCTGATCCGGTCTCATCCGGTCAAAACAGGTTTTAGCCGGTCAAAACCGGTTTCAGTCTGTCTGGTGTGGTTTGAGCAGGTCAAAACTGGTTTGAGCCAGTCAAAACCAGTTTGAGCCGGTCAGGTCTGGTTTGAGCCGGTCAAAACAGGTTGGACCCTGTCTGGTCTGGTTTGAGCCCGTCAAAATAGGTTTGAGCCGATTTGGCTGAGATTTACGCTGTCTGGGCAGATCTGTTCCGGTTTGATCTGGTTTGAGCCGGTCTGGTCTGGTTTGAGCCTGTCAAAACCGGTTTGAGCTGGTCTGGTCTGGTTTGAGCCGGTCTGGTCTGGTTTGAGCTGGTCAAAACCGTCTCAGGTCGGTCAAAACCGGTTTGAGCCGGTCTGGTCTGGTTTGAACCGGTCAAAACCGGTTTGTGGCCCAGTTTTAGGCGGTCTGGGCCGGTCCGGTCTGGTTTGATCCGATTTTAGACGGTCTGGGACGGTCTGATTCGGTTTGATCCGGTCTCATCCGGTCAAAACCGGTTTTAGCTGGTCAAAACCGGTTTCAGCCGGTCTGGTTTGGTTTGAACAGGTCAATACCGGGTTGAGCCGGTCTGGTCTGTTTTGAGCCGGTCTGGTGTGGTTTGAGCCGGTCAAAATCGGCTCAGGTCGGTCTAAATCGGTTTGAGCCGGTCTGGTCTGCTTTGAACCGGTGAAAATCGGTTTGTGGACCAGTTTTAGGCGGTCTGGGCTGGTTTGAGCAGGTCAAAACAGGTTTGAGCCGGTCTGGCCAGGTTTTAGCGCGTCTTGGCCGGTCTGTTCCGGTTTGATCCTGTTTCAGCCGGTCTGGGCCTGTCTGGTCCGCCTTGATACGGTGTGAGCCGGTCAGGTCCGGTTTGATCAGGTGTCATCCGGTCAAAACCGGTTTGAGCCGGTCTGCTCCGGTTTGAAACGGTCAAAACCGTTTTGTGGCCCAGTTTTAGGCGGTCTGGGACGGTCTGGTCCGGCTTGATCCGGTTTCAGCTGGTCTGGGCCGGTCGAGTACCGTTTGATCCGGGCAAAACCGATTTGAGCCGGTCCAAACCGGTTTGAGCCGGTCTGGTCTGGATTGAGCCGGTCTGGTCTGCTTTGAGCCCGTCAAAACCGGCTCAGGACGGTCAAAACCGGTTTGAGCCGGTCTGGTGTGGTTTGAACCGGTCAAAACCGGTTTGTGACCGAGTTTAAGGCGGTCTGGGCCGGTCTGGTACGGTTTGATCCGATTTTAGCTCGTCAGGGCTGGTCTGATTCGGTTTGATCCGGTCTCATCCCGTCAAAACCGGTTTTAGCCGGTCAAAATCGGTTTCAGCCGGTCAGGTGTGGTTTGAGCAGGTCAAAACCCGTTTGAGCCGGTCAAAACCGGTTTGAGCCGCTCTGGTCTTGTTTGAGCCGGTCAAAACAGGTTTGTAGCGCGGTTTTAGCCAGTCTGGGACAGTCTGGTCCGGTTTGATCCGGTTTCAGCTGGTCTGTGCCAGTCGAGTCCGGTTTCACCCGGTCAAAACCGCTTTTGGCCGGTCCAAACCGGTTTGAGCCGGTCTGGTCTGGTTTGAGCTGGTGTGGTCTGCTTTGAGCCCGTCAAAACCGGCTCAGGTTGGTCAAAACCAGTTTAAGCCGGTTAGGTCTGGTTGAAGCCAGTCACAACCGATTCGAGCCAGTCTGAGCCGGTCTGGTCCGGTTTGATCCGGTCTAATCAGGTCAAAACCGGTCTGAGCCGGTGAAAACCGGTTTTTCCGGTTTGGAGTGGTTTGAGCCGGTCAAAATCAGTTTGAGCCGGTGAAAACCGGATTGAGCCAGTCAAAACTGGTTTGAACCGGTCTGGTCTGGTTTGAGCCGGTCAAAACCGGTTTGAGCCGGTCTGGCCCGGTTTTAGCCTGTCCCAGCCGGTCTGATCCGGTTTGATTTGGTTTTTGCCAGTCTGGTCTGGTTTGAGCAGGTCAAAACCGGTTTGAGCCGGTCTGGTCTGGTTTGAGCCTGTCAAAACCGATTTGAGTCGTCTGGTCTGGTTTGAGCCGGTCAAAACCGGTTTGTGGCCTGGTTTTAGCTGGTCTGGGCCGATCTGGTCTGTTTTGATCCGGTTTCAGCTGGTCTGGGCCGGTCGAGTTCAGTTTGATCCGGGCAATACCGCTTTGAGCCGTTCAAAACCGGTTTGAGCCGGGCTGGTCTGGTTTCAGTTGGTCTGGTCTGGTTTGAGCCCGTCAAAACCGGCTCAGGTCGGTCAAAACAGGTTTGAGCCAGTCTGGTCTGGTTTGAACCTGTCAAAACCGGTTTATGTCCCAGTTGTAGGCAGTCTGGGCCGGTCTGGTCCATTTTGATCCGATTTTAGCCGGTCAGGGCTGGTCTGATTCGCTTTGATCCGGTCTCATCTGGTCCAAACCGGTTTTAGCCGGTCAAAACCGCGTTCAGCCGGTCTGGTGTGGGTTGAGCAGGTCAGAACCGGTTTGAGCCTGTCTCTTCTGGTTTGAGCCAGTCTGGTCTGGTTTGAGAGTGTCAAAACCGGTTTGTGGCCCGGTTTTAGATGGTCTGGGCCGGTCTGGTGCGGTTTGATCCGGTTTCAGCTGGTCTGGGACGGTCGAGTCCGGTTTGTTCCGGTCAAAACCGCTTTGAGCCGGTCAAAACCGGTTTGAGCCGGTCTGTTCTGGTTTGAGCCGGTCTGGTCTGGTTTGAGCCGGTCAAAACCAGCTCAGGTCGGTCAAAACCGGTTTGAGCTGGTCTGGCCCGGTTTTAGCCTGTCCCGGCCGGTCTGATCCGGTTTGATTCGGTTTGTGCCGGTTTGGTCTGGTTTTAGCCGGTCAAAACCGGTTTGAGCCGGTCTGGTCTGGTTTGAACCGTTCAAAACCGGTTTGTGGCCCAGTTTTTCGCGGTCTGGGCCGATCTGTTCTGGTTTGATCCGATTTTAGCCGGTCTGGGCCGGTCTTATTCGGTTTGATCCTGTCTCATCCGGTCAAAACCGGTTTCAGCCGGTCTGGTGTGGTTTGAGCAGGTCAAAACCGGTTTGAGCTGGTCAAAACCGGTTTGAGACGGTCTGGTCTGGTTTGAGCCGGTCTGGTCTGGTTTGAGCCGGTCAAAACCGGTTTGAGCCCGTTTGGTTTGGTGAAGCCAGTCACAACCAATTCGAGCCAGTCTGAGCCGTTCTGGTCCGGTTTGATCCGGTCTAATAAGGTCAAAACCGGTTTGAGCCGGTGAAAACTGGTTTTAGCCGGTTTGGAGTGGTTTGAGCCGGTCAAAATCGGTTTGAGCTGGTCAGAACCGGATTGAGCCCGTCAAAACCGGTTTGAACCGGTCTGGTCTGGTTTGAGCCAGTCAAAACCGGTTTGAGCCGGTCTGGTCCGGTTTTAGCATGTCCCGGCCGGTCTCATCCGGTTTGATTCGGTTTTTGCCGGTCTGGTCTGGTTTGAGCAGGTCAAAACCGGTTTGAGCCGGTCTGGTCTGGTTTGAGCCTGTCAAAACGATTTGAGCCGGTCTGGTCTGGTTTGAGCCGGTCTGGTCTGGTTTCAGACGGTCAAAACCGGTTCGAGCCAGTCAAAACCGGTTTTAGCCGGTCTGGAGTGGTTTGAGCTGACCAAACCCGGATTGAGACAGTCAAAACCGTTTTGAACCGGTCTGGTCTGGTTTGAGCCAGTCAAAACCGGTTTGAGTCGGTCTGGCCCGGTTTTAGCTGGTCTGGGCTTTTCTGGTATGGTTTGATCCGGTTTCAGCCTTTCTGGGCCTGTCTGGTCCGCTTTGATCTGGTGTGAGCCGGTCTGGTCCGGTTTCATCCGGTGTCATCTGGTCAAAACCGGTTTGAGTCGGTCTGGTCCGGTTTGAAACGGTCAAAACCGGTTTGAGCCGGTCAAAACCGGTTTGAGCCGGTCTGGTCTGGTTTGAGCCGGTCAAAACCGGTTTGTGACCCGGTTTTAGCCGGTCTGGGCCGGTCTGGTCCAGTTTGATTCGGTTTCAGCTGGTCTGGGCTGGTCGAGTCCGGTTTTATCCGGTCAAAACCGCTTTGAGCCGTTCAAAACCGGTTTGAGCCGGTCCGGTCTGGTTTGAGCCGGTTTGGTCTGGTTTGAGCCGGTCAAAACCGGCTCAGGTCGGTCAAAACCGGCTTGAGACGGTTTGGTCAGGTTTGAACAGGTCAAATCCGGTTTGTGGCCCAGTTTTAGGCGGTCTGGGCAGGTCTGGTCCGGTTTGTTCCGATTGCAACCGGTCTGGCCCGGTCTGATTCTGTTTGTTCCGGTCTCCTACAGTCAAAACCGGTTTTAGCCGGTCTGGAGTGGTTTGAGCTGGTCAAAACCGCTTTGAGCCTGTAAAAACCGGATTCAGCCAGTCAAAACCGGTTTGAACCGGTCTGGTCTGGTTTGAGCCGGTCAAAACCGGTTTGAGCCGTTCTGGCCCGGTTATAGCCGGTCTGGGTCCACCTGGTCCGGTTTGATCCGGTTTCAGCCGGTCTCGGCCTGTATGGTACGCTTTGATCCGGTGTGAGCCGGTCTGGTCCAGTTTGATCCGGTGTCATCCGGTCAAAACCGGTTTGAGCCGGTCTGGTCCGCTTTGAACCGGTCAAAAACGGTTTGTTGCCCAGTTTTAGGTGATCTGGGCCGGTCTGGTCCGGTTTGATCCGGTTTCAGCTGCTCTGGGCCGGTCGAGTCCCGTTTGATCCGGTCAAAACCGCTTTGAACCGGTCAAAACCTGTTTGAGCCGGTCTGTTCTGGTTTGAGCCGGTCTGGTCTGGTTTGAGCCGGTCAAAAACGGCTCAGGACGGTCAAAACCGTTTTGAGCCGGTCTGGTCTGGTTTGAACCGGTCAAAAGCGGTTTGTGGCCCAATTTTATGTGGTCTTGGCCCATCTGGTCCGATTTGATCCGATTTTAGCCGGTCTTGGCCCGTCTGATTCGCTTTCATCCGGTCTCATCCGGTCAGAAACGGTTTTAGCCGGTCAAAACTGGTTTGAGCCGGTCTAGTCCGGTTTTAAGCCGGTCTGGTCTTGTTTGAGCTGTTCAAAACCGGCTCATGACGGTCAAAACCGGATTGAGCCGGTCTGGTCTGGTTTGAACCTGTCAAAACCGGTTTGTGGCCCAATTTTAGGCGGTCTCGGCCGGTCAGGTCCGGTATGATCCGATTTTAGCCAGTCTGGGCCGTTCTGATTCGGTTTGATCCGATCTCATCCGGTCAAAACCTGTTTTAGCCGGTCAAAACCGGTTTCAGCCGGTCAAGTGTGGTTTGAGCAGGTCAAAACCGGTTTGTGCCCGTCAAAACCGGTTTACGCTGGTCTGGTCTGGTTTGAGCCGGTCTGGACTGGTTTGATCCGGTCAAAACCGGTTTGAACTGGTCAAAACCGGTTCGAGCCGTTCAAAACCGGTTTGAGACGGTCAAAACCGGATTGAACCGGTCTGGTCTGGTTTGAGCAGGTCAAAACTAGTTTGAGCTGGTCTGTTCTGGTTTGAGCCGGTCTGGTTTGGTTTGAACCGGTCAAAACCGGTTTGTGGCCCAGTTGTAGGCTGTCTGGGCCTGTCTGGTCCGGTTTGATCAGCTTTTAGCCGGTCTGGGCCAGTCTGATTCGGTTTGATCCGGTCTCATCCGTTCAAAACTGGTTCGAGCTGGTTAAAACCGGTTTGACCAGGTTTGTTCTGGTTGAAGCTAGTCAAAACCGATTCGATCCTGTCTGAGCCAGTCTGGTCGAGTTTGATCCGTTCTAATCAGGTCAAATCCGGTTTGAGCCGGTGAAAACCGGTTTTAGCCAGTCTGTAGTGGGTTGAGCCGGTCAAAACCGTATTGAGCCAGTCAAAACCTGTTTGAACCGGTCTGGTCTGGTTTGAGCTATTCAAAACCAGTTTGAGCCGATCTGGCCCGGTTTTAGCCGGTCTGAGCCGGTCTGGTCCCGTTTGATCTGGATTGAGCCGTTCAAAACCATCTCAGGTCGGTCAAAACCGGTTTGAGCCGTTCTGGTCTGGTTTGAAGCGGCCAAAGCCGGTTTGTGACCCAGTTTTAGGCGGTCTGGGCCGGACTGGTCCAGTTTGATCTGATTTTAGCCGGTCTGGGCCGGTCTGATTCGGTTTGATTCGGTCTCATCTGGACAAAACCGGTTTTAGCAGGTCAAAACCGGTTTCAGCCAGTCTGGTGTGGTTTCAGCAGGTCAAAACCAGTTTGAGCCGGTTTGGTCTTGTTTTAGCCGGTCTGGTCTGGTTTGAGCAGGTCAAAACAGGTTTGAGCCGGTCTGTCCAGGTTTTAGCGCGTCTTGGCCGATCTGTTCCGGTTTGATCCTGTTTCAGCCGGTCTGGACCTGTCTGGTCCGCTTTGATACGGTGTGAGCCGGTCTGGTCCGGTTTGATCAGGTGTCATCCGGTCAAAACCGGTTTGAGCCGGTCTGGTCCGGTTTGAACCGGTCAAAACCGGTTTGTGGCCCAGTTTTAGGCAGTCTTGGCCGGTCTGGTCCGGTTTGATCCGATTTTAGCCGGTCAGGGCCGGTCTGATTCGGTTTGATCCGGTCTCATCCTGTCAAAACCGGCTCAGGTCGGTCAAAACCGGTTTAAGCCTGTTTCGTTTGGGGGAAGCCAGTCAAAACCGATTCGAGCCTGTCTGAGCCCGTCTGGTCCGGTTTGATCCGGTCTAATCAGGTCAAAACCGGTTTGAGCCGGTGAAAACCGGTTTTAGCCGGTCTGGAGTGGTTTGAGCCAGTCAAAACCGGTTTGAGCCGGTCAAAACCGGATTGAGCCAGTCAAAATCGGTTTGTACCGGTCTGGTCTGGTTTGAGCAGGTCAAAACCGTTTTGAGCCGGTCTGGCCCGGTTTTAGCCGGTCTGTGCCGGACTGCTCCGGTTTGATCCGGTTTCAGCCGGTCTGGGCCTGTCTGGTCCGCTTTGATTCGGTGTGATCCGTTCTGGTCCGGTTTGATTGAGTGTCATCCGGTCAAAACCGGCTTGAGCCGGTCTGATCCGGTTTGAGCCGGTCTGGACTGGTTTGAGCCGGTCAAAACCGGTTTGGGGCCCAGTTATAGCCTGTCTCGGCCAGTCTAGTCCGGTTTGACCGGTTTCCGATGGTCTGGGCCGGTCGGGTCCGGTATGATGCGGTCAAAACCGCTTTGAGGTGGTCAAAACTGGTTTTAGCTGGTCAAAACCGGTTTCAGCCGGTCTGGTGTGGTTTGAGCAGGTCAAAACGGGTTTGAGCCGGTAAAAACCGGTTTCTGCAGGGCTGGTGTGGTTTGACCTGGTCAAAACCGGTTTGAGCCTGTCTGGTCTGGTTTGAGCCGGTCAAAACCGGTTTGTGGCCCGGTTTTAGCCAGTCGGGGCAGGTCTGGACCGGTTTGATCCGGTTTCAGCTGGTCTGTGCCAGTCGAGTCCGGTTTGAACTGCTCAAAACCGCTTTGAGTTGGTCAAAACCGGTTTGAGCCGGTCTGGTCTGGTTTGATCCGGTGTGGTCTGGCTTGAGCCGGTCAAAACCGGCTCAGGTTGGTCAAAACCGTTTTGAGCCTTTGTGGTCTGGTTTTAAAGGGTCAAAACCGGTTTATGGCCCAGTTTTAGGCGTTCTGGGCCGGTCTGGTCCGCCTTGATCCGATTTTAGCCGGTCCGGGCCGGTCTGGTTCGCTTTCATCTGGGCTCATCCGGTCAAAACCGGTTTCAGCTGGTCAAACCCGGTTTCAGCCGGTCTGGTGTTGTTTGATTAGGTCAAAACCGGTTTGAGCCGATGTGGTCTGGTTTGAGCCGGTCTGGTCTGGTTTGAGCTGGTCACAACCAGTTCGAGCCGGTCAAAACCGGTTTAAGCCGGTTTGGTCTGGTTGAAGCCAGTCAAAACCGATTCGAGCCTGTCTGAGCCGGTCTGGTCCAGTTTCATCTGGTCTAATCAGGTCAATACCGGTTTGAGCCGGTGAAAACCGGTTTTAGCCGGTCTGGACTGGTTTGCGCCTGTCAAAACCGGTTTGAGCCGGTCAAAACCGGATTGAGCCAGTCAAAACCGGTTTGTACCGTTCTGGTCTGGTTTGAGCAGGTCAAAACCGGTTTTAGCCTGTCTGGGCCGGTCTGGTCCGGTTTGATCCGGTTTCAGCCGGTCTGGGCCTGTCGGGTCCGCTTTGATCCCGTTTGAGCCGGTCTGGTCCGGTTTGATCGGTTGTCATCCGGTCAAAACCGGTTTCAGCCGGTCTGGTCCGTTTGGAGCCGGTCTGGTCTGGTTTGAGCCGGTCAAAACCGGCTCAGGCCTGTCAAAACCAGTTTGAGCCGGTCTGGACTGGTTTGAGCCGGTCAAAACTGGTTTGTGGCCCAGTCTTAGGCGGTCTGGGCCGGTCTGGTCTGGTTTGATCCAATTTTAGCCGGTCTGGGGCGTTCTGATTCGTTTTGATCCGGTCTCATCCGGTCAAAACCGGTTTCAGCAGGTCCGTTGTGGTTTGAGCATGTCAAAACCGGTTTGAGCCGGTCTGGTCTGGTTTGAGCTGGTCTGGTCTGGTTTCAGCCGGTCAAAACCGGTTTGAGCCGGTTTGGTCTGGTTGAAGCCAGTCAAAACCGATTCGAGCCTTTCTGAGCCAGTGTGGTCCGGTTTGATCCTGTCTAATAAGGTCAAAACCGGTTTGAGCCAGTGAAAACCGGTTTTAGCCGGTCTGGAGTGGTTTGAGCCAGTCAAAACCGTTTTGAGCCGGTTAAAACCAGATTGAGCCAGTCAAAACCGGTTTGAACCGGTCTGGTCTGGTTTGAGCCCATCTGGCCCGGTTTTCGCTGGTCTGGGCCGGTCTGGTCCGGTTTGATCCGATTTTAGCCGGTCAGGGACGGTCTGATTCGGTTTGATCCGGTCCCATCCGGTCAAAACCGGTTTCAGCCGGTCTAGTGTGGTTTGAACATGTCAAAACCGGTTGGTGGCCCTGTTTTAGCCGGTCTGGGCCGGTCTTGTCCGGTTTGATCTGGTTTCAGCTGGTCTGGGCTGGTCGAGTCCGGTTTGATCCGGTCAAAACCGCTTTGAGCCGGTCAAAACCGGTTTGATCCGGTCTGGTCTGGTTTGAGCCTGTCTGGTGTGGTTTGAGCCGGTCAAAACCGGTTCGAGCCGGTCCGAACCGGTTTGAGCCCGTTTGTTCTGGTTGAAGCCAGTCAAAACCGATTCGAGCCTTTCTGAGCCGGTCTGGTCCAGTTTGACCCTTTTAATCAGGTCAAAACCGGTTTGAGGCAGTCAAAACCGGTTTTAGCCGGTCTGGAGTGTTTTGAGGCGGTCATAACCGGTTTGAGTCGGTCAAAACGGGATTGAGGCCGGGCGCGGTGGCTCAAGCCTGTAATCCCAGCACTTTGGGAGGCTGAGACGGGCGGATGACGAGGTCAGAAGTTTGAGACCATCCTGGCTAACACGGTGAAACCCCGTCTCTAATAAAAAATACAAAAAAAACTAGCCGAACGAGGTGGCGGGCGACTGTAGTCCCAGCTACTTGGGAGGCTGAGGCAGGAGAATGGCGTGAACCCGGGAGGCAGAGCTTGCAGTGAGCTGAGATCCGGCCACTGCATTCCAGCCTGGGCGACAGAGCGAGACTCCATCTCAAAAAAATAAAAAAAAATAAAAAAACCGGATTGAGCCAGTCAAAACTGGTTTGAACCGGTCTGGTCTGGTTTGAGCAGGTCAAAACCGGTTTGAGCCGGTCTGGCCCGGTATTAGCCTCTCTGGGCCGGTCTGGTCCGGTTTGGTCTGGTTTCAGCCGGTCTGGGCCTGTCTGGTCCGGTTTGATCTGGTTTGAGCCGGTCTGGTCCGGTTTGATCGTGTGTCATCCTGACAAAACCGGTTTGAGCCGGTCTGGTCTGGTTTGAGCCGGTCTTGTCTGGTTTGAGCCGATCAAAACCGGTTTTTGGCCCAGTTTTAGGCGGTCTGGTCCGGTCTAATCCGGTTTAACCGGTTTCAGCTGCTCTGGGCCGTTCGGGTCCGGATTGATGCAGTCAAAACCGCTTTGAGCCGGTGAAAACCGGATTGAGCCAGTCTGGTCTGCTTTGAGCTGGTCTGGTCTGGTTTGAGCCGGTCAAAACCGGTTCAGGTCTGTCAAAACCGGTTTGAGCCGGTCTGGTCTGGTTTGAACCGGTGAAAACCAGTCTGTGGCCCAGTTTCATGTGGTCTGCGCCGGTATGGTCTGGTTTGATCCGATTTTAGCCGGTCTGGGCCGGTCTGATTCGGTTTGATCCGGTCTCATCCGGTCAAAACCGGTTTCAGCTGGTCTGGTGTGGTTTGAGCAGGTGAAAACCGGTTTGAGCCGGTCAAAACCCGTTTGAGCCGGTCTGGTCTGGTTGGAGCCGGTCTGGTCTGGTTTGATGCGGTCAAAACCGGTTTGTGGCCCTGTTTTAGGCAATCTGGGCCGGCCTGGTCCGGTTTGATCCGATTTTAGCAGGTCTGGGCCGGTCTAATTGGGTTTGATCCGGTCTCATCTGGTCAAAACCTGTTCGAGCCGGTCAAAACCGTTTTGAGCCCGTTTGGTCTGCTTGAAGCCAGTCAAAACCGATTCGAGCCTGTCTGAGCCGGTCTGGTCTGGTT